>OX421971.1:1200000-1836286 GCA_949128135.1 Parasteatoda lunata
GTACAAGGTAATATAACACCTGGTCCAATTAAAACATTAAAGGTTAATATTAAGGTCTGATAGGAGGCATTTTTATTAACATTGAAAAATGCACTGTTTTAGATATACATACATAGTAAAATGCGGCGTTACACCGTGTACCCCCTATGGGCTCTATAATTATTTCCTTTGGTAGGGTACACTAGTACCAGGTAATATAACACCTGGTCCACTTAAAATATTAAGGGTCAATATTAAGGTCTGATAGGAGGCTTTGTTAACATTGAGAAAAGACTTTGAATTTCTGCGTATAAAAGCTCTTCGGAAGGCGAATTTCTTCGAAATAAAGCTTCTCGCAACACTATTTTAGATATACAAAAACAGTAAAATTCGGGGTCACGCTGTGTACGCCCTATGAGGTCTATAATTTTTTCCTTTGGTAGGGTACACTAGTACCCCGTAATATAATACCTGGTCCAATTACAAATTTAAAGGTCAATATTAAGGTCTGATAGGAGGCTTTGTTATTATTGAGAAAAGACTTAGAATTTTTCCGTATTAACGCTTTTCGGAAGGCGAATTTCTTACAAATAAAGCTTCTCGCAACACTTTTTGAGATATACATACATAGAAAATTTATTTCTCTTGAAAAAAGAATTTTCCGTTTTAACGCTTTTCGGAAGGCGAATTTCAGCGAAATAAGACTTTTCGCATCACTATTTCAGATAGACATACATTGCGGGGTCACACCGTGTACCCCCTTTGGGGTCTATAATTGATTCCTTTGGTAGGGTATACTATTACAGGGTAATATAACACCTCGTCCAATTAAAACATTAAAGGTTAATATTAAGGTCTGATAGGAGGCATTTTTCTTAACATTGAAAAATGCCCTGTTTTAGATATACATACATACATACATACATAGTAAAATGAGGGGTTACACTGTGTTCCCCCTATGAGGTCTATAAATATTTCCTTTGGTAGGGTACACTAGTACCCCGTAATATAATACCTAGTCCAATAACAACATTAAAGGTTAATATTAAGGTCAAAAAAGGTCAAAAAAGCTTCTCGCAACACTTTTTGAGATATACAAAAACAGTAAAATGCGGGGTCCATTAATATTTCCTTTTGTAGGGTAAACTAGTACCCGGTAATATAGTACCTGGTCCAATTACAACATTAAAGGTTAATATTATAGTATAATATGAAGCCTTTTGTTAACAATGAGAAAAGACTTAGAATTTTTTCGTATTAACGCTTTTCGGAAGGCGAAATTCCTCAAAATAAAGCTTCTCCCAACACTTTTTGAGGTATACATACATACATACATACATACATACATACATAGAAAATTTTTAAAATTTGTTTATTTTTTTTTCTATTGTTAATTTTACATTATATTATTCATTTAATGTCTTTTTCTATATTTTAGAAGGAACTATATATGAAAAATAATTTTTTTAAGTTCGGGAAAGTGAGAGCAGAGCTTAAAAACAGGAAAAATCAATTAAAATTAATTTATTCATATTATTTACAATACTTTCGATAGTTTGGCCTGCCTAATATGTTCTCTGTATAAAAACAATCCTCTTTCTTCGTTAAAGAACGCGTAATGGAATTAAAAATAACATAAAATAGGCATGTACGGATCAAATTTCAAGACCACGTAACTCGCTTTAATATTAAGCTATAAATCTCAAACTCGGTACCAAAATAGGGTACCATGCCCCCAACCCCTGTGCCTAAGGAAATATTTATAGCTTAATTAGGAGGGTCGCAATGGGCCCCCAAAGTACATCGTTAAACTGACCGCGAGATTGCTTTTGAAGACATCAAGTAGCTCGGTGACCGTGCAATCGTGGTGGAGCGGATAGCGTGATAGCAGCTGAGCGAGACGGTGCGGGTTCGAATCCCAGTGTGGAAAATTTTTAAAATTTATTTATTTTTTTTTCTATTGTTAATTTTACATCATATTATTCATTTAATGTCTTTAATGTCTATTTTAGAAGGAACTATATATGAAAAATAATTTTTTTAAGTTCGGGAAAGTGAGATCAGAGCTTAAAAACAGAAAAAATCAATTAAAATTAATTTATTCATATTATTTACAATACTTTCGATAGTTTGGCCTGCCTAGTATGTTCTCTGTATAAAAACATTCCTCTTTCTTCGTTAAAGAACGTATAATGGAACAAAAAATAACATAAAATAGGTATGTACGGATCAAATTTCAAGACCACGTAACTCACTTTAATATTAAGTTATAAATCTCAAACTCCGTACCACAATAGGATACCATGCCCCCCACCTCAGTGTCGAAGGAAATATCTATAGGTTAATTAGGAGGATCGCAAGGGGCCCCCAAAGTACATCGATCAACTAACCGGGAAAGTGCTTTTGAAGGCATGGAATACGACGCTTACCATGTATACGAGGTGGAGCGAATAGCGTGATAGCAGCTCAGCGGGACGACGCGGGTTCGAATCCCGGTGTGGACCATTTTTAAATTTTTTTTCTTTTGTTAATTTTACATTATATTATTTATTTAATGTGTTTTTCTATATTATATAAGTAACTATATAGGAAAAATAAATTTTTTAAGTTCGGGAAAGTGAGATCAGAGCTTAAAAACAGGAAAATTCAATTAAAATTAATTTATTCATATTATTTACAATACTTTCGATAGTTTGGCCTCCCTATTATGTTCTCTGTATAAAAACAATACTCTTTCTTCCTTAAAGAACGCATAATGGAATAAAAAATAACATAAAATAGGTATGTACGGATCAATTTTCAAGACCACGTAACTCGCTTTAATATTAAGTTATAAATCTCAAACTCGGTACCAAAATAGGGTACCAAGCCCCCCACCTCTGTGCCAAAGGAAATATTTATAGCTTAATTAGGAGGATCGCAATGGGCCCCCAAAATACATCGATCAACTGACCGGGAGAGTGCTTTGGAAGGCATGGAATACCACCATCACCGTGTATGCGTGGAGTAGCGGATAGCGTGATAGCAACTGAGCGAGATGGCGAGGGTTCGAATCCCAGTGCTGTCCATTTTTTGAAATTTGTTTTTTTTTCTCTTGTTAATTTTACATTATTTTATTTATTTAATGTGTTTTTCTATATTATAGAAGGAATTATATATGAAAAATAATTTTTTTAAGTTCGGGAAAATGAGATCAGACCTTAAAAACAGAAAAAATCAATTAAAATTAATTTATTCATATTATTTACAATACTTTCGATAGTTTGGCCTGCCTAGTATGTTCTCTGTATAAAAACATTCCTCTTTCTTCGTTAAAGAACGCATAATGGAATAAAAAATAACATAAAATAGGTATGTACGGATCAATTTTCAAGACCACGTAACTCGCTTTAATATTAAGTTATAAATCTCAAACTCGGTACCAAAATAGGGTACCATGCCCCCCACCTCTGTGCCAAAGGAAATATTTATAGGTTAATTAGGAGGATCGCAATGGGCCCCCAAAATACATCGATCAACTGACCGGGAGAGTGCATTGGAAGGCATGGAATACCACCATCACCGTGTATGCGTGGAGTAGCGGATAGCGTGATAGCAGCTGAGCGAGATGGCGAGGGTTCGAATCCCAGTGCTGTCCATTTTTTGAAATTTGTTTTTTTTTCTCTTGTTAATTTTACATTATTTTATTTATTTAATGTGTTTTTCTATATTATAGAAGGAATTATATATGAAAAATAATTTTTTTAAGTTCGGGAAAATGAGATCAGAGCTTAAAAACAGAAAAAATCAATTAAAATTAATTTTTTCATATTATTTACAATACTTTCGATAGTTTGGACTGCCTAGTATGTTCTCTGTATAAAAACAATCCTCTTTCTTCGTTAAAGAACGTGTAATGGAATAAAAAATAACATAAAATAGGCATGTACGGGTAAGATTTCAAGACCACATAACTCGCTTTAATATTAAGCTATAAATCTCAACAAAAACAGTAAAGTTCGGGGTCACGCTGTGTACCCCCTATGGTGTCTATAATTATTTCCTTTGGTAGGGTACACTAGTACAAGGTAATATAACACCTGGTTCACTTAAAATATTAAGGGTCAATATTAAGGTCTGATAGGAGAGTTTGTTAACATTGAGAAAAGACGTAGAATTTCTGCGTATAAAAGCTCTTCAGAAGGCGAATTTCTTCGAAATAAAGCTTCTCGCAACACTTTTGGAGATATACAAAAACAGTAAAATTCGGGGTCGCGCTGTGTACCCCCTATGGGGTCTATAATTTTTTCCTTTGGTAGGGTACACGAGTACAAGGTAATATAACACCTGGTTCACTTAAAATATTAAGGGTCAATATTAAGGTCTGATAGGAGAGTTTGTTAACATTGAGAAAAGACGTAGAATTTCTGCGTATAAAAGCTCTTCAGAAGGCGAATTTCTTCGAAATAAAGCTTCTCGCAACACTTTTGGAGATATACAAAAACAGTAAAATTCGGGGTCGCGCTGTGTACCCCCTATGGGGTCTATAATTTTTTCCTTTGGTAGGGTACACGAGTACAAGGTAATATAACACCTGGTCCAATTACAACATTAAAGGTTAATATAAAGGTCTGATAGGCGGCATTTTTCTTAACATTGAAAAATGCATTGTTTTATATATACAAAAACAGTAAAATTCGGGGTCACGCTGTGTACCCTCTATGGTGTCTATAATTATTTCCTTTGGTAGGGTACACTAGTAACCCTCAATATAATACCTGGCCCATTTACAACATTAAAGGTTAATATTAAGGTCTGATAGGAGGCATTTTTCTTAACATTGAAAAATGCATTGTTTTAAATATACATACATAGTAAAATGCGGGGTCACACTGTGTACCCCCTATGGGCTCTAAAATTATTTCCTTTGGTAGGGTACACTAGTACTCCGTAATATAATACCTGGTCCAATTACAACATTAAAGGTTAATATTAAGGTCTGATATAAAGCCATTTGTTAACAATGAGAAAAGACTTTATATTGATCCGTATTAACGCTTTTCGGAAGGCGAATTTCCTCTAAATAAAGCTTCTCGCAACACTTTTGGAGATATACATACAAAAAAAATTTATTTCTCCTCTTGAAAACAGACTTAGAATTTCTGCCTATAAAAGCTCTTCAGAAGGCGAATTTCTTGGAAATAGAGCTTCTCGCAACACTATTTTAGCTATACAAAAAGAGTAAAATTCGGGGTCACGCTGTGTACCCCCTATGGGCTCTATAATTATTTCCTTTGGTAGGGTACACTAGTACCAGGTAATATAACACCTGGTCCACTTAAAATATTAAGGGTCAATATTAAGGTCTGATAGGAGGCTTTGTTAACATTAAGAAAAGACTTTGAATTTCTGCGTATAAAAGCTCTTCGGAAGGCGAATTTCTTCGAAATAAAGCTTCTCGCAACACTTTTGGAGATATACAAAAACAGTAAAATTCGGGGTCACGCTGTGTACTCCCTATGGGCTCTATAATTATTTCCTTTGGTAGGGTACACTAGTACCCCGTAATATAATACCTGGTCCAATTACAAATTTAAAGGTCAATATTAAGGTCTGATAGGAGGCTTTGTTATTATTGAGAAAAGACTTAGAATTTTTCCGTATTAACGCTTTTCGGAAGGCGAATTTCTTACAAATAAAGCTTCTCGCAACACTTTTTGAGATATACATACATAGAAAATTTATTTCTCTTGAAAAAAGAATTTCTCCGTATTAACGCTTTTCGGAAGGCGAATTTCTGCGAAATAAGACTTTTCGCATCACTATTTCAGATAGACATACATTGCGGGGTCACACCGTGTACCCCCTATGGGGTCTATAATTGATTCCTTTGGTAGGGTACACTATTACAAGGTAATATAACACCTCGTCCAATTAAAACATTAAAGGTTAATATTAAGGTCTGATAGGAGGCATTTTTCTTAACATTGAAAAACGCCCTGTTTTAGATATACATACATACATAGTAAAATGAGGGGTTACACTGTGTACCCCCTATGAGGTCTATAATTATTTCCTTTGGTAGGGTTCACTAGTACCCCGTAATATAATACCTAGTCCAATAACAACATTAAAGGTTAATATTAAGGTCAAAAAAGCTCAAAAAATGTCAAAAAAGCTTCTCGCAACACTTTTTGAGATATACAAAAACAGTAAAATGCGGGGTCCATTAATATTTCCTTTTGTAGGGTAAACTAGTACCCGGTAATATAGTACCTGGTCCAATTACAACATTAAAGGTTAATATTATAGTATAATATGAAGCCTTTTGTTAACAATGAGAAAAGACTTAGAATTTTTTCGTATTAACGCTTTTCGGAAGGCGAAATTCCTCAAAATAAAGCTTCTCCCAACACTTTTTGAGGTATACATACATACATACATACATAGAAAATTTTTAAAATTTGTTTATTTTTTTTTTCTATTGTTAATTTTACATTATATTATTCATTTAATGTCTTTTTCTATATTTTAGAAGGAACTATATATGAAAAATAATTTTTTTAAGTTCGGGAAAGTGAGAGCAGAGCTTAAAAACAGGAAAAATCAATTAAAATTAATTTATTCATATTATTTACAATACTTTCGATAGTTTGGCCTGCCTAATATGTTCTCTGTATAAAAACAATCCTCTTTCTTCGTTAAAGAACGCGTAATGGAATTAAAAATAACATAAAATAGGCATGTACGGATCAAATTTCAAGACCACGTAACTCGCTTTAATATTAAGCTATAAATCTCAAACTCGGTACCAAAATAGGGTACCATGCCCCCAGCCCCTGTGCCTAAGGAAATATTTATAGCTTAATTAGGAGGGTCGCAATGGGCCCCAAAGTACATCGTTAAACTGACCGCGAGATTGCTTTTGAAGCCATCAAGTAGCTCGCTGACCGTGTAATCGTGGTGGAGCGGATAGCGTGATAGCAGCTGAGCGAGACGGTGCGGGTTCGAATCCCAGTGTGGACAATTTTTAAAATTTGTTTATTTTTTTTTTCTATTGTTAATTTTACATTATATTATTCATTTAATGTCTTTTTCTATATTTTAGAAGGAACTATATATGAAAAATAATTTTTTTAAGTTCGGGAAAGTGAGAACAGACCTTAAAAACAGGAAAAATCAATTAAAATTAATTTATTCATATTATTTACAATACTTTCGATAGTTTGGCCTGTCTAATATGTTCTCTGTATAAAAACAATCCTCTTTCTTCGTTAAAGAACGCGTAATGGAATAAAAAATAACATAAAATAGGCATGAACGGGTAAGATTTCAAGACCACATAACTCGCTTTCATATTAAGCTATAAATCTCAAAGTCGGTACCAAAATAGGGTACCATGCCCCCAACCCCTGTGCCTAAGGAAATATTTATAGCTTAATAAGGAGGGTCGCAATGGGCCCCTAAAGTACATCGTTAAACTGACCGCGAGATTGCTTTTGAAGCCATCAAGTAGCTCGCTGACCGTGCAATCGTGGTGGAGCGGATAGCGTGATAGCAGCTGAGCAAGACGGTGCGGGTTCGAATCTTTCACAATACTTTCGATAGTTTGGCCTGCCTAGTATGTTCTCTGTATAAAAACAATCCTCTTTCTTTGTTAAAGAACGTATAATGGAACAAAAAATAACATAAAATAGGTATGTACGGATCAAATTTCAAGACCACGTAACTCGCTTTAATATTAAGTTATAAATCTCAAACTCCGTACCACAATAGGATACCATGCCCCCCACCTCAGTGCCGAAGGAAATATTTATAGGTTAATTAGGAGGATCGCAAGGGGCCCCCAAAGTACATCGATCAACTAACCGGGAAAGTGCTTTTGAAGGCATGGAATACGACGCTTACCATTTATACTTGGTGGAGCGGATAGCGTGATAGCAGCTGAGCGGGACGACGCGGGTTCGATTCCCGGTGTGGACCATTTTTAATTTTTTTTTCTTTTGTTAATTTTACATTATATTATTTATTTAATGTGTTTTTCTATATTATATAAGTAACTATATAGGAAAAATAATTTTTTAAAGTTCGGGAAAGTGAGAACAGAGCTTAAAAACAGGAAAATTCAATTAAAATTAATTTATTCATATTATTTACAATACTTTCGATAGTTTGGCCTCCCTAGTATGTTCTCTGTATAAAAACAATACTCTTTCTTCCTTAAAGAACGCATAATGGAATAAAAAATAACATAAAATAGGTATGTACGGATCAATTTTCAAGACCACGCAACTCGCTTTAATATTAAGTTATAAATCTCAAACTCGGTACCAAAATAGGGTACCATGCCCCCCACCTCTGTGCCAAAGGAAATATTTATAGGTTAATTAGGAGGATCGCAATGGGCCCCCAAAATACATCGATCAACTGACCGGGAGAGTGCTTTGGAAGGCATTAAATACCACCATCACCGTGTATGCGTGGAGTAGCGGATAGCGTGATAGCAGCTGAGCGAGATGGTGAGGGTTCGAATCCCAGTGCTGTCCATTTTTTGAAATTTGTTTTTTTTTCTCTTGTTAATTTTACATTATTTTATTTATTTAATGTGTTTTTCTATATTATAGAAGGAATTATATATGAAAAATAATTTTTTTAAGTTCGGGAAAATGAGATCAGACCTTAAAAACAGAAAAAATCAATTAAAATTAATTTATTCATATTATTTACAATACTTTCGATAGTTTGGCCTGCCTAGTATGTTCTCTGTATAAAAACATTCCTCTTTCTTCGTTAAAGAACGCGTAATGGAATTAAAAATAACATAAAATAGGCATGTACGGATCAAATTTCAAGACCACATAACTCGCTTTCATATTAAGCTATAAATCTCAAAGTCGGTACCAAAATAGGGTACCATGCCCCCAACCCCTGTGCCTAAGGAAATATTTATAGCTTAATAAGGAGGGTCGCAATGGGCCCCTAAAGTACATCGTTAAACTGACCGCGAGATTGCTTTTGAAGCCATCAAGTAGCTCGCTGACCGTGCAATCGTGGTGGAGCGGATAGCGTGATAGCAGCTGAGCAAGACGGTGCGGGTTCGAATCTTTCACAATACTTTCGATAGTTTGGCCTGCCTAGTATGTTCTCTGTATAAAAACAATCCTCTTTCTTTGTTAAAGAACGTATAATGGAACAAAAAATAACATAAAATAGGTATGTACGGATCAAATTTCAAGACCACGTAACTCGCTTTAATATTAAGTTATAAATCTCAAACTCCGTACCACAATAGGATACCATGCCCCCCACCTCAGTGCCGAAGGAAATATTTATAGGTTAATTAGGAGGATCGCAAGGGGCCCCCAAAGTACATCGATCAACTAACCGGGAAAGTGCTTTTGAAGGCATGGAATACGACGCTTACCATTTATACTTGGTGGAGCGGATAGCGTGATAGCAGCTGAGCGGGACGACGCGGGTTCGATTCCCGGTGTGGACCATTTTTAAATTTTTTTTCTTTTGTTAATTTTACATTATATTATTTATTTAATGTGTTTTTCTATATTATATAAGTAACTATATAGGAAAAATAATTTTTTAAAGTTCGGGAAAGTGAGAACAGAGCTTAAAAACAGGAAAATTCAATTAAAATTAATTTATTCATATTATTTACAATACTTTCGATAGTTTGGCCTCCCTAGTATGTTCTCTGTATAAAAACAATACTCTTTCTTCCTTAAAGAACGCATAATGGAATAAAAAATAACATAAAATAGGTATGTACGGATCAATTTTCAAGACCACGCAACTCGCTTTAATATTAAGTTATAAATCTCAAACTCGGTACCAAAATAGGGTACCATGCCCCCCACCTCTGTGCCAAAGGAAATATTTATAGGTTAATTAGGAGGATCGCAATGGGCCCCCAAAATACATCGATCAACTGACCGGGAGAGTGCTTTGGAAGGCATTAAATACCACCATCACCGTGTATGCGTGGAGTAGCGGATAGCGTGATAGCAGCTGAGCGAGATGGTGAGGGTTCGAATCCCAGTGCTGTCCATTTTTTGAAATTTGTTTTTTTTTCTCTTGTTAATTTTACATTATTTTATTTATTTAATGTGTTTTTCTATATTATAGAAGGAATTATATATGAAAAATAATTTTTTTAAGTTCGGGAAAATGAGATCAGACCTTAAAAACAGAAAAAATCAATTAAAATTAATTTATTCATATTATTTACAATACTTTCGATAGTTTGGCCTGCCTAGTATGTTCTCTGTATAAAAACATTCCTCTTTCTTCGTTAAAGAACGCGTAATGGAATTAAAAATAACATAAAATAGGCATGTACGGATCAAATTTCAAGACCACGTAACTCGCTTTAATATTAAGCTATAAATCTCAAACTCGGTACCAAAATAGGGTACCATGCCCCCAACCCCTGTGCCTAAGGAAATATTTATAGCTTAATTAGGAGGGTCGCAATGGGCCCCCAAAGTACATCGTTAAACTGACCGCGAGATTGCTTTTGAAGCCATCAAGTAGCTCGCTGACTGTGTAATCGTGGTGGAGCGGATAGCGTGATAGCAGCTGAGCGAGACGGTGCGGGTTCGAATCCCAGTGTGGACAATTTTTAAAATTTGTTTATTTTTTTTTCTATTGTTAATTTTACATTATATTATTCATTTAATGTCTTTTTCTATATTTTAGAAGGAACTATATATGAAAAATAATTTTTTTAAGTTCGGGAAAGTGAGAACAGAGCTTAAAAACAGGAAAAATCAATTAAAATTAATTTATTCATATTATTTACAATACTTTCGATAGTTTGGTCTGTCTAATATGTTCTCTGTATGAAAACAATCCTCTTTCTTCGTTAAAGAACGCGTAATGGAATAAAAAATAACATAAAATAGGCATGAACGGGTAAGTTTTCAAGACCACATAACTCGCTTTAATATTAAGCTATAAATCTCAAAGTCGGTACCAAAATAGGGTACCATGCCCCCAACCCCTGTGCCTAAGGAAATATTTATAGCTTAATTAGGAGGGTCGCAATGGGCCCCCAAAGTACATCGTTAAACTGACCGCGAGATTGCTTTTGAAGCCATCAAGTAGCTCGCTGACCGTGCAATCGTGGTGGAGCGGATAGCGTGATAGCAGCTGAGCAAGACGGTGCGGGTTCGAATCTTTCACAATACTTTCGATAGTTTGGCCTGCCTAGTATGTTCTCTGTATAAAAACAATCCTCTTTCTTTGTTAAAGAACGTATAATGGAACAAAAAATAACATAAAATAGGTATGTACGGATCAAATTTCAAGACCACGTAACTCGCTTTAATATTAAGTTATAAATCTCAAACTCCGTACCACAATAGGATACCATGCCCCCCACCTCAGTGCCGAAGGAAATTTTTATAGGTTAATTAGGAGGATCGCAAGGGGCCCCCAAAGTACATCGATCAACTAACCGGGAAAGTGCTTTTGAAGGCATGGAATACGACGCTTACCATGTATACTTGGTGGAGCGGATAGCGTGATAGCAGCTGAGCGGGACGACGCGGGTTCGATTCCCGGTGTGGACCATTTTTAAATTTTTTTTCTTTTGTTAATTTTACATTATATTATTTATTTAATGTGTTTTTCTATATTATATAAGTAACTATATAGGAAAAATAATTTTTTAAAGTTCGGGAAAGTGAGAACAGAGCTTAAAAACAGGAAAATTCAATTAAAATTAATTTATTCATATTATTTACAATACTTTCGATAGTTTGGCCTCCCTAGTATGTTCTCTGTATAAAAACAATACTCTTTCTTCCTTAAAGAACGCATAATGGAATAAAAAATAACATAAAATAGGTATGTACGGATCAATTTTCAAGACCACGTAACTCGCTTTAATATTAAGTTATAAATCTCAAACTCGGTACCAAAATAGGGTACCATGCCCCCCACCTCTGTGCCAAAGGAAATATTTATAGGTTAATTAGGAGGATCGCAATGGGCCCCCAAAATACATCGATCAACTGACCGGGAGAGTGCTTTGGAAGGCATTAAATACCACCATCACCGTGTATGCGTGGAGTAGCGGATAGCGTGATAGCAGCTGAGCGAGATGGCGAGGGTTCGAATCCCAGTGCTGTCCATTTTTTGAAATTTGTTTTTTTTTCTCTTGTTAATTTTACATTATTTTATTTATTTAATGTGTTTTTCTATATTATAGAAGGAATTATATATGAAAAATAATTTTTTTAAGTTCGGGAAAATGAGATCAGACCTTAAAAACAGAAAAAATCAATTAAAATTAATTTATTCATATTATTTACAATACTTTCGATAGTTTGGCCTGCCTAGTATGTTCTCTGTATAAAAACATTCCTCTTTCTTCGTTAAAGAACGTATAATGGAATAAAAAATAACATAAAATAGGTATGTACGGATAAGTTTTCAAGACCACATAACTCGCTTTAATATTAAGCTATAAATCTCAAACTTGGTACCAAAATAGGGTACCATGCCCCCAACCCCTGTGCCTAAGGAAATATTTATAGCTTAATTAGGAGGGTCGCAATGGGCCCCCAAAGTACATCGTTAAACTAACCGGGAAAGTGCTTTTGAAGGCATGGAATACGACGCTTACCATGTATACGTGGTGGAGCGGATGGCGTGATAGCAGCTGAGCGGGACGACGCGGGTTCGAATCCCGGTGTGGACCTTTTTTAAATTTTTTTTCTTTTGTTAATTTTACATTATATTATTTATTTAATGTGTTTTTCTATATTATATAAGTAACTATATAGGAAAAATAATTTTTTTAAGTTCGGGAAAGTGAGAACAGAGCTTAAAAACAGGAAAATTCAATTAAAATTAATTTATTCATTTTATTTACAATACTTTCGATAGTTTGGCCTTCCTAGTATGTTCTCTGTATAAAAACAATACTCTTTCTTCCTTAAAGAACGCATAATGGAATAAAAAATAACATAAAATAGGCATGTACGGGTAAGTTTTCAAGACCACATAACTCGCTTTAATATTAAGCTATAAATCTCAACAAAAACAGTAAAGTTCGGGGTCACGCTGTGTACCCCCTATGGGGTCTATAATTTTTTCCTTTGGTAGGGTACACGAGTACAAGGTAATATAACACCTGGTCCAATTACAACATTAAAGGTTAATATTAAGGTCTGATAGGAGGCATTTTTCTTAGCATTGAAAAATGCACTGTTTTAGGTATACATACAGAGTAAAGTGCAGGGTCACGCTGTGTACCCCCTATGGTGTCTATAATTATTCCCTTTAGTAGGGTACACTAGTACAAGGTAATATAACACCTGGTCCACTTAAAATATTAAGGGTCAATATTAAGGTCTGATAGGAGGGTTTGTTAACATTGAGAAAAGACGTAGAATTTCTGTGTTTAAAAGCTCTTCAGAAGGCGAATTTCTTCGAAATAAAGCTTCTCCCAACACTTTTTGAGATATACATACATACATAGAAAATTTATTTCTCTTGAAAAAAGATTTAGAGTTTCTCCGTATAAAGCTACTCAGAAGGCGAATTTCTGCGAAATAAGACTTTTCGCAACACTTTTGGAGATATACAAAAACAGTAAAATTCGGGGTCACGCTGTGTACCCCCTATGGGGTCTATAATTATATCCTTTGGTAGGGTACACGAGTACAAGGTAATATAACACCTGGTCCATTTACAACATTAAAGGTTAATATAAAGGTCTGATAGGAGGCATTTTTCTTATCATTGAAAAATGCATTGTTTTAGATATACAAAAACAGTAAAATTCGGGGTCACGGTGTGTACCCCCTATGGGGTCTATAATTATTTCCTTTGGTAGGCTACACTAGTACCCCATAATATATTACCTGGTCCATTTACAACATTAAAGGTTAATATTAAGGTCTGATAGGAGGCATTTTTCTTAACATAGAAAAATGCATTGTTTTAAATATACATACATAGTAAAATGCGGGGTCACACTGTGTACCCCCTATGGGCTCTAAAATTACTTCCTTTGGTAGGGTACACTAGTACTCCGTAATATAATACCTGGTCCAATTACAACATTAAAGGTTAATATTAAGGTCTGATATGAAGCCATTTGTTAACAATGAGAAAAGACTTTATATTGATCCGTATTAACGCTTTTCGGATGGCGAATTTCCTCAAAATAAAGCTTCTCGCAACACTTTTGGAGATATACATACATAAAAAATTTATTTCTCCTCTTGAAAACAGACTTAGAATTTCTGCCTATAAAAGCTCTTCAGAAGGCGAATTTCTTGGAAATAGAGCTTCTCGCAACACTATTTTAGCTATACAAAAAGAGTAAAATTCGGGGTCACGCTGTGTACCCCCTATGGGCTCTATAATTATTTCCTTTGGTAGGGTACACTAGTACCAGGTAATATAACACCTGGTCCACTTAAAATATTAAGGGTCAATATTAAGGTCTGATAGGAGGCTTTGTTAACATTAAGAAAAGACTGAATTTCTGCGTATAAAAGCTCTTCGGAAGGCGAATTTCTTCGAAATAAAGCTTCTCGCAACACTTTTGGAGATATACAAAAACAGTAAAATTCGGGGTCGCGCTGTGTACCCCCTATGGGGTCTATAATTATGTCCTTTGGAAGGGTACACTAGTACCCCGTAATATAATACCTGGTCCAATTACAACATTAAAGGTTAATATTAAGGTCTGATAGGCGGCATTTTTCTTAACATTGAAAAATGCATTGTTTTATATATACAAAAACAGTAAAATTCGGGATCACGCTGTGTACCCCCTATGGTGTCTATAATTATTTCCTTTGGTAGGGTACACTAGTAACCCGTAATATAATACCTGGCCCAATTACAACATTAAAGGTTAATATTAAGGTCTGATATGAAGCCTTTTGTTAACAATGAGAAAAGACTTAGAATTTCGCCGTATTAACGCTTTTCGGAAGGCGAATTTCCTCAAAATAAAGCTTCTCGCAACACTTTTGGAGATATACATACATAAAAAATTTATTTCTCCTCTTGAAAACAGACTTAGAATTTCTGCCTATAAAAGCTCTTCAGAAGGCGAATTTCTTGGAAATAGAGTTTCTCGCAACACTATTTTAGCTATACAAAAAGAGTAAAATTCGGGGTCACGCTGTGTACCCCCTATGGGCTCTATAATTATTTCCTTTGGTAGGGTACACTAGTACCAGGTAATATGACACCTGGTCCACTTAAAATATTAAGGGTCAATATTAAGGTCTGATAGGAGGCTTTGTTAACATTAAGAAAAGACTTTGAATTTCTGCGTATAAAAGCTCTTCGGAAGGCGAATTTCTTCGAAATAAAACTTCTCGCAACACTTTTGGAGATATACAAAAACAGTAAAATTCGGGGTCACGCTGTGTACTCCCTATGGGGTCTATAATTTTTTCCTTTGGAAGAGTACACTAGTACAAGGTAATATAACACCTGCTCCAATAAAAACATTAAAGGTTAGTATTAAGGTTTGATAGGAGGCATTTTTCTTAACATTGAAAAATGCACTGTTTTAGATATACATACATAGTAAAGTGCGGGGTCACACTGTGTACCCCCTATGGGGTCTATAATTATTTCCTTTGGTAGGGTACACTAGTTCCAGGTAATATAACACCTGGTCCAATTAAAATATTAAGGGTCAATATTAAGGTCTGATAGGAGGCTTTGTTAACATTGAGAAAAGACTTAGAATTTCTGCGTATAAAAGCTCTTCAGAAGGCGAAATTCTTCGAAATAGAGCTTCTCGCAACACTATTTTAGACATACAAAAACAGTAAAATTCGGTGTCACGCTGTGTACCCCCTATGGGGTCTATAATTTTTTCCTTTGGAAGGGTACACTAGTACAAGGTAATATAACACCTGGTCCAATTAAAACATGAAAGGTTAATATTAAGGTCTGATATTAGGCATTTTTCTTAACATTGAAATATGCACTGTTTTAGATATACATACATAGTAAAGTGCGGGGTCACACTGTGTACCCCCTATGGGGTCTATAATTGATTCCTTTGGTAGGGTACACTATTACAAGGTAATATAACACCTGGTCCAATTAAAACATGAAAGGTTAATATTAAGGTCTGATATTAGGCATTTTTCTTAACATTGAAAAATGCACTGTTTTAGATATATATACATAGTAAAGTGCGGGGTCCCACCGTGTACCCCCTATGGGGTCTATAATTATTTCCTTTGGTAGGGAACACTAGTACCCCGTAATATAATACCTGTTCCACTTAAAATATTAAGGGTCAATATTAAGGTCTGATAGTAGGCTTTGTTAACATTGAGAAAAGACTTAGAATTTATGCGTATAAAAGCTCTTCGGAAGGCGAATTTCTTCGAAATAAAACTTCTCGCAACACTATTTTAGATATACAAAAACAGTAAAATTCGGGATCACGCTTTGTACCCCCTATGGGGTCTACAATTTTTTCCTTTGGTAGGGTACACTAGTACCAGATAATATAACACCTGGTCAAATTAAAATATTAAGAGTCAATATTAAGGTCTGATAGGAGGCTTTGTTAACATTGAGAAAAGACTTAGAATTTCTGCGTATAAAAGCTCTTCAGAAGGCGAATTTCATGGAAATAGAGCTTATCGCTACTCTAATTTAGATATACAAAAACAGTAAAATTCGGGGTCACGCTGTGTACCCCCTAGGGGCTCTAAAATTATTTCCTTTAGTAGGGTACACTAGTACCCCGTAATATAATACCTGGTCCAATTACAACATTAAAGGTCAATATTAAGGTCTGATAGGAGGCATTTTTCTTAACATTGAAAGAAGCACTGTTTTAGATATACATACATAGTAAAGTGCGGGGTCACACTGTGTACCCCCTATGGGGTTTATAATTATTTCCTTTGGTAGGGTACACTAGTATCAAGTAATATAACACCTGGTCCACTTAAAATATTAAGGGTCAATATTAAGGTCTGATAGGAGGCTTTGTTAACATTGAGAAAAGACTTAGAATTTCTGCGTATAAAAGCTCTTCGGAAGGCGAATTTCTTCGAAATAAAGCTTCTCGCAACACTATTTTAGATATACAAAAACAGTAAAATTCGGGGTCACGCTGTGTACCCCCTATGGGGTCTATAATTATTTCCTTTGGTAGGGTACACTAGTACTCCGAAATGTAACACCTGGTCTCATTAAAATATTAAGGGTCAATATTAAGGTCTGATAGGAGGCATTTTTCTTAACATTGAAAAATGCACTGTTTTAGATATACATACATAGTAAAGTGCGGGGTCACACTGTGTAACCCCTATGGGGTATATAATTATTTTTTTTGGTAGGGTTCACTAGTACCAGGTAATATAACACATTGTCCAATTAAAATATTAAGGGTCAATATTAAGGTCTGATATGAAGCCTTTTGTTAACAATGAAAAATGCACTGTTTTAGATATATATACATGGTAAAGTGCGGGGTCCCACCGTGTACCCCCCATGGGGTCTATAATTATTTCCTTTGGTAGGGAACACTAGTACCCTGTAATATAATACCTGGGCCACTTAAAATATTAAGGGTCAATATTAAGGTCTGATAGGAGGCTTTGTAAACATTGAGAAAAGACTTAGAATTTCTGCGTATAAAAGCTCTTCTGAAGGCGAATTTCTTCGAAATAAAGCTTCTCGCAACACTATTTTAGATATACAAAAACAGTAAAATTCGAAGTCACGCTGTGTACCCCCTATGGGTTCTATAGTTTTTTCCTTTGGTAGGGTACACTAGTACAAGGTAATATAACACCTGGTCCAATTACAACATTAAAGGTAAATATTAAGGTATGATAGGAGGCATTTTTCTTAACATTGAAAAATGCACTGTTTTAGGTATACATACATAGTAAAATGCGGGGTCACGCTGTGCACCCCATAAGGTGTCTATAATTATTTCCTTTGGAAGGGTACACTAGTACCCCGTAATATAATACCAGGTCCAATTACAACATTAAAGGTCAATATTAAGGTCTGATAGGAGGCATTTTTTTTAACATTGAAAAAAGCACTGTTTTAGATATACATACATAGTAAAGTGCGGGGTCACACTGTGTATCCCCAATGGGGTCTATTATTATTTCCTTTGGTAGGGTACACTAGTACCAAGTAATATAACACCTGGTCCACTTAAAATATTAAGGGTCAATATTAAGGTCTGATAGGAGGCTTTGTTAACATTGAGAAAAGACTTAGAATTTCTGCGTATAAAAGCTCTTCGGAAGGCGAATTTCTTCGAAATAAAGCTTCTCGCAACACTATTTTAGATATACAAAAACAGTAAAATTCGGGGTCACGCTGTGTACCCCCTATGGAGTCTATAATATTTTCCTTTGGTAGGGTACACTAGTACCAGGTAATATAACACATTGTCCAATTAAAATATTAAGGGTCAATATTAAGGTCTGATATGAAGCCTTTTGTTAACAATGAGAAAAGACTTAAAATTTCTCCGCATTAACGCTTTTCGGAAGGCGAATTTCTTAAAAATAAAGCTTCTCGCAAGACTTTTTGAGGTATACATACATAGAAAATTTTTTAATCTTGAAAAAAGACTTAGAATTTCTCCGTATAAAAGCTATTCAGAAGGCGAATTTCTGCGAAATAAGACATTTCGCATCACTATTTCAGATGGACATACATTGCGGGGTCACACCGTGTATCCCCTATGGGATCTATAATTGATTCCTTTGGTAGGGTACACTATTATGTAATGTACTCCGTAATGTAACACCTGGTCTCATTAAAATATTAAGGGTCAACATTAAGGTCTGATAGAAGGCATTTTTCTTAACATTGAAAAAATGCACTGTTTTAAATATACATACATAGTATAATGCGGGGTCTCACTTTGTACCCCTTATGGGCTCTAAAATTATTTCCTTTGGTAGGGTACACTAGTACCAGGTAATATAACACCTGGTCCACTTAAAATATTTAGGGTCAATATTAAGGTCTGATAGGAGGCTTTGTTAACATTGAGAAAAGACTTAGAATTTCTGAGTATAAAAGCCCTTCGGAAGGCGATTTTCTTCGAAATAAAGCTTCTCGCAACACTTTTGGAGATATTCAAAAATAGTAAAATGCGGGATCACACTGTGTACCCCCTATGGAGTCTATAATATTTTCCTTTGGTAGGGTACACCAGTACCCGGTAATATAATACCAGGTCCAATTAAAACGATAAAGGTTAATATTAAGATCTGATATAAGGCATTTTCTTAACAATGAAAAATGCACTGTTTTAGATATACAAAAACAGTAAAATTCGGGGTCACGCTGTGTACCCCCTATGGGGTCTATAATTTTTTCCTTTGGTACGGGGTACTAGTGTACTAGTACCCCGTAATATAATACCTGGTCCAATTACAACATTAAAGGTTAATATTAAGGTCTGATATGAAGCCATTTGATAACAATGAGAAAAGACTTAAAATTGATCGGAAGGCGAATTTCCTCAAAATAAAGTTTCTCGCAACGCTTTTTGAGGTATGCAATTATAGAAAATTTATTTTTCTTGAAAAAAGACATAGAATTTCTCCGTATAAAAGCTATTCACAAGGCGAATTTCTGCGAAATTAGACTTTTCGCATCACTATTTCAGGCTTCATATCAGACCTTAATATTAACCTTTAATGTTTTAATTGGAGCAGGTGTTATATTACGGGGTACTAGTGTACCCTACTAAAGGAAATAATTATAGACCCCATAGGGGGTACACAGCGTGACCCCGAATTTTACTGTTTTTCTATATCTCAAAAAGTGTTGCGAGAAACTTTATTTCGAAGAAATTCGCCTTCTGAAGAGTATTTATACGCAGAAATTCTAAGTCTTTTCTCAATGTGAAGAAATTGGGCCCGCCGCGCAGCTGAGGCATTCCACGGGAAGGCCACGACGCTGGTCCGGGCTGGACTGCATCGCTGCAGCCAGTCTCGCCCAGTCCCGGTGCAGTGCCACACCCGCTTCGGACCCCAGCCCGACGGGCCCAGTCCTCAGAGCCAATCCTTATCCCGAAGTTACGGATCGAACTTGCCGACTTCTCTTACCTACATTGTTCTATCGACCTGAGGCTGTTCACCTTGCAGACCTGCTGCGGATATGGGTACGGACCGGCACGAAAATCACACTCTCTCGCTCGGAATTGCAAGGGCCTGGCAGAGGCGCACCGGACACCGCAGTAGCCGCGGTGCTTTTACGAGAGAAATAAATTTTCTATGTATGTAGTTGGGAGAAGCTTTATTTTGAGAAAATTCGCCTTCCGAAAAGCGTTAATACGGAGAAATTCTTAGTCTTTTCTCATTGTTAACAAAAGGCTTCATATCAGACCTTAATATTAACCTTTAATGTTGTAATTGGACCAGGTATTATATTACGGGGTACTACTTTACCCTACCGAAGGAAATAATTATAGAGCCCATAGGGGGTACACAGCATGACCCCGAATTTTACTGTTTTTGTATATCTAAAACAGTGCAATTTTTAATGTTAAGAAAAATGCCTCCTATCAGACCTTAATATTAACCTTTAATGTTGTAATTGGACCAGGTATTATACTACGGGTTACTAGTGCACCCTACCAAAGGAAATAATTATAGACCCCATAGGGGGTACACAGCGTGACCCCGAATTTTACTATGTATGTATATCTAAAGCAGTGCATTTTTTATTGTTAAGAAAAATGCCTCCTATCAGACCTTAATATTAACCTTTAATGTTTTAATTGGACCAGGTGATATATTACGTTGTAATAGTGTACCCTACCAAAGGAATCAATTATAGACCCCATAGGGGGTACACGGTGTGACCCCGCAGTGTATGTCTATCTGAAATAGTGATGCGAAAAGTTTTATTTCGCAGAAATTCGATTTCTGAATAGCTTTTATACGGAGAAATTCTAAGTCTTTTTTCAAGAGAACTAAATTTTCTATGTATGTATACCTCAAAAAGTGTTGCGAGAAACTTTGTTTTGAGGAAATTCGCCTTCCGAAAAGCGTTAATACGGAGAAATTCTAAGTCTTTTCTCATTGTTAACAAAAGGCTTCATATGAGACCTTAATATTAACCTTTAATGTTTTAATTGGACCAGGTGTTATATTACCTTGTACTGGTGTACCCTACCAAAGGAAATAATTATAGATCCTATAGGGGGTACACAGCGTGACCCTGAATTTTACTGTTTTTGTGTATCTCAAAAAGTGTTGCGAGAAGCTTTATTTCGAAGGAATTTGCCGTCTGAAGAGCTTTTATACGCAGAAATTCAAAGTGTTTTCTCAATGATAACAAAGCCTCCTATCAGACCTTAATATTAACTTTTAATGTTTTAATTGGACCAGGTGTTATATTACTTTGTAATAGTGTACCCTACCAAAGGAATCAATTATAGACCCCATAGGGGGTACATGGATTGACCCCGCAATGTATGTCTATCTGAAATAGTGATGCGAAAAGTCTTATTTCGCAGAAATTCGCCTTTTGAATAGCTTTTATACGGAGAAATTCAAAATCTTTTTCCAAGAGAAATAAATTTTCTATGTATGTATACCTCAAAAAATGTTGCGAGAAGCTTTATTTCTAAGACATTCGCCTTCCGAAAAGCGTTATGACGGAGAAATTTTTAGTCTTTTCTCATTGTTAACAAAAGGCTTCATATCAGACCTTAATATTAACCTTTAATGTTTTAATTGGACCAGGTGATATATTACCTTGTACTGGTGTACCCTACCAAAGGAAATAATTATAGAGCCCATAGGGGGTACACAGTGTAACCCCGCATTTTACTATGTATGTATACCTCAAAAAGTATTGCGAGAAGCTTTATTTTGAGGAAATTCGCCTTCCGAAAAGCGTTAATACGGAGAAATTTTTAGTCTTTTCTCATTGTTAACAAAAGGCTTCATATCAGACCTTAATATTAACCTTTAATGTAGTAATTGGACCAGGGACTATATTACCGGGTACTAGTGTATCCTACGGAAGGAAAAAATTATAGACCCCATAGGGGGTACACAGCGTGACCCCGCATTTAACTATTTTTGTATATCTCAAAAAGTGTTGCGAGAAGCTTTATTTCGAAGAAATTCGCCTTCTGAAGAGCTTTTATACGCAGAAATTCTAAGTCTTTTCTCAATGTTAACAAAGCCTTCTATCAGACCTTAATATTGACCCTTAATATTTTAATTGGACCAGGTGTTATATTACCTGGTACTAGTGTACCCTACCAAAGGAAATAATTATACTGCCCATAGGGGGTACAGAGTGTGACCCCGCATTTTACTATGTATGTATATCTAAAACAGTGCATTTTTCAATGTTAAGAAAAATGCCTCCTATATTAATATTAACCTTTAATGTTTTAATTGGACCAGGTATTATATTACCTTGTCATTATGTACCCTACCAAAGGAATCAATTACAGACCCCATAGGGGGTACACGGTGTGACCCCGCAAAGTATGTCTATCTGAAATAGTGATGCGAAAAGTCTTATTTCGAAGAAATTCGCCTTCTGAAAAGTGTTAATACGGAGAAATTTTAAGTCTTTTCTCAATGTTAACAAAAGGCTTTATGTCAGACCTTAATATTGACCCTTAATATTTTAATGGGACCAGGTATTACATTACCGGGTACTAGTGTACCCTACCAAAGGAAATAATTATGGATCCCATAGGGGTTCCACAATGTGACCCCGCATTTTACTATTTTTGTATATCTAAAACAGTGCATTTTTCATTGTTAAGAAAATGCCTTATATCAGATCTTAATATTAACCTTTATCGTTTTAATTGGACCAGGTATTACCGGGTACTGGTGTACCCTACCAAAGGAAAATATTATAGACTCCATAGGGGGTACACAGTGTGATCCCGCATTTTACTATTTTTGAATATCTCAAAAAGTGTTGCGAGAAGCTTTATTTCGAAGAAATTCGCCTTCTCAATAGCTTTTTTAGGCAGAAATTCTAAGTTTTTTTTCAAGATTAACAAAGCCTCATATCAGAAATTAATATTAACCCTTAATATTTTAATTGGACTAGGAATTATATTACCTGATACTAGTGTACCCTACCAAAGGAAATAATTATAGACCCAATAGGGGGTACACAATGTGGCCACGCACTTTACTATGTATATATATCTAAAACAGTGCATTTTTCAATGTTAAGAAAAATGCCTCCTATCAGACCTTAATATTAACCTTTAATGTTTTAATTGGATCAGGTGTTATATTACGTTGTAATAGTGTACCCTAACAAAGGAATCAATTATAGACCCCATAGGGGGTACACGGTGTGACCCCGCAGTGTATGTCTATCTGAAATAGTGAAGCGAAAAGTCTTATTTCAAAGAAATTCGCCTTCTGAATAGCTTTTATACGGAGAAATTCTAAGTCCTTTTTTCAAGAGAAATAAATTTTCTATGTATGTATATCTCAAAAAGTGTTGCGAGAAGCTTTATTTTGAAAAGCGTTAATACGGAGAAATTTTAAGTCTTTTCTCATTGTTAAGAAAATGCCTTATATCAGACTTTAATATTAACCTTTAACGTTGTAATTTGTCCAGGTATTCTATTACGGGGTACTAGTGTACCCTACCAAAGGAAATAATTTTAGACCCCATAGGGGGTACAGAACGTGACACCGCAATTTATTAAGTATGTATATATAAAATAGTATTGCGAGAAGCTTTAATTTGAGGAAATTCGCCTTCTAAATAGCGTTAATACGGGGAAATCCGAAGTCTTTTCTCAATATTAACAAAAGGCCTTATATCAGACCTTAATATTAACCCTTAATATCATAATTGGACCAGCTACTATATTACCGGGTACTAGTGTACCCTACGAAAGGTAACAATCATGGATCCCATAGGGGTTCCACAATGTTGCCCTGTGTTTTACTATGTACGTATATCTAAAACAGTGCATTTTTCAATATTAAAAAAATGCCTCATATCAGACCTTAATATTAACCCTTAATATATTAATTGAACCAGGTATTATATTACCGGGTAATAGTGTACCCTACCAGAGGATATAATTATGGACCACATAGGGGGTACACAACGTGACACCGCAGTTTATTATGTATGTATATCTAAAATAGTGTTGCGAGAAGTTTTATTTTGAGGAAATTCGTCTTCTAAGAAGCGTTAATACGGGGAAATCCGAAGTCTTTTCTCAATATTAACGAAAGGCCTTATATCAGACCTTAATATTAACCCTTAATATTTTAATTGGACCAGCTACTATATTACCGGGTACTAGTGTACCCTACAAAAGGTAATAATCATGGATATCATAGGGTTTCCACAATGTGGTCCTGTATTTTACTATGTATGTATATCTAAAACAGTGCATTTTTCAATATTAAAAAAATGCCTCATATCAGACCTTAATATTAACCCTTAATATTTTGATTGGACGAGCTACTATATTATAGGGTACTAGTGTACCCTACCAAAGGAAATAATTATGGTCCCCATAGGAATTCCACAATGTGCCCCTGTATTTTACTATGTATATCTAAAACAGTGCATTTTTCAATATTAAAAAAAATTCCTCATATCAGACCTTAATATTAACCCTTAATATTTTAATTGGACCAGGTATTATATTACCGAAAAAAATTTACCCTACAAGAGGATATAATTATGGACCCCATAGGGGGTACACAATGTTACCCCGCAATTTATTATGTTTGTATATCTAAAATAGTGATGCGAGAAGTCTTATTTTGAGGAAATTCGTGATACCTTAGAATGATTGGTTTAAGTAACTTATATTTTGGTTTCTATTACCGAAACTATGTTAAAATATATATATATATAGGTTATTACCAAACAGTGTGGTAATTTTACCGTTTTTTTTTCTCCTTGCAAATTTTCTAAAAAATAATTACTCCGAAACTATTTCGAAATTTTTTTAAAAAAAAAGCTAACAGTTTTTTTTCTTCTTTTTTTCTTTCTTTTTTACTTTCAGAGATGAAAGTACAAAACGGCAAAAATTATTTTTTACTGCGATAGTGTGCAAAATATTGTTCCAACTAATAGTTGTTTATGAATTACGAAAGCGAGATCACAGCGGCTGTAAGTTTTTTCTTTTATTTTAATATAAAGAGATAAATATAATTCCATAAGTTAAATGTTCAACTTTGTATTACTTACGCAGCCTTTCCGTAGAAGTTTTAAGTTTTAAAAATTAATATATATATATATATATATATATATATATATATATATTGTGAATAATATAAATATTAGGTAGCTATGACTCTTATTTCTGTAGTACCGATAAGATGATGATAAGATAACACAATTAAAAACAAGATTATAAACTTGTTTTCAATATATTGTGTTTTGAAAAATTTTGAAATTTTTCCAAAAATATTAATATTGTTCAAGTAAATTTATTGATTTAATATTTATAATATGTTTTATATTTTACTGGAGAAGCACATTTTTATTTAATTTAGTATTTTAAAAATTAAACAGAAATTTTGAAATATTCATCGATTTTGTTAATTGCATCTAAAATTTTAATTAAGACATAAATTTAAATTTTACTAATTATACTTCAGTAGTTATAAAAATAATAATTTGTATTGATTAAAAAGAAAAAGATTTGAACACTGATAATAATGTCTATAATGATTTAAAATACCAAACTTTGAACCTCATAAAAAACTGACTGCAAAAAATTTCAAACAGTTAAGAATATAAAAAAAAAAATTTGTATAATATGAAAGACGAAATGAGAAAGTTTTAACTTATAGATAAGATATTGTTTTAACTGAATAGAATTAAAATAAATCATAGTTGTAGTTCATTTACGTCCCACTAGAGCTGCACAATGGGCTATTGGCGACGGTCTGGGAAACATCCCTGGGGATGATCTGAAAACATGCCATCGCAATTTTGATCCCCTGCAGAGGGGATGGCACTCCCGCTTTGGTAGCCCGACGACCTGCACGCGAAGTCGAGCACTTTACGTTTGAACAGTTTAACGAAGACCTGTACCGCACACCCTCGGTTCCTAAGCAGACTGATCCAAGTGGTCACACTGATGATGCTTGACTTCGGTGGTCTGCTGTTAACCGTGTCTTAACGATCAGTCCACTGCAGGACAAATAAAACATATACTTTCAGAGAGAGAAAAAAAAACGAATAAATAAATATTGTTGTAATCTTGAAGAATATGAAAATATTGATCAATAAAGAATTATATAAATTAAATATAAAATATTGATCTTAAGAATAGTAACTCCGTGTTTCTACATTGCAAGTTGCTGTCACAAGAGAGTTGCTGTCACCAAGATGGCGTATCACTATTTAGCGCAAGAGCAATAAAATAATATGCATTCAAATTTAGTTTCATAGAAAATAAAAGAACATCGCGTTGCTAAAACAACTCAATAATAATTACTACCATGGCGTTCCAGAGATTGGGATGTAAAAGTATTAATGGATGTATATATTGTACAGGATTTTTATAAAGTCCCTGACCCATTTTGATGTTTAATAACTCATAAAATAATGAAGATATAAACAAACTTATAGCATTTACTGATGGAATAACTCATATATTTTCCTTTTCAGGTTTGAATATCTTTACTTTTGTAAATATCGTCTGCGCGTGTGGTTAATTTCAGATAATTTAATTTTCCAGTCTAAATATCTGTACGTTTCTAAATATCGTCTGCTTATTAATTGCATTTTTCTCTCTTTTGTTTTTGGCAACTATACGAAATCAATAGTGCAAGCACAGAGAAATTGCAGAAGAATTTACCAAGAAGATCCTCCATCCAAAAGCAGCATCTTGCGGTGGAAAAAGAATTTTCTAGATACTGGAAGTATCGCAGATAAGAAACGTTCCGATCGTCCCTGCACAAGTGATTTTGACGTTGAGCGTGTCAGACAGACATTCTTACACAATCCCAGAAGATTTTTGAGATTAGCGGCAAGAGAATTGGATATGCCAATTTCCACGGTGTACAAGGTTATTAAGAAGCAATTAAGACTGCATGCATACAAAGTTCAAATTGTGCAAGGTTTGGAACCGGATGATAGGCCTATGAGGATGGCGTTTGCAACAGATATGGTAGGAAGGATAGAAGATGCTGCTGATTTTCTGAAACTCATAACCCAGATAACAAAGTAAGGTTTATTTTCACTAGACAAAAACCTTTTCATGTAAACCTAAAAAGGTTTTTTATGCGGTTTACGTGTAAACCGTCTAACCTTAAAACGAGGTCTGTGACAATCTGCTCTATTCTACGCACATTACCCTAATCCAAAACCTTGGAAAACAACCTTTTTTTTAACAACAATAATTCGAGGTCGTCTTAAGGTTTTCAAGCTTGAAAAAAATCCTTAAATAAAGCCTATCTTAAGGTAAATATTACCTTAATTTTAGGTAATTATAAGGTTTCTTTTTGAAACGTTTTCTATGCCCAGCTAAAATAAACCTTTTCATGTCATTTTTGTGTCAATGCAATTTGATCCTATCGCTAGTGTGACGTCAGCTAAAACGTTTACTCCCAGAGGTCAGATCTGCCAAAAGTTAGCTAAAATTTTTTAAATGGTAGCAAAATTTATATTGAAAATATATTTTCTGTTTTTAAAAAATTATCATTAACTTTTCTTGATCACCATAAAGATTTAAAAGCTTATTACATGTATAGAAATCTGATTCATTCTAAATTCGAGTGATTACGAAGTTAGGAAAGCATCAAATTCCTTTGATGAATAGTTTGCTACCACTTTACTATTTTTGGCGAATCTTTAAGAGCTCTGATAATTTACAACTAAATGTCACATTATGTATATTTCTCTTATATGGATTTTTATTCTACAAAAAATGAGATATTTTAGTGGGTATAGCAGATAAATTAGTTTGTATTCTCTTTTACACATATTCATGTGATAACTTACCATTGACTATATTCTCTTTAATGTAAAAAAGAAAGAATTTAAGTGATTTATTGCTTGAACTACAGAGAATTGTTAATATTTGATTTTTTCCTGTTATAGTAAGAAATTAACCGCTCAGAAAAAGTGAAAATTTCAAATATTTCTTTTTTGAGCTAAAAAAAAAATCTTTGCATATTTCCTTGTGTACTAGAAATTTCTTTGTTCGTGAAGTTTTTAAATAAAGCTTTATATTTAAATTTAAATTCACTTCTTCCTTACTGAATTTAATTTTAATTTCCTATTTATTGATAATCACAATTTTATTGATAATCACCAGGAAGTCATTCAAAATGATAAAAATTAAGATGCTAATATAATTCAAATTTTTGTTCAACAAAATGAGACTGTTGGAAATATTTGAAAAGCAACGCTCATATTTTAAATCAATAAATTGGACACACAGAAAAATTACCTTAATTTTTAAGCATGTAACAGGATAAAAAAAATAATTAAACATTTAATTCATAGTGCTAACAACTGGCATCAATATTGTTTTCTTTGATATTATGGAAAAGTACTTTTTTTTTGTCTAGATAAATGGGACATTTCTTAATATTTTATCTATAGAAAATAAAAACCAGTTTTTATATTTTGAAGCTCAATTAGATTAAAAATTAGTAAAAAACAATTGAATTTCAAATGTAGAAAATACAAGAGCAATAAATAGATTTTTAAGCAAATATTTATTCCATAAATAATTGTTGTATCAAATAAAAAATTATGCATCAATATAAAAATATGTCAAAACAAAAATAAAAAATGAAGTTGTTAAACATTCAGGTCCTATTCAGTACATTTAGCAACCTCTCAGCAAGAGGTTATTCGAGCTCTCGTTTCTCTATAAAATAAAATAGAAAAATTTACATCAGTGATTTTGAAACTACACTGTAAAAACAAAGAAGCAAAAATCCTGTATTATTATATTTATAGAAGATCACTGATGACCAGAAAATTTCTTCGTGCTATCGGGAAAAAAAATAGTAACTGAATTTTTTGAAACAAAACTATTAAAAAAATCTTCGTAAATTTATTTCTTCGTAGATTTTTTTTTCTTCCTGCATATCAGATTATACACAGTTCAGTAAAATAAGTCTGTACAGTTGATGTCTAAAATTTAATTTTGATTGTGGATCGAGAGATGGTGTTTACCATAGAAAATAGAATCGTGGTAGTCTGATGAGAAGCGAGAGAACTTCATGTTCATCATTGAACTTGTTGAATATCCTCTTTGTTGTTATTTTGATATCAAAGTTTTTAGTCGTCGAATCTCTGAACTAAATAAATAAATATGCATAATAATTAAGATCGAAACATTTTTCAGTAAATTTTTTTTGTAGTTTGTAAGAAAGTTAATTTTCTGTAGAAATATCTGTAGGAAGACTAAAAAAATCTTTCTTAATAGATTTTTTTCAGTGAAATACGAGGGAAAAAAAACAATTGCACACGAATCTGTTTATGAAGTTGTACTGTGACTCCGTTAATAATTTAAACATGAAACCAATCAATAAAAATAAATAAAAGTATTCGCGCATCCTATTCGCATACAATAAAATAATAAATCTACTCCTGAGTTTGTTTGCGTGCCTACTTGTGAGCATTTCAGAGCTACAGAATTTAGTTTGATTTTAAATTTCCACACGAATTCGTTAAATTCATGGAGCAATTTTTAAAATTTTGATCGGATTTCATTTTACAATAATTTTTAGATTTTCAAATATTTTTATAAGATTATCATTTCACTGCTATTGGAATTTTTATTTTAATTTAAATGTTATCTCACACCCCATTAAAAAATAATAACAGGTATCTTTATTACCATTAATAAATTATTAACAATGAAGAAATTTTCTTAAAAGTATTTTTAAACGTCACTGTAAAAAGATTTTGCACAAATAAAACTCTTCATCTTTTTTCATAATTTATAGTTGCCAATAATTTAAAATATCAACTTCAAGTATCTTTTTGTATATAAAGAAAATAAATATTAATAAACTAATCTATTAAATTTATCTGCTCAATAATATTTTAAAAGCAAAATGGTACATACCTTCTCCTTTTTCTAAATTTGGCTTGTAAAAGACAGTCACTTAAAGCTTCTCTAAATAAGTTTTCTTTAAATGTATCAAAAGACTGGATACAAACATCTAAAAAAAGTGAATAAATGCAAATGAAAGTTTATAATTCTTCTCTGTATATATGTATATATATATATATATATATATATGTGTGTGTGTGTGTGTGTGTGTGTGTGTGCGTGCGTGTGTGTGTGTGTGTGTGTAGGGGTTTGTGCAGCATAAGTTGAAATAACGACGATGATATAACATTGAAACTTAACATTTAATAGAAATAAAAGGAAATAGATATTTAACAGTGAGTGACATGATACGGGAGGGCTACCTTCACGCAGTGGTTTCCAAATCGCATGTGAATAAGAAATTAAAATGTTCTATGGATTAAGTTCAGAGAGATTCGGGAGTTTCCCATCGGGACTTCCCCGTCAGGTCTCGCTGGCGCCTCTCAATGACAAAAAGGATGATGCAACTATCTTAAAGTATTACATGATGTTGGATGATGTAATGTTCGCAGCTATTACATTATGGTATTGAAACAACAGCTCTACATAATTCGGCCATCCTGCAGTAAAATGTCCTCATTTTACAACAGCTTTCAGACACAGTTACCTGAAAAAAAAAAAAAAAAAAACGAGAAAGCAAAGTATAAAAATATAAAACATTTTTTTTAATTTACTGACCACGGTTTCATGTGGTCAGCTGAAGATGAAGTGTTTATTGGTCCATCATGATTCCCCACTTTCAGCACATCGTATCGGTCATTCTTCTTCACTTTTGTGATTTTGTATGGACCGAAGAACTTGGGTCTTAATTTGAGACCAGATCCAAACTGAGTTCTCTGTATTGCGACTAAGTCTCCTTCTCGATTTTCGTTGGCTTTCTTCCTTCTTTTATTGTATTGCCTGCGGTTCTCTTCTTGTATCTTCAAAATATTCTTTTTAGCTTCTTCTCGAATGTTCTCCCTATCTTGGATAAATGATTCTATGTGCTCTTCCTCCAACATTTGCAGAATTTGTGAGTCCTCTTTTGTTTTCATTTTCACTCCGGTTAAAAGTTGAAAGGGTGTTCTCTGAGTGCTTCGAGAAACTGTAGAATTAATGGTACGCTGTACTGCTGGAACAAATTTGTACCACTTAGTAGGATCTTCTATCGCAAGTTTTGCTAGTATCGGTATAAGGATCTTATGCATTATTTCCACTTGTCCGTTACCACGAGGAATGCCTGTTGTTATTTTCACATGTTCGATACCTTCATCTTGGCAATAAGTCTCAAAATCTGTTGAAGTAAACGCTGTACCTCTGTCAGTAATTATTCGTGAAGGATTTCCAAAAGTTATCTGTTGAGTTTTTAACTTATCAATTGCATCTTGACTCGACGTTGATTTGGTTGGGTAGAATCAAACAAACTTGGTAAACGCATCTACTACGGTGAAAATATGTTTATAATTCTTATTAGTTGAAGGCATAGGACCAATGAAATCGATGTGGTAAGTATCTAAGGGAATATTATTTTTAGGAATCGGGTTCAAAAACCCTTCTTTTTTTCCTGCCTTCCTATTAACTAATATACACTCAACACAATTATTTATAACATTTTCAACACACTTCTTCATCTCTGGAAAATAATAGTTTTGTTTAAGTACATCAAGAGTTTTACCTATACTAAAATGACCATTAGCATGTGTAGATTTGATAATGTCAGTTTGCATTTGTTGTGGGACCACTAGTAAATAACTATCATTCTCAAGTTTATATAAAACCTTATTTTTTAACACAAAATCGTCAATTGATTTATTTTCCAAAAGTTGTTTAATAGAGTTAATGTATTCATCATTTACCTGGTTAGTAACAATTTTAGAGGTTAATTCGTCACAAGTAATATGCATAATAGGATATCTACTTAAACAATCAACATGTTTCATTTGTTTACCTGAGCGATGTACAATTTCATAGTCAAAGTCTTCCAAAATTAAAGCCCACCTTGCAATTTTAGGAGTTAATTGTTTTTTACTCATAGTCTTTTGGAAAGCTGAACAGTCTGTTACAAGTTTAAATTTATTTCCCACCAAATAATTTCGAAATTTTTTCAAAGCCTCAATTATAGCCAATACTTCAAGTTCATAACTTGAATAATTCTCCTCTTGAGGAGTCGTTTTTTTACTCATATAGTGTATTGGATGTAATTTGTTATCATCAGATTGTTGAAAAAGAATAGCACCATACCCAAATTTACTTGCATCGGTATGCAATTCAAGCTTTGCTCCTTGTTTAAAAATGTGTAGCACTGGATTTTCAGAAAGTTTTTGTTTTAAAGTTTGAAATGCTGTTTTTTGTTCTGGGCCAAAATAAAATACACTGTTATCCCGAAGTAAATCACTTAATGGTTTAGCAATTAAAGCATAGTTAAGAATAAACTTCCTAAAATATCCGGTTAATCCAAGAAAGCTCTGCACCTGTTTAGTAGATTTAGGTACAGGAAAATTTTGAACAGCTAATGTTTTTTCGGAAGAGGGTTTAATGGTACCGTTCTCAATAATGTAACCCAAAAAGTTAATTTTAGACATCAAAAATTGGCATTTCTTTAAATTAAGTTCTAGTCCATATTCGGATGCAGTTTGTAACACTCTCCTTAATCTGTTCAGTGCGTCTATTTCACTTTCTGCGGGTATAAAAATATCATCCATGAAGATGACAACAACACCTTCTCTAAGAAGATCACGAAACACATAATTAATATACCTCTGGAATGTACTAGGGCTATTACACAACCCAAATGGCACTTTATTGAACTCATACTTATCATCAGGTGTTACAAATGAGGTGTACTTTTTACTATCCTCGTCTACGTCTATATGGAAAAACCCATTTCGGAGATCAATTTTGCTACAAATTTTAGAACCCTGTAATTGGTCTAACAAATCTTCAATAAGAGGTAAGGGGTATCTATCCTTAATTGTTTTGGAATTTAGCTTTCGGTAATCTATGCATAATCTTAGGCTATTATCTTTCTTTTTGCAAAGAACTATTGGGGAACAATAATCAGAGCAACTCTCTCTAATTATATCGGTTTTTAACCATTCTGATATTTGATCATTTACTTTTTGTTTCTCAGAAAAAGATAAACGCCTAGCCCTTTGACATACTGGTATTTCATCTTTTAAAATAATTTTCATTGTTAACTTAGTGTCTTTAATTTTGTTTAGTTTATAATTATTAATCAACACTGACAGTTCATTTCTAATATGAGAGTCATTAACATGTGACAAATCAAGTTCATCATTACTATACACATTGTTGATATTAAATAAAAAAACATTCACAGGAGTAAGAGTCATTAATATTGAAACAAGAACATTCATAAAAATCCTCACTTTTAGAAACTACGATTTGAGAATTTCCACTTGAAGAAAGCTGACCTAGTTTTATTAATTGCTCGTAAATCGTTGGGGTTAGGATCGCTTCTTCTTCAAGATTATCTGAAACGGCGGCGCTGACCTTCAACCCTGACTCATTCTGATTTAAAGACATTTGGATCTCTACAAGTTTTGCTTTTTGTTTATCCCCAAAACATGACGTCAGTATTATATTAGAAAACGGCAGATTTCTTATTTTTATTTTATTTGAATTAATTATCGATATTTGAGCTCCAGAATCTACAACGGCATTCAACGGGTGATGATTTCCATTCACATAAATCTGAGCATACTTCAACTCGTGCTTAAAATTATTTTCTCCAGATGGTTTGCAGGAATTTACACTAAAGTTTTTATTTTTTAAATTATCACTGGGTTGGGTACTTTTTCTTCCTGAATTATTGCTTCTGGAATCATATGTTTTATTCGATCTTTTTGGACAGTTGCGCGCAAAGTGATTAATTTCTCCGCATTGTAACGTATTCCAGCAAACATACAGACAAACGAATTTAAAAACAACAACAATTTATTTTAAACAAAACAAAAATAAAAAAACACACACATTTTCATTTATGATTCGATAGAAGAGAGGAGAGGATCTCCTACCTTCTCGATTAAAAATCACTGACTGACTCTTATACACATGCGCAGTAGTGGTTAGGGAGATATTACAGACTCCTCCCTTCCCAAGAACTTTTTCAGATTAAGAAATGAAAAAGTTAAACTTTTAAAAAGGTTACATAATTTTAAAGTACCAAATAATTAATACCATATATGAAAAACACAGCATACAAATACAAATATTCAAACATCATTTTTACAGAATTTCAGATTAACACATAAAAAAGAAAATATTAATCATTATTTTTACAACATAACGAGATAAATGAAATTATAGCACATAAAATAAAACACTCATGAATAATTTTTAAATGTTAAGATTATTGTGATTTTAACCTTCACTTTGATGCAAATTACTAGCAATCGTAATAATTTTTTTTTTTTTTAATCTAAAGGAGCTCTACTTTAACTATCTGCGTTATTATTCAATTTCCCCGCTTTATGAATAATTTTAAAATCATAAGTTTGAAGGAATAAAGACCAACGCATTAAGCGCGGATTTGCACTTACATTTTTATTTAACCAAGTTAAAGGATTATGATCAGTTTGAATAGTGAAAGATCTTCCATCAATATAATAATGCAATTTTTTTACAGCAAAAATAATGCAAGCACACTCTTTTTCTGTTGTGCTATAATTTTTTTCAATGGGAGAAAACTTTTTACTTAAAAATATTATAGGATGTTCATTCCCCTTTTTATCATATTGTGTCAAAACAACCCCCATACCTAAGTCGCTAGCATCAGTTTGAATGATGAATTCGTTATCAAAGTTGGGAGCATACAGAATAGGATCATTTGAGAGTTTTCTCTTAAGTTCTTGAAAAGCATTTTCACAGTCATTATTCCACTGAATGAGTCCTTTTCGAACTTTACCCTTTAAAGTTTATGTCAGAGGAGCAACAATTGATGAAAACATGGGTATGTATTGTCTGTAATACCCAGCCAATCCCAAAAAGGCTCGGACTTCTGTTTTAGTTGTTGGTTTAGGAAACTCATTAATAGCCTTTATTTTCACTTCTCCAGGCGAACGTTTTCCGTTTCCTACAACATGACCAAGATATTTTACTTCACTTTGAGCAAAATGACACTTTATTGGTTTAATTGTTAAATCTGCTCTTTGAATTCGGAGAAAAACTTCTTTGAGGTGCTCTAAATGTTCCTCCCAACTATCTGAAAAAACTGCTACATCATCAAGATAAGGAACAGCATTTTTTTCACAGCCTCTCAACAATTGTGCCATCATTTTGCTGAAAGAGAATGGAGCATTTTTGAGTCCAAATGGCATCCTAAGAGGTCTATAAGTTCCAAAACTAGTACTGAAGGCTGCTAACCTCTGAGCATTCGGCGTCAATGGGATTTGCCAATAACCTCTAGTTAAATCTATTAGAGTAATGTATTTTGCTGAGGACACCTTTTCAATTAATTCCTCGATATTAGGTAAAGGATAAAATTGTGTTCTGGTCACTGCATTTAATTTGCGATAGTCCACACACGGTCTTGGATCACGGCCTGGGATTTCAACGATTATCATAGGTGAAGTGTAGTCTGATTCACCGATTTCAATAATACCACACTTAAGCATTTTATCGATTTCAGTCTTCAATATCTCAGTTTGTCTAAGAGACATTTTGTAAGGTTTAGAGAGGATAGGGGTATCAGAAGTCATTATAATATCATGTTCAATCATAGTGGTTTTTCCTGGTATGTTTGAAAAGTTCTTTGCAAATTTGTTTAACAATTGTTGAAGTTGATCAATTTGTTGTGAAGTCAGTCTTTCTTGAAGACTACTGTTGCATACAATGTCGTTAAAATTATAAACGTTAGGACTTGGATCAATATGGGGAAAGTCTATATCACTATCCACTTCATTTTCTTCAGTTTTCATAGATACTAAGTTGACATATTCACTTCGTTTATAATAAGGCTTCAGCATATTAATGTGGTAAACTTGGGATCCGTCTTTTCTCCCAGGTAAGTTTATGACGTAATTTGTTTCAGATATCTTCTTTTTTACAGTTCCAGGTCCTAGCCACTGAACAGATAATTTATTTGGTCTTGACGTTGCTAGAACTAAAACCAAATCTTTTTCAAGAAACTCCCGCTTGACAGCATTTTTGTCATACCATAATTTTCTTTTAATCTGTACTTCTTCCATTTTCTCTATAGCTAGTTCTTGACATCCTTTCAAGCGATTAATTAACTGGAAAACATAATCTGTAACTGGGTTGGATTCTATATCTAACCCTGCCCATTTTTCATAAAGCAAAGTTTCTGGTGTTCTGAGTTGTTTTCCATGCACTAATTCTGCGGGTGAGAATCCGGTGCTTTCATGAGTCACTGTTCGAAGGGCGAAGAGTGCTGAGGGTAAATGTTTTTCCCAATCATTTCCTGCTTCCAAGCATAAAACTCTCAAAATACGTTTTATTGTTCTGTGAAATCTCTCGACAGGATTGGATTGCGGATGATGTACAGAACTATGACACACCTTTATTCCGAAACGATCAAAAAATTCGCTGGTTAAATTGCTAACAAAAGATGTCCCTTGATCACACTGGATTTCAACAGGAAAGCCTGATCTACTGAAAATATTAAGTAATGCATCCGTTACTGATATTGAAGTTAAATCAGTAACTGGTATCGCATCAGGATATTTAGAAGATAAACATATGGAAGTGATAATGTAACGCTTTCCAGTTGGTGTGATAGGTAGTGGACCACAAGCGTCTATATTCAATTTAGAAAATACTTCCTGAATTATAGGCACAAGCTTTAAAGGAGCTTTCTTTTTCTCATTCGGTTTGCCAGCCCTTTGACAACTGTCACAAGATCTCACATAATCTTCAATATCTTTATAACATTTAGGCCAAAAGAAGTGACGGTTAAGTCTATCCTTTGTTTTTGTGACTCCCAGATGACCAGAAGTATCTTCATGACATAAAGTCATAATTTTAGCTCTGAAATTTTTTGGTATCACTATCAATTCTTTGATTTTACCATTGTGATCTTCTTGAATTTTCATTAATAGTTTATTTTTGATGGAAAACTTTTTATTCCGATCTTCAACTTCTTTATTTTGATTGGCAATTTCGAAGAGAGGTCGCAAATCCTGGTCTTCTACCTGTAAATTGGCAAGCTGATCTGTATTTATTTCTAACAGTGAATCTCCACTTTCATCAGGAGGAGGAAATTGGAAATCATTCTCGATCATTGGTTCAGAAGTAGATTCGAAGTTTTTAGCATGTTCAACTTTTTCTGGCTCAATTGCAGACGCATTATCTTTAGAAGTTCCTTTTTCGGTGTCGATTATTTCTTCTTGACTACTGTTCTCTCTCCTCTGTTTTCTTAATGTTTGTGCTCTTGTTTCAACAGCATTTACTGCTAGGGGTGCAGAAATTTCTTTCAATTGGGAATCAGAAAGTAAAGAAGCAGTACGATTTCCCATAATATAGCGTCCTTTATCAAGTTCATGTCGAACAACAGCGGCCTTTGTTATTAAGTCTCCACTTTGAAGAGATATTGTAGTTTGTGCAAGAGGTAAACACATAGGGCCTTCATCAAGAGGTTGCTGAACCCAAATTGTCTCACCTGTAAACATCTTTGGAGTTATATATTTTCTGCATATGACATCGATACTAGCACCAGTATCTCTTAAAATTGGCATCAGATGACCATTCACTTTGCCAACAACAGTATATGGAGCTAAAAATTTATCATCTTCTAATCCTTCCACAATTCTATTAATATTAGCAGTACCTTTAGGATTCCTTAGTTTTGGACATTGAGGACGAAGATGGTTGCTGGAACCACATTCATAACATTTTGGAGTCCTTCGTTGATCAAATGTTCTATCTACGCCTGTTTCCCTACGATCATTAAAGTGGTTGATATCCTTGTTTCTTCTATCCATTTCTTCTTCTCTTCGATCATATGCATTATCTTTCCTAAAGTTCTTATATCTTTCAGACAAAGCTCTATCAGTTTTATAATTATCATATTTCGTAAAATTTCTGCGATATGCTGGCGGACTTGATAACACTTTTGGCTTTGCAGGAATACTTCTAAGGTCCTTTGATTTGATCGTTTTTCGAACGTCATCAAATTCTTCTAACTTTCCAGCAAGTTCTACTGGAGATGTAATGTTACTCCATTCATCCAAATAGTATTCTTTAAATTCTTGAGGAACTCGTTTCTTCATCTGGTCAGTTATAATCAAATCTTTTAACTTTTCAAAGGTATCTACTTTTAATCCCGTTATCCACCCATCAAAATAATTAGAAATTTCATGATAGAAGTCTGGCCAAGTTCCTTCATTTGATTTTTGATGCTTCATAAAAAGTTGACGAAATTTTTCAGGAGTAAGTTTGAACCTCTTCAGTAAAAGTCCTTTAACGTGTTCATAATCTTGGGCTTTATCATCAGGTTCACGGGCAATAATTTGTGTTATTTCATATGGAAGTAAACCCAACAAATATGTTATCCACAACTCTTTTCCTATTTCCGCCCTCTGTGCTTGTCGCTCAAATAACACCAAATACAAACTAATATCCTCTTTAATGTCATATCTATGAATTAATGAGTGTATATCTTTTGAATTTCGGGCACCTTCTCCTTGAGGAGTACCAGCCATCTTTAATTTAACTTCAAGTTTCATTCGCTCCAACTCAAATTCTCTCTCTTCTTTTCGCCGCATTGCTTCGGCTTCAGCTGCTTCTTTTAATCTCAACGCCTCTGCTTCAGCTTCTTCCTTCAACTGAATCTTCTTCTCTTCTTCCTTTCGTTGTTTTCTTTCCTCGATAATTGTAAAAAATAATTCTTTAGTAAACTCCTCTTCATACTTATTATCTTCTGTTATCGCTTTTTTCAGTGAGATTATTGTCACATTTGGACTAACATCGATCTCTAACTCTGATGCTAACGCTAATAAATCTTCCTTTAATCCCTTGCCCAAGAATGCCATGGTTAAGATTAAATAACAAATCAAAAATTTCAACTAATGAATTTTAATTTAAATGTGAACAAAAATTTTAAGTTAAATGTGTAGAATTTTCACCAAAGAAAAAATTATTCTCTTGCAAACTCAACGTAAATAAATATATTTACCTCAATTGAATACTCAGCTAAACAATAAAATAATCATAAAATTTAAATTGAAAAAAAAACACTATAAATTTTATGACACTGTAACTTTATTTTTAATAGATTATTTAATAACAAGAAACAGCAATGATGAGAACCAAAATAAAAAATTATTCATTCGAAACAAAAATTTCATGAATAAATCCAATTATAATAAATAATGTATCTCATAAAAATATTATATCAAAATATAAATCGTCATTCAATACCTTAATTACGCCAAAAGAAATGCTAAAGATAGACGTTTAAATCAAAACAAAATATAAACGCTTCTACTCTTCACATTCATAAACTCAAATACAAATTTGAAGAATAATATATATATATATATTTATAATGGCAATGTAGAAAAAATATTTATGAACGGATTAAATAACAGCTCTTTCAAAAGCAATAAATATATCAAAGCAAGAAAGAAAAGAAAAGTATTCTTCAAAACCGCAATGGTGAGTAAGCTAATTTTCCCCCTACTTCCTGGTTAAAACAGAAATGTTTCTCATGCTTTCGTTATTAATTTCATAATGATTTTACTTACAGAAATCACTAATTTAATACACTCAATACCTAGAAAACTATATAATTAATTATTTGTATTTTTCTAAGAGAAAAAGATAATAAATATTTGCACTTTTCAAGAAGAAAAACAAATACAACTTTCTTCCATATTATTATAAAAAAAAATGATTAGATATACGTAGTAATTCTTTTACACTGTATCTAAATATTTTTCGACACTTCTAATATATATTAGCACTCAAAATGAAAAATCAATATACCTACTGTTCTATTCGCATAACAAAATTGTCAAATTACTTTAAACAGGAATCGGTTAGTACACAGAAAACAAAACTAAAAATTTTACGATCAGGATCATCACTTTGGTTATTTCGACGATTTTCACATTTTATATCTGGACGATATTATACGTAGATAACATTGGTATGTGTTAACCATAAGATTATTTCAAATATAATAAGGAAGGGTACCTCTTTAACAAATCGGAACACTTGCATTCAGGGTGAATATTGCTTTGTAAACAAATCGAAAAGATGATACTGGTATAGGCCTACCATTAAATTATTTCAAATATATATAACGAGGAAGGGTACCTCTTTCACAAATCGAAACGCTTGCATTCAGGATGAATATTGCTTTGTAAACAAATCGAAAAGATAATACTGTTATAGGCCAACCATTAGATTATTTCAAATATATGTATAACGAGGAAGGGTACCTCTTTCACAAATCGAAACACTGGCATACACGATGAATGCTGCTTCGTAATTAAAACGAAATCGGACCACAAACATCACACAAAATAGCACAATCTTCGGTGAAGATTTTCTATCTTTAATGATCTCAAGGATTGAGATTCTCTATTTGACAGGATTTTTAATTATTTCCATCATCAAACATTAGCACTTATTGGATTTTTAATCACCGAACCACAACAGTTCAGCCACGATTTTCGATCTCGGTAGGTGCCTCCATTTTATTTGTCTGTAACGTATTCCAGCAAACATACAGACAAACGAATTTAAAAACAACAACAATTTATTTTAAACAAAACAAAAATAAAAAAACACACACATTTTCATTTATGATTCGATAGAAGAGAGGAGAGGATCTCCTACCTTCTCGATTAAAAATCACTGACTGACTCTTATACACATGCGCAGTAGTGGTTAGGGAGATATTACAGCATACATAACAATGTCTCTCCTCTCTATTTTGTTTATTTATCGTATGAGAAAAAAGATCCGGGTGATTTTTTCTGAAATTTCTGTTTTCGCTTCGAAAGAAAGTGCTGTCATATTTATGTGTTTCTCTGTGTGACATATTTTTCGATGTTATGTAAATGTCTAACTCTCGTGCTAACTCTACGGGACTAAACCAATTTTCTCCCTGGCGGATTAGGATATGACTCGCCATCTCTTTATTTAATGTCTCAATTATTTTATCGGATATAATTAAGTTGCATAATGATTTAAATGTTTCAACTTTTCGTAATTTGCAATAATACTCGAAATGTGAATATAAGCGAGTAGCAAATTGAATATATGTTTCTTCTTTAAATTTTGAGGCATTTTTAAAGTTATTCAAACATTCTTGGGGAGTTCTGTTTTCGCGCAATATTGAAAATCGCGCAATATTAAAGCTTTTAATTTTTCATAGTTTTTTAAATCATTATCTTCAATATATAACAAGACACTGTTTGCTTTTTCACCTAGTATATTTATTAAGATTTCGGCTTTAAGCCCCTCATTTATGTTTTTCGTAGCAAAAGCTCTTTCCAACGATGAAAAAAATTGATTAAAATTTTCTGGTTTCGATGGAACTGGAAGAGACAGAGTTTTGATACTATGAATTAGATTCTCAATGTTTGTTTCGCGTGTATCATTTATTGTTTTGGGAGGATTAGTTTCAAATGCTTTGTTTTTCGCCTCTAATAAAAGCATTTCTTTCTCGAGTCTTTCTAATTTTAATTTTTCTAACTCTACTTGAATTTCGCTTTGTTTAAGTTCCCTGTCCGCTGTTTGTACTCTTTCTTTCACGGTGTTAGTTATTAAATTTTTTACAAATTCTGAATCATTTTTAAATATTTCGGTACATTCAATTTTTTCTTTTAATTTAACGATATTATCGCTGCTGTCTGCGATGCCTCCTATTTCCTCTAATACTTTTACTAGGTCTTCTTTCTTTGAATTTTTATACATTTTTAAAATTGAAAATTTCCTACCTTGATTGAAGAAACTCCGTGTCCAATGGTAATCCAATGTTTCGTTGATTCAAACCAGATTCGTATCCCTTTCGTATCCAATGATTTCACAACTGCACTTCTCCGCTCTTGATCACTTCTGCCTTTCTGATTTGCAGAGAATAATCCAATTATTTCGGTGATGTATCCAGGTGATTCAGATTTCAGAAAGTTTCAGGATCTTTCAGGATGATTCGAAAGTTTCAGGAAAGTTTTCTCGCACTTCACGGAAAAGTTGACTGCCCTTCTCGACAGGTTCAGTTTTTGGTGATTTCGAAATGTTCACAGGTTTCTGCTGCTGCTTTTCTCCATTCGCTGATATTTCGCTGCACTTTTCGGAAAATGTATGGATTCCAACTGCCCTACTCGGCAGATTCAAGACGGAATTTTAAACGAAATTCGAGTGAATGTTAATTTCAGTTTCTGCTCCTTCACGAGCGTAGAATTTGGGCGATTCCCCTTCTCGGTATATAAAACAGGAACAAAATCTACGGTTCCTACACGAGCGTAGAATTTCACTTTTTTTTTCTTAGCTGCACAATTCGATGATTATCCCCTTCGCGGGATTTCAAAAGTTATTTAGATCATAAGTTTATCCCCTACTCGGGATTTCAAAGTTCAGTTCAGAAATTTTTTCCACATCCCCTACTCGGGATTTCAAAGTTCAAAAATTTATGGCTCGGTATTCATATCTCGGACGAAAGCCCCCATAAATCTGTAGGGGTTTGTGCAGCATAAGTTGAAATAACGACGATGAAATAACATTGAAACTTAACATTTAATAGAAATAAAAGGAAATAGATATTTAACAGTGAGTGACATGATACGGGAGGGCTGCCTTCACGCAGTGGTCTTCAAATCGCATGTGAATAAGAAATTAAAATGTTCTATGGATTAAGTTCAGAGAGATTCGGGAGTTTCCCATCGGGACTTCCCCGTCAGGTCTCGCTGGCGCCTCTCAATGACAAAAAGGATGATGCAACTATCTTAAAGTATTACATGATGTTGGATGATGTAATGTTCGCAGCTATTACATTATGGTATTGAAACAACAGCTCTACATATATATATATATATATATATATATATTTCCAATGGCAAGGCAAAAGGTACAAATAGAAAGATGAAATTAATAACGAATACAAATGTACGTAGGATAACAAAGAAAGAAGACGAAAGTCATTGCCTTAAAAGTTCTCTTGCTTCCCAATACCTTGAGGGCTCAGTGTGTCCATGAAGGGCCCCACATAGAAGCAGGTGGTCCCTGCCCCGATAAGACGTTTAGTCTAAATTCGCGCACTAGCTAGTCGGGAAGGGGTTAACATTTCGATTTATGATAACTTCCTATCAGCCAATAATATGGTAATAAATTGTGCTTATAGAAGACAGAAATGGATTAAAACATGCATTGACATATAGCACACAGAGTTCCAATTTTAAACTGAGCATTCCAGCTACTAAGAAAGAAGTCAAATTTTCTATAGAAGATTATTCCTATAAGCAATACTTTCTACTTACAGTGGTTAGAAAACGAATGAAACACATATTATCCTGTCTAGAAATTAATGAGCTTAAGCTAGTTGGAATGTTACCGAAATTCAAATTACAATCTTCTAGCCTTGCATAAACTCGAAAGTGAGTTAAGAAAACATTATACAAATTAAAATATTGATAATGTTTACTTAAAATTTGTTGAAATTTGGAAGAGAGAATGATAATTATTCAATGTCCCTTAGATTGTGTCGTCCCAAGCATAAATTTAAGTTTTAGATTCCTGAGTCAAATGTTAATTGATGATCTTAAAAAAAAAAAAAAATAACAATACGTAAATTTAATACTTAATAATGAAAATGAAATACAATCAAACGGTGTACCTACTTTTTTTTGGTGCAAAGAAAAGCAAATATCTTTTAACTGGAAACAAAATAACAGAATATGAATAAAACTGAAACTCCAATTTCAACTTTAATCGAGCAAGCAAACTTCAAGAATGTAAATGATCACCAGCTGTAATATTAGTGCTACGTTGCGCATGACGTAAGCAGCAGTTTTTAAGACAGTATTATGGGATGGAAGGGAATCAGGTTTAGAATATTTTTTTTAAGTTAAATTTAGTGAGATTATTTTTTTTCTTTTATTTTTATTATTATTTTTATTCGAATGGGAATTTTGAACATTAAGCATTGCCTTAAAGTTTCAGTACAGTAAGGCTAATAGAAGTTTTTCTAGTTTTTCAAAGAACTTTTTTTCAAATTTTAATTATTCCTTTTACATTTTGATTTTATGTATTTTAGACGTATCCATCTAAAATAATTCTTTTAAATCTCTTCTCTTCATTTTAACGTCTTATTTATATTTGTTAGCTAATACAAATAAGACGTTAAAAGGAAGAGTAGAGATTTAAAAAAATATCTTCAGATTTTTTAAAGCGACTTTAGTAAAATTTAATTAAACAGACTTTTAGCCTTCCCCTTTTAGAAAAAAGTATTTTTCTTTTATATCACTTCCTTTTAAATTTTTTTTTTTTACACAAATGTTTTTTATTTTCAACAGTGTTTTGTTAAAAATGTATGTAAAAAAAAATTTCACTCTAAAAAACTGATGCAAATCATCAGCAATGGTTAAACATTTACAAAAATACGAAATTTGAGCGAAATCGGTTGAATAGTTTCTGAGAAATCGAATTTTAAATACACGCAGGAACAATTCGACCGATTAAACTCAATTTTGTATTTTGCCATGTAAAATTACATACATTAAAATTTAATAAAATGTTGTATGCCTTACAATTCAAAAATTTTCCAGCTATTATTTAATAGCACGATAAAAAATAATAAATATCTACAAAAAATTATTTTTTGCGTGCAATTATCTTTGGATAAACGAATTTTAAAATTATGTTCAAAAATTTTTCAACTTGTTTGAAAAGATCTCGATATATGGCGAAATACGCAAAAAGTAAAATTAGAATTAAGGGATCAGAACTTTGGATCGCTCTCCCGATCAAATTATGTGGACCATATTCCTCAGATTGCGGCTACCCCCTATATTTTGGGGGTTCAAAATCTAAATACGTCTGAAAAAAGGTATGTTTATTCAGAGAAACTAACTTTTTGCGTCTGATTTCCTGAGTTAAAATATTGTCTGCACTAATTAATTAGCATATTTGAGATCACCCCTTCTAACCATTAAGATTGAGTCATAAAACGTGAAAATTCAATCATTAGATCAAAATCTATTCAGGATGTCTGTCTTTTATTTTGCACACTATGCAGCGAGTTCTGTGAATAAAATGTTCTTAAATTCACTCCAAAGATATGATTGAAAAAAACTGTGGGTCTAGGTTTTGAATCCACCCAGCTTTAGAGCGGGTACCAGCTTGTCAGGGAAATAAATGCGGTTGGTGTACAATGCTGATTTTATTTTCCCCATCTCTCCTCGTCAGTCATAAATCGTGGAGTCTTAATATCGATGACCCTCTAACTCACAATAAACTGTTGGACGAATTTTTTCTGTATATAAATATTTTAAATAAAATTCTCTTCGCGCGGATATTTTATTGCTATACCATAATTAGGTTTGCAATAAGGTAAAATGAACGAGAGAAGGCAACACATTTTAAAGGAACCGCAACGCAAAGGACACTTAAAGCCAAATTTGAGAAAAAAATAAAATTTGTAAAAAAATATTGAAGAGTCAATTTTAAACTCCAGATTCAAATTTTTTAAAATTTTATTATTATTTTTTTTTAAACTATTTGAATGAAAAGTTTCTAAAAGAGAACTATTACTTATACTTGCGTCGAGAAACCTTTAAAAGAAAGTTTTCGTATTGTATTTTCGCAGACCTTAAAAAACAATCCAAAAACATGGTCTTATGCTCGTTTATTTGCTTTCCCTTAAATGAGGTCCTTTGCAAAATACTTTCTTAATATTTATTAATATTTTCGCTGAAAAGGTTCATATTTGCTTTATTTCGTTTCCTTTGAAAAAGGTTTTCGCTTAATATTTCTGCTAACCTAATCATGACAGCAAATAAAAATGCAAAAAATAAGGTTTACACTTTGCTTGTTTTTTAACCTAAATAACAATATTTTTTAAAAAAGATTTACAAATCATTTTTAGATGTCTTTTATAGAGGAAAGGTTTGAGATAGCAATATTTTTACGTCATTGAAAAAAGGTTTTTACTGCAAACCTTTTCGTGACAATGAAAATAAAGTTAAAACACAAGGTTGTCGTAAGGTTACATGCTTTCTGGGATCCTTTCTTGTTTCTGGCATTGTTAATCGCCATAATGTGCGCATATGGGGATCTGAAAACCCCCATGAATACCGTGAGGCACAAAGGGATTCCCCAAAGATTAATGTGTGGTGTGGACTAATGCACGTCATTGGGCCTTTCTTTTTTACAGAAAAGACGGTCTCATGAGTCGTATACTTAGACATGTTGGAAAACTTCGTATTTCCACAACTAGAAAAGCATCAGCCACGTGTCTTTTTGCAGCAAAATGGTGCACCACCTCATTGGGGTATCATCGTTTGTAGTTCTTTGAAAGACCATTTTCCAGGAAGATGGATTGGGCGAGGAGGTCCAATTCCTTGGCCATCCAGATCACCTGATAACGCCGCTGGACTTTTTTCTTTGGGTATTTATAAAGGACAATGTTTACAGGAGGAACGTGTCGAGCATTGATGACCTAAAAGCCAGAATTACAACCGCAATAGCCTCTGTGGATGCCAACATGCTTGCCGCTACCTGGCGTGAAATTGACTATCGACTTGATATTCTCCGTGCGACGAAGGGGGCCCACATGGAAGTTCATTGACAAAGGTCATGAAATTTTTTGAGTCTATCTAACCATTTATGTTATTAATTTTAATCCATCTTTATTATATTATGAGTTATTAAACATCAAAATGGTTCCGGGACTTTATAAACACCCTGTATATTAGCTTGTAAATAACTGTCTATATTAAAATGTTGTGATGTCTCCCATTTACTTCGTTTTTATTTCCATCGTTTTTATTACTTCGTGTCCAAAATCGCATATGGTAGGAAAACAGAAACCTTCTCTTACATATCTACGTTGTTGTTGTAGTTCATTTACGTCACACTAGAGCTGCACAATGGGCTATTGGCGACGGTCTGGGAAACATCCCTGAGGATGATCCGAAGACATACCATCACAATTTTGATCCTCTTCAGAGGGGATGGCTTCCCTGCTTTGATAGCCCGACGACCTGCACGCGAAGTCGAGCACTTTACGGTATAACAGTTTAGCGAGGACCAATACCACACACCCTCGGTCCCTACGCAGACTGATCGAAGTGGTCACCCACCCGCACTCTGACTACAGCCAGTGGTTGTAGTTGTAGTTCATTTACGTCGCACTAGCCCAGACAGCAATATACGGTTTTTTTCACCCAACAAAAACCTTTTCATGTAAACCTTAAAAGGGTTTTTTACACGGTTTACGCGTAAACCTTCTAACCTTAAAACGAGGTCTGCGACAATCTGCTCTATTCTACGCACATTACCCTAATCCAAAACCTTGGGGGGGAAACCTTCTACATAACAACCTTAAAACGAGGTTGTCTTAGGGTTTTCTAGCGGGAAAAAAAACTTGACTAAAGCTAGTTCTAAGATGAAAATCATCTTAAATCTACATAATTATAAGGTTTTCGTTTGCAGCGTTTCGTATGCTCAGCTAAAATCTACCTTGTCATGAGATTTTCATTGACAATGCAATTTAATACTATTGCTAGTGTACGTCAGCTAAAACGTCATTCTGACCGTGATGTCATCTCTCCCACGATTGTATGACAGCGCGTTTTATTATTTGTTTTATATTTTACTTCTTATAGCTTCTCAGTCCGAGGAAAATTCTCCTTTCCATCAATTTTGCTTGATTATTTTGGGGAAAATAGTCATTTTTTATCAGTCTAACTTACCTTGCTGTAAGAACTTAGCGATTTACTAGTTAAAATATCGTTCAATATGAATTTTTTTTATTCAACGATTTGATTAATGAAAACACAAAATAAATAGAACATATGTAATACTTAAAGTGGGTCTGCGTATTTTCTTCTTTCTTATTCAGAAATTTATGTGGTGTGAGAAGTTTTGATGAGTGCAAAAGTGTTCAGTATTTTATATATCAAAGAAAATTAACATGAAATATCTTCTGTTGTCAAAATAAATAAAATGCAACTGATTATTTATCTCTTACTTAATATGTATGATATGATAAATGTAGGAAATTTAATGATAACAAAATATTTTTTTAAAAAAATTCGTTTAATGAATGTAGAAATTCGAAACATATTTTTTTAATGCTCAACAACAAATAAATATTATGATTATCATAACAATTAGTATATGACAAGTGCATTAGTACAAATCAGTTGTGCCATAATTATATTAGGTATTTTGTTCATATATAAAAATATTATCCTTATAATAACCATTAGTGAATAATACGAAACAGATATACCATAATTAAATTAACTATTTCGGCAATACATAAACAAATGATATTATAGGTATAATAACCACCAGTGACTACACAACATATTTAACATGAAGGAATTAGCGAAACAATCTTCATTCAAATAAGTTACTTCCTTGTCAGATATGCTCCTTTCTCTGAAAGATAAGAGGAAATTTTTGTGTGCGTAATTGCGTATATTGAATGAAATTTTATGCATATACACATGAATTGTATCTACGTACATAGACACGAACGTATATTGTACGTACAGGAATACATGCGTACATTATATGTATACAGGTGCATACACACTTATAAATAAAAATGCATGCATACACACGGAGTATATAATTATATATATGTGGTTATACTTTAAATATCGTTGCATGAATAACATTGTTATTAAATAGTAAATGCATATAGTACATGCACACGTGAGTACATTGTATTCTACATCCATATATATGGATGTAGAATGAATAAAGTATTTGTTGAAAACAAAAAGCAGGCCACTTTGAAAAATTTTTGATCTAATGATCGGTTGTTTTTGTTGATTGGTCGTAATGGTTAGTGCGACATGCACTAATGATTGTTCATCGTTAGTGCATGTCGCACTAATGATGAACAATGGGCTATTGGTGTAGAGTTGAGAAACATTCCTGAGGATGATCTGAAGACACAATTTTGATCCTATGCAGAGAGGATGGATTGACGACCTGCGCGTGAAGTCGAGCTCTTATAGTTGAAAAGTTTAATCAGAATAGATACCGCACACCTTTGATTCCTTTGCAGGTTGATCAAAGTGATCACCCAGTCACACACTGACCGTAGCCAGTGATCCTTGACTTCGGTGTTCTACTGGGAACCGTGTCTTAAACTTCACTCTACTGCGAGATGATCTAATGATCGGATATTTACGTTCTCGAACTCAATCTTAAGGGTGTAAAGAATCTCAAAATTAATTAATGTCAACCATATTTTAAGTTATGAAATTAGACAAAAATAAAACGTACTTTCTCTGAAAAACATACCTTTTTTCGACGGATGCACATTTCTGACCCACAAAATAGAGAGGATAGCCGTAATCTGGGAAATATGGTCCCAATAATAGTTTGGTCAAAAGAGTCGTCCTACGGGTATTCGCAATCCGAGATAAATCATCCCAATAGTGTGGTCTGATTCCAAAGCTTAGACTCCTTGATGTTAATTTTACTTTTTGCGTATTTCACAATGTCTTGAGAACCTTCTGAACGAATTAAAATAATTTTTCATACAAATATAAAATTCGTTTATCCAAAGATGATTCTTTGCAAAATATAACTTTTAGTAAATATTAACTTTTTTTAATTTTATTTTATAATAGCCGAAAAATTTTTGAATATTAAAGTATACAATTTCTTATAACATTTTAAAGAAGGAAATTTTAAATGGCAAAATACAACATTTGAGTAAAATGGATCGAATAGTTCCTGAAAAATCGAATTTTTGAAAAAGTCGCATTTTTAGGAGCTATAATTCGATTGATTTCGTTCAAATTTTGCGTTTTGCCATTTAAAATTGTTTAACTTAAAAATTTTTTAGACTATCGTTGAATAAAATAATAAAAAATAATTATTTTGACTAAACTTTATATTTTGCATGGAGTTAGCTTGGGAAAAACGAATTTTTTAATTGAGTGCAAAAAATTTTTCAATTCACTTAAGAAGCTCTCAAGATGTGGTCTCATACGTTAAAAGTAATGTTAACATTAAAGGGGTACAAACTTTGAACCGCTCTTCTGACTATAACTATTGGGACTATTTTTTTCCCAGATTGCGGCCACCCTTATAATTTGAGAGTCAAAAACCCAAGAAACACCATAAAAAAGGTATGTTTGTTCAGGGAAAGTATGTTTTTGTGTCTGATTTCGTAACTTAAAAAATCGTGGGCACAAAATTATTAGCGTGTATGTCATCCTTTCGAACCTTTAAGATTGAGTCCTTGAATGTGAAGATACGATCATTGGATGAAAAGTTATTTAGAATGGTCCATTTATTTTTTGCGTATCGTATATACTTTAAGTAGTACATATAAGTATGCATAATCTTATGTACGTTAATTCACATATTTGTAAATACACACATACATTATATGAATATATAATGTATATATGTAAATGTGGGTATATTTGTACGTTCGTATATTTGTACGTTCGTATATTTGTACGTTCGTATATTTGTGCGTATCTACACAATTTATATATGTTCAATATATGTACGCATGTATTCATGCGTTATGTAATAACGATGTATGTTCGTGTGTATAAACAGGGTGCAAAAAAGGGAAAACCATGAAAAAATTTTATCTGTTGATCGGATTTTAATGTAGTTACTACGACTCGATCTTATTGGTTTGAATGTCTAACTTTTTGAGGGATTCCGTTCCTGGACCCTTAAAACAGGAGAGGCACCTGCCATCTGCAATATATGGTATCAACAGTTTATGAAGGAGAGCGGTAGAAAGTTTGAATCACTTAATGTTAAAATTCCTTTTTGCGAATTTCGCCTTGTATAACTTTTAAAACAAATCAAAAATTTAAAATTTGAATGAAATCAATCGAAGTGTTCTTCAGAAATCGAATTTTACATAAATAACTTTTCTTAAAATTGTACTACCTAGAAACTATTAGTCCGATTTCAATCAAATTTCTCATTTTGCCTTTAAAATTACTTACTTAAAAATTATTAAAAAAAATTTCTTATATTTTGAAATGCAAAGTGTTTTCGACAATTAGAAATTAATATAAAAAATAATATTTATTTAAAGTAATTTTGTGCATAGAATTATCTTTGAATAAACGAATTTTATAATAGTGTGCAAAAACTTCATGATTCGCTTAAAAAAGTTCTTCAAATATAGCGAAATACTCAAAAAGCTTTGTTAAGAGATCCAAACATTCAATCGCTCTCCTGCCTAAACAACTTTGGCAATATTTTCAGGCTGGAAAACTTTTAAAATATTGACTACCTTCCATATTCCAAAAATTCAAATCCATCGGGGGAAAAAAATCGGGTTTATTTCTATTTTTGTATCTTAAAATATCGTTTGTATAAATTAATTAGCATGTACAAGATTCGAACAACAACAAAAATTGAGACACAAGACGTAAAACGTATTAGATTTAAAGTTATTTAGGACGAGTAATTTTGTTTCGCATAAATATGAAGTCGAATGAATAGATAAACTACTTTCAAGTACCGAAAATTTTGTGGTAGAAGCAATCCATCAATTAGCACCCAAGAGCCGCTACAATCGATCTCGTAATCTTCCATGTTGAACCCGAACTATCGCCTAAAACAAACTGAACCAAGGTGTCTTAGTACTGGTCACAAAAATTTCCATGGCCTCTATTCGAAACTTGACAGTAATTGGCGATTTTTGATCAATTATAGAGATCAAATTTCTCAAATGAATTCCAATTTCAAAAAGAATCACAATTATTCCTATAAGCAATCAATTCTACTTATGGTGATTAGAAAACGAATAAAACATATATTATCCTGGCTTGAAATTAAAAGGGCTTAAGCTAATCGGAAAGTTACCGAAATTTAAAGTACTACAATCTTCTAGCCATGGATACACTCGAAAGTGGGTTAAGAAAATATTATAAAGGCTACGTTTGGCAAAAATCAGATTCAAATTATAGTAATACACAGTTTCTATTTTAAAATCCTGATAAGTCTATCGGCAACTCATGCATCCAAAAAAAAATAAAAAATAAAGGTAAAATAGTAATAACAATAATAAATTAAAGTATTGATAATTAAATTTAAATTATAGTTTCAGTGTTTACTTGAAACTTACTGAAATTAAGAAGGGAGCATAATAACCATTTAATGTCTTGGCTAAGGCCGTTCCATAAGGCCGTTATTATTTGTAAGAAGTGTATAAAATTTCATAAGCTTAGCTTACATATTATGAAAATATGGACAATTTTTATAGAATAAATAAATAAAAACTTTTATTTGCCATATGATTTTTTCCTAAAACAGCAAAAATACTCAATAAAATAAAAGTTTTAGGAGCAATTTTTCATTGACAAGCATGTTAAAATTATACAAAAAAAAAAAAAAAATCCTTTAAAATACGTTTTTAAAGTAGTTCTTTCCCACCTGCGCTGAAACAAATATTTTTTTCCCAATTTCGCAGTATTATTTTTTGAAGATATTCAAATCGTTTTTTTTTTCCCACGAGTTGCTAACTACAATTCCCGACAAAATTTTGAAAAAAAAAAAATAAAAAAATACTTAATACGCTCATATCTTGCGCAATTTTTAACGATTTGCTTTCTGTTTAATTTTAAAATCATTATCTTGTAATTAATTAAAAATTGCTTCAAAACTTTTGTTCAATTTCATTCAATATTTTTAAGCTATAGCAAAAAGCAGCTACAAAATAATCCTCAAATTAGGAAAGTGTATGTTCTACATTTACATAGCTGTAAGAGGACCAATTGTACTCGATCTTGAAATAGTGAAAATTTTTTTTGATTGAGGTATTACCTATGATATGATAAGAAAACTTAAGTTTATATTCAATTCAATGCTACTAACCTCGATTTCTGATAGACAATTCTTCGTGTAGGGGAATTTGTTTATTATGCTGGATATAACCTATATACTATTCAATAAATATATACTATACACACTAAACAGCCTAGAAGAGAGAAAAAAATGCTAAAATTCGATAAATTTTTATTCTTTGATACTTTGAAAATTCGATATTTGTCTTAAATTTTATTTATACACATAGACATTTTAATTTAAGATTCTAGATCTCGGAGTTCTACAGTTATTAAGGTTTATGCCATTAAACTATTTTTAAAAGAAACTAAATAGAGACGCACAAAATTCTTATGCGGCTTTCACACTTATGCACAAGCGTTAATTTATCAAGGGCTTAATACTAGATTTCAATATGTATTTGACCAGGTCAATGCACAAAACACATCAAGTGCATTACACTGCATATGCGCGCGTAACGTACCAGGTAAAATACAGGTCTAAGTATGATTTTATCGGGTACAAAGAAAATTTAAATTGCGGCTTAAATTTAAATTGCTTATGGGGCTAATCTTTGGATAAACGAATTTTAAAATTATGTTCAATTTTGTTTTTAACTCGTTTAAAAAGGTCTCTATATATGGCAAAATATGCAAAATATAAAATTAAGATTAAGGCATCCAAATTTTGAATCGTCCTCATGATCAAACTATAGGGACCATATTCCCCAGATTGTGGCTACCCCCTATATTTTGGGGGTTCAAAATCTGAATCCGTCTGAAAAAAGGTATGTTTTTTCAGAGAAAACACATTTTTGTGTTTAATTTCGTAACTTAAATTACCGCCTGCACAAATTAATTAGCATATTTGAGATCTTCCCTTCGAACCCTCAAGATTGAGTTATAAAACGTGAAAATCCGATCATTAGATCAAAATTTATTCAGGGTGCTCTGTCTTTTATTTTGCACACTATACATCGAGTTCTGTGAACAATATGTTTTTAAATTCACTCCAAAGATATGATGAAAAAAACTATGGGTCTAGGTTTGGAATCCACCCAGCTTTAGAGCGGGTACCAGCTTGTCAGGGAAATAAAGGCGGTAGGTGCACGATGCTGATTTTATTTTCCCCATCTCTCCTCGTCAGTCATAAATCGTGGAGTCTTAATATCGATGACCTTCTAACTCACAATAAACTGTTGGGCGAATTTTTTCTGTATATAAATATTTTAAATAAAATTCTCTTCGTGTGGATATTTTATTGCTATACCATAATTAGGTTTGCAATAAGGTAAAATGAACGAGAGAAAGTCACACATTTTAAAGGAGCCGCCACCCATAGGACACCTAAAGCCAAATTCAAGAAAAAATAAAATTTTTTAAAAAATATTAAAGACTCAATTTTAAACTCCTGATTAAATTTTTTAAAAATTTTATTCATTTTTTAATGAGAGTGTTCGAATGAAAAGTTTCTAAAAATGAACTATTACCTTGTATTTGTGTCGAGAAACCTTTAAAAGAAAGTTCTCGTATTGTACTTTCGCAGACCTTAGAAAACAATCCAAAATCATGGTCTAATGCTCGTTTATTTGCTTTTTCTTAAATGAGGTCATTTACAAAATATTTTCTTATTATTTATTAATATTTTCGCTGAAAAGGTTAATATTTGCTTTATTTCGTTTCCTTTGAAAAAGATTTTCGCCTAATATTTCTGCTAACCTAATCATGACAACAAACAAAAATGCGAAAAATGAGGTTTACCATTTACTTGTTTTTTAACCTAAATAACAATATTTTTATAAAAAGCTTTAAAAATCATTTAGTTTTCTTGTAAGGCGGAAAGGTTGGAAATTGCAATATTTTTACGTCATTGAAAAAAGGTTTTTACTGCAAACCTTTTCGTGACAATGAAAATAAAGTTAAAACACAAGGTTGTCGTAAGGTTACATGCTTTCTGGGAGAGCTGCACAATGGGCTATTGGCGACGGTCTGGGAAACATCCTTGAGGATGATCCGAAGACATGCCATCACAATTTTGATCCTCTGCAGAGGGCACCCCTGCTTCGGTAGCCCAACGACCTGCACGCGAAGTCGAGCACTTTATGGTAGCATAGTTTAACGAGGACCAATACCGCACACCCTCAGTCCCTACGCAGACTGGTCCAAGTGGTGACCCACCCGCACACTGACCGCAGCCAGTGATGCTTGACTTCGGTGATCTGGTGGGAAACGTGGCTTAACGATCAGTCCACTGCGGGACTACAAATCTACGTATTCAGGGTTTTAGCCAGGAGCACTAGCATTGAAAAAGTTTGTAATTAGTTACTACTATCGCTATCTGTCAATGATTTAATGAACTACTCCATCCAAAGCCAAAACTCTCGCAACCAGTTGGAAGGTTTTCAATATTTGGCAACTTATCGCCGTTTTTAAGTGGCAGAGGCGTCAAAATTTTTCATTGCGCATGCGCATTTTTCCTAAAGTAGTGTCTCTGTTAGGTGATCCGACATCACATGATGATTGTGTCATTTGTTGTTATTAAGTTGCAATAGCTGTTAATGAAAATGTCATGTTGAATAAAAAATTAAGTCGTATGAATTAAAGATTTTGTTTTGGCCGACTGTGAACTCATTTTCTATTTAACTTCTTCCGTTTTAAGTTATTCTTATTCATAATGAAACAAATTTGTGTTTTTTCTATTTTTATGCTTATAAACTTTGCATCATGCACAAGACTTTTTAAGTAAATCCTTTTGCCATGGTTTTCCTATTACCTGTTTAGAAATATGTGTGTTAAGTGCTGATAATGAATTTGTTATAATTATCTTAGTTTAATTTTGATAAAATGCATCTATTTATTATGTTTCTTTATCGTTGACGAATTTATCAGATGTTTAATCAGCTAATCTCTGGTTTGGATCAAAGCGGCTGTCTTTTCTAAAATCTCTAATCAAACGAAGTTTGTGAAACAATGTTTAATTTTGAATCGTTTGATTCTAAAATGCGTCAGTGGTAATTGTTTTCACAAAAAAATGGGTTTTATATTTATTAATACACACTTTTAACCATTTGTTTGCCTTCATTAGTTTTATAACATAAAATTAATACTAGCTTCAGTTTGTATTTTATGAATTCTCTTTTTAAAAATTATATATATACATGCATGCAAGAATATATTGTTTTAATTAATCTAGCTTAATTTAAATTAAAGGGTTTACTTTACTTCCACATGAAAATATAATTTTTAATCAGGAGGCCTCTAAGCATCTCTTCAGTCTTGAATTCATCTCTTTTTCTATTTGTTCTTTAAATTAAAATGTCCTTAATAATATTACAAACATTTACTATTTATTTTTCTAGCTAATTTTATACGAATACTACATTTTAATGATAACATTGTTATTTTTCATAATTATTGCACATAATGCAATGAAAGAGCGGGATCGATCGAACTTTGGTGCCTGCTTGCTGCAACAAAATTAGTACCATTGTTGTATCTAATTTATGTTTGAGCTTACATTTTCCCCTCATGTTTTGAAATGCTGAACAAACTTATTTTAGTAATTTTTTTTTTTTTGGAGATGAGAGGTCAGGAAATAAACAATGATGAAGCAAAACCACTCCACAGGGAGAACCTGAAAAATACAGGAAATTTAAAGGTCACCTAAAATAACAGAGAATTTTTAGTTTTTCTTTACAAACTGGGAAAACACAGGGAATTTTGTTTCTTATTTTTCATCTTTTAAAAAAAATAGTGACCACTCAAAGCATAATCTATGGGGTATTTAACTATGATATTTCAGCTATACTAAACTGTTTCATTTACTCTAGCATTATTTGATTTAAATATGTTCAGCTGTGTACCTTTTTTCTCTAAGTTTCTCAGGTAATTAAATTTAGTATAGTTAGTACACTGCAGCTCACACAAAAGTTAATTAATACCTGAAAACAAAAAGTAGACATATGAACAGCTTTATGAGTGGTTTATTATTCAGTGATGGGTGCAAAAAAATCTTCAAGGTTGGTTATTATTTTCATCTTGTTTGCTGTGAAAAAATAATTTAACAAAACGTAAAAGAAAAAAAAAATCAAATTATTGATTTAATATAGGTGCCATTATTATAGAAGGATACATTTTGGACTCAGTGAACTATAAATTTCTGGAAAATCTGGTAAACAACATTAGATTGTGTTAATGGGTCAAAAAAAAAGCTCAGTCTTAAATTGTTTTTAGAATGGCACGCATGCCTGTAAGAAGACCTAAAGATACTTTTCTACAATTGCTATATGAGAAAAAAGAAAACAGCAGAGAATCGTAATAATTGTTAGATTCTAGAATCAAAAATTTTTGGTACATAAAAATGAAAAAATTAGTACTAAAATAACTGTAAAAAATTACTGACTTCCAGGCTGTGACATGTGAGAAAAGGGAAAAAAACATTCACAGAAGGAGATTAACATTGATAATTTTCAATAGGATGTGTAGTCTTTCACTGGTTAATGAGTTCGCAATTGCAAATGAACAGGTTTCAATTGATGGAAAGTTTGGTTCCATCGCGGGAATAAATTAGGCACTGCTGCCTTAAGATGTCATTATTGATTTTGTAGATCAGAGTTTTGAGACTTAGGAATCTTTCACGTTAGCAGATCAGAATTTCAACTTTCGTAATAGATTTTTTTTTCTTCCTCTAAATTTTTTATTTGCATTTTGCAGAATTCCTCTCCTTCGAATGCAATCTATTCGTGAACATATGCATGAAGTTGGAACTCCTTTGCATATTGTCAATCAAAAGTGGAGTCATTTAGAAGCAGGACCTTTTCCCGAGCCTTTATCTAATTATTTAGATGTAAGTAATAACTTTCATTTATTTATCTTTTTTTTTTTAAAGAAATTAAATTTTTATTTTAGACATTTTTATTATAAATAAAAAGTCTTTTACTTTTTTTTGGTATAATTTTGTGCTTTTTTTTAGTAATTTTTATTTGTAATTTATGTGAATAAAGATCTGATTTCTTGAAAATATATCTGCAATTCACCTCTTATTAATTTAAATAAATAAAATAATGATTTATAACAAAAAGTAATAAAAGCAACTAAAGTTCTAAATTCATTCATTTCAACTTAACCTAATTGGGGCCCGGGGCATAAACTTCTTTGAGGGCTTCTCTCTACTTCAGTTGTGAAGAACTGAACTTTATAGAGGTATTTAAATTTTTGCCTCATTATATACATATATAACAAGAAAATGGACTATAACCTAAAATAGCTATAAAATCACCCCCCCCCCCCACCTCCCATCCAATGGTTCGACAAAATATCGTTCTGTCCATTTTGTTGATTTTCTGACAATTCTATGCCCATCATGCTGGATGCAGTTTTCTGATTATTAACTTAGTCATCTAGCTGCGAAAAATTCATATCTTTGCTGACATTAGGGCGGAACTCAGTTAAATCTTCGCAATTACGATGTGTCAATTAACCCCTTGACGCACAGATTTTTTGAAAAAAACTGGCCAAAAAATTCAGTTTTTTTTTAAATGTAAAAACACTCTTTAGAGCATTGTCTTTTCTTTTGGTTGATAATTTTGATTGTTCCATGGAAAAAGGCTATATTATCGAATAAATAAGTGTTATAGCTTACAATCCTAAGAAATCCTCCTTACTAAGAAAAAAAAATCTTTTTATTGATATTTATCATTTACATACTATTTTTTACATCTTTTTGAAGTATGCCATTTTTTTGACGAAATACTAAATTTTAACGAAATCGGTTGAATAGTTCCTGAAAAATCCAATTTTAAAGTTTTCTGATGTTTAGATTCAATTTCTTAGAAACTTTTCACCTGATTTTGCTCAAATTTTGTATTCTGCCATCTAAAATCACATACTTTAAATGATATCAAAAATTGTGTACCTTACAATTCAAAACTTTTCTACTAATAATAAATACAATAATAATAAATTATAAATATTTACTAAAAATGGTATATGTTACAAAATTAATTTATCTTTGGATAAATGAATCTGATAATCAATTTCTTTTGACCTCGTGAGTCAGTTATTGGGGTGAATGATGTGAGGCTCAACATTTTCTATCACTAAAGGCCGCCACATATTATGCAAAAGCGTGCTTTTCACATTGTTTTCAAAATTTTTTCAACCACAATCTATTTCGGCGTATTTCATAGCGTAAGAAAGGGCCAATGATTTCAGGGGTCTGTCTAAGACAAATTTACTACCGTTTAGTGGTACCTTCATAAATTCAACTTCAGGAAAAACAGTAGTACTTTTTCTTTAAATTTTATTTTTGTGTCTCATAAAAGCGAGAATTCCATATTTTTATAATTTTTTTGTGTTGATTTTTTAATAAAATTTTTTTTTCACAAATTATGTCTAAATTTTCACAAAATAGGTATCTCTCAGAAAAAACTTGACAGACCCCTGGATTTTACAGGTTTGATGAAATACTTGCGAGTCTGCCTGTGTACATTGTGAGCTGGGTTCGGTCAGATTATTGCGCTCTTATGTGCAACTCTGCTGCATTTTGCAAGATATTCTCAATTCCAAGCTTCTTTTTTCACCCTCTGAAATCGAACCATAAAATTTCTTGATCATTTTTTAATGGCTAATCAGGGGTCTGTCCGGGCCAAATTTACTACCTTTTAGTGGTATCTTCACAAATTCAACTTTAGGAAAAACTAGTTTCACAAATTACTTTTTCTTAAAATTTTATTTTTGTATCCTGTAAGAAACGATGAATCCATATTTTTGTGTTGATATTTAAATATAATTTTTAACCTTTCACAAATTATGTATGAATTTTCACAAAATAAAAACCTAGACAAATCCCTGCTATTATAATCAAGAAAAGAGTTATTTGTCAGGAACTAATTATTTTATCATGATCATGTAAAGTCTTTGAAAGTTATTTTACATTTTGTTAATGTATATAGTGCTTAAAAATATATTTTGAGTTTTTAAAAGGTGCTTATTTTTTATTGAAAGATTTGGCTATGCACCCTGACATCTTTTAAAAAACATATTTTACCAATTTTGTTACATGTTGTAATGCTCGCACAAAATCAATACAATTTTCACACTATAGTTATCAACAACTTTCTACCTTTGTTCTTATATTAAGATTCTGACTAATTATTTGCAACCTATATATACATTATGTCACACAAAACAACACAATATGTTACTTCTGCATCAGCTAGTCTATTTTTTTAAAAGCATTAAATTTTTTAAAGATAAAAATTGATGTGACTTATTTTATGTGACTTAGTGTAAATTACTTATTTTATCAAAAATTATTAGCTTTATATTACATTAAAAATACACTCAAACCCATTATAGTGAACGAAACTTCCGTGCTTTGCTATACAGACATAATGTTATTTTTTGTAGATGGAGTGAACCAAAAGAAGAGAAACTTTTATATGTGTTATGATATAAACTTTTTTCTGTCTTCTTTTTTTTCTTCATTTTTTGGTAGTTTTGAAATTTGTACATGAAATACATATACCAATTTTTGAAACCATCTGTTCAGTGGAATGTAGAATTTTTTTTTTCTTGTTTGCTTCTTATATCTAAGTTTCCCATCCTTAAATAAAGGCCATCCCACAATTTTCTGTCCACAAGACGAAGAGTCATAAAAAATAAAAGTGAACACATCTTTTGTTACTACATAACGTTTTTCAATCATTTTCGTATTTCATTTTATGGGTCATTTATTTAAATAATGTGTCATAAAAGGGGAACAGTTCTGAAAAATTTAGTTCAAATTGTTTGCAATGCAGATATAGTGAACCGAAATTTTGGTCTCTTATAGGCTCACTATAACGGGGGTTGAACTGTATTAGATTTAATTGAGATTTATGCATTTAAAGTAAACAAATATGCATGAATAATGGAATGGCTGTTAATAGAGAAGAATGTTCACTGAACACTTTTTTTTCCCTATTTTTTAAAGAACTTAAAGTGATATTTAATTTTTAAAAAACGTTTAATTTTCAATGTCTTTATAAAAAAAACAAATTGCTATGTGTAGAAAGAAATTTCATATCTAAAGTGTAGACTTGTGCGTGTATAGATAAGATTATTTGTTCATCAAAGAACTTTCTAGTTCTGTAATTCTGAAAGAAAGTGATACTTATCAGAAAAAATTTACTTTCGATCAATGTTTTAAGAGCTTTGAGAGAAATATCTGAAGATAATGTAGTAAGAATTTCAACAAAACATAAAATTTAATAAAACACTGTTTGAGTATCTTCTCCTTTTTGAAGTAAATACATGTTATGCAACTTTTAAAATGTTAGGACAGCTATTATTTTGATAAAATTATTAAAATTTTTATTTTTAAAAAAAAATCTTTTTTGAATATCTAAAAATTATAAGCGCTCCTCTTTAATATATTGTGATATCAAAGTAAGACTGTTCATTGTATACAGGAGTTTGTCTGGGTTAAATTTACTACCGTTTAGCGGTACCGTCACAAATTCAACTTTACGAAAAACGGTAGTAATAAAAAAGAAAGTTCTCATGCAAACCCTGTTCTCGTTGCAATCTGTTGAAAAGAGGAGCTTTTCTGTCAGCTGTCTTTTACGAAAAGGTAGCAAGTATTTGGTCAGATAGGCCTAACCGGTCACTTACGCCATATCAAAATGAATTTTTTATTCCCTGAGGCTATCCCTCTATAAATTTTACGGGAAGTCTAAATTCTGACATTATCTTAAAAACTATTGTAAATTTATTCTAAGAAACCTTTATTTTTTTTTATGAACCATTTTTTTCTCTGAAACTTTTTTTTGTATGACCCTGTTGAAAATGTTCTTATAATTAAAATATCTTTTAGTATTAGTTCTGTTAAATGCATGTGTTTTATTAAATTCAAGTTGAAATTTAACTATGGGCAATGATTTTTATGGATTTTGAAATTTGGATACAATTTTTAGCCCAAAATTTTACAATAGCAAAATTGTTTTTGAATATATCAGGAAATTTTTTTAGAAATTTATCAGTCATAAATAATTTTTACTTTAAGTGACAATTTTTGAAAATATTTTCTAACTTTACCCTAATTTCATGTTGATTAATATAATATTTAATTTTCACAAATTATGTCTAAATTTTCACAAAATAGGTACCTCTTAAAAAAAAACCTTGTATATGCATTTGATGGAAATATTGCAGACTAAAATCTTAATTGAATCTTGTGCAATAGATATGAATAAAATTTCTATAGAATATTTTGATAATTATATTAAAGTACTATATTTATCTTTCAGGCCCAATACTATGGACCCATCAGTATTGGTACACCACCGCAGCCTTTTAAAGTTGTTTTTGACACTGGATCATCAAATCTTTGGGTGCCTTCCAAGAAGTGTAAATGGACCAACATAGCTTGTTGTTAGTATATTTCATTAATTATTTTGAAAAGATGGCAGAGCTATGCTAACTCTACAAGTTTTCAGTGATGAACAGTCTTTTGACTGATTTCTGCCTTATAGAGATTGAATTAGATCAGAGATGATTGTGCTCCTCAAAAAAATCCGGATTTTTCCTCGATCTGAAGGTTTTTGGAGTTGCAAGGTCCTGAAATTTCAAGTTATGTTAGGAATTTATATTGGCTAACGATATTTTTTATTTATACTTTATTCTTTTCTTATTTATCTTTGGTATTTATTCCGAAAGACTTGCCGTCCGCAAGAAAGGCAAGCCGCTAGCAGAATAAACAGCTCCGTTCTAATTCTTTTTTTTTAGTCAGTAGGATCTTGCATAGCACTAACTTTCTCGTTTTCATTAGAATTTATTTTAACAGTCGGTTATTTTATTAATTTGTTTATTTATACTATTACTAGTGTGTGCAAAGGTATGTCTGCGCCTCATAAATATTGAATCAAACGTACAATTTATTTGTAGATGAAGCATTCAATTTAATTATTTATTATTATTATTATTGTAGTTATGTATTCAATCATATTAAGTGTCATAAAAGCAGACTTACACATAATAATTCATTTAAATTATGCTGCTTATAATTTATTTTGAATTTCATGTTTTGAAAATAGCAATGATTTTAATATACAAAGACATTAACTTTTTGAAATGCATCATTAATGATTTTATTCAAGAAATTTTCAGGATTTTTGAGTTGGGCTCACAGTTACCCCTGTTTAGATAAAACAAGATGAAATTCATTAAATAATAATAAAATGCACACAACTGAATCATTTTTCCCAATTTGTGTTACTAAGGCAGTACGGTTAAAATAATAGTCTCTTATGTAATTTGATATATTATGATAAATATTTTGTTTTCTAAAAGTATTCAGTTATTACTTTTTTAAAGATTAGATGGGTGAGAAAAAAACCTAAAAGTGGAGAAATGTTCAGATAATGAAGAGTTCATTTAATTTCTTTTACATATTTTTTTAAGGAGCAAACTAATTTTTAATACTTAATGATGAAGGGTATTCTTCTTTCATAAAGTGAAATGTTGTTATAACTTTATTTAAAAAAAAAAAAAAAAAAAAAAATTAACTCTAGTATACTAATTTATATTTTCTACATTTGGCTAGATTTTGTTGGCTCTTTTTACTACAGATTCACATTTAATTTTTTAAAATTAACTTAAGACATGCCCTCATTTAATTCTTGAGATTTTTTACGAATTTCAACTTCCTTCAGAAATTTTGAATCTCTTCTTATACAGTGAACTCTCGTTACTGCAATATCCGATACAACAACTCCCTCTATTACAATAATGTTTTGTGGTTCCGACGAACTTGCATATGAATGTTAATGTTATTGAGAGATAGCATGTTAATCTCTTAATATTGCGATATTCTCCGAGGCAATAAACGCCTGTAAAACGATTTTTCCCCCTTCAAATTTCAACCTTATTTTCTCCATTTATTATTGGATTTGAAATAAAGCAAAAAATCATATTTTGCCATTTTTTCTCTGTCTTTTGACTAGAGAAATCTCACTGCTGATTATGTACTTATCTTATTTCTTTTCACCGCAGTGAGGGGCTTTTGTATTCAGATTTCAATACCACACCTTTGATGTACATTGACCACAAAAAAAGACCTTACATTCTTAGAATTGCCTCCCTTATCTCTTGAGAAGTCACTGATTTCATATTAACCTAATTGATTTCATATTTTACCATAATTTCTACTTTGCAAATTAAATTTTTATATAATATATAAACAGATTTATAGTTAATACATACAAATATATAATTGAAATTTTAAAAAAAATCTTTTTGTGTCTCCAAAGTGTGTAGGCCCTTGATATAAAAATATATCCCTCTAACCCACTATATTTATTTGGTCTCCAAAATATTTTTGAGGAGAAGTTTTACTGTATGTAAATTGAAGTTACTTTACAACACTTTTTCGATATATTGTTTAAATATCAAATATATATATATATGTATAGAGAGAGAGAAATAAAAATGATTTTAGATATAATGATTAAGATGGATGTTGTTTTTTTAATTAAAGGTTATTGATTATGAAATTTGATTTTAAATATTTTAACAAAATAACAGCTTGGAAAAATTTCTATTTTGCACATTTTTATTTATAATAATTTAATATTTTCTACACAAAAATTTGGCTTTTTGACAGTAATTATCAAAAGGAGGGTTTCATATCAAAATAATTTTTGAACATTATAAATGTTATATATAGTAAAACCTCCGTTAAGCGGACATTCAAGGGACCGAAAAAATTGTCCGTTTATGAGAGTTGTCCGCTTACAGGAAGAGTACCCTAATAACGAAGTTTAACACTCTAAAGTGTTTTTTTAGAATATTTTCAGAGATGTAGAAATAATTAAATAATTTACCATAACTATCTACAAGGATATTTATTTAAACTTAAAGAAATATAAAAAATAATATATAAAGAAGTTTGATATAAATATATAATTCCAGATGTAGCTACAGATAAATGAATATAATTTTCCTATTAGCATAGATACTCAAGTCAGACATGTTATACCGAACAGGAGCTTTCAGTCCTCAGCCGATTTCAATTAGGTTAACATCCCCTTACGCCAAAATATCATTTGATAGGGAACATGGTTAATACCTTCTTGAAAGTAAACCTCCCAAGATTCACAGTTAAGTCATGGGGACCTACGGAGTTGATTATTCACAATTAACCAGCTATCAAGTATCTGAATAAGTGTTTCATTTATGTCAGGGCTGTCCAACTGCAAAGAGCCCACGGGCCAGAATTCAAGTCACCTGGCTGGCTGCAGTTTGAAAAAGTTGAACAATAACCTCTTATGCAATAACAATTAATAGTTGAATTATTATTTTTAAAACAATGGAACAGAAGGATTTTAAAACAATTTGTTTACATTTTAATGGGAAAACTGAATCAAAATGCTTAGCCATTTTGCTATCATCAAATACTTTTGCCATTTCTGCAGCACACTTTTTTAACAACGACGAAATCAGTGTAAGGTTTTTTCGCTTTAGCAAGCTCAAGTGAAATTGCATACGAAGCATGCAAAGCATTGTACTGATAAGATTTTACTTGAGTAAACATCCCAGCTTGTTTTTGCAGTTTTGATTTCAGTTCTGAAACTATCAGAGATCTTTCTTTTCCTTGATATTTATTGTGGCTCCCTTCGTGAAAACTCGCATAATGCTTTTTGACATTATAGTCTTTGCACACAGTCACAACTTGCATACAAATTAGGCACTGGAGTTTGTCCTTCCTATTCGTAATGAAATACTGGGTTTCCTAGTGGTCCTGGAACACTCGATTCTAACTGTCTATCTAACGCGAGGCAATATTGTATAACACCAGCATGCAGGGTTGGACTGCTCTTGACCTGTAGATGTCCTGTACCTTTCTCTCCCAATACAATGAAAGGAGTGAAAGAGGAAAGAGGGGATCTCGGCTTGACCAAGAATGGTAGTCTCGGATGCTTTTTGTTACCATAAAATTTCGAAAAAAGAAATATGCTGAATAAGAAGTTGGCGGGCTGCCAGTTGGACAGCCCTGATTTATATGAACACATCAAAGATTATATTTCTGTTCTCTTTTTTACCCCAGCTGTGTTAAATACAGTCTTCAAATTGATTAGAAAATTAAAAAGAAATTTTCAATGGGAAAAAGCATTGAGAGCATTTAAGATGTCATTACATTTTTTGGGGTCCCATAACTTGTGTGGTCCTGATTAAAAGATCATTATCTGTCCGAATTATTTTAGGAGAGCAGTATCATTTTCTCTCCTTTCTTTTTAAAGATAAGGCAATGTGATAGAAGAAATATTGATTCTTCAGTATTGAAACAGCTTAACAATATTTTTAGTTACAGATAAGGCAAAAAATTGACATGTTTTAAAAATGGCGAAAAGTTGCATTTTTTTCTCTTGCAATTTAAAACAGAAATAGTTTTTTTTTTCAAATTTAGAAAAAGTAGAGTCCGGTTTGAAGAGATAGAAAATAACATTTCAGGAACAAAATCACTATCCGGTTACGGGAGTGTCCGCTTTGCAGAGAATATACATAATGGTTTCTTCATGGAAGATTCCCAGGGAATTAAAAATATGTCCGTATTGAGAGGTGTACGATTTGCAGGAGTGTCCATAACAGGCGGTTTCACTGTATATGTTTATTTAGAAAGTTTATTATTTATAATAGCTAATATATGTCCTTACACTAAAATTTTAGATTTTGATACTTGTCAAAAAGAGTTTTTTGACGTGATGGATAAAATCGTGGTTACCAACCCTGATATATATATACATATATAAAGGTAAAAGGGGTTTTTTTTTCCTAAAATTTTAATCTTATTTTCTCCATTTATTATTAGTTCTCAAATAATGTAAAAAAATCTTATTTTATCATCTTTTGCCATTTTTCCATCTTTTCTAACAAGAGAAGACTCACTGCTGACCACCTCAAGAGCTTCCATTCTTAGAATTTCCCACCTTCTCTTTTAAGAAGTCACAGATGTAACATTCCTTCATGATAAAAGCTGCTCGTGAGTCAGAAATGAGCATCACAATAACACCTGAAAGATAATTTTTTCTGTAGAGAGTGGGTGGGGGGGGGACACCATTCACAAATGAAAATCATTTTCCTGCTTTGGACTCCATGCATACTTTGTTGATTGACTTGACAGTCAAAAGAATGAATAAACAAACGAAATTTTAGATTATTTTCAATAAAATTAATCAGGTATATTTACAATCTTATTTTAAATTGTTTTTACTATTGAACCGTCCATAATTAACACTCGAAAGAAAATGTTTGCATAATATATACATTTATAGTTATTTTTATTTTTTTATCGTGTCCATGGACAATTAAATGGCCTTGTGTGCCTTCAAAACTGCATCCACAAGCTTCAATACATCAATACTGTAGAGAATCTCACAAAGTTCTGAAGCCAGTGGCACCATACCCAGTTGTAAAACATATGGGGTAAGGGCTGGTCACTCGAGAATGTGATCCGGGGTAAGTTGGATATCTGTGCAGTTCTTGCTGGAAATATAAGTTCTTATTTTGTCTGAAAGAATTTTCATCCCTTTAAAGTGGTTTGTTCTTAGTCTTGTAATTGTTGATGTTTAGATTCTGGAACAATCAAAGTCAGTAATGAGGGGTTTCCTGAAGTAATGGGACAGAAATCTGTGTCTTGCAACTGCATTTGCGTCTGCGAGCGTGATAGTGATGCAAGGTTGGTCGGCGCCTCTCTTCCTTAGTCAAGTAGTCTGCACACTCGTTTCCCTCAATATTAACGTGTGCCAGTATCCATTGCAGCAAGCAGGATTTCCCATTGCCTTGCAAGCCTTCAAGTAGGACATTTATAGCAGAGGTGACGTTGGTTTCACTGTTGTTGATTGCCTCTAAGGCCGCTTTTGAGTCAGAGAAGATTACCAATCCCTCAGTTGGGTCTGAAATCTCCTGATTGGTCATATAAAATACATTTATAGTAAATGCACATATAACATAAAATTTTAAAAAGAATCTTATTGTGTCCCTAAAGTATGTAGGCCCTCGATATAACAATATATCCCTCTTCAACACTATATTTATTGGGTCCCCAAAATATTGCTGTAGCAAGGTTTTACCGTATATATATCAATAATAATATTCATAAAAGTGTGTGTGAGATTTAAACCACTATTCAAATCCTATTGGTTTAAATGACATTAGTCACCACAATTTTTTTTTTTTGAAAAAGAATCAAACTTGTTATCTTTAACTATGCATAAAATGAGCGTAAATTATTATTTAACCTTTTGTTTTGAAACAAGCCAAAAAAAATTTCTTAATTCTTTGTAGTACACGAATACCTGATTATTATATTTTTTATTTTGCATACTTGTTTGATAATATAAGAACAGTAGTGTAAGAAATATTGTGAGTGTATAGTTTGTCTAAAGTAAGAACTCCCCTAGCCATTCGTTTGGACCCGTGGTGGCGACTATGTCAACGAGGTATAACTGTTTAAAAGTAGGAGTGTAGAGCATTGTTTAGTACAGGTTTTGGCTCTGTCTGTTCGGCGAGAGAAAGGGAATCTTTTTCTATCTACTCTACTTTTTCTATCTCTCCACCTATCGTGTTAGTATTAGAGTGAAGCTACCCTACCTAAAATGCACCATTCATATTTCCGTAACACTAGACTGTCTCAGACTTTGTGGCAGGGGGAGTTCTTACCATAGACAAACTATATATAAAAATGTTTTTTTTTTTGTAAATTCAAAATGTCCAATTGTGTTTCAGTGCTTCATAACAAATACGACAGTTCACAATCCAGTACATATAAAGAAAATGGTACTGAATTGGAGATTCGATATGGCAGTGGTAGCATGACTGGATTCTTGAGTACAGATATTGTGACAGTTGGTGGCTCTAAAGTAATAATTTTTATTTTTTTTTATTCCCACAGCTTTCTGTTAGAGCTACCGTGATTAATATGTTTGCTTATCTATTTAATTTCATGATTTTTTTTTAAAAAAAATCGTTGATTTAAATCTAGGGTATCTGCGAACCTGGAAAGTCATGAATTTCGGTACTGAATAAAATTTGCCATGATTTTTTCTTTTCTTTTTTTTTAAAAAAAAATCATGGGAAGTCAAGGATTTGGGTCACCGAAAAATCTAATTTTTAAAATGAAATTTACCCCCCTCCCCCACAATTCATGGTGTTCTGAATATCTGAATTTGTAACAAAATCCCTACTCACAGTAATATTTTATTAAAATATAAAATGTTTTTATGTTCTTTAAATATTATGGTGTTCTTTCAAACAATGGAAGAAAAAACATAATTTCTTATCTTTTAAACTTTTGTGATTTCAGAATTTTTTTATTTCATCAGTTTAATATTCTAGCTGAAGCAAGCCTGTCATTGGCAAATTTTTTTTATTCCGAAATGAGAACAGAAACATTAGGAGTATTTCTTTCCTTTCCGATGAACGAGAGAAGTATCTTTGGAATATAGTTCTGCAGAAAAAAAAATTATTCTCTTTCTTTATTCTGTTTTTTAAAATTAAAATCTATAAATATGAAGATGCAGATTATAACTGTTATACCTATCATTTCAATTCATGTTATTATAATGCTTTTTTAAATTTATTGTTGGGTTTTTCTCAGGAGAAAATAGTAACTTTGTTAAGTCATGAAAAAATTTTGAGAGTTAGTCATGAATTTGAAAAATCTGAAATGTAGCAGATACCCTGTATATAATCTTTTCCTCCAGTAATAAAATTTTTTTGATGCCCTGTAAATCACCTGATTTTTTTTTAATTACCGTTTATTCCGGCGTATAACCCGCACTTTTAATACAAAAAATAACATTGGAATATACGGGTGCACGGTATACGCCGAATTTAAAGCAATTTAAATATAGAAAAATACTTTTATTTTAAAGAAATAACATACCTTTTTACATCCGAGATCGCAGAATATCGTCTCTGTATGTCAATAAAGCTAATAAGAGAAAACGAATTTTTTAAAGACAATATGTTTATTTAAAAACATTAGTAATAAAAAATATCACAAAGAGAGTGACAAAAAGAAAGAATACCCAAATGATCTGCTCAACAGAAGCTTAAATACAGATAACGGGTGACGTCATGATCCACGCAAGAACGACCAACAGCAAATGAAAATAAACTGGCTGATCCCTGCAGACCATGACGTCACCGACGCAAGTTGAATGCATGAGATCGACGACCGAAAATCAAACCTCATACCTTTTAGTCTCTATTTGTCTAACACTTTTACCTATATACAGTAGAGCGCCGATTATCTGAACTGCTCGGGACCGAACGTGGTTCGGATAATTGGAAAGTTGTTTAAAATTTAGTCTAAATGATTATTATTTATGCACTAACTTCCCTTCACACTTTTTCTTGGCTTAGGACTGGCAATACTATCTAAAATAGCTCTGGCGTGTTTAAAAAAAAAAAATTTTTTTTTTTCAATTTTTAAATATTTTTTATTTATTATTTTTTAAACTTTTTTTTTTCATTTTTAATTATTTTTTCATATTTCAGCTTTTTATAATTTTTTTTTATCAATTACTGATTTGACCATATTTTTCTTTATTTTCCATTGCAAAAGAAATAAAGCAAAGACTTTTGTTTCAAAGAAGATGATCTTTTTTGAGCAGCCATATCCCTTATTCTTTTTAAATAAATCAACTGAACTGGATCAACATCATTTTGACGTTTTAGCAAATTCATTGCAATATCTAATGAATTGCATGCTTCTATATGAGAAGGTCCACTATCTTGAATTTGATCACCTACTTCTTCCTTTTCGTCTGTGGAGTTCCGATTTTTATTCAAAATTTCAGCAACAATTTCATCATAATTTAAAATTTGAAATCCTGGGTCGTTTTCCGTGTCTCGACACCAGTCTTCTATTTCTTCTGCTGTATAACCTGGCATCTTTTCATCGGGAAGATCTACTGGTTCAGAAACTTCAGTTTTGTTTATTTTTTTGTTAAGAATTTTATTCCAAGATTTAAGATTCTAAGCACTGTAATCACTAATCATTAACCATAAGTGACAAGTACCCATCCCCCAATTGTAGAACTTCAGCACACATCTATTCATAAACTCCTTCCTCATTTCAACCATTGTAGACTGTCAAATTGAAGTTCGCATTCTTGGAAGATAATTTTCAGTTGAAGACGACTAAAGGGGTATGTAGGTTTAACTGTATAACAATACATGTATGTATTGGCTACTATAAGAGAAATGCTAAAAAACTTTTGTAAATTAAATATGGTCTTCAGATGTAGTGGATATTATTTATTCTTCTAAATTTAGAAAATTTGTCGATAAGTTAAAAATTATTCTAAACTTTAAAAAAAAAGCGAATTCGGACATGGTTCGGATAATTGGACGTTCGGATAATCGGCGCTCTACTGTACTTTATTGATTTTCGTTATTACATAAATAGTTCATTATATTCGTCTTCCGTTATTTCTTCAGGCACGTCATCACAATCTGTTTTGTCTGGGCCGGGATAGCCTGGTCGGTAGGGCGTTGGGCCCATGTCCAAGAGGTCGTGGGTTCGATCCTCGCAGGCCGAAGACTCCCCGTGTAGTAAATGGTGACTGATGCACGTTAAATCTGTCGAGTCTCAAAGTCCTCCATGTTCCCAAAACAAATCAATACCTCTGGGGGTACTGATCCAGGAGTTTCCTTGTCTTCTGGATTGGTTCAAAATTACAAGGCTACGGAGTTGTACATTAGTAGTCGTAAACCCATGAAATTGGGTCGGCTGTTCAACGACGGTTATAAAATAAAATAAAATCTGTTTTGTCTAGGCCGGGATAGCCTGGTCGGCAAGGTGCTGGGCCCATATCCAAGAGGTCGTGGGTTCGATCCTCGCCGGCTGAAGACTCCCCGTGTAGTAAATGGTGACTGATGCACGTTAAATCTGTCGAATCTTTAAGTCCTCCATGTTCCCGTAACAAATCAATACCTCTGGGGGTACTGATCCAGGAGTTTCCTTGTCTTCTGGATTGGTTCAAAATTACAAGGCTACGGAGTTGAACATTAGCAGTCGTACACCCATGAAATTGGGTCGGCTGTTCAACGACGGTTATAAAATAAAATAAAATCTGTTTTGTCTTCATCATCTCTGTTACCCACATCCATAAATAAACAGTCGTCTTCTGATCCGTCCAGATTATTTGAAATGCTGCATTTTTTGAATGATTTTCTAACCATCTCGGGCTTAATTTCATCCCATGCTTTTAATATCCATTCGCACCCTGTTTCCAAACTTGCATGACGCATATGTCCTCCTTTTGTAAAGGTTTTCTCGCCCTCCAACATCCAAGTTTTCCACTGTTTTTTTTTAAATTGGCTTTAAATGGTTTGTTTAAGCAGACGTCCAATGGCTGAACTAATGGTGTCAATCCGCCCGGAATAACTGCCATATCGTTGTTACATTCTTTCAACAATTTTTTTGTATTATCTGTAAGGTGGGACCTAAACATGTCCCACACTAAAAGGCTTTCTGGTTTTCTTCCGCAACCAGGGCGGATTTGCCAGACATTTTTTACCCACAATTTCACACCATTTTCATCCACCCAGCCTTTTTCGTGGACATGAACAAAAATGCCGTTTAGAAAATTACATTTGGGAAAAGTTTTTCTCTTAAAAATAACCATTGGTTTTAGTTTCGTTCCATCCACTAAGCAAGAAAGGGGTACGTACGGTGAAATGAGATTTCTCATGTCCCGTTATTGTTATGTTGACAGATTTTACACCCTTTAAATCAATTGTTTTATTACTGATCATGTCAAACAGGACTGGGGTCTTATCCATATTTCCTATTTGTGAAAGTAAATATTCCAACTTAACAATTTGCTATCCAAGTCTTTTGGTAGTTTTTGTGATACTTTGGTTTTTTTCACGTAGAACTAAATTTTTTTGAGTCATAAATCGGCTACACCAACTCACAGTAGCCTTGACATTTTCACTCTCGTGTGGATTAATCTTTGCCCATTTTAGAGCAAACAAGCGAACATAGTTTCTTGTTACAATCAAGCCATTTTGCCAATTTTCCAATACCCAGTTTTCTACATTGTCTTCTAACACCGGCCATTTTGTTAGTCCTGTACGCAATGCACACTTATCCTTAGGCATATCCATTATTTTCTTTTCATTTTTCTTCCATTCATGCATCGAGCTTTCACCAATACCAAAATATTTCACCGTAGCCCGATTTCCATTTCCTTTCGCAAATTGAATTACTTTGCATTTAAATCCAGCACTGTGTTTGCTTCGTTTGATAGGAGCTATGTCTACTACTAAAAAATGCACTGAATTCTTAAAGCTTACAATGTTTACTTTTCAAAGGCAGGGCATCAAATGGTGCGATTGGCAGAAGAGGAATTACGTTTTGTCTCCTGATTTGTGGTATGCTTTTGAGACATACACAATTGGCAGCATCCCCCCCCCTTACTTCTTGAATGTGGGGAACAACAATCTTGCACTGCTGAAAACAACAATCTCTTTTCTCAGAATCACATTATTACTCTTTCAACTCTACCCTCACATACATGTTAAATTCAGTTCTTTTATTTTTGCAAAAAATAGGGAAAAAAAACTTTTTTTTACGATCTTGAAAGACGAGATATTGCGCATGTACAATCCAAATTTTCGTGCGCGTTATACGAAGAGAATATCTTAAAATTGAAAAAAGTATTAGAAATTGCAGGGGCGCGTCATGCGCCAGAATATACGGTATGTGAAGGTCTCAGGGGATAGAGTGTTCACTCCCCACAAGGTGAACCAAGTTCGATTCAAAGCGGAGGCTGGTTGATAAGAATTCTGCACCTGACCACAGTGCTGGCGTGAAATATACTCGGCGGTATGTGGATCATGGATTAGAGGCACCTTGCCGTCTCCCTCTCCATGTAACGCAAATGCGTGTTAGTTTCATCAAAAAGTAATCCACAAAGACAAATTTCTACCCTTACTTGATCCAGGAATTCCCTTGTTTTCTGGATTGGGTTCAAAATGACAAGGCTATGGAGTTGAACATTCATATTTGTAAACCCGAACTTAGACCGACTGTTCAAAAACAGTTATAAAATAAAATAATTATGCTAGTCAAAAATATTTTTATACAGTGTAATTTATAAATATGTTCTTAACGTTCTGAAGTATTTTAAATTTTGATTCAAGGTTTTATCCACAGAAATAATGAGAGGGATGTTAGCTTTTACAGCAATCGTGTTAAAACCATTTTCTTTTATTTCCACTGACATACACAGACGATATACAAAACATAAATCAAATAACTAAGAAAATTCCGTTTGGTTGCTTAGCTACCAGTCAGAGTTACAATTATTTAGACTATTCATTCTTGTGATTGATGTTACAACAAGGGGAGTGCATGTTAATTATTTCTGACCAAAATAGACTAATAAATAATTTTAAAAAAAGAAACCGTAGTGAATAAAAGTTAAAGATGATTTTTTTAAAGAAAAAAATAGTGTTTGCTAATCCTGATTGTTACAGAAATAACTTGTTAAAAAGGAGAAAGATCTTCAACTTGTTATTATCAATTTATTTTATGTTTTTTTTTTAAAATTAATATTCTGTTTTATGTAAAATTGGTTCGCACATTCATTGATTTTTTTTTATGTTGTAAAATATGAACTCAGTCTTTATAAAACACAGTGACTTAGAATAGAATGATGTTTTAAGTGTGATATCATCATTAATGTTATCATTGTTAATGTTATCATCGTTAATGTTATCATCAGTATATGGGGATTCATAAAATAATTTAAAGTGTTCTGAGCCTGATTAATTCGTTTCTAGAAAACTACTAAATCGAATGAGACATATAAAAACGAAAGTCTGTCTGCATGTATATTTCTCTAATAACTCGAGAACAGGAACAGTAGTTTGCAAATTTTCAAGTGGTTTGTAAACAATCCTCTCTTTCTGATGCTTTGTGGGTCAAAGACAGTATTGAACATGTTGCGTAGCATTTTTAAAAAGTGCTAAAAGGTGCCTATTTTCCAATTTCGCTTCTTAAAAGCCTTTAAAAGTGCTTTTTTCATGGGGTGTGTAGGGCTTAATTTTTCATTTTCGAAAATGAGATTTTTTTTTTTACCATGTCGATTTTCAGTACTACATATTATGCAAAATCGTGGTTTTCACTTTGTTCTATTTTATATTAGCAGTCTTAAAACTCTCTTTTCCTATTTAAATAGTAAATTAAATGAGGTACTATTAATATTGATAAATTTTGTATCTATGATAAATTTAAAGTTTTTAATTTTCCTAAATCTTTTAATTCTAAGTATAGATTTAAAAGAGGTAGAGTGATGCTAATAAATTTATTGATTTTGATGAATTTTCAAAAATGTTTACTCTTTGTGTTAACCTATTTTTATTATTAGAAAGTATATTTTTGGTTTTAAAAATAAAGTTCTAAAAAAATGTATTTTTTAAATTTGGGAATAAAATAAAATTTGATACTGAACTTATTAAATTTTGTAATGGTTTTGGTTAAGTTAAAACTTTGTGTTGATAAAACTGAAATTCTTTTTAGAAAGGATTTTTTTGTATTATGAACTTTCATGATAAGAATGCTAGGATTTCAGAGGTTATTTGTATTATGAACTTTCATGATAAAAATGTTAAGAATGCTAGGATTTCATAGGTTATTTGTATTATGAACTTTCATGATAAAAATGTTAAGAATACTAGGATTTCATAGGTTATTTGTATTATGAACTTTCATGATAAAAATGTTTCATAGGTTATTCATTGTTTTTCTGATATTTTCTACTAATAATGACAGTTTTCTTGCTCTTTTTCTGTTCTTCGTTCTGCGCATTAAATTACGGGTCTTGTTTTTTCATTAATTTAAATTTAGTTGAGGATTTGTAGTGTGTTGTGTTCTTTGGTTTTGGGATTTATTAATTTTATGTAAGTTTCTTTTTTATTAGTTTAACTATTATACTTTTGTATTTGGTTTTTGTAATTTGTATTTTATCTCCTCTCTACCTAGACTTAAGGCAAAACATTTGGGGTAACGAGAGAGCAACTTAGGCATTTGTTTGTGCTCTCTCGATCCAAAAAGTTTTGCATTTGTGTTTTTCCACTGGGAATTGCTTTTTTAATAATTTGACCATCAAAATAATTCAAGGAAACTTAATGATACAAAACGTTATTCTATTTTATGCAGTTAATACTCTCTTACAATTAGACTTTTTAATTATTATTTGAATTTATTTATTTTTAAAAGAAAGAAATCTTTCAAGTATTATTATTTTTATTTTTTTTAAAGAAAAGAATTCAACTTTTACTAGTCTGAAACGAAGAATAACGAAATTTCATCAAATAAGATTGAGATATATTGTCTCAATGGTAAATACGATTGGGACACTATATATAACACCAATCAAAATGTCTCAAAATATCTGATAACTATTTGTATTAATTGTACCTATTTAGATACAATTATTACTAAGAACAAACATAACTATTTTACATAAGATATAGTTGTACTTTCCTCGAAATTCATAAATTAAAACCAGATTGATTGGAAGGCTCGCAAACAGAAGTCATCCATTATGAGAGTGTTGCCAGGTTCCTTTAGTCATATTTTTATTCCCTGATGCCTAAAGACCTGGAAACATTTTTAAAAAAATTGGGATCTGTTTAGCCATTGGGAAGTAAAGTTTAATCTTAGTTATTACGGAAAAACAAGGAAAAATTAAATAAAAAGATCTCAATTTTTAAAACATAAAGTGTTAAAAAAACAAAGAAATTGACTTGCCCAATTATAGTTTTTTTTTTTTTTTTTAAATATCCATGACAAAACTCGTGGTTAAGTATAAAGTAACCTAGTTTCAATTCTTCAAATTTCGCTTTTCTATTTGTCTTTTAGATTTAAAAATAACAACATTTAGAATTTAACTAATATGTGTAAAAACTATTTCTAATAATGTATAGTAAAAAATAAGATTCTAGATTATACTTTATTAAATCTATTTAAATCCCCCCCCCCCCCCACCTAAAAAAAAACAACTTTTTTGGAAAGTACTTTTTTAAATAATACTTTGTCCAACATTCGCTCGAATATTTAGCTAGTTATTCGGCAAAAATACCAATAGTTTGGCCGAATACTGGTTACAATTCAAATGATGATTATTGAAAACTTTTCAATCAACCATAAAAAGATTTATTAAGGTACTTAACTTTTTCGGACATCTGTGCCACAGCATTTTCGACCATTTCAATCATCTTCTGTGGAAAGGTACCCCTACATAGAATCCAGTTGACATGTCTTATATACTAGTGAATTGAATTTGTATTTTTCCAGTGGTAGATACACTATAGTGTTATTACTCATTGTGAATGATAAACGTGTATGAATGTTTTTGGCGTGTGTTGTGTAGTTTATGAAAATGAGATAATCTTCAGTAATTCGTGAATATATTTTTAGATTCAAGATCAGACGTTTGGGGAAGCTGTTACAGAACCTGGTTTAGCATTTGTTGCAGCCAAGTTTGATGGAATTCTTGGTTTAGGTTTCAGTTCTATTTCTGTTGATGGAGTGGTTCCAGTTTTTGACAACATGGTTAAACAAAAGCTTGTAGATAGTCCAATATTCTCTTTTTATTTAAACAGGTATTTAACACATTAGAATTGATAATATGTTTAAGGGGGAAAAAAAAAATTTTTCAAATGCTGTGATATATAATTGACGCCCGGTTGCTGAGTGGTAGAGCTTCGCGCTCCCATGTCACAGGTCCTGGGTTCGATCCTCGGGCCGGGCAAGGCTGACTCAGCCTTTCATCCCTTCAGTGGGTCGATAAATGAGTACCAAGCAAGCTTGGGAACTAAACACTGGGGGTTTCGCGTTCGGCTGACCACCTAACCGGAGCATCTGCTTCTGCACCCCAGAGCCCAAGGTCAAGAAAACTGAGATGGGCACAGTAGGCCTTGGCCCTCTATGGGCTGTCACGCCACTGAGTTCAGTTTTTTTTAGTTTAGAGTGATATATAATAATATAAATTACTGAATTTACTATTTATAGTATGTTTGAAAACTGACATTTTGATGACTATAGTTTGTCTATGGTAAGAACTCCCCCGTCACAAAGTCTGAGGCCGTCTGCTGCCCTGGAAAGAATAGTGCATTTTAGTTAGGGTAGCTTCTCTTCACTCTAGGGCAGTGTTTCCCTTACTTATGACTTTTGTGTACCCTTTCTAAATTTTCCGTAACGCTGTGTACCACTAATAAAAAAATTAATGCATTTTTTACTGTAAAAAAATTGCACAAAAGTTAACAATCACAACTGGCTATTGACGCCACTCATTATTAACTGCAAAAAATAGCCAATGGAAAAATACGTAATCGTAAATTTTCATGTCTAACTTTGTTTTTAAATAAAATTTGTTGAAATTTTTGTTTGTTGCAAGATATTTCGCATAAGAAGGTGTACCCTTTGTGGGTGGGTACTCGTACCACACTTTGGGAAACATTGCTCTAGGACCGAAACAGAAGAAAAAGATCTAAGAGAAAACCTGTCCTAAACACTATTTAGAATAGTTATACCTTGGGTCCAGATGAATGGCTGGGGGCAGAGCCGTTTTTAAGGATGGGCCCTGGCCCAGGGCATTGAGTTCTGATGGGGGCCCCAAAAAGTCTAAAATCTCATTGCATTAATTGATTTTTTTTTTTTAATTTTAACTCGTTTATTATTTATAACTCAAGAGAGCCCCCAGATCCCACTTTTTCCTTCTTTTTTTAAAGTTTTACTCAGAGTTGGGGGCCCTATGAAGCCCATAATATATACATATATATTTTTCTTTCTTACATTGTCGGATGCTTTTCAAAATCTAATCGAAGTGTTTAAAAATATAAAATAATTGTTACTCTTCACTTTTCTAGCCGAAAGAGCAATAAAACGTTCTTTCCACTGATGAAAATATCCTCACTTTACACTGTGAGAAAATGTTTTTAGCTTCTTTATATTGCCTTGGGCCTTTTTTTCCCCCTTACTTCGGAAATATCAGATATCCACAGAAACACCCTTTTGTCTGATTTCTGGTCATGAATTTATGGAAAGAAAAATTTTCTAGGGCTGTAAATAGGGGGAGGGTCTTGTTAGTATTTCTTTGGGGTCACTCTGTCTTGAGATTTCCATTGTGTCTTTAAATTAGGCCTCGTTCAATTCTAAATTTTCATTCTTACAAAATTTAGATATTTTTTCTAATTTATTATAAAAGCTTTTTTTTCTTCCTTTAATCATCCTCAATGTTTCAACTAGCCTAATTGTTTAATTTACTTAATTATTGGAGTTGATTTTATTTTGTTATTTTCCAAACTAATCATAAACGAATCCGTGAACTAGGAATTTCTATATCAAATTTTCGTAGGATATTAAGAAAACATAAATCTTTCACGTTGGAGGTAAGAAAATGTTTTTATTATTTCAATTTTGGTTGTGGTTAGGGAAAACATGAAAGGTTTGCGCAGTTTTTTATATATACGTACATTGTCATTTTTTGTTTGTTTTGTTTATTTATTTAAATGGCGGGCCACTATTCAATTCCCTCTTTGACTAGCCGGTCTGCCAAAACTATTGATTTGGTCTGTTCTGGATGAAATTGAGATAACAAATGTAATTTTTTTTTTAAATTTTACTTACTGCTTATAGACAGATACAACATATGATTTTGTTTAATAGAGCATTGAAATGAAATGATCATCAGCTAAGCAAATGTTTAAACATGAGAAAAAAATTGTTTAAACCTCCTGTATGACCAAATTTTCCATGTTTCCCCTAAATATGAAATATGTTTAATTTGTAATATTATATTTCGTACTCAAAATTAATTTATTTAGTTAGCTTATGATTTTATAGTTTATTGATCATATTTGTTTCTATTTTAACTCCTTGTATTTTGTTGTTATTATGTGTTTAAAGTTGATAAAGCTTCTCAATTTTTTAATTAATAAGGCTTTTAAATTTCCAAGTCAAAGTCGAAACAATTTCTTAAAATTGTAAATCGAAACTATATATGAAATTTTGACAGCTTTGTTTTTATTATAAACGCATTTAATTGAATAAAATAAAAATAAATTTAAAAAATGAAAAAAATATACATAAATGACTGAATAAAATAAAAAACTTCGTTGTGATATCATCTTTTAAACAATTTGAGTATTAGTGAATCATTTAAAAATAAGAAAATTTTTTAGTTTAAAAGGTAAAAAAAATTTTTATTTGTTTAAAAGGTAATTATGCTCCATCATTCCATCATGAGACTATTTAATATCTGTTCCTAAGGATCAGAATTCTTTTTTATTTTACTTTATTGTAAAAATGATATATTTAATACTTTCATGTGATATGCTGCAGTTTTAAATACCTAAAAGATGACTGAAATTGTCAATTCAAGAAACAATTAATACTTTTGAACATAAATTTAAATAACTCCTTACATTTTGTCTTGCTATCTCATTTTATATTATCGCAGTATTTAGAGCAGACAGTTGCTTGTGGGTGTGGATGATATAAGTAAAATAAGAATACAAAAAAAAAAAAAAAAACTTTCAGTTAATGCCCTCAATATTATATTTTTAAACTTCTCGCAAAAACGTAGTAAAAAAATAATTGTCGCAAGCAAATTAATATTAAGTAAGAATAAAACAAAAATTATATCAAAATATGCTGAATCACTAGTGAGGCAGGTGGGATGAAAGACATCGAAACCAATTTGATTGAATAGTAAAACTAGAAGGTGTTTCTAAAATCTGGAAATCAATGAATTGTTTTTTTTTTTATATATTAATTCAATATGGGTTATGTTTTGAAGATACTTGTTATAAACGTTAAAATGGTAATTTGGAAAGCATTTTTCAAGAATGTCAAGTATCCAAATGACTTAATTTATTAAATTTTTAAAAAAAATTAAAAAATATTCGCAAGGCAGGTGTGTATATTTGGGGCTGATTATTATGAAATCTAACACAAAACTGTGAGATCGGGGGTTCTATTCCAGCTGATGACAGTTTTTAATTATTATTTCTTAAAACTGAAAAATGTCTTTCTTGTTTTATTTTTAAGTATGGATGTTAAAAACTAATAATTTAACAATTATTTTAAAAACTAGAAGGCTCCGCTCCCTGTTCACTTCGAATTCTTTTGTCACTCATGATAACTAATTGTAGAAGCGAGCTTTCATTCTCCAGACTAAAATTAATAAAAAATGAGTTAAGAAACAGTATGACTCAAGAAAGATTGAGTCATTTGTCAATTATGAGCATTGAATATGATGTCTTACAAGAAATTGATTTTGATGCTGTGATAGAAGATTCGCCTCTCAAAAAGCGTGAAAAGTATTGTTACCTTAAATTTTCGAGAGAAAAAATGTATATAAGCTTTTATAATTAATTTATATGTTTTTTACTCTTAAAATAATTTTTAAAAATTATACAAAATAAAATTTTTTTCCCTCTAAATTTACTCATAAAGGGCCCCCAGATGATGACAGGCTCAGGGCCCCTTTAAACATAAAAACGGCTCTGGCTGGGGGAGTTCTTACTTTAGACAAACTATAGCTTAATAATATTATATTTCTTTTTCATTTTAAAAAACTCAAATTATCATAAGTAATTGGATAAAATATTTATTTTTAATACTGTGAAAGAATTGGTTATTGAATTTCTATAAACTATATTCAAATATCACAGACTATATCATGGTGCTTAGCGTTTTTAAAAATTGCTTAAAGGTGCTTAGCGTTTATAAAAATTGCCCAAAGGTGCTTTTTTCATTGGTTGTTTTTAGAAAGTGCTTAATTTTTATTTTTGCAATTTTTTTTTTTTTTTTTTTCTTCTTTACCGTGTCGACTTTTGCCACATATTATTCAAAAGCGTGATTTTCACATTGTTCTCTTTAACATTTTCACAATCCATTTCGGCGTACTGTCGGTCCATATCGTATGAAAGCGCCAATCATTTTGCATGTTTGATGAAATACTCCCGAGTCCGCACGTGCGTCTCCTGAGCTGAGTTCAGTGAGATTATTGCACTCTGAAATGCAATTCTGCATTTTGAAAGATATTCTCCATTTCTGGCTTCATTTTCCACCCTCTGATATGGAACCTAAAAATCTCTCGATCATTTTATAACAGCTAATATAATCAAGAAAAGAGTGTTTTGTCTGAAAGTAGTTATTTTATCATGATCATGTAAAGTCTTTTAAAATTATACTGCATTTTGTTAATGTATATTGTGCTTAAAAATATTTCTGATTTGGTATAAACTATATTCAAATATCACAGATAACATTTTTTTATTTATTTCTGATAGTCACTTTTCATGTTTTTTAAGAGATCCAAAGGCAGAAGTTGGTGGTGAAATAATTTTTGGTGGTAGTGATCCCTCTCATTACAGAGGCAATTTTACTTATGTACCTGTTGATAGACGTGGATACTGGCAGTTCCCCATGGATGGGTAAGTTATGTGCCTGTATATGCCTACCTGGAAAGTCATTGATTTCAGTATTGAATAAAATTTGTCATGATTGTAACTGTATAAAAAAAAAATCATTTAAAATGGAATTTGCTCCCCCAGTTTCACTGTTCCAAATATCTAAATTTGTAGCAAAAATCCCCAGTCATAGTCATATTTTATTAAAATATAAAATGTGTTTTATCCTGTTCTTAAAAAATTATTGCGTTCTTTCAAAAAATGAAAGAAAAAATACCATTTCTTGAGCGAATTATCTTGTAAATTTCTGTGATTTCTGAAAATTATACACTACTTTAAAGAAGAAATAAATCAGCTTTAAAATAACTACATATATCTGACAACATTTAGTTATTCGCTTTCGTATTTTTTCAGCTATTTTATTGCTTTAACTCTTTCATTACTCTGTTTTTTAAATTTAAAATCAATAAATATGAAGATGCTTTTTTAAATTTATTGTTGTGTTTTTGTGGAGAAAATAGTAGCTTCGGTAAGTCATGAAAAAATTCTTTGAATTACTCATGAATGTAAAATGTAGCAGATACCCTGCCTATAATAATTTCCTCTGGTAGGGTACGTTAGTATCCTGTAATCCCCGTGGTAGAATTACAGTGAAATTGTCCAACATTAGAGATTGTGCAGAAAGAGTTTTCATTCGGGGAGGGTAAAAATTTTGTTTTCTTTTCTGCATACTTCTTCAAAAAAAATTTTTCTTTTTTTTTCTGCAGAATTTTTTTCTGAGATGTCTTTTTTGCGCAGCAGAGAATAAAGATATAATCAGGATTTTTCTCTTTCTTATTTGAGATTTTTAAAAAAAATCGACAATGACTGGCTTCAGCTAGAATTTCAAATTAATAATATAAAATTCAGAAATTGCAATAGTTAAAAAGATATTTTGCTCTAGAAATGATGTTCTTTCTTTCTAGAAATGTTGTTCTTTAAAGAAAAAATTTATTTAAAGAACAACATGTTCTACATACACTTATTGGAGTATCTCTTTGTTTAAAGAGTCCTCTTCCCATGATTTCCTTGTCCATCTTTATTCCGAGAGTTACTGCACAGATTTTACGATTTTTAATTTATGTTTACGAATTTTAATTTATTTACAAATTTTAATTTGTGTGATGATTTACAAAAATCAAAAGAGGAAATAATTGGTGCCTTTTGCGAGAATATTGTCCATAATATTAGAATTAAAAAAATATTAGTTTTAAAATTAAAATTTTTTATACATTTTTATGCTATACTTTCTTTTGTAAACACAACGTTTCTGTTACTTTATATTAGTAATTGTTATAATTAAAAGTGTCTTAATGCAAGATATTGGTGTTAGGAAAGTTTGTTGCAGAAAACCAAAAAAAAATTCTTCCACATGAATTGTAATGTAATACATGGCCCACTTTGAATATTATGGGTCAATATTAAAAGGCCATACAGTATATTAAGCTTGAATTTCCTCTTTTTAACACTATTCTTCTACACATTTTAACCTATTAAATTGCCTATAACTTATTTAAAAAAAAAATTTCAGTATTATAAATTTCAATGATTTTATTATACAGTTCTTTTATGAAAAATACCAAGTTTCACTTTTTTGCACCCTTTGTTTCCAAAGCATCATTGAAATTTTGAAAAAAAAAATGCAATTTTACTTTTTATTTAAACATTATAATTTCTAAACACAGTTTTAATCTGGGAACAATAACTGCAAGTGCTACATTTTTTTCAGCTTTTAATATGTAGCGTGTAAATTTGATCAAATATGCCATAAAATATTTGAGATAGAATTTGCCTTTATTATTCTTAAGTGGAGCAACTTGTGTTTTTTTGTTTTGTTTTTTTAAGTTGTCATTTATATGCATTTTGTTCCAAACAATTGACTGGTTTTTATTAAAAAATATCCTGATTTTTTTAAAAAAAATTGTATTCAATACAAGGCCTGCCACAAAAAAGAAAAAAGTGTATAAAAGAATACAATTAATATCTAAACAAAATGAACAAAACTTCTTTTAAAAAAATGCGCTAAAAAGCAGCAGAATTTTCAAAAAAAGAGAGAATAAAAATAGAAATAAAACAAAATTAAAAATATGACCACTGAAGCCGACGTCTTCAGGTAGTACCAGCTCCTTGATATCTTATTGATATCTGTAATGGCATTTTTGATAAATATTTATTTAATGAGAAAATTGATAAGTCTAATTGGTTGGATTTATGTAGGTTTAATCTTTTTGAGAATGTTCTTTTTAATGGTTTAGGTTTTTATAAACAAATTATTGGAATTCCACAAGGTAATTCCTTTTCTGGTGCTTTTGCTAATATTTTTTTGCATGTTTTTGAAGCTAAATTTCTTGAATATAATGATTTTAAAGCTTTTAGATATATTGATGATCTGATTTTGTTTAATTGTGATAATTATAATTTTATTTATAATATTTATCCTAAAGATTTGGTTTTGAAGAAAACTAATGAGGATTGTTTTAATGTTGAGTATTTAGATTTTAAAATTGTTATTGTGGACAAAATTATTAAAATTGGTGTTTTTGATAAAAGAAAAGCTTTTAAATTTAAAGTTATATTTTTCTGCAACTTTTATACTAATTTGTGTAAAAAAAATTTTAAAAATTTAGTTTTTTCACAATTGGTTAGGATTAAAAATATTTGCAATAATGTTGAAAGTTTTCAAGAAGCTATGAATAATTTTTTGAATAATTTGAGTAATAATGATTTTCCTTATAATTTTTTTAATGTTAATTTTTTAATTAAGAAAATGATTGAAGAATATTAGTTTTTTAATTTTTTTAACAGGGCGCAATTCAGGACTTAACTGAGCAGCCCCAGTTAAGCATTCTATTAATATGTGACATACTTTTTCTTTGACAACTTCTTCCTATCATTTTATCATTCTGCGCATTTTAAAAGAGGGCGTTGTTTTTCTTTTGGTTTAAGTGATTCCTTTTCATTTGGTTTGCTTTAGAGTTCGCTGTCTGACCTTGTTTATGTGAGTTTTTATTTTCTGTTGATTTTTATTTTCTGAAGAATTTGAGTTTCTGATGAGTTGTATGAGTTTCTTTTCTGTATTAGTTTTATGTCTTGCATGTTTTTTTCTCCTGGACTTTTAAACAAAACCTTTGGGGTACTGGGGAAGGTTTTTAGGCTTTTGCCTTCTTCCTCAATAGAAAAGGTTTTGTTTTTTGGCCACTGGGGCCGGTACCCCCTGAAGACGTCGGCTTCAGTGGTCATATTTTTACTTTTGTTTTATTTCCTTTGCTACATTTATTTCTATTTTTATTAAAAACTGCAAGTAACCCAAAAAATTTTGAATTGTGAGACCTTCTAATTAGATTCGAATTAAAATAATTTGAGTTGTTGCGATGCAAAAATTGCTCAATTTAACACAACTTTATGTAAAGCTTTTTTTTTATTTTATAAATTTTAAATCATGTGATGGAATTTTTTTTTTTTAATATGAGTAAGTAGACATAATATTTTTTTAATCATAGTTTGTCAATCAATGGAAAAACTGGTGTCTATTGTGCTGGTGGATGTGAAGCTATTGCAGATACAGGCACCTCACTCATTGCAGGACCGATGGCAGAAGTTGAAAAATTAAATAAGGAGTTAGGTGCCACCCCTTTAGCTCAAGGAGAGGTACTTTTCATTTTACTATTATTTTCACGTTCACTAAACGATTAGTCGAGTTTCTATTGTGCACGAATGATTTTATCCAGAGATTTTTCTGAACTCATCTACAAGCGTATTTTTCGTATCGGAAATGCTTTTGAGTATTGTAATTTCTTTCCTGAAATGGACAAGAATTATTTTCTCATTTCAAAAACCAACCCGTTAAATAAAATAGAAAAAAAAAATTGCAGCATTTAAAATAGAATAGAAACTATTTTAAATGCTGCCAAAAAATCTTATGTTATCCAGATTTTTCATTCCAAAAAACTTTTAATTCATCTCTCAGTGATTTGATTTAAAAACAATTGAAATAAAAAATTTGATTATCTCTGATTCGTTAAAGATTATGAGTGTAGAATAAAATAAGAATTGATAGATTTATGGAGAATTAGAATGCAGAAAGACTTTTAATTTGTTTTTGTGGTATTACATTACAGTAATGACAGAAAAAATGGCATGCGCTCGTCCTAATTCTTAAAATTAGAGAAAATTAAATAACAATTTGATAAAATTAATTAACCTGCATGTGCTATGATAATCCACAGATCCTGCTGCAGTGTTTTTGCTACCAACCTCGTGGCAGAATTAGGGCGACATTGCAGAACGTTACAGAGTTTTCGCAGAAAGATTTTTCATTTTGAAAGGGAAAAATTTTGGTTTTCTTTTCTGCAGAATTTTTTTTCAAAGATGTTTTTCTTGCCCACCAGATAGGGAAAAAAATCGTGATTCCTCTATTTTTATTTAGGATTTAAAGAAAGTCCGTAATAACTGGCTTCAACTAGAATTTAAAATTTCTTCTTCTTTGTCAGCACTACAGCCTAGTGCAGGCCAAGGCTTTCTCAAATAGCTGCCTCCAGGCAGGTTGACTTTGAGCTAGATTTTTCCACCTGTTTATTCCCAACAATTTTAAATCCTTCTCAACACTGTCCAACCATCTTGTAGCTGGTCTCCCTCTTCTTCTAGTTCCTTCAATTTTCAAAAAAGTGAGTTTTTTAACTACGTCTAAATCTTCACGCCGAAAAACGTGCCCCAGCCATCTGATCCTGTATGCATTAATAACCCTCAAAATATTAGGTAATCTATATTTATTGTATATCTCATGATTATATAAACTTCTCCAAATATTATTTTCCTTAACTGCTCCAAAAATTGACCGAAGGATCTTTCTTTCAAAACTGAGTAGTCTATTTTCCTTTGTTTTATTAATTGCCTGAGTCTGGCTATCATATAGAATGATTAGTCTGATTAGAATTTTAAATTAGTTATTTAAAATGAAAAATTCTGAAATCGCGAAAGTTAAAAGGACAGTTCGCTCTAGAAATGATGTTCTTTCTTTCATTTTTTTCCCCTTAAAGAACACCTATTTACGCACACTTATTTGAGTACTTCTTTTAAGGAGGATTTTACGATTTTTAATTTATGTACACATTTCAAATTTGTTATTGTTTAATTTATTTATGAATTTTAATATTTGTAATGATTTACAAAATTCGAAATTGGAAATAAGGAGAGCATTTTGTCGGCTACAAAATGCGAGAAAGTGCCTATAATATTAGACTTAAAATATTACTTTTACAATTAATATTTTTTATACATTTTTATTTTATACTTTCTTCCATAAACACAACCTTTCTGCTACTTTAAATTAATGACTGTTATAATTAAAAGTACCTTAAAGAAAAATATATTAATGCTAGGGAAGTTTGTGGCAGAAAGCCTGAAAAAATTCTGCCAGAGGGGCTATCTGTGTTGCATCTGAAATCGCAAGGATAATATTTAAATATGCCCTTAAATTTTTGAAGATAAGTACCCATGCTGATCATTATTAAAACATTATAGCTAGTATCCTTGTTCATGGCATACTAATATTTGAGCCTAGTATTATGTACGCTTAGCCATGGTTATTGATTTTGATCATTTTATTGTATTGATTATTTATTAATTAAAGAATGACTTTCATATATTATTTTTTTCTTCAGTATATGATTGATTGTGATCTAATTCCAAAGTTGCCGAAAATCTCTCTTACTTTTGGTGGAAGAAATTTTGATTTACAAGGGTCTGATTATGTTCTCAAGGTATTTTTCTTAAATTTGAGTTAATTTTTAATCCTGAATTTGTCAGAAAACATTTTTTGATATAATATTGTATTATAACATATTTAAAGAACTTTTTCAAGAATAGTATTGGCAGGATTCATTGATTTAAATCAAGATTTAAATAAATAGATTTAAAAAAAAAAAAAAAAAAAAAAAAACATTGATTTAAATAAAACTAGCATTTTTTTTATGAAATCATCAATTTCAAAATTTACGAAGAACTTTAAAATAAGGTTAAATTTTCCTTGATTTTCATAGTTTTAAAACTAATTATAGATATATTGCTGTGTTAATAAATTTCAACTTAACAAAATTGCATCAGTACTTGATGTATAATAAATTGTAGCACTTTTAAATTGTTTTAAAAAATTTTATAGCTTAAGATTTTTAAAGAAGTAAAATGTGAAAATTTAATATGTAGTTTTTTTTTTTTTTTTAAATATTTAAGTATCACTAAAAATTAATGGAAAATGAATTTTTTTGCTAAAAAATTTTTCTTTTAGTAATTTTTAAAATTTCTAGTTTTAATGCACCATCTCCAAAACCACATTTCATTTAAATATTTATAGTATTTAAGGGAAATTATCCTATTATGTCATAAAAAAGCTGTAGAAGGATAAATTCATAAAGCCTTTTTATCTTATCACATTAAAATTATTTTATTAAGAAATATTTGTTATTTCGTCAGTAAGGTAAGACATAAGGTAACACAATTTATTTTGCTATTTCAAAAGTTTTTTTTTAAATGATCTGTAAAATTTATTTTTTAACTTTTTATTTTAGCCTGTTTTTCAGTAGTTAATAATTTTATGTTTATGTTTTATTCTCGATAAATTTGAATCATGCATTACTGAGATACAATTTTAATGTAGTAATATAATAAAAAATATATTGTTATGATTTATTTTTAATAATGTTTTTAATCATGGGTATATGTATGAAATTTATTATAAACTAAATTCCTTATTTCTTTAAAAAAAACAGAAAAAATTGTTTTAAATTTTAAAAAAAGTTATTTGAATTGAAAAAGATATTTTTTGATTAAATTTGGTAAAATTATTATCTGAATATAAAAATAATTTGTTATTTTTCGGAAAAATTGTCTGAATATAAATCTGAATATATAATTATCTGAATATATGAAGTTCTCTGAATGTACAATTATCTGAATATAGAAATATTTGTTAACTAAATTTCTTATTTTTTAAAAATCACAAAAAAAAATGTTTTAAATATTAAAAAAAATGAATTAAATTGAAAAAAAAAATTTTGATTTTTTTTTTTTTTTTTATAAAAAGGCAGAAAATTATAAATTCTGATAATTGTTTTGAAAAAGCTTTTAAAATATCCGTAAACTTAAAATTTAAATTTGGTAAAATTATTATCTGAATCTAATTATTTGAAATTGTATTGCTATTCAATATTCTACGAGAATGAGATTGTATTACTGAGTGAAATACAACTTAATTATAAAACCAAACATTGGAGTATCACATTAATATTTTTTTAAAGAATTTTTAAAAGTTTTTTTTAAAAAAAAAATTTTTTTTAATTTATTTTTTAAAAAGTTTTCAAATAAAAATTATGGTGTACTATTAAACCATATCTACATAAAACAAGCTTTTAATAATAAAGGTTATGAAATCAATTTAGAATTTCTTTTTTCTTTGCTTTCTGTAACTATAATAAAATTCAGAAATGGTTGTGCTCTGGAAAAAATCCAAATTTTTTGCAAACCCCTAAGCGGAAATCAAAAGTCCAGAAGTTTTGAGAAATCTTCAATCACATTTATGTATAAAAATTTCTGTATATTTTATTTAAAATTATTAGAACTAGAATTTATACTTGGCATCCCCTTCATTTATAAATATTTTTTTGGTAGTGTAATAAATGTGATTAGAGATAAAAGTAAACTTATAGATAATTATTCATTTAAATTATGCTGCCTATAATTTTTGTTAGAATTTCATGTCTTGAAAATATCAATGATTTATATTTATAAAGACATTAATTTTTTGAAATGGGCCATTCATGATTTTACTCAAGAAATGTTCACTATTTTTGAGTTGGGGCTCACAATCATCTCTGAAAATTAAAAAGTAACTTAAAAATGGAAATTTTTTTTTCAACCCCTGACATCAAGATTTTATTAAAATATTTTAATTAAATTTTATTAAAATATTTTAATTAAAAAAATTAAAATATTAAAAATAAATATTTTAATTAAAAAAATTAAAATATTAAAAATAAATATTTTAATTAAATTTTTTATTGAATCCTATTTTTATTCACAGAGTTTCTAAATTGTAATAACATAATTAGATATTCAATTCTTGTTTTTTGAACATACTGAGAGAGTCTTTCTTATATTTATTTTTGTTAGGTGTCTCAACTAGGAAAAACAGTGTGTTTGAGTGGATTTATTGGATTGGATGTTCCTAAACCTATGGGTCCCCTCTGGATTCTTGGAGATGTTTTTATTGGACGTTATTACACAGAGTTTGACCAAGGAAACAGTAGAGTTGGTTTCACTGACACTGTTTAGTTATAGCAATTGCTTGTATTAGCATTTATTTTGTCTTTATATACATCTCTCTCAGAAATTGTGAGATTACTTAATAAATATGTATAGTTAAAACATTTTTTTTATTTTACCTGTGAGATCACTAATCTAACTTAACTGATTGTAGACTGTTTTACAGGCCTTATTTTTTATGTGATTAAAAAAGATCCTTTTGAAACTTTTCAGAAGCGACCTACTCTCCGTTCCACAGTAAAATAGTCGTTGATGGAACTTGGTTGTTCTTAGAGGTTATCTCCATTGACTTCAAAATTGTTATCGAAGGCAAACTATTTTGATTTTGGTCAGTGTCATTTCCTTGGTACAGAAATACCAATTCTGTGCTTATTTGCTCTCCCCAGAAGTGCATGCTCATTTTTGCACAATAGTAAGGTAAAGTCATTTCTGTGTATACATAAAAATGTTTTATGTAATCGATTGCATCCACCTTTTCTAGAAGAATCCCTGTCTAATGTTTAACTTCTGGCACCTGATTTACAGCAACTTGTAATTCAGATCTGGAAAAAAAAGGAATGTTTCTCTTTATTAATTGAAGCACTTTTATTTGTAAATAATTGTATGTTTTTTTTTTCTTATTACGAAAGTTGTAAGAATTAGAGCTTCGCAGCATATCAAATACCACAATGGTTACTCTGAATTTTTTCCTTTTTGATTCCTTGTAAAAACGTATACATGTCGATGGTCGCTAACTAATATTTTAGTGATGGGAAGAAAAGAGGAGGTGGAAGATAACTACTGGAAACGTTTTAAATTTCCAACAGGCAATCAAACTGGTTTTATATGAATAATTTTTCACCAGTTAATCAACGCATTTCAAATAGCATTTCTTTTTTTTTTGTCCCTGTTTAACTATTAATTTGTAACAATTTGTATAATTTTCTTCTTTTAGGCAAGGATTATTGCAGTAAGCACGCTCTATTAACTAAACTTTACATGGTGCATAGCGTTTTTAAAAGGTGTTTATTTTCCTTTTTAAAAAGTTCTTAATTTCCCCTTTTCGAAAAGGGAATGTCTATTTACGCCATGTATTATGTGAAAGCGTGCTTTTCACATTCTTTTGTCGAACGTTTTCACTATTCATTCGACAACATTCTATTTCAGCGTACCGTCGGTCGGTAACGTATGAAAGCGCCCATCATTTTACATGTTTGATGAAATACTTGTAAATCCGCAGGTGCGTCTACTGAGCTGGGTTCTGTGAGATTGTTGCACTCTCGTGTGCAACTCTGCTGCATTTTGCAAGATATTCTCTTTTTCGAACTTCATTTTCCACCCTCTGACATCGAACCGAAAAACCTCTCGATCGATTATAATGACTAATATAATCACGAAAAAGAGTTCTCTGTCGGAAACTAGTTATTTTATCATAATCGTGTACAGTCTTTGAAAATTATTTTGTGTTTTGTTGTGTATATAGAGCTTAAAAATATTTTTTGAGTGCGTAAAAAGTACTAAAAAGGGTGCTTATTTTTTGTTGAAAGATTTGGCTGCACATCCTGCTATAATAAAAGTTTAAAAAATGTGTATCTATACTTACTGTTCTCCTTCCTGAAGTGTGTCCGGAATACTTTTTCCTTTTGTTTCGGGCAAGAGAAAAACCATTACACCGCCACTAATGGCTAAAAGACCATTGATCACGTCCGGTACCCAAGGATACGTCGCCCTACCCTGGAAAGGAACACTATTTCTTCATCAAACATTCATACCTCAAAGAAATTCCATTCTGTCTTTCCAGTTAATCACTTGTGTAAGAAGGAACCTTTTGATTAAATGCTTTTAAAAAAGAAATGTCGTTTAGTAGAAGAATATCAAAGCTTAGCACAGCAACAAATTTATTTATGGGACTTTTCAGGACTAAGTTAAAACTGAAATCCACCACAATCGGTGTTATTTTATGAACAGTCGACCTAATTTTGACTTTATGATTACCATTGTTCAACTCTGTAGCCTCGTCAATTTGAATCCAATCCAGAAGGGGTCAGGATAGCTTGGTTGGTAAGGCACTGGGCCCATGTCCAAGTGTTCGTGGGTTCGATACCCGTCGGCCAAAGACTCCCCGTGTAGTAAATGATGACTGATGCACGTTAAATCTCGAGTCGCAAAGTCCTCCTTGTTCCCATAACAAATCATGCGTCTGGGGGTGCTGATCCAGGATTTTCCTTGTCTTCTGGATTGGGTTCAAAATGACAAGGATACGTAGTTGGACACCCAAAATTGGGTCAGCTGTTCAGCGACAGATATACAGGGTGTTTATAAAGTCCCGGACCTATTTTGATGTTTAATAACTCATAAAATAATGAAGATATAAACAAACTTATGGCATTTATTGGTGGAATAACTCATATATTTTCCTTTTCAGGTTTGAATGTCTTTACTTTTGTAAATATCGTCTGCGCGTGTGGTTAATTTCAGATAATTTCACTTTCCAGTCTAAATATCTGTACTTTTCTAAATATCGTCTGCTTATTCATTGCATTTTTCTCTCTTTTGTTTTTGGCAACTATTGCAATGTTATGTTTACTTTTGATGTGTTTGTTCTATGTAGTATTTTCTATGTGATGTTTTATTCGAGCGGATATTAAGGAGAATGCATACACCACAAGAGAAAGCGCAGATTTTATGGTGGTTCATAGAAACGAAATCGATAGTGCAAGCACAGAGAAATTGCAGAAGAATTTACCAAAAAGATCCTCCATCCAAAAGCAGCATCTTGCGGTGTAAAAAGAATTTTCTAGAAACTGGAAGTATCGCAGATAAACGTTCTGGACGTCCCTGCACAAGTGATTTTGACGTTGAGTGTGTCAGGCACATTTTTTTCACAATCCGAGAAGAGCGGCAAGAGAATTGCATATGCCAATTTTGACGTTGAACGGGGTTATTAAGAAACAATTAAGACTGCATGCATACAAAGTTAAAATTGTTCAAGGTTTGGAACCGGACGATGGGCCTGTAAGATTTCATTTTCGTTAACTCTCCATTTTAATAAACATTTCTTAAGGAATTACACAAAAACAAATAATTTTGTAACATTTAGAGATCCTGTGAGAGTTAAGCGTGTCTATCTTGGCGAGTGGTGGCCTTTTGACGATGAGATGTTAAGTTGGATCCAGAAAGTGAAAATGAGAACACTGCTTATGAACGTTCTTTCGCTCGAGATTTTTATTTTATATATTATTTCATGTGTTGTTTGAATGTTATGTTTATTTGTATTTGTGTGTGTTGTGGAAATGAGAAGATTTAATAAATAATAGATTTCCAATCCTGGAATACTTATTTGGCACACATTACAGTCAAGTATATTTATTGGAGGTTCCACCGAGATTCGGGAGAAAGAAGGTATGTCTTCTCATTTGTTTCACATCCCAGGCCATAATATTTTTGAAATAATGTCCAACCTGGAAAAAAAAATTTATACACCAGTGTTGCAGAAAAGGGAATGTATTGTAAATACATGTGTATTGTGAATGTTTATATTACATGAATATTGAAATATTGTGGAGTAAATTTTCCAACCTGGAAAAAAAAAAATTAACACGCAAGTGTTACAGAAAAGGGAATGTTTATATCATGAATATTAATTAAGTTTAAGTTATTCTTATCATAAGAATTAATGATATCTTGGTATTCTCAACTAGAGAATTTTTGTTTTATATGGTATTGTATTTTAATGAAGATAGTGATTTTCATTGATATAAAGGGATTTGAATTGTTTATATGGAGGAAGAAAATGATTAACGTATTCGTTTGACCTTGCTTTAGATGAAATGTTTTTAACGAAATTTGGTTTTTATTGATCACAGCAGATGAGTATTGTTAAATGAAACTCTAATTTTGGAATTAAAAAACGAAATATAAACTCTTCGATACTTCAGCAGAAATATATTCAGTTGATTTGTGTGGGAGGACTGTTATGAGTTGAATTTAATTCATTTTTATGGTTTCTTTTTATAGATTTTCTCTTATGTTCAAGTGGAGAGATCTATTTCCTCTTATTTCTGTAAACCAATTCTAGTGATAGATAGTAGAATTTTTACTTGATTTATTATTATGATGAGATCTATTTATAAATTTGGAAAATGTCTTTAAGTAAAGCTAAAAAGTGTGATCGCGGAAGAATTGGGAGTAGAGGTTTCGGACGACCTTAAAATAATTGGTTTAAAACAAAAGGTAGTTAGTAGTGCAAACTATGAGGAAGAATTTGGTAAAAATTTATGGGAAAGTACGATAAATGCTAGGATCGAAAAAGAAAGGTTAGAAAAGGAAGAGAAAGATCAGGAATATGAATTAATGAAACAGGAAAAAGATCGGGAATTTGAATTAACGAAACAGGAGAAGGACAGAGAATTTGAATTAGAAAAAAAACGGTTGGAACTCGAATACCTTAAAACAAAACAGGATACCGGTCCCAATGTTTCTACATCAGTTGTAGATTCTACTTTTAGTCAAAATTTTCAAAAGCTTATTCCGAAATTTAACATAAGAACAGATGATATAAGTTTATTTCTCGAACTGTTTGAGAGACAGGTTAAGGTGTTAAAAATTCCTACAGACAGGTGGGTGTCATATGTAATCGGTACACTACCGACAGAAATAAATAATTTAATTGCTCGAGAGTCCGATGAATTAACTCGTGAGTATCCAAATGTTAAATCTTAGTTACTAACAAGATTTAAATGAAGTGCCGAAAAATTTAGACAATTGTTAGTAAAATCACGAATTAAGCGCTTATCAGGACTTGCGGACCTTAAAATTGAAACTTTTCAAGAGCTAAAGACTTAATGTTAGTAGATCAAATTAAAAGAAAGGCTTCGATTGAATTTAAAGAGCACTTTCTTGAAGAGTGGATCTCTATAAAGTCACCTAAAAAATTTGTGACCAAGATTGAAGAATTTGAGGATGCTAGAAAAACCATTAATGGGAAATCTAAACCTAGCGACCCTAAAATCAAAACAATGTATAAGTCTAATAGAAATAATAATTTCGGGGATTATAAATACAAAGATAAAAATTTCTATTGGAGAAAAAGTAATGAAACGCGTAATTCTGCAAGTGAAATCAGAGATTTCTTTTGACCAAAAAAGGAAATTAAGATGTTACGAATGTGGTTCTATGGAACATCTCCGGCCACAATGTCCTAACCTTAGAATTCCGAAATCTGCGGCGAATAGGATCGAAACAACTTCGGATAAGAACTTATTGAATCCATACACTTTTGAGGGTAAAATAAATGGATTCAAGATGCCCATTCTCAAGGATACAGGAGCAACTGTTGATGTTGTTTGTCAGAAATATGTCAGTAGGGATAGAATGACAGGAGAGCGCGTTTGGGTTCAACATATTTTTGATAACAATATGACATGTTTACCTGTCGCTAAAATTGATGTAGAGTGTAATTTAGGCATGTAGTTGTCGGAAATGACTTAGATCAGGGACGTTATCTTTTAGGAAACGAAACTGCGTCTCTTTTTGATCAATCTGGGGAAAATGGTGGTTATTACAAGGTCTCAAAAACAACAGATTAAAAATCAGGAAAATTTAGTCGACACGGAGTTAGAAATTGAAGAGGGTGAGATAGGGAGTGAATCGCAGGATATTGATGTTTTACCTCAGTTAAATGACTCTTGTCATTAATAAAAAGTTAATAAAAATGACTCTTCTTTAGATGTTATTAAAATAGACTCTAGTACTTTTATTGAAGAACAGAAAAAAAGCAAAGAGTTATTTGAGTTAGCTAAGAATGAGGATAATCAAACTGATTTTAAAATAATTAATGGGGTTTTAGTGAGAAATAAAGTAGATAAATTGGGGTTTGAAAAAAATCTGATTGTTGTACCTGAAACACTTAGAGAACAAGTTAAAAGGGTAAGTCACGAAGACACTTCTTGTCATTTAGGGATAAATAAAACGAAAGGCAATTTGGGGAGGCATTTTTACTGGCCAAATTGTTATAAAGATATCGAAGAATATGTTAAATCGTGTGATGCTTGTCAGCGTGTAGGTAAACCATTCGACCAAAAGAAAGCGCCGTTAATGACTGTACCCATAATAACAGAAGTTTTTAGTTAAATTAATGTTGACGCATGTGGGCCTACGTCTACGCAGGGTAATAAGTTTCTTATTACGGCAATCGTCGAAATACCCTGATGCTATCCCAGTAGTGTACAAAATTTAACTTCTAAATCAGTTGTAAACGCTCTTTTGTTGATATTTAGTCGTATGGGTTTCCCTAAAGTAATTCAAACCGACCAGGGCAAGTATTTTAACGGTAGAATACCTTGTGAGGATTGTTAGGAGTTCTGTTTACCATCCACAGAGTAATCCAATCGAACGCTTCCTTCGTTCTATAAAACGGATTTTGAAAGTTTTATGTATTGAAGCTGCTCCTGACTGGGAAACTCAGATACCTCTTTTTGCATTAAGAACTGAAACGCATGATAGTACCGGGTTTAGTCCTTCTGAGCTTGTGCATGGAAATAACTCCCAACGCATTATTGTATTGTTAGATCCTTCCGACGAGGAGAATACAGTGGTACAATACGTTTTTGAATTAATAAATCGCTTAAAACGAAGCCAAGATTTAGCTAAAGAAAAAATTTAAGAAACTAGGGACAATTGCTACGATCGTAATGCTGTTAAACGGGAATTTCACGCGGGCGACACAGTGCTAGTCTTTACCGTAAACCGACCTCAATGGAAAGGACCAGGTCGAATTGAAAAAAGGTTGTCGGAGAGCAATTATGTGGTTAGTTTTGAAGGTAAACAGGAACAAAATAAAGTTTATCACATTAACATGCTAAAATCTTACTGTAAAAGACCTGAACTAGTTAATATCTTGAGAAGAATAAGTCCTTTGAGTCTGAAATGGATGCAGATTTCCCTTACATGTTAGCCGATCCTAATGTGTATGATTTTAACGATATAGTTGAATCAAATAATTTAAATAAAAGGCTAAATGAGGAACAAATCAACCAATTAAAAAATTTGTTATTTAAGTATCGTAAAATGTTTTCCAATATTCCTGGTAAAACGCATTTAGTCGAACACGATATTGAATTAATTAGTGATAAACGAATTCAACAAAAACCCTATAGTGTCACACATCGCCAAAATGAATTGCTTAAAGCTGAAATTGATAAAATGTTAAAGTTTAATATTATATATCCCCAATGATCTTAGTTGAAACTCCGGGTAGGGAACCTAGACCCTGTATAGATTATCGTAAATTAAATAACGCTAACTAAATTTTATCCTATTCCGAACATTGAACAGCGAGTAGAAACTGTAGCAGCTGCCAAATATATCAGTTTAATTGATTTGACAAAAGGATATTGGCAAATCCCATTGAGCAGTAGTGCTCAGAAAAAAGCCGCTTTTGCCACAATGTTTGGAACCTATAGACCTTTGCGTATGCCGTTCAGGCTCAAAAATGCCCCATATCACTTTAGTAAGATAATTAGTGAAATTTTAAAAGGGTGTGAGGATTTCGCAATTCCTTATCTTTACGATATTGCGATATTTTCTCAAACTTGGGAAGAGCACTTGCAACATTTACAAGAGGTTATAGAGCGAATAAAGAATGCGAACTTTACTATAAAACCAACAAGTGTAAATTTGTGCAAGAGGAAGTAAAATATCTTGAGCATGTTGTTGGTAAGAGAAAACGTTCACTACATTCCTATGTTTTCGGTGATAACTGCGCCACTCACGGAATTGTTAAAGGGTAAAAATAAAAAAGGGAAAGTTATGAGGAATGCACTCAAGCATTTAATTCTTTAAAGGACAAAGCCTATTTTACATGCACCAGATTTTTCAAAACCGTTTATTTTGCAAACAGATTCGTCAGGTTTAGGACATGGGATTATTTTGGCTCAAAAAGATGATGAGGGAAATGAACATCCGATTTTGTACGTAAGTAAAAAATTCACACCAGCTGAGCGAAAATACTCCACGACCGAAAAGGAATGCGCTGAAATCTTATACGGTGTTAAAAAGTTAAAGGAATATATTGATGGGCAAACAGAATTTTGTATCCAAACAGATCACAATCCTCTTGTTTGGTTGAAAAAGAATGTCGGGCAGAATCCGTGACTTCTTCGCTGGTCTTTGGCATTGCAATCGTATAGAGCATAAAAAAAGGAAAGGATAACTCTAATGTAGAATATTTAAGTCGAAATCCTTTATACAAGGATTGAGAAAGAATATTTTTTTTTCTTATTTGTTTATATTCATGCTAAATTGTGTTTTATATCGTTTAATATTCATATTCAATTGTGTTGGATTCTTAGTTAATTGTTTCGTATTCATAGTCAATAGTTTTGTATTCATAGTTAATTGTTTTGCATATATTTCTGTATGAAAGTTAATTGTTTAATGTATATAAATGTTGAAATTTTTGGTTAGCAAGATTTCATATGCATATTATATCCTTCTATATTTTACAAACTCCTGAACTTAAATCTATATATGTAAGGAAGAATTAAATTTTTTCATATGGCCTGGTGATGATGAGAGAACTCCCTTCCCTCATGGAAAGTTTTTTTTTTTCTTCCTTTGCTTTCCCCTATGTATCGGGAAAGGCAAAGTCTGGTGGTTGGAGGAGTATGTAAGATTTCATTTTCGTTAACTCTCCATTTTAATAAACATTTCTTAAGGAATTACACAAAAAGAAATAATTTTGTAACATTTAGAGATCCTGCGCCTATCTTGGCGAGTGGTGGCCTTTTGGCGATGAGATGTTAAGTTGGATCCAGAAAGTGAAAAAGAGAACACTGCTTTTGAACGTTCTCTCGCTCAAGATTTTTATTTTATATATTATTTCATGTGTTGTTTGAATGTTATGTTTGTTTGTATTTGTGTGTGTTGTGGAAATTGGAAGATTTAATAAATAATAGATTTCCAATCCTGGAATACTTATTTGCCACACATTACAGGCCTAGGAGGATGGCGTTTGCAACAGATATGATAGAAAGGATAGAAGATGATTTTCTGAAGCGCATAATGTTCTCCGACGAAGCATCCTTTCATGTTTTTTGGCATTGTTAATCGCCATAATGTGCGCATATGGGGATCTGAAAACTCCCATGAATACCGTGAGGCACAAAGGGATTCCCCAAAGGTTAATGTGTGGTGTGGACTAATGCACGCCATTGGGCCTTTCTTTTTTACACAAAAGACGGTCTCATCAGTCGTATACTTAGACATGTTGGAAGACTTCGTGTTTCCACAACTAGAAGAGCTTCAGCCACATGCCTTTTTGCAACAAGATGGTGCACCGCCTCATCATCGTTCGTAGTTCTTTGAATGACCATTTTCCAGGAAGATGGATTGGGCGAGAAGGTCCAATTCCTTTGCCACCCAGATCACCTGATATAACGCCGCTGGACTTTTTTCTTTGGGGATTTATAAAGGACAATGTTTACAGGAGGATCGTGTCGAACATTGATGACCTAAAAGCTAGAATTACAACCGCAATAGCCTCTGTGGATGCCAACATGCTTGCCGCTACCTGGCGTGAAATTGACTATCGACTTGATATTCTCTGTGCGACGAAGGGGGCACACGTGGAAGTTCATTGACAAGGGTCATGAAATTTTTTGAGTCTATCTAACCATTTATAATATTAATTTTAATCTATCTTTATTATTTTATGACTTATTAAACATCAAAATGGGTCCGGAACTTTATAAACACCCTGTATATTTAAAAAAAAATCCAATCCAGTAGACAAAGGGACTCCTATATGAAGTATTAGGAGAATTTTGTCTTCGCGGAAGACTTTTTGATGGAACCAACTCGCATTTGCGTTACATGGAGAGGAAAACCTCCCACGGTTAGCTTGACGGCAAGGGAACTTTATCTCGTGATCCGTCTACCACTGATTATACTTTACATCAGCACTGTTTTTGGTGCAAGAAGGGTGCGGAATTTGTGTCGACCCACCATCTCTGGTACTCGAACCTGGTTTACCTTATTAGAAGACGAATGCTCTATCCCCTGAGCCATCACAGTTCTAGCATTGACTATTAATAAAGTTCTGTAGTATTGTTAAAATGTCATGCCCCCTTATTATTAGATTAACTGTGAAAGATCCTGACCACAAAAGATTTTCCCTTCAGGTTCGCTCCATCAGCTGCTGGCCGTGTGGCGCGGCGTTTCAACATTGTTAAATAATATTTTTTGGAGAAAAAAAATTTATTTTATACTTTAAATCTGTAAGTAATTTAAATTATGTTTTTTTTTTTTTTTAAATAAAAAAAACTACGTCATTTAATAGCATCCGTAATTCGGTTCGGTTTAAAATTAAACAGTGGTATTTTGCTGGTATCGTTTCCATTATAGATTTTTTTGATCGAATGAATTATAAACGTTGCTTATATGGGCGGTTTTTCCTCAGTATGTCACCAATTTTTTTTTAAAAACTTACGAGATAGCAAACTACAATAATAATAAGATGTAAATAAGTTATGTAAGGTAATATAATCAAAAGAGAGTATACCATATCTAATTATTTTTCTCTAATGACTCTTGTAGGCTAAACATAAAAATAAATGTTACCAGTTCTTTAACGAAAGGAGCCATTATGGATCCGATTCTAGCCATCATGGAACTTGAACCTACGGCCACATTTCTAACAACCGTTGGAAAGATTTCAGTTGTGTAAAGGTAAAGAAGGCCAAAGGAAGACGTGACACAGAATTTACCTGCCATTGCCAGGCTTGTTCTTATCCAAGGCATGCCTAGAAAAAGATTCAGTATAAAAATTGGATTTATTGAGAAGATATTCTTCCTTTAAAAAATGTATTTATCTGCTATTCAAATACTGGAGGAAACTGTTGCGCAACCTATTATATTGACAAAAAAATGCTATTAAGGAACTATAATTGATTGTAATTCAGTTATTTTAGGAATATTTATGCCTGTTTATTTCTTGATAAAAGGATAGCGTTTTTTATAGAACTGTTAAATTGTTGAATAGTTCTTTAAAAAAAAAAGGAAAAAGTTTTTTATACTAAAGAAATTGACTGACTATATCTTGTTATCCTTTTATATTTAAAAGATCTCTAGTTAATATATGGATTATGCGGCTTATCAGGTCAGATGCTACTCGCTATAGAGTGCGCTGATTCGATATTTCGTTCATCATTTACGGTTCCAGGATGATTCTTTTTTTCTATCTCAATATGGATTGTCTGATATAACTCCATCTTTAATATTATTCAAATGAAACTGAAAATTGCTCTTCAGTATATGCAGTGTAGATAAGCACATTCATTAATAGAATCGAAAAGCACTTACTTGGGATTTCTATAGCCATTAAAATACAGGCTATACCTCCCCCTATCATAAATCCAACAAATGTAGGACGCCGTCCTAGTTTCTTCACTCCCCAGAATAAGAGAGCATAGGAAGGAAACTCTAGGACACCCGCTAACGTGAAATTAATGTAAGCATCACCGGCTAAATCATTTGTGTTGTAAGACATGGCATAGTACAGAAAGGAATTCACCATCCTGAAATATAGAGATTAATACATTTGTACTGGATTTCTACTGGTTTAAAATATGAATGAAAATGATTTTTGTACATTTTATAAAACTCCATATTAAAATAGAATTTTTGCACAGATTGTTGGATATTAAAATAAGTATTATAAAGCTAACTTCAATCAGTTTAAAATTGTTTTTGTCCTAAAATTTTTATTCAGAGCTCCCTTTTTAAATTAATTAAAAGTATCTTTGATGAATTAAATGCCTATTACTATTCATAATTATCATCATGAAATTAATATTTCGAAAAATCTACTGGATTTTTTTCCTATCGTTGTTGGCAGCTATGAACTGTGAATGACCGAAATCTTGAGAATGTCCAAACTTTTCGTTGATATTATTATATTTATTCGATATTTTAATATCTGCTGAGGATGTTAAATTATTTTTGGTAATAGGTAACTAGTTGAAATTTAAAAGATAAGAAAAGCTAAGTGGATAAAGAAAATGTATTTATTTGTTACGAGAGACCATAATATTGACGCTAATAAAATTTTGGCATCTTGATAATTGGTATGGTTTTACTCTTATGTACAGGGAGCGCATCTGGAAAGTCATGAATTTCAGTATTGAACAAAATTTGTCATGATTTTTGCTAATTTTTTAAAAAAATCATGGATTTAGGTCTCTCAGTGTTACAAGTGCTGCGCCTACATGCTCCAAATTGAAGCAGTAGGCTTAAATTGCGCCAAAAGGGATATTTTCACAATTTTGCGGGCTACTGTCATTCAGTGAGAAGGATTCTTTGCACTCTCATTTGCTGCAAGATATTCTCAATTTCCACTCTCTGAAATGGAACCGAAACTTCCCTCGAATTTTCGGGGACCAACTAAACATTGCCAAATTTTAATAGCAAACGATAATTTTATTTTTCTTGTTAATTTTATCGTAATTGAAGTGCCATTCTCTTCGTCAATGGTAAGCTAATGGCCTCTATTCTATTTATAGAATAGAACCCATGATCTTGGAATTAACTTGGGGACCATTCACTAAGTACATATTTTCATGTTGATCCTCAGAGCAGTCAAGAATCACAAAGCTTTACAACCTCAAAATTTCCAGCTCCCTTTTATTCATTTAATTTAATAAAGATAAGAATTAATTGAGTTTCTTAAACGTAAATTTTTATCTGAGGGACCATCCACTAATTGCATATTGTTTTTAAAAATTTATTTTACTTTATTACTTTTTTTTACAAATATTTTTTTTTTTACTTATTGCATTTTATTATTGTGTTATTACTTTCAAAATTTTCAGTGCTCTTATTTTGTTTTAGGAAAAAACTTAATAATATTTAGAGGCAAGATTTGAATTTAAAATTTTTAAATAAGTATGAAGAGAGGGGCCTTCAGAATTTTTAAAGCAGCAAAAAAATCTTATTTTTTTCAGATTTGTAATTCAAAAATACTTTAATTTACCTCTTAATGATTTAAAACAATTGATATAAAAAATTTTAATTATCACAGATTTGTTAAATATTGTGAGTGTAGGGACAATATAATAATTTACTTCTAACAAAATTTTTTTAGCTTCAATACTCATTGTATTTGCATTTAAAAATTGTTTAATTTTTTTTTAATCATTTCATTAATGAAATACTGTACTAGGTAACCAATTTTAATTTTAAAAAATTTAGGGGCCATTCACTTATTTACATTTGTAATATAAATTTATTAAAGTTTGCTTAATTCTTTACATATTTTTATGAATTCGGCATGATCAATATTAATCTTGTTAATGTTTTGTTGAATATACTATTACAAATAACATTTATTTAAATTTTAAGAAAAATATATTCAATAACCTTAATAGTTAAATTAATTAGTTTTAAATTACCTTTTATAGAATTAAAGTAATTATTAATTTAAAAAATAGTATGAGCCAATCAATATTGAGTTTATTTAAATTGCTTTTACCAAAAGCTCTTTTTTAAGAAATATTTCGGCTGTATTAAATAAATTTTTAGGTCTTTTCCAAACTGATTCACTTGCTGTATAATGTAATGGTGTCTCTATAGTTAAAACATTGTTAGGGCGTTTTTTAAAGAGTTCTGCTTTTCTTAGTTTGACAGGAAAGGACTTAAAATCTTAGAAAACGCAGAAATTTGTCAAAATTCAAATTTAATGGATGTTGAATTAGATACCACATCCTTATCTTTTTCATCTTCAAACAAATTCTGTGTATTTAGGTGCCAGGTCTATGGCATGTGCAAATAAGTTATTAGAAGCATTGCCTCTTGAAAATAGTTTACAGTACTTTAAAGTGTTGCATCCTGTAATGAGAATGGAAGACACTTCTATTATGTCAATAAGATAACTCGCAACAGTATCTGGCAGCATTCATTATAAAACCTGAAGAGGCATCTTTGTTACGTAGAGAACCAAAAGGTTATTCTTCTGACTCAAATGAATATGCACCAAGTGATGTGTTTTGGAAAAACTATTTTGTGAAGAAATATAATTTGGGAAATATCAAATATCCTCTTATAACGAAACTTTTTAAAGCTCTTTTGTGAATACCACATGGGAATGCCGATGTTGAAAGAGGTTTTAGTTTTGTTCATATGTGTGAATAAAAAGCTACTTGACAATAGGGCAAGTTTAAATTTGCTTAGTGTTAATGGTTTGAGACAAGTTGTGTCACATATCAGCTGGGGGTTTAAATAACTTTAAAGTTGACAGAAATATGATTATAGGGACTCGTGCAGCATTTAAAAATTATTCTGGTTGATTAGAGGTTGAGAAAAAAGAATGTGAAAACACTGAAACTGAGGAAAGCAGATTGAAAGCTGCTGAAATTGATTTGCTAAAAAAATTGAAGGCTTCCCAAGATCTCTTTGTCACAGCTGAGAAAACTATTAAAGATAAAGACAAATATTAAATAATGAAGACATGTCGATTATAGAAAGCGGACAGATCCTTTTATCTGAGGATAAGTCAAGGATAGCAGAATATTTAACAGCATTGGAAGCTACCAAAAAGAATCTTAATTGTTTATGCAGGGATCTTGAAAAGAGTGTAAAAAATATGATATGTTATTAATGAACAAAATTAAAAACTCTTGTTATTAAATTCTTGTTTTAATTGTTTTTATTAAATATGCTCCAAATCTTTGTTTCACTGCTCCAAAATTGCTTTTTTGTTGCTCCAAAACCATGTTTTGCCACTTGCACCACTTCCGAAAAATCTAATTTTTTAAATGGAATCCCCCCCCCCCCCAATTTCATCCTGTTCCAAATATCTGAATTCCTAACAATATCACCACTCAGGCATATTTTATTAGAATATAAAATGATTTTATCATGTTCTTTAAAAATTATGGTGTTCTTTCAAAAAATGAAAGAAAAAACATCATTTCTAGAGCAAATTATCTTTTAAACTCTTCAGTGATTTAAGAATTTTTATTATTTATTTTATTTAATTTTATAAATTTAAAATTCAAGTTGAAGCAAACCATTCATTTGAGGATTTTTTTTATTCCGAAATGAGAACAGAAAAATCATTTCTTTCCTTTCAGATTAACAAGAAAAGTATCTTTAGAATATAATTCTACAGAAAAAAAATTATTTGCTTTTATATTTTTTTCAGCTATTTTATTGTTTCAACTCTTTCTTTACTTTGTTTTTTAAATTTAAAATCTATAAATAAGAAGATGCTGAGTATAGCAGTTTTGGCTATACCTTTTATTTCAATTAATGTTATTATAATATTTTTTAAAATTTGTTGCGTTTTTGTCAGAGAAAATAGTAACTTTGTTAAGTCATGAAAAATTCTTGGAATTAGTCATGGAAAATCATGAAAAGTCATGAATTTGAAAATTGAAAATGTAGCAGATACCTTGTATGTAGGTACAGTGCGCAAAATAAAAAAGATATCACCCTGAATAACTTTCGTTCTAATGATTGGATTTTCACGTACTAAGTGTCAATCTTAATAGTTCAAGGGGAAGTTAGGGTCAACTTCTTAATTTATACTATTTTGGAATAAATGAGTTTTATAATTGTGTCAACAATTTTTGAATTCGCTGATGTCGAAAAATCCAAATATGCACGTTGAGCCGCAATAGCTCAAGGGATAGAGCGTTCGCCTTCCAATGAGTGAACCGAGTTAAAATCCCACCGATGGCTAGTCGATACGAATTTTGCATCCGGCTTGCATCGACCTATGAGCTGACGTGAAATATCCTCAGTGGTAGACGGATCATGGGTTGGAGTCCCCTTGCCGTCAGAATGACCGTGGAAGGTTCTCGTGGTCTTCCTCTCCATGTAACGCAAATGCGATTTAGTTCCATCTGAAAATCCTCCACGAAGGCAAAATTCTCCCAATACTTAATCCATGAGTTTCTTGCCTTCTGAATTCGGTTAAAAATGACAAAGTTACGGATTTGAATATGAGTAGTCGTAAACCCAAATAATTGGGTCGGCTGTTCAACGACGGTTGTAAAATAAAATAAAAAATTTGCACATTAAATCTGTCTCAATGTCTTCCATGTTCCCATAACAAATCAATACCTCTGAGGGTCCAGGAGTTTCCTCTGGATTGGGATGACGAAGATACGGAGTTGATTATAGTGGTCGTAAACCCAAAATTGGGTCGGCTGTTCAACGACGGATATATATATATATAAAATATTTATCGAAAAAATGGTATTTAAAAAATTATATTTTTGTGTCTGATTTCATAATCGTCGTTTGCACTAATTCATTAACCACCTATTTCATTCGAATCATTGAGATTCATATTTGCGCGTAAAAATTCGACACGTTTTTTATTTTATTTTGGGCACTGTTCAATATCTGACTTACAAGTTTATTATATTTTTCACATTATATGATTTTGCGTGCTAAAAAGTGAAAGAAAATTATGTATGGGGTTTTAAACCACTCTTAATAGTTATTATTACAATCCTTTTCTACAATGAAGTACGCACATCAAATGAAAAGAGGAAAAAGACTCTCTCGAAATTCTTCTATTTAATTATAAAAGCTCCTTGTACTTTGAACCTGAAATTAAACGCCTTCCTTAATTGTGATGTTTCCAACTTCACTAACTTTTTTTTTTGTTCTCTACTATAAGGATTTGCAATTTTACTAATATGTAGGGGAGAGTCGGCTAACCCCGCCCAATTAAGGAGTATTGCTTATATTTCTGTATAATATTGAGTAATAATCAATATTTTTGTATGTTTCTATTGTTTTATCATCTAATTAAATAATGCAAAAGGAATAAACCAAAAAAAGAATAGTTTAACTTAAAAAAATAGAAATTTAAAAAATTTGACTACAGTATTCAACATATTTCAAAACTATTGTTTACTATGTTACCAGCTGCATAAATACTTGAAACTTTGAAAATAATCTTTTTTTAAAATAACAATTAATGTCCGATGGCCCATTGACTTGAGAAAATATTCTATGTGTATGAAATTGACAGTGGGTGGGGGTACCCGACACTCCCCTATACTTTTTTCTCTTTTTTTTAAAAAAATATAATGTATGTGAAGGTCGTTCCTTAAGGAACACCATTTTGCTCACCATAAATAGAACATACATAAGATTCTGCTTCTAAGCCTGGGTGTTTTGAATAAATCCAAAATAGATTTTTGCTTCTCCTAAAATGTAGAATTAGTTTAAATATTTATAAAAACAAAATTCGAAAGAGAAACAGTCAAATAAATTTCTTAATATTTATATAAAACTAATATTTCTTTTCATTTTGATCGAAACTCTCATTTATTGTTTCCCCCTAAGATTTAAGCAAAAATGAGCACAACTTTCAATAAGTTTATGTTTTTTTTAAAAAATAAAAAGTAAACCAAGAGACTTCCAGCTGAATTTATCCCGATTAAAAAAAACAAACTAACAATGTATCAGAAACGTACAGTATAAACTCCATGTAAACAGTACGCTTTATTACAAGTAACGCTAGTATTAATGATACAAAATGTCTAAAACAAATTTAAAAAAAAAAAAAAAAATTACTAGCTTATCAAAATTATTAGCTAGCTAATTTGTTTAATTTTTTTTTTTAAGAGAAAACGTGAAAAAGAGAGAAAGGTATATAATTTCAACTTCTTACATTTTTGAACTATTTGTGTTTACTAAAAATGTGTTACGAAAACCCCTGCCAGGTTTATCTTCCTTCTTACTTAAAAAAAAAAAAAAAAAAAACTGGTATTTTGTGGAATACTGGTGCACACTTCAATATAGAAAATAAAAATTTTAACCCCTCGTTTTTATAAAGTAATTTGAGAGTAACGACCCGTAAAGTCATTTTTTTCTTCACAATATGTGTATCTTCTATTATTTTTAGATATTTTGTCAAGAGTTTTTTTAAATAATGACTCTTTTTGTTGACCCATATTTTTACGATTTTGTAAATGTGTGTATAATTTTTTGACTTTATGAGGGTTAATATTTCCGACGGATTAATTCAGACAGTTTGATTAGAAAATCGTTTCATTCTAACTTAATTTAGATGGAATGATGGATTCGGTGTAACGACATTTTTGTCATCTTGGCGACCCTTTCGGCGATAAAATGGAAAATTCGAGTTTCTGTCGGAGATACGTGTCTGCTTATGTGTTCTGATTTAGAAGAGTCTTTAGTGAGTTTATTGAATTTTCTCTAGTTTCAAAGTCTGTGTACTACACTGTTATTTCAGCTGTACTATAAAATAGCTGTATTTTCCGAAAGTTTCTAATCATAAATATCTCTAATCGAAACAAACACCTGTGCTCGGTACACAATATCTACCATGCCTCCTTTGTTTCTTACTAGACAACTTACTTTCGAAATCAGCATTCAGTATTATTATTAACGTTAAAAAGCTATGGCACTGCTGTGTTTTTATTGCTATTTTAATATAAAATATGTTTATAACGACAATTCTGTTTGCTACCACGAATAATTAAGATAATGAAACATGTAAAGAAAGATTACGAATTAAGATTAATTAAATTTTATTGATTGTACCCGTAACGCTTTTTTTTTCTTGTTGGCCACATTTCATTGCATATGTCGCAAATTAGGAACAACTTTCAAATGAAACTATTCATATGGAATTTTCCGTGTCAAAATACATATTTCGTTTATTTACCACCAAAACTTTTTATATTGTAATTATTATTTTTACATGTATCCTATATTCAATAAAATGGCAACATTACCAGTGAATTCCTCTGAAACTGATTGAAATTCGTTATTTGCAGTTCCTTTTCATTTTAGCTGCTCTCCTCAGAATGCGGTCCAGTTTTTCCACGCATCAATAACCACCTCGGAGATTCCGGAATAACGCTGTAAAAGAGATCAACATTTTCAGCAATGTTGGCTTTTTTTAACTGAATACCCGCTCTCCGTAAGGTGTGGGGAAAAATTTAACTATCAATAAATCAGTATTAAAATAAAACTGAAAAACATATACCAACACAATTAATAAAGATAAAATAATTTCAATGATATACACAAAAAGGACGAAAAGAAACCTATTCACACTATTGTATGGATATATTTTGCTTTGACTATATTGATACAATATTAGAAAGCACTCTTTTTTGCGGATATAATCGTGTGAGCTGATGAAAAGGTTACATCTTTTATTTTCCAGTTTTTTTTTTCGCATTTTTTTTCCTTTCGATTTCTATTATTTTTTTACTTCCCCTTTTTTCATTGTTCTGTAATTTTTTCCTTGTTTTCTCTACATTTTTAAATTCTATATATATATATATTACTACTTTATATTTTTGCGCAAGGCCAACTAATGATGATCAACACGATTGCTTATAACTTACGCTCAAGGGAAATCCAAACCATTTAAACGTGACAGATGGATCCGAACCCCAGTTGAAGACATTTTCGGAGAAGATTCTACCCACCAAATCAACTAGGCTTCTATGAAAGAACAATACATCTGAAAGAAATGCCCTTTGAAGAAATTCACAGGAAAATAAACTTTTCTTTCTTGTAACCCTCTAAACAATAAAAAAAGTTTCTATACATTTAAATAAAAACTAAAGTCATTTGATCGAGATTCTTGTTTTTTTTCTACTCACACATTTTTCAGAGGAGTGTTACAAATAAATAAATCAATGTTGTTTCTTTATATTCAATAAAAATATGGTGTTTTACGAGTGAATAAGTAAAGTACAAATAAAGTACAGAGCCATGGATGACGGATACTTTTGAGTTTAAATATAATTACTTACAAGAAGGACAAAGCAATTGGTAATATTGGAATTGCCATTGCTAATTGGAACCAGAACCAGTGCCTGAAAAGATAGGCGACTCCGGCTAGTGAAGCAAAGCCAACTGACCAGCCTAGTTGCACTCCTATTCCAACGATCTCCCGGTCCCTTTCTCCGATGACCTCCATCACTGCAATACAGATTTTTTTTCTAATTACACCAGGTAATACAACATTTTGAAAATAAAATGACGTTGTTTCTTCCCTTCCCCGTTATCATAATTTCAGCAAATATTTTTTTTTCCATGTTAGCTTATTACAAATTACTGAAAACCGGGATAGCTGGTTAGTAGGGCACTGGACCCATGCCCCAGAATTCGTGGGTTTGATCCCAGCCGGCCGAAGACTCCCCGCGTGGTGACTGATGCACGTTAAATCTGTCGAATCACAAAGTCCTCCATGTTCCCATAACAAATTAATACCTCTAGGGAGTTTCCCTGTCTTCTGGAAGGGGTTCAAAATGACAAGTAGTCGTAAATTGAGTAAGCTGACGGATGTAAATAAAAACTGTAACGTGAGGGAAAAGTAAGATTTGCCGTAGATCATGGTAACGGATTTATCTTTTCAGACTGAGAAACCTTCTCAATATTTAAATATGTTCTAGTAAACCTCATTACTAAATTGTAATTATTTTCAAAATTTGGCAACTCACTTCAATAAAACCAATTTCAGTGGGTAAAATGAAACAATAAAATTTTCAATAATATTAATGAGTTATTTGATAATTAACGATTAGAAGAGGTAAAATATTCCGCTAAGTGAGACCCAAATTATTTTCGAGTATTCGACTGTTTGTAAAATCCTTTCAAAAAGGTTTAAAAACAGTTCAGGGTTTAGTTCAGTTTGATCAAAATTGAACGTACGTGTAAAAAAAAAAAAAAAAAAAAAAATCGAAGCAATGTTTTTATATGCCATAATGGGGGAGATCCGTTGTTCTCGTTGGTTTAGAAAAAAATTCTAAAGTTATTTTTATCAACAAAAAAAACTTTTTTTAATGAACTTTATATTTTATTTATTAGTTTGCTTTATCATTTTATTTAAATATTTTGTTTCATTATCAAAAAGACTGATGTTGCAATTAAAAATAAGAAACTAAAATTTCAGAAAAAAAAGGGAGAAGATATTGTTTTCGACCATAGCACAAAATTGATTTTTTTAAAAATTAAAAAAAAATGTCAGAAAGAAGAAGTATTAAACTGAAAAATACTTACGCAAAACGTAACCTGTTGTTGTTAATCCTGTTCTTCCAAAAGCTTGAAAGAAACGAAAAACGACGAACATTAAATAAGAAGTTGAAAATAAAGATAAAAACATGCTCGCCACTGTGATCACATAGCAAATCAATAAGACTGGATAACGTCCGATCCTATTACAAAAGTCAGAAGAAAAAAAAATTTGTTTAGTAAAAGTAAATGATTAGGTTATATTATATACAGACAAAAATGATTAGACGCACTCTATGTAAAATCTTAATTATCAGGTTTATTGTTTTTACTCGGTTTGTACTTGTTTAAGTTCGAGTATCAATTGATTAAATTGGGCAATTGCATAAATGAGACAGTGTATAAATATTTATTATATCACGCATTATATTGGTATATTATAATAATTAGACCTAATTATGAGACGCACTCTAGTTTTTAAATAATTGCATGGTTTGCACTAATTTATAGGCATTATATTTAAAGACACGTGTCATGGGTTTTTATTCATGAGATCTTTTATATCCTTCCTATTTGTATTTATTTTTAACGTATTGCATTACAAGGTTAACCTATTGACAGTGCTAAAGAGGGCTAGTTCATTCCTTTCTTAAAACTGAAGCTACGATTTCCCTCCTCATGACGCTGCACACAGATCTCGGAGATTGCAAGCTAAGATATTATGAAAACTTTGCATCATCCTCTCTATAAAAATAAGTTCGACCTTTTCTTGATATTAGATTTCAAACTTTATACAATTAAAACATTATTTCCTTTGAAAAACATTGTTTAAAAATTTTTCTTGTCAAAAATATTAAATTAAATACCATTTTAAACTAATAAAACTTACTTTATAACTAATAAAACTTATATAATAGCTTACTAGTTGTCGTAAATGACGCAATAAATACTTTATTTTAAAATTTTCAGTTTTAAATTTTATTATTGAACTTTTTTTTAACTTTTATTTTTATTAACTTTTATTTTTTTAAACTTTTATTTTTGAAAACTTTCATTTTTATAACCTTTTATTTTTATCATTATTTTACTATGAAAAAAAAGTTTAATGCATATATCGACACTTTTTTTAGTTACATATTGTTCGATAACAATAATTTGTAAAGTTGGGTTAAATTTAGAATCCTGATTTTAAAATATGCTTTTAATGGCAATTTGTTTATACTTAATCATTAGGAAACAACAACCTTAAATGCTAATTACTGTAAAAAAAAAATAATTTAGGTTCATAATAATACTAAAAATTTTACAATTATTTATAGATGTTTAAATTTAAAAGAATATAATTAAAAAAATCATAAATATTTAGAATAACTACATTAAAAACTAGGTTATGAAATTCGGAGAATTTTAACCATTAATTATTTATACTTTTCATTATAATTAATTATTTATACTTTTCATTATACTTTTCATTTTCTTTGACTTAACCCATTTTTTAAATTTTTCGTCTGCCTTTCTTTTTGAAGTAACTGGGTGGTTTCAATTTAGATGGCGAATTCTTATAAAAGTTCTGAAAGGCTAAATAAGCGTGTTAATAATTGTGAATACTATCAATTAAGATTTATAGCACCAGATGGCGCAAGCAATTTATTATTTTTTTCTACACTTACTTTCTTCAGTTATACATTTCCCACTGAACCACTGATGCTTGAATAAAATTATCCTAATCCATTAATTTGAGTGATTATTGTTGAATTTGAATTATGGTGCATGAACGGCCCGAAAAATAGGCCATCTGCATGAAAGCGAGTAAGTTAACATTTGGTCTCCGTGAAGTCGGTAATAATTTGTTTTGATATGTCATTGTATTAAATATATATGCATTTGGATTTATTATTGCAGTAACGTGCGAGCTATTTATTTTTTATAATGGATGATTTTGAGAAATTAAAATCGAAACGAGCTGTAATCAGACAGTTGATTACGAAATTGATAAATAAGATCGACAAATTGTTCTTAGAAACACTTCCTGATTATGATACTTTGTATGATTCACTAAATCAGTTAGTTGAAAAAAATGAAAATTTAAAGGCTCTTGATTTGGATATTGAAAAACATTTTAAAAAGAGCGATGAATTTGAGAGTGAAATTATACTAAGTCAAGAGTATCAAGATCGAGTAGTGGCTTATAAAGGCAGAATCGAAAGATATTTATTGAAAAGCCAGACTACAAGACAGGAAGTAACGGTTAATAGTGGTAACAATGATTTACAAGAAAATATAACTTATGGAAATATCTCGCACGTTGCTAACGTTAAATTACCTAAATTGGAGACAAACAAATTTTTTGGTGATGCCTGTGAGTGACACAGTTTCTGGAATAGCTATACATAGTAATGAGAGTCTTAAAAAAATTGATAAATTTAATTATCTTAAGATGTATTTAGGGGGAGTTGCTTTGAGTGCAATTGCTGGGTTCTCATTAACTGAAAGTAATTATGATTCTTCTATTAAGTTGCTAACCGAAAGATTTGGTAGGCAAGATTTAATTATTAGTAGTCATATGAATAAACTTTTATCCATTAATTAATTCTGTAAGAAATTCATATGATATTAAAGCTTTACGTAAGTTCTATGATGAATGTGAAATTCACATTCGCAGTTTGCAATCAATGAATGTAACGAAAGGTAGTTATGGTAATTTACTCTGCCCTGTTATTTTACAAAAGCTACCAGAGGATTTAAATTTAGATTATAATAAAAATAGAAAATCGAGTGTAGATTTTGATATTGATGAACTAATTTCATTTATTAGAAAAGAGGTAGAATGTAGAGAAGCCTCACATGTGTTGTCTAATAGTTCTAAAAAACTAAGTGTTCATTTCGAAACACAGCAACGGTCGGAGAGTCATAGTAAACATAATTATAATCGAAAGTTCTCATCTTCCTCGGCATTAGTTTCGGCATCTAACAATATATTTTGTTTGTTTTGTAATTCCAAAAATCACGAATCGAAAGATTGTTCTCTGACCATCGAAGAAAAAAAAACAAATGCTTAAAGATCAATTTCGCTGTTTCCGGTGCTTAAAGAAATACCACACATCTAAAAAATGTTGGAATAAATAGCTATGCGAAGATAGCCCCCGAAAATGAGGAAAATCAAAAAATCAAACTGCATTCGTTTGACCATTTTTTGACCACAAATGACCACCTTTTAAATTTTTTTGACCACCCTTATTTTGGACATAATCCTAAAAATTAAATTCGGGGGCTAACTTCGCATTTTTATGCCAAATAAATAAAAATCTAATTTTTATATTGTATTCGTTTGACCACTTTTTGACCACAAATGACCACCTTTTAAATTTTTTTGACCACCCTAATTTTGGACATAATCCTAAAAATTAAATTCGGGGGCTAACTTCGCATTTTTACGCCAAATAAATAAAAATCCAATTTTTATATTGTATTCGTTTGACCACAAATGACCACCTTTTAAATTTTTTTGACCACCCTTATTTTGGACATAATCCTAAAAATTAAATTCGGGGGCTAACTTCGCATTTTTACGCCAAATAAATAAAAATCCAATTTTTATATTGTATTCGTTTGACCACAAATGACCACCCTTTAATTTGTTTTGACCACCCTTATTTTTTTGACCACCCTTATAAATTTTTTGACCACCCTTATTTTTTTGACCTAATTTGTTTTGACCACCCAAATTTTTTTGACCACCCTTATTTTGGACATAATCCTAAAAATTAAATTCGGGGGCTAACTTCGCATTTTTACGCCAAATAAATAAAAATCCAATTTTTATATTGTATTCATTTGACCACAAATGACCACCCTTTAAATATTTTTTGACCACCCATATTTTGGACATAATCCTAAAAATTAAATTCGGGGGCTAACTTCGCATTTTTACGCCAAATAAATAAAAATCCAATTTTTATATTGTATTCGTTTGACCACTTTTTGACCACAAATGACCACCCTTTAATTTGTTTTGACCACCCTTATTTTGGACATAATCCTAAAAATTAAATTCGGGGGCTAACTTCGCATTTTTACGCCAAATAAATAAAAATCTAATTTTTATATTGTATTCGTTTGACCACTTTTTGATCACTAATGACCATCTTTTAAATTTTTTTGACCACCCATAATCCTAATAATTAAATTCGGGGGCTAACTTCGCATTTTTACGAAAAATAAATAAAAATCCAATTTTTTTATTGTATTCGTTTGACCACAAATGACCACCTTTTAAATTTTTTTGACCACCCTTATTTTGGACATAATCCTAAAAATTAAATTCGGGGGCTAACTTCGCATTTTTACGCCAAATAAATAAAAATCCAATTTTTATATTGTATTCGTTTGACCACTTTTTGACCACAAATGACCACCCTTTAATTTGTTTTGACCACCCTTATTTTGGACATAATCCTAATAATTTAATTCGGGGGCTAACTTCGCATTTTTACGAAAAATAAATAAAAATCCAATTTTTTTATTGTATTCGTTTGACCACTTTTTGACCACAAACGACCACCTTTTAAATTTTTTTGACCACCCTTATTTTGGACATAATCCTAAAAATTAAATTCGGGGGCTAACTTCGCATTTTTGCGAAAAATAAATAAAAATCCAATTTTTTTATTGTATTCGTTTGACCACTTTTTGACCACAAATGACCACTCTTTAATTTGTTTTGACCACCCTTATTTTGGACATAATCCTAATAATTAAATTCGGGGGCTAACTTCGCATTTTTACGAAAAATGAATAAAAATAAATTTTTTATATTGTATTCGTTTAACCACTTTTTGATCACTAATGACCATCTTTTAAATTTTTTTGACCACCCATATTTTGGACATAATCCTAAAAATTCAATTCGGGGGCTAACTTCGCATTTTTACGAAAAATCCTAAAAATTAAATTTGGGGGCTAACTTCACATTTTTACGAAAAATGAATAAAAATAAATTTTTTATATTGTATTCGTTTGACCACAAATGACCACCTTTAAAATTTTTTTGATCACCCATATTTAGGTTATAATCCTAAAAATTAAATTCGGGGGCTGACTTCGCAATTTTTAGTAAAATAAACAAAAATCTAATTTTTGTATTGTATTCGTTTGACCTTAAATGACCACTTTTTAGTTTTTGTTGACCACCCTTATTTACGCCGTAATCCTAAAAATAAGACTTGGGAGAAGCACGAGGTTAGCCCCTGAAAATAAGAAAAATAAATATTTTAACAGCATTCGTTTAGCCATTTTTTGACCTCAAGTTATTACTTTTCAGTTCTTTTTTACCACCGTTATTTCAGCCTTAATCATAAAAAAAAATATATTGTTGTTAACGAAATTATACTTAGGCGCAGCATAAAATTATCCTTCTAAAATGAGAAAATTGAAACTGAATTCGAATGTTTAATTCAAAGGACATAATTTGCCTATAATTAAGCCTTGCTCTACAATGTTTAATGATTTTGATCATCTAATTATGATATTGTCTGAAAAATAAAATTTCAAAGCTAATGTTTCGGTCTTGGATAATTTCTGTTTTGTTTTTGTAAGCATTAATTATATTCAAGCTTTTAATAAAAACATCCTGTTGGCATTTAAATTGTCTTTTAAGTTACATTGTTAAGTTATACTTTTTTTATTACTAAATTTTACAATTTTTTTCAAATATAAAATACTATCTTGTTACTTGCAAAGTTTTCTGAAAAATCTGCTACTTTTTTTTAATACTACCAACAGATATTTCAAAAGAAAAAAAAATCATAACTTTAAAAAAAAGCAAAAAATTAACAAAAATGGGAAAAATAAATTAAATTAATGAATAAAAACGGAAGCTTTTTTTTTTTTATTGAACATCGCAAAAATAACTATCTTTGTTTTCTGATAACCTTGGAGAGTCATGTGATATATTGGCGACTACAATTTGGCGAATGGAGTTGGCGTAATCAGGAAGTAAACAGGGTATAATTCCCTAAAAGATATCATTTTACACAAAATGCCTCGACCAGCGTTTGTCAATTCTGAAAACATTGTTAAAGTATTATCAGAAATAAATATTTTTAAAGATTCCATTGGAAATTTAAAATCGAGAAATGATGCTGTTTGGAATGAAGCAAGTGAATTACTAAACATAAATGCAAAGACACTGAACGTATATGTTAGACTTAATCGTTATGATATTTTGAAAGATCTGAAACGAAAGTGTGGAATCGAAGAAGTAAAGGAAATTAGTGATGTTTCGATTTCGACTTCGGATGATTCTGACTTCTTAGTTACTGAACCAATAAGGCAGAATGCATTACCACCTATGAATTTTCAAATAGATTTGGAAGAAGAAGAATGGAACAAGATTGCCCCGACGAATGTATTGAGAAGAGAAAAAACTAGAGTTCGTAATTATACGGAATTACAAACAGGTTGGACAGAAATAATTGCTCATAAAATCAGTGAAATAGCCAAGCTGCCATGTGCATTTAGTTTCAAACATGCAAAAATTTCCAACTATGAAAATAAGGTTTGGTTGAAAATTGAAGGTGTCTGCAACGAGTGTGGTTGCCAACTTAAGGGTCATTGTTTGAATGAACCCAAACAAGATCGTGGAATTGCTATTCAAGTTTCAACGTCTGACACTAGAGGGATATTGCACATTCAGAAAAGACACTTAAGAGGTAATAGGCGCTCAGAAATTGGCGAAAGTCTTCTTCATAAAAAGGCATCAACCTGGCGAATCGATGCTTCAAGAGATATGCATTTTGGCGAACCTGTACCGAGCTATATTCCTTCGCTGAGCGTGCTTCGTAAAGCACGTGAAGAGGCTGTAAATAAGGATTTAAATATTAATAAGAATTTAGATTGTATTTCATCTTTACTATATAAAAAATATGAGGGTGAATATGCAGGTTACATTCATGACATAGGGTTAGATGACTTTTATTGCATTTATTTTTCACCTTCTCAAATAATTTTATATAAAAATGCAATAAAACAAGGAAAACGTATAGTAATTGATGCAACAGGAGGAATCGCAAAGCCCATTGTAAAATTGAATGGTAAATCTAAGCATATATTTTTATATCAATCTGTTGTCGAAGGAGAAGAACAAATATTGCCCGTTTCTCAAATGATATCTACAAAGCATGACACCATAAGCATACAGTATTGGCTTCAAGTTTTTATTAAAAATACGAAGCAAATTCCAAGAGAATGCGTGTCTGATTTCTCTTTCGCTTTGCTAAATGCAATAACTTTGAGTTTCAACAGCTGCCGTTTAGAAACATATGTGCAGCACTGTTTAAAAATGCTATTTTCTGAAGATTTGCCAAATAAATTATTTTGCTTTGTGCGTGTTGATATTGCCCATGTAATAAAAATACTTAGCACGAAAAAAGTTTTTTATCGCAAGTTGGGCAAAGTTAAAGATTTTTACGTAAGATCATTAGGAATTCTTTCAATATGTAACGAAATTAAAGATTTCAAAAAACTTTTAATTGCACTTTTTACAGTTGCACTGAGCGAATGCTGTGGTAAAGATGACAACGGAAATGATATATAAAGTCAAAGAAAAATTAATCTGCTTATTGAAAGAATAAAAACCTTTGAAATTAGTTTGGATCATGTTTCCTTCGATATTGATGAAGAAAGTGGAGATGATGGAGTAGGCACAAGAAGTTATACAGACATCGACATTTTTGAAAATGAAATAGGTTCAAGCGATGAGCAGCTTATTGATAAGTTTTTAGAAAAAATTCATAAGCGTGCTCAAAAGAATGCCGAAAAGAGCCACGAAACTGACAATCCTAACCCCTATTATTTACCGGAAATAATTAAACCATTACTAAAATTGGCCAAATATTTTGTTTTATGGACTAACATCTTAAAACAAACGTTTAATTCCACTTACGACGTGGCGTCTTCAGCCATAGTTGAAGCATATTTCAAAAACTTAAAAACAACTGTTTTAGATGGATATGGCAGTATACTTCGAGCTGACAAATTTTTTGTAAAGCACATGAGTTCTATTCAATCAGCATGTGTATACAACAGAGCAATAAATAATACCCAAAGAAAAAGAAGTATTACTACAATAAAGGACGAAACAGTCGTTTCAAGTAACAAACGTCCGAAACGAGAAAAACTTTATGATAAAGAAATTATAATTAACTCAAAGGAAGAGGGACAAACATCATCAAATGAATTAGATTCGAGTAAAAAAAATATTATTTTTGATAACGTGGATAATGATAACATGAATAAGCAAGAACTATTACCTAAAGCGTATCAGAATACAGAAAATTATGAATTATATAATTTAAATAAAGATAAAACTGCAAAAACAAGTACGACCTGTGAAGATTTTGATGATAATTTTGGCTATCTGTTCGCAGAAGAAAATTGGAGAAACAAAAATAAGATAAATGAAATCTATAAATTAGAAAAATTATTGGATACTCATTGCAAAAAAACCGTTTTAGAAAAATGTGGCAATTCCAATAATACGAATGCAGATGAAGAAAACTTAAAAGTTTCACTAAAACAAAATAATAAAAAGAGAGGAAAATACCTAACACCGTGTCCAGAAATATCTTTCATACATAATCGACCCATCAGAAAAAAACAAAATTCTATTATAAGGAATGGTAACATTCAGCCTGCTCTATACATTGGGACAAGATTAATGGAAATTCGAAATACATGTGCATTTGATTCCATAGTGGAAATAATGTCTACAGCTTACATGGATAACAGGCATTATTTTTTAAAATTAATTGATATCAATAAAGATGAGCAAATATTTTCATTCATAAAAAATTATGCAACAGCTGGTTTTACAAGAAATTTCTACAAAGATAGAGCTCTAATTTTAATGAATATAATAAATAGCGATAACTGTAGTATTTTAAACTGCGCAATTAATATTGGATCAATTATAAATCAGTTGTTTAAAGTAACTCCATCAGCAATCGAAACTGGCGTATGCCCTCACTGTGGAATTTTGAAGAAAGATAATACTTTGATTGAAATTCCTTATGATGGCATTATTGATCTATGTTTGAAAGAGTACATTGAAACCTTTGTGGAACAATATTTTCTCGATAAAAAACTAAAATGCCCCAATTGCGAATCAGTTATGACAAAGAAAAAAGAGCCTGGCATCCATATATTCTGCGACATAGAAATTGTTCAACAGTTTCGCCAACATCACAATCAACAGACGGTACTTCAAGATATACCAGAAAAAATATTGATTCAGAAACAGCAGTATATATTAGCTGGATTCGTACAGTATATGGGACCAATCGAACACAATTCAATGGGACATTATATTTCCTTTTGCAGACGAATACGGAATTCGTGGGAAGTACGAGATGATATGCTAGGTGAACGTAAACCTCTGAATGATTCATTAAATAATAAAATTAATCCACATATTTTGGTCTATACAAATTATGAAGATAAGTCGAATTAATCTTTTTAAATACTGTTCGAATTTTTCCTAAATAGTTGCTTAATGTTGTGCACAGAAAGAAAACAGAGTTTCTTAATAACTAATGATCATTTGATCGGATTTTCAATCTGATCATAAAATCAAAAGATTTCAAGGTGTTCGCTTTCTTTGGGATTCTTAACAATTGAAAATTAATTAAATTGTAAAATACGAAAAAGAAAAATTTTATATTAAATTGTAAATATTAAAATATTTGCCTTTTCTGAAACTTAAATTTCAATGGATCTACTTAGATCAAATCACCGATCTGCTACAATGGATCAAACTTCGAATTGTTCAATTGTTAAAATAGTAAGAAAATAACTCATGAAAGGAATACCTTTTGAAAAATGTGTTAATACACTATTGGATTTACTTCTATTTTATGTTTTTTAGTGCTTTTAACAATCTGTCTTTATCTTATTTCATTTGTACTTTACATGTGTTCTTACTTATATTAGAGTAATTATTTAATACATTTATTTGGTTACAACACAGTGAAAAAAATACCTTTCTATTTGTAATTGCTAAAATTCTAATAATCATTAAGACCCGATTGTATATATTGGTAAGGTTTGTGCAGTTTGTTTCAAATTGATTTCTCCATTGTTTTAAACATAAATAAAAGCTATGTCAGTTTGAGAATATAATTTAATATAGTGATTAAATATGTGTTTCTATTTTGTATATAATTATTTCTATATTTTACAAATATCAATGTTTTTAAAAATAAAATGCCTAAATGCTAAAGAAGATATGTTTACTATATATATATATATATATATATATATATATATATATAACAACCTAATAATTTTTTTAGAAATGTTTTAAATTTACTACATCTTATTAAACTTTTATATTTCTACTTGTAAAACAATTTTAAAATAAAATTGCAGAAATTAAAGATACGATTAATGTGAACAAAAATTATGCATATAGTTTTTAGCATTCCTCGTTTCGCTGGACTATAATCATTGCATTTGAAGTACATAGTAGTTTTGGAATTTCTTTTTAACATTTTTATACTACAAGAAAAAGTTTTTGACCATTACTACGTTTAGATGTCAGCTATAATTAAAATATATTATATTGATGTTGCTAAAAGAAAGACTGAAAAAAAAATTGTCGAAAAAACTTCAAGATGATAATTTGTAGTCAAATATGGTCAAACGAGTGCAGTTGAAATTTGTTATTTTCCTGAATTTTGGGGGCTAACTTCATGCTTTCCCCCACCCCAGTATTATTTTTGGGATTACGGCTTAAATCAGGGTGTTCAAAAAAATTTAAAAGGTGATAATTTGTGGTAAAAAAAGTGGTCAAACGAATACAATATAAAAATTGGATTCTTATTTATTTTTCGTAAAAATGCGAAGTTAGCCCCCGAATTTAATTTTTTAGGATTATGTCCAAAATATGGGTGGTCAAAAAATATTTAAAGGGTGGTCATTTGTGGTCAAAAAGTGGTCAAACGAATACAATATAAAAAATTTATTTTTATTCATTTTTCGTAAAAATGCGAAGTTAGCCCCCGAATTTAATTATTAGGATTATGTCCAAAATAAGGGTGGTCAAAACAAATTAAAGGGTGGTCATTTGTGGTCAAAAAGTGGTCAAACGAATACAATATAAAAATTGGATTTTTATTTATTTGGCGTAAAAATGCGAAGTTAGCCCCCGAATTTAATTTTTAGGATTATGTCCAAAATAAGGGTGGTCAAAAAAATTTAAAAGGTGGTCATTTGTGGTCAAAAAGTGGTCAAACGAATACAATAAAAAAATTAGATTTTTATTTATTTTTCGTAAAAATGCGAAGTTATCCCCCGAATTTTATTTTTAGGATTATGTCCAAAATAAGGGTGGTCAAAAAATATTTAAAGGGTGGTCATTTGTGGTCAAACGAATACAATATAAAAATTGGATTTTTATTTATTTTTCGTAAAAATGCGAAGTTAGCCCCCGAATTTAATTATTAGGATTATGTCCAAAATAAGGGTGGTCAAAAAAATTTAAAAGGTGGTCATTTGTGGTCAAAAAGTGGTCAAACGAATACAATATAAAAATTGGATTTTTATTTATTTGGCGTAAAAATGCGAAGTTAGCCCCCGAATTTAATTTTTAGGATTATGTCCAAAATAAGGGTGGTCAAAAAAATTTAAAAGGTGGTCATTTGTGGTCAATAAATGGTCAAACGAATGCAATTTGAATTTTTTATTTTCCTCATTTTCGGGGGCTATCTTCGCATAGCTGGAATAAATGTATTTGCACATTATGTAAGAAACCGCATAGCGAATTAATTTGTGATAAATCAGCAATAAATAATGAGTCGAAAGAGAAAAACGATACTTTGGCATCCGTTACTGCTTCATGTGTTTCGAAACGAAAACAAAATGAAATGATCTATTAAATGATCTAATTTCTTTAGCGTATTTGATTTATGGTAATGTAAAGAAGTTGGTTAGAATTTTATATGACTCTGGTAGCCATCGCAGTTTTTTGAAACGTGATATTTGTAAGGAGTTGAACCTCAGGACCATTAAAACTGAACGGTTGCATGTTTTCGGTTTTGGAGAAAAAATTTCCAAGGGGTGTTCTTACGATTTAGTGAAAGTGAATCTTCAGAACAAAAACGATAAAAAATTAAATGTTTGCATTGAAGCATTCGTAGTAGAAAAAATAACGTGTGGGAAAATAACCGCACCCCATGAGAGAATTAAACAATTAGCAAGGAAAAATAATATTTTTCTTTCGGATACCGGAGAAATAGCTGATGTAGACATTTTCATCGGCGCCGATTTCCTACATGACGTAATCTTTGATACGTCTTTAAGGTTGGGAAAAAGACTCGTTGCAACCGATAGTTTATTTGGTTTTGTGGTTCAAGGGAAATTCATGAATAATTGCCAATTAAGTAGGATTGTAAATGATACTATAATATCTGATGTTGATTATTCTTTGTTTTGGAACCTTGAAGGACTAGGAATAAACACTATGAACGAAGAAAATGTTGACAATAAAAGTGAATTATTAAAAGGTTTTAATTCTGATTTGCATTTTGAAAATAATAGGTATAGTGTACGACTTCTCTGGAGACCTAATACAAAACATTTGTTAAATGATAACTTTGAGCTGGCTTCAGAGAGGTTTGACAAATTAAAAAGGAGATTTAAAAATGATAAATCCTTGTTTGAAGAATATAAGAAAGTTATAAAAACTTACGAAAATGAAGGGATAATTGAGAAAGTTAAAAACACTGATCCCCAAACTTATAAACAATGTTATTTACCTCATAGGGCGGTTATAAGAAACGACAAACTAACTAGCAAATTAAGGATTGTATTTGACGGTTCCGCGCATAAGAAAAACGAATTGTCTCTTAACGACTGTTTGTATATTGGGCCAAATTTATACCCCGATATTTATGAACTTATGCTAGCGTTTCGGGAAAACAAGATTGCTTTTATAGGGGACGTTCAGCAAGCTTTCTTACAAATAGGAATTAATGAAGAAGATCGAGATGTCACAAGATTTCTTTGCTCAGGTAACCCGGATAATGATTCGTCTACAGTAATTTATAGATTTTGCCGCGTATTATTTGGTATCAACTGTAGCCCTTTTCTCTTAGCGGCAACTATTAAAGAACATATTAAAAAGTTTGCAAAATCAAAGCCTCTTGCTTATGAATTACTAAATGAAAGGGTATATGTCAATGATGTCATGGGGGGGAGTGACAGTACAGATACAGCATTTCAAATAAGTTCCGATTGTGTCGAAATATTTCGGGATGCAGGCATGATATTGAGAAAGTTTCAAACAAATGATATAAAATTACGTGAATTATGGAAGAATGCAGGTATCGATGTTCAGAATGAAAAGGAATCGTTAGGTCAATCAGGCTTTCCATTTAAAGTTTTGGGAGTTTGTTGGGATCCTAAAAGAGATGTATTTTACTTTGAGTCCAAATATTTGTTAAAGTTGTTAGACACAGGACAAATAACAAAACGATTTATTTTGAAAATCATTGGGCGTATTTTTGATCCAGTAGGATTTTTGGGACCCTTTACAATGCTTCTAAAATCTTTAGTTCAAAGCATTTGGAAAAGCGGATTGGAGTGGGATCAAGAGCTACCCTTAGATATAGAAAATCAGTGGCGCGATATATGTAAACAATTCGGTGAACTTAATGATTTGAAAATTCCGCGTTATTATTTTTTCGAAACAGGTAACAAAGAAATTGTAAGTTCACAGTTACATATCTTCTCTGACGCCAGCTTAAAGGGTTATGGTACAGTTGCATATATCAGATCAGAAACTAGTGATGGGCGTATTTCTACATGTTTTGTTTCAGCTAAAAGTAGAGTTGCGCCCCTCAAAATGATTACATTACCAAGACTTGAGCTACTAGGTGCCCTCCTCTCTGCTAGATTATTTTGAACTATTACTAGAGCCATAAAAATTCCGTGTGACAGTTTCTTTTGGTGCGATTCCTCTATAGTGTGTTGTTGGATAAAAACTCCTGCCATTCGTTTTAAACAATTTGTGCGTAACCGATTGGAAGAAATTCAAGAGATTACTCAACCTAAGGACTGGTTCCACTGTCCCGGAATTGACAATCCTTCCGATCTTATTAGTAGAGGTGCTTCCATGAGTATATTAAAGAATTCTGACATTTGGTGGAAGGGGCCATCTTGGTTGTCCCTTCCGACCGAAATGTGGCCAGAATTGAAACTCTTCGAAGAAAATGATGAACAAATTGAGTATCGTGAAAAAGAAGTCACCGTTATGAAATGTGTAGATGGTGAAGAACTTGAGTTGATAAATATCGCTAACTTTAGCAACCTCGAAAAAGTTGTTAGAATCATAGCGTGGGTAAAGCGATATTTGAACTGCTTAAAGAAAGTTAAGCCGAATATGGACACTTTGACTGCAGAAGAGCTCCGAAATGCTGAAGATACATTAGTAAAGCTTACTCAAGCAAAATTCTTTGATAAGTGAGATACGAGCTCTACAATCTAGTTTGCCTATTCCAGCTTCTTCTACTATTTTCAATTTAGCACCTTATCTTGATGAAAAAGGTATCCTGAGAATCACAGGAAGATTGGATGAAGGAGATTATTCTTATGATGAGAAAAGGCCTATAATCATACCAAGACAGTCTAAATTTTCAGAGTTGCTCATCAAGCGAGAACATGAAAATGTGTTTCATTCTGGAGTAGAGAGCACTCTAGTAGAAATTCGGAGAAGATTTTGGGTACCTAAAGGAAGACAATTAGTAAAAAAGGTTGTCTCGAAATGTTTGATTTGTCGCAGATACACAGCCAAACCTTCTACCCAAATGACTGGACAGCTTCCAAAAGATCGAATTAGTGAAACTCCTGCTTTTACTGTATGCGGAATTGATTTTGCCGGACCAATCTACATCAAGGGTGAAAATGGAATAAAGAAATCATATATAGCCTTGTTCACATGTGCAGTCACGAGAGCAATACATCTTGAATTAGTCACAGACATGTCTACTTCGACTTTCAGAAGATTTCTCTCCAGAAGAGGTCATACAATTTACTCCGACAACGCCAAGACTTTTAAATGTACCGATAAAGAGCTTCAGAGATTATTTGATATTTTGGAAAATTCCGAATTCAAAAACTTTCTTGCTGCTAAAAGAATATCCTGGAAATTCATCGTCCAACTTGCCCCTTGGTGGGGAGGATTTTATGAAAGATTGGTAAAAAGTGTCAAAGAGCCTCTAAAGAAAATACTTAGAAAAGCTCTTTTAAATTTTGAAGAGATGACCACTTTATTGACTGAAATAGAAACCATCGTTAATCTTCGACCCTTGTCCTACGTCACTAACGAAATTGGTGAACCGGAAATTCTTACCCCATCTCAGTTTTTAACTCCTGGAAAAGAAAAGGCAGAATATCCAGCCCATTTCATTGAAACCATCCATAGAGAATCCACCAAAAAGGTTCTTATAAAAAGAAAAGAATACCAAGCTACATTATTGGCTAATTTATGGAAGCGTTGGAAGGAGCGCTATTTGTTTAATTTGAGATCTGCACACAACTTTACTTCTCCTAACTTAACAAAATGTTTGAAAGTGGGAGATGTGGTTTTGATGGAGGGCACCACAAAATCAAAACTACTATGGGACATAGGTATTATAACAAAAGTATTTCAAGGGCGTGATGGACTTGTAAGATCTTGCCTTATTCGCAATCCAACGGCGAATATAAGCGCCCAGTACAGCTTATTTATCCTTTAGAACTCAATGACTGAAATGAACAATGATAAACTTTAATAGTTTATGTTTTTTCTTTCTTTCAAGTGAATATTTGCATTACATTTCAAAACTATTTCCATTTAAATGTTAATTTTTTAATTGTCTTATTTTTATGTTTAAAATGTTGGCGAACTCGGAGGAGTTCAAGTGGGGAGTGTTAATAATTGTGAATACTATCAATTAAGATTTATAGCACCAGATGGCGCTGAGCGCAAGCAATTTATTATTTTTTTCTACACTTACTTTCTTCAGTTTTACATTTACCACTGAACCACGATGCTTGAATAAAATTATCCTAATCCATTAATTTGAGTGATTATTGTTGAATTTGAATTAAAGCGTATTGCTGTTTTATTCACTGCGGTATATCGTCCCTTTAATTCATTTATAAGTTCTTTGATGACACTTTTTGATTTTCTGAAAGATGTCGTCACTTTGAAAAATGTTTTCAAATTCCTGACACACTTCCATCCATACTGCTGACGGAACAATTAATCCTCCCTTAGATAAATTTTTGTAATTCGCATCAAAAAACTGAGGAAAATCATTATAGAAAACAACGAATGTCTTGGAATATGTCACAAAAAGGAATGCTCCAATATTAGGAAGTAGTTGGACCGAATGCTCCGTTCTTGAAATAAAAGTTCAAGCTTTGCGACACCGTGACGTCACAGACAAAAGTCGGAGGTTTTGCGCTGCGAGAGTTATTCAAAGGAGTGAACTAGCCCTGACCCATTGATACACGAACGTAAGAAAGTGCAAACAGTCAGCTTAAAAACAATACAGTAATTAAAGATTTTACATAGCGCGTCTAATAATATGACTATACACTATTTAGACAAAAGTATCGAAACACCCAATGGTCGATCTGCACACCACTTTTTGAATTCGATCACAGTTGAAGTGAGTGCTTGGCAGGGCGCTCTGATTCGCCCCTAAAGTGTTCTATGGGAGTCTGAGAAGGTCACATTTTGAACCAACATTTCATCAAACTACGTTTGTGCAAACCTCGATGTGTGAATGGAGCAGTTCTGGAAGAGAAATGGGCCGAAATATTGCCATAGAGTGCAGGATTGTCCATGTGAGGAGAGTTGATATCTTCAAGAAGTACCCCAACATAGTATCGAGTTAACATGTCTTATGTACTAGGGAACTGTATTTTTGTAGTGGTCAAAACACTACAGTATTCCCCCACCAGAATTATATCTGTAATAGAATTAGATGAACGGGATACCACTAGTGGCTTCATTGCTGTTTTGTGAGAAGCCGAGAGATGTGTATTATGATCACCGTACTTTTGAGTGCTGATTGTGAGAGCTGTATTAAATGCAGGGTCGTGGTCACTCCTTTAGCAGTCGAGTGAATACGTTGTGCGTGATTGAGACTGAGTAGCCACAGCGCGAGGATAATGTCACAAGTAGCAAGTCAACTGTTTAATATCGAAGTGGGTGTCAAGGTAGGCATGTTCTCTTCACGTCCGGGTCACCCATGTGGGAAGTGTTGTTATGGACAACCTTCATCTATGAAAAGGTACCCCAACATAGTATCGAGTTAACATGTCTTATATACTAGTGAATTGTGCAATGTAGTAGTATTTTAGCAAAGGTAGATACACTTCAACCACATACATCTTAGAGTTTCCAACCACAAGTACTAACGGGTCAAACTACTAGAAACACCACAACAACCAGATAGTGTATTTCAAATCAGGGTTCCTTAAAAATTTTATGCTGTCTTTACTCGCTGCAAATTTTTAAAATCTAAATTATCTCCGATATTTCCTTTAAACAATACAGTCCCTGCCCATATTATTAGACGCGCGATTCTATGTCAGGTGATACTCTATAACAGCTGCATTGTTTTTACGAGACTGTTTGCACTTGTTTATGTTCGTGTATCAATTAGTTAACATTGTAATGCAACACTTTAAAAACTATTAATGCAAACAGGAAGCATATAAAAAATCTCCCGAATAGAAACTCATTAGATGTATATTTAAATATTGCATACAAACTCTTCATGCAAATCATGTCATAATTAAAACACTGCAGTGCGTCTCATAATTGGGTCTACTATAATACTTGATATAATAAATATTCCATATCGTCTCATTTAACCCATTGATACACGACAAGTGCACATAAAAACAATAAAGCTGTAGAGTAATTAAGATTTGACATAGAGTGCGTCTAATAAGTCAAGTTTTTTTTATTATTATTATTATAATAAATTGGATTTAGACAAGAAACGTCTGAACCACACATAAATGGCTCCTTACAAGAAATCTGTTCATTTATCTATAGTTATTATTTCGGTCAAAGCAAAACATTTTTCAAGTCGAATTCATTTTGGTATCCATCCGCATATGAAGTCCCATATGAAACATGGCGAAAATCTCCAAACTTCGTCATCAGTACGTCGGTAACAAGTACGCTTGTATTTCCGTTTCATACCCGACTGACTGAAAAGTACCTCAATTTAGTTGAATTCTTTTATGATACGATTTTAGTTTGCATCAAAAATATAATTTTAAGGTTTATGTACGGAAACTTGGATCATTTCCAAGGAAAGTAGAATCACTTTCTGCTGGTATATTCACAAAAAAAAAAAAAAAGTATGTATGTCAATCGAACTTGTTTAATTTGTATTTTGAACGTTATTATATTACAAAAATGTATTTAAAGTACCGTGATTTACAATTGCAAAATGGTATTAGTAATAATATGTCCTAAAATGATAATTTGGCGGAAAACAATCACTCGCAGGTGAATGCTGATATCAATTTTTATCGTACAATCTCTCAAAGAACGAATGTAATCAAATCTTACCAATCTGAAATCTGTCCAAAGGTAATGACTGAAATTAGAAATCCAACCATGTAAATCGATTTGGCCAGAGATATCAGCCATTCTCTATCACACACTAAATCCCACTGAAAATATAAGTGTTGTTAAAAAAAGAAATAACACATTCAGTTTGAACGGATAATAAACGACACTTTTAATTGTGAACTTACTAGATTGTGTTACGATCCTTCTGCTGTTTGCCTCATCGTGGACGGTATTCCAGGTACGTCGGGAGATTTTCTCCCCGTAAAGCCACCCTAGACCATTCCGTATTATCCAGCTAAAATCTGGAGGAAAGTTGTGTGCTCCAGTCTTTCTGACCATTCCCTCCTTCAGATGCAGAGGTGTAATTTTAATGCTGCATGTTCGAAGAGGGGGGGGGTATCGGTTACCTACTTCTAATATATATATTCTAAACGTTTTAATAGGCCGGGATAGTCTGGTGGGTAGGAAGCTGGACTCACGCCTGTGAGAACGTGAGTTCGAATCCAGCCGGCCGAAGATTCCCCGTGTAGTAAATGGTAATCGGTGCACGTTGAATCTATCGGGTCACAAAATCCTTCATGTTCCCATAACAAATCAATACCTCTGGGCGGGTACTGAATTGGAGATGGATCGTTCCCTGGTAATGGTCAAAATGACGATCTGTGGATGTATGAATGAGTCCGCCCTATAAACGGGTGTGACGTATGGTTGTGAAAGAGGTCAACTTCTTAGCCATAAAAGACACCACTAGAAAACAAGAACAATCGCATCCCCTCAACCTTAATGGCCGACGACAACAACAACAAATGCTTGAATAATAAAAATTTCTTTTATATATACATCCTACATATGAGACAAGTGAGTGAATTTTGTCTCCCAAATCCTTCCCAAAACTACGCCACTGTTCAGATGGCTTCGTTGACTTCAGTATTGGGTCGTTCAAAACGTTATTTTATATATATATATATATATATATACAGCAAAATAAATAAATACAAAAAAACACGAAAAGGAAAATAAGAAACACAATAAGTTTCATTTATTGCGCATAAGCTGCAATTAAATAGAACTCATAAGATAAATTCAAAATGAAGATGAAACAAAGGTAAATTGCAGACAAAAGAAAAAAAGGGGGAAAAGAAAAATAATAATAATAAAAATAACAAACAACTGGGGAAAGAATTAATTTTAAAAAAAATGATTAAGTTTTTTTAAAAATCCGGAAAATAAAATAAAAGATGTAATCTTTTCATCAGCCCACACGATTATATCCGTAAAAAAGAGTGCTTTCTAATATTGTATCAATATAGCCAAAGCAAAATATATCAATACAATAGTGTGAGGAGCACTCAAAAAATTTTTTACAAAAATTACGACAAATAGAATAAAACACAATAAGTAAAAATAACACGTAAAAACAGAAAATAAAACAAAGAAAAAGCAGAATAAAACAAAATCTATAAAGCGAGTAGCGAAATAAAATGAACTTACACGAACGGGAAATTTTTCAAGAATGATTTAAAATATTTTCGTAACAAGATTTTTTTTATTTTTTAAATTAATTCTTTCCCTAGTTGTTTGTTATTTTTATTATTATTTTTTTTCTTTTTCCCCCTTTTTTCTTTTGTCTGTAATTTACCTTTGTTTTATCTTCATTTTGAACATATATATATCTTTTTAATTCTTGTTTACCATTAAGCGAAGTGATCTTATTCTTCAGAGTGCCTGAAGAGGAACTGCAGCTTATTGACCACCCATGAAAGCTCATAAAACACTTACTTGACTGACAATAGTTTCAGAGTTATTGTATATCCACTCTGAACATGGCATAGAAACATTTGCAATTTCTCTCACGCATTGTTCAGTTGAATTGACACATCGGAAGGGAACGTTCGGTGCTAAGAATGTGATTGAAAGATTCTGCCACACGCCGATCACGCTGATGTAAAACACAGATCCGAAAATCAGTTTTTGCCACCGACCGAACCTTCCTGCTATTTCTGTTATCATCATGCCTGTGAAACAAAGATTGTAAAATTGTTAGTATTTCGAACACTATAACGAATGAAAAGAATTTAATAATTGCAGGTGAACAAACATCTCATTAAAGAAAAACGTGTTAAATTATATAAAGTTAGAATAATATCTCACAGCGTCTATAAAAGTGGATGACATTAAAATATTTTATTTACTACAAGCTGAATACCCGTTTACTACAAGGGAGACTATCAAGAAATCAGTATTGAAACACAACACATTATATCCTTCTATAGTGAGCCTTCAAGGGACCGAAATGTCACCTTAACCGTTCCGCAAACAATTTTAACTAATGGTTCCCCTCTTTTATTACACACTAGCCGCTTAAGGCGGCCAGCTGTCCGCCAGAGTTTTCCTTGTCTTGCCACAAATGCAATCGAGCTTGGGATGTTGAAGCACGATTTTCTTCTAGCCTGCTTCGACGTTCCTGGGATGTTTCTCGGGTCCTTGCATTTCTCGTTGTGACACGATTATTTTCTAATCTTCTTCCGCGTTCTTATTTCCCGCGTAGATATTTCTTGGGCCCTAGCACTGCTAGTAGAGACACGGTCCTCTTCCAATCTTCTTTGACGTTTCTTAGGTGTTTCTCGTATCCTAGCACTGCTAATTGAGACACGAACCTCTTCTAATCTTCTTTGACGTTCCTCAGGTGTTTCTCGGGCCCTAACACTGCTAGTTGAGACACGATCCTCTTCTAATCTTCTTTGACGTTTCTCTGATACTTCTTGGGCTCTATAATTGCTTGTCGAAATTCTGTCATGTTCCATCCTTCTTTGACGTTCCACAGACGTTTCTTGGGCCCTTCTTCTTCTTTGAGAATCTCTTCAAATCTTTTTCTTTGACAAAATACAAAGTTTTTTGGAAGGCGGTTCTGCCATGTCAGTAATCGGGTTTTTAAGAAGTCAACGAATACTTTAGCACAACAATTACTATGAAAGCAAATCATGAAACTTCAATATTAAAATCTAAGTGCTTACCTGCAAACTGAAACTTTCTGAAAATTACTAATTACATTTAATAAAGACTGTTAAAATAAAGAATAGAAAAACCAAAGATATCCAAGGTAAGTGTGATCGTTCCTTCAAAAACAATTAAATTCCTATTTTATATATTATATAGCTACAACACTTAAGAAAAAAAAAACTAAAATGCTAAATACATGAAAAGAACACGAAAACGAATTAATTTTTTATGGTATCAATTTCTATTTCTATATCGCTACAAAAATTATCGTCTTCGCTTAAGAAAAAAAAAATAGAGCGTGGAAAGAAGAAGAAAAACTTATTATAACAATTATGAACAGCGACAAATATATCAAAGTGAATCGTTCTATTTACGTATCGAATATGTCGCCACATTTTTAATACAAAAGTTAAACTTGTCTCCACTTTGATAAATGTAAACTAATGCGAACCTAACAATTAAATTATTAATTCCTTCGTATATTATTGGTTTAAGTTGTCGAAAATTAATATTTCAATTGTAAGGTTCGCATTAGCATACATTTATGTAGTGTAACTACCACTTCGAAAATTAAACATCAATTCACTGGTATATAAGGCAAGCTAACTTGATTCTATCGAAGCCTTCGCAGAGTGCAGACGTATCTAGCTCTGGGTAAATCATGTCCTACCATCGAAGTGCACGAGGCGGTAAGGTTTTGCCTTCCGTCCGACGTCATAGCTATCCTGAAAAACAAAGTTACTCTTCCATCTCTACGGATGAACTTATAGCGACCAGCGGTATTCCTGCGAAATATCTTCCTCCGAAAGAAATTGCAAAAGATGATGCAAGAAATTTCTACGACCAGTTCCCCTCGGATGACCTCAAAGAAGCAAATGAATACCTGAGAAAATTCCTCGATACTCTCGGCCCTCACTACGACGACTACTTGAAATTGTCAAATACTGCCTACCACATCATGTTTGTTAGAACCAATGCAAAGAAGGAAGCTAAGCCAGTCCCAGAATCACCTCAACAAACCGTGATCCAGTTGTAGAGACTAATACTTTAAATACAAAACAAGAAAGGGCCTGAAAATTCAGCCCGTTGTGTCAACCCACAGCCTCCACCCACCGAAAGTAAACTAGACAACATTCCTTACTCCAACATCCCTGCTAAAAAGAAGATTCCGTGACTATTGTCAAATACTGCCTACCACATCATGTTTGTTAGAACCAATGCAAAGAAGGAAGCTAAGCCAGTCCCAGAATCACCTCAACAAACCGTGATCCAGTTGTAGAGACTAATACTTTAAATACAAAACAAGAAAGGGCCTGAAAATTCAGCCCGTTGTGTCAACCCACAGCCTCCACCCACCGAAAGTAAACTAGACAACATTCCTTACTCCAACATCCCTGCTAAAAAGAAGATTCCGTGACTATTGTCAAATACTGCCTACCACATCATGTTTGTTAGAACCAATGCAAAGAAGGAAGCTAAGCCAGTCCCAGAATCACCTCAACAAACCGTGATCCAGTTGTAGAGACTAATACTTTAAATACAAAACAAGAAAGGGCCTGAAAATTCAGCCCGTTGTGTCAACCCACAGCCTCCACCCACCGAAAGTAAACTAGACAACATTCCTTACTCCAACATCCCTGCTAAAAAGAAGATTCCGTGACTATTGTCAAATACTGCCTACCACATCATGTTTGTTAGAACCAATGCAAAGAAGGAAGCTAAGCCAGTCCCAGAATCACCTCAACAAACCGTGATCCAGTTGTAGAGACTAATACTTTAAATACAAAACAAGAAAGGGCCTGAAAATTCAGCCCGTTGTGTCAACCCACAGCCTCCACCCACCGAAAGTAAACTAGACAACATTCCTTACTCCAACATCCCTGCTAAAAAGAAGATTCCGTGACTATTGTCAAATACTGCCTACCACATCATGTTTGTTAGAACCAATGCAAAGAAGGAAGCTAAGCCAGTCCCAGAATCACCTCAACAAACCGTGATCCAGTTGTAGAGACTAATACTTTAAATACAAAACAAGAAAGGGCCTGAAAATTCAGCCCGTTGTGTCAACCCACAGCCTCCACCCACCGAAAGTAAACTAGACAACATTCCTTACTCCAACATCCCTGCTAAAAAGAAGATTCCGTGTCTATTGTCAAATACTGCCTACCACATCATGTTTGTTAGAACCAATGCAAAGAAGGAAGCTAAGCCAGTCCCAGAATCACCTCAACAAACCGTGATCCAGTTGTAGAGACTAATACTTTAAATACAAAACAAGAAAGGGCCTGAAAATTCAGCCCGTTGTGTCAACCCACAGCCTCCACCCACCGAAAGTAAACTAGACAACATTCCTTACTCCAACATCCCTGCTAAAAAGAAGATTCCGTGACTATTGTCAAATACTGCCTACCACATCATGTTTGTTAGAACCAATGCAAAGAAGGAAGCTAAGCCAGTCCCAGAATCACCTCAACAAACCGTGATCCAGTTGTAGAGACTAATACTTTAAATACAAAACAAGAAAGGGCCTGAAAATTCAGCCCGTTGTGTCAACCCACAGCCTCCACCCACCGAAAGTAAACTAGACAACATTCCTTACTCCAACATCCCTGCTAAAAAGAAGATTCCGTGACTATTGTCAAATACTGCCTACCACATCATGTTTGTTAGAACCAATGCAAAGAAGGAAGCTAAGCCAGTCCCAGAATCACCTCAACAAACCGTGATCCAGTTGTAGAGACTAATACTTTAAATACAAAACAAGAAAGGGCCTGAAAATTCAGCCCGTTGTGTCAACCCACAGCCTCCACCCACCGAAAGTAAACTAGACAACATTCCTTACTCCAACATCCCTGCTAAAAAGAAGATTCCGTGACTATTGTCAAATACTGCCTACCACATCATGTTTGTTAGAACCAATGCAAAGAAGGAAGCTAAGCCAGTCCCAGAATCACCTCAACAAACCGTGATCCAGTTGTAGAGACTAATACTTTATATACAAAACAAGAAAGGGCCTGAAAATTCAGCCCGTTGTGTCAACCCACAGCCTCCACCCACCGAAAGTAAACTAGACAACATTCCTTACTCCAACATCCCTGCTAAAAAGAAGATTCCGTGACTATTGTCAAATACTGCCTACCACATCATGTTTGTTAGAACCAATGCAAAGAAGGAAGCTAAGCCAGTCCCAGAATCACCTCAACAAACCGTGATCCAGTTGTAGAGACTAATACTTTATATACAAAACAAGAAAGGGCCTGAAAATTCAGCCCGTTGTGTCAACCCACAGCCTCCACCCACCGAAAGTAAACTAGACAACATTCCTTACTCCAACATCCCTGCTAAAAAGAAGATTCCGTGACTATTGTCAAATACTGCCTACCACATCATGTTTGTTAGAACCAATGCAAAGAAGGAAGCTAAGCCAGTCCCAGAATCACCTCAACAAACCGTGATCCAGTTGTAGAGACTAATACTTTATATACAAAACAAGAAAGGGCCTGAAAATTCAGCCCGTTGTGTCAACCCACAGCCTCCACCCACCGAAAGTAAACTAGACAACATTCCTTACTCCAACATCCCTGCTAAAAAGAAGATTCCGTGACTATTGTCAAATACTGCCTACCACATCATGTTTGTTAGAACCAATGCAAAGAAGGAAGCTAAGCCAGTCCCAGAATCACCTCAACAAACCGTGATCCAGTTGTAGAGACTAATACTTTAAATACAAAACAAGAAAGGGCCTGAAAATTCAGCCCGTTGTGTCAACCCACAGCCTCCACCCACCGAAAGTAAACTAGACAACATTCCTTACTCCAACATCCCTGCTAAAAAGAAGATTCCGTGACTATTGTCAAATACTGCCTACCACATCATGTTTGTTAGAACCAATGCAAAGAAGGAAGCTAAGCCAGTCCCAGAATCACCTCAACAAACCGTGATCCAGTTGTAGAGACTAATACTTTAAATACAAAACAAGAAAGGGCCTGAAAATTCAGCCCGTTGTGTCAACCCACAGCCTCCACCCACCGAAAGTAAACTAGACAACATTCCTTACTCCAACATCCCTGCTAAAAAGAAGATTCCGTGACTATTGTCAAATACTGCCTACCACATCATGTTTGTTAGAACCAATGCAAAGAAGGAAGCTAAGCCAGTCCCAGAATCACCTCAACAAACCGTGATCCAGTTGTAGAGACTAATACTTTAAATACAAAACAAGAAAGGGCCTGAAAATTCAGCCCGTTGTGTCAACCCACAGCCTCCACCCACCGAAAGTAAACTAGACAACATTCCTTACTCCAACATCCCTGCTAAAAAGAAGATTCCGTGACTATTGTCAAATACTGCCTACCACATCATGTTTGTTAGAACCAATGCAAAGAAGGAAGCTAAGCCAGTCCCAGAATCACCTCAACAAACCGTGATCCAGTTGTAGAGACTAATACTTTAAATACAAAACAAGAAAGGGCCTGAAAATTCAGCCCGTTGTGTCAACCCACAGCCTCCACCCACCGAAAGTAAACTAGACAACATTCCTTACTCCAACATCCCTGCTAAAAAGAAGATTCCGTGACTATTGTCAAATACTGCCTACCACATCATGTTTGTTAGAACCAATGCAAAGAAGGAAGCTAAGCCAGTCCCAGAATCACCTCAACAAACCGTGATCCAGTTGTAGAGACTAATACTTTAAATACAAAACAAGAAAGGGCCTGAAAATTCAGCCCGTTGTGTCAACCCACAGCCTCCACCCACCGAAAGTAAACTAGACAACATTCCTTACTCCAACATCCCTGCTAAAAAGAAGATTCCGTGACTATTGTCAAATACTGCCTACCACATCATGTTTGTTAGAACCAATGCAAAGAAGGAAGCTAAGCCAGTCCCAGAATCACCTCAACAAACCGTGATCCAGTTGTAGAGACTAATACTTTAAATACAAAACAAGAAAGGGCCTGAAAATTCAGCCCGTTGTGTCAACCCACAGCCTCCACCCACCGAAAGTAAACTAGACAACATTCCTTACTCCAACATCCCTGCTAAAAAGAAGATTCCGTGACTATTGTCAAATACTGCCTACCACATCATGTTTGTTAGAACCAATGCAAAGAAGGAAGCTAAGCCAGTCCCAGAATCACCTCAACAAACCGTGATCCAGTTGTAGAGACTAATACTTTATATACAAAACAAGAAAGGGCCTGAAAATTCAGCCCGTTGTGTCAACCCACAGCCTCCACCCACCGAAAGTAAACTAGACAACATTCCTTACTCCAACATCCCTGCTAAAAAGAAGATTCCGTGACTATTGTCAAATACTGCCTACCACATCATGTTTGTTAGAACCAATGCAAAGAAGGAAGCTAAGCCAGTCCCAGAATCACCTCAACAAACCGTGATCCAGTTGTAGAGACTAATACTTTATATACAAAACAAGAAAGGGCCTGAAAATTCAGCCCGTTGTGTCAACCCACAGCCTCCACCCACCGAAAGTAAACTAGACAACATTCCTTACTCCAACATCCCTGCTAAAAAGAAGATTCCGTGACTATTGTCAAATACTGCCTACCACATCATGTTTGTTAGAACCAATGCAAAGAAGGAAGCTAAGCCAGTCCCAGAATCACCTCAACAAACCGTGATCCAGTTGTAGAGACTAATACTTTATATACAAAACAAGAAAGGGCCTGAAAATTCAGCCCGTTGTGTCAACCCACAGCCTCCACCCACCGAAAGTAAACTAGACAACATTCCTTACTCCAACATCCCTGCTAAAAAGAAGATTCCGTGACTATTGTCAAATACTGCCTACCACATCATGTTTGTTAGAACCAATGCAAAGAAGGAAGCTAAGCCAGTCCCAGAATCACCTCAACAAACCGTGATCCAGTTGTAGAGACTAATACTTTAAATACAAAACAAGAAAGGGCCTGAAATTTCAGCCCGTTGTGTCAACCCACAGCCTCCACCCACCGAAAGTAAACTAGACAACATTCCTTACTCCAACATCCCCTGCTAAAAAGAAGATTCCGTGACTATTGTCAAATACTGCCTACCACATCATGTTTGTTAGAACCAATGCAAAGAAGGAAGCTAAGCCAGTCCAGAATCACCTCAACAAACCGTGATCCAGTTGTAGAGACTAATACTTTAAATACAAAACAAGAAAGGGCCTGAAAATTCAGCCCGTTGTGTCAACCCACAGCCTCCACCCACCGAAAGTAAACTAGACAACATTCCTTACTCCAACATCCCTGCTAAAAAGAAGATTCCGTGACTATTGTCAAATACTGCCTACCACATCATGTTTGTTAGAACCAATGCAAAGAAGGAAGCTAAGCCAGTCCCAGAATCACCTCAACAAACCGTGATCCAGTTGTAGAGACTAATACTTTAAATACAAAACAAGAAAGGGCCTGAAAATTCAGCCCGTTGTGTCAACCCACAGCCTCCACCCACCGAAAGTAAACTAGACAACATTCCTTACTCCAACATCCCCTGCTAAAAGAAGATTCCGTGACTATTGTCAAATACTGCCTACCACATCATGTTTGTTAGAACCAATGCAAAGAAGGAAGCTAAGCCAGTCCCAGAATCACCTCAACAAACCGTGATCCAGTTGTAGAGACTAATACTTTATATACAAAACAAGAAAGGGCCTGAAAATTCAGCCCGTTGTGTCAACCCACAGCCTCCACCCACCGAAAGTAAACTAGACAACATTCCTTACTCCAACATCCCCTGCTAAAAAGAAGATTCCGTGACTATTGTCAAATACTGCCTACCACATCATGTTTGTTAGAACCAATGCAAAGAAGGAAGCTAAGCCAGTCCCAGAATCACCTCAACAAACCGTGATCCAGTTGTAGAGACTAATACTTTATATACAAAACAAGAAAGGGCCTGAAAATTCAGCCCGTTGTGTCAACCCACAGCCTCCACCCACCGAAAGTAAACTAGACAACATTCCTTACTCCAACATCCCCTGCTAAAAAGAAGATTCCGTGACTATTGTCAAATACTGCCTACCACATCATGTTTGTTAGAACCAATGCAAAGAAGGAAGCTAAGCCAGTCCCAGAATCACCTCAACAAACCGTGATCCAGTTGTAGAGACTAATACTTTAAATACAAAACAAGAAAGGGCCTGAAAATTCAGCCCGTTGTGTCAACCCACAGCCTCCACCCACCGAAAGTAAACTAGACAACATTCCTTACTCCAACATCCCCTGCTAAAAGAAGATTCCGTGACTATTGTCAAATACTGCCTACCACATCATGTTTGTTAGAACCAATGCAAAGAAGGAAGCTAAGCCAGTCCAGAATCACCTCAACAAACCGTGATCCAGTTGTATAGAGACTAATACTTTAAATACAAAACAAGAAAGGGCCTGAAAATTCAGCCCGTTGTGTCAACCCACAGCCTCCACCCACCGAAAGTAAACTAGACAACATTCCTTACTCCAACATCCCCTGCTAAAAAGAAGATTCCGTGACTATTGTCAAATACTGCCTACCACATCATGTTTGTTAGAACCAATGCAAAGAAGGAAGCTAAGCCAGTCCCAGAATCACCTCAACAAACCGTGATCCAGTTGTAGAGACTAATACTTTAAATACAAAACAAGAAAGGGCCTGAAAATTCAGCCCGTTGTGTCAACCCACAGCCTCCACCCACCGAAAGTAAACTAGACAACATTCCTTACTCCAACATCCCCTGCTAAAAAGAAGATTCCGTGACTATTGTCAAATACTGCCTACCACATCATGTTTGTTAGAACCAATGCAAAGAAGGAAGCTAAGCCAGTCCCAGAATCACCTCAACAAACCGTGATCCAGTTGTAGAGACTAATACTTTATATACAAAACAAGAAAGGGCCTGAAAATTCAGCCCGTTGTGTCAACCCACAGCCTCCACCCACCGAAAGTAAACTAGACAACATTCCTTACTCCAACATCCCCTGCTAAAAAGAAGATTCCGTGACTATTGTCAAATACTGCCTACCACATCATGTTTGTTAGAACCAATGCAAAGAAGGAAGCTAAGCCAGTCCCAGAATCACCTCAACAAACCGTGATCCAGTTGTAGAGACTAATACTTTAAATACAAAACAAGAAAGGGCCTGAAAATTCAGCCCGTTGTGTCAACCCACAGCCTCCACCCACCGAAAGTAAACTAGACAACATTCCTTACTCCAACATCCCCTGCTAAAAAGAAGATTCCGTGACTATTGTCAAATACTGCCTACCACATCATGTTTGTTAGAACCAATGCAAAGAAGGAAGCTAAGCCAGTCCCAGAATCACCTCAACAAACCGTGATCCAGTTGTAGAGACTAATACTTTATATACAAAACAAGAAAGGGCCTGAAAATTCAGCCCGTTGTGTCAACCCACAGCCTCCACCCACCGAAAGTAAACTAGACAACATTCCTTACTCCAACATCCCTGCTAAAAAGAAGATTCCGTGACTATTGTCAAATACTGCCTACCACATCATGTTTGTTAGAACCAATGCAAAGAAGGAAGCTAAGCCAGTCCCAGAATCACCTCAACAAACCGTGATCCAGTTGTAGAGACTAATACTTTAAATACAAAACAAGAAAGGGCCTGAAAATTCAGCCCGTTGTGTCAACCCACAGCCTCCACCCACCGAAAGTAAACTAGACAACATTCCTTACTCCAACATCCCCTGCTAAAAAGAAGATTCCGTGACTATTGTCAAATACTGCCTACCACATCATGTTTGTTAGAACCAATGCAAAGAAGGAAGCTAAGCCAGTCCCAGAATCACCTCAACAAACCGTGATCCAGTTGTAGAGACTAATACTTTAAATACAAAACAAGAAAGGGCCTGAAAATTCAGCCCGTTGTGTCAACCCACAGCCTCCACCCACCGAAAGTAAACTAGACAACATTCCTTACTCCAACATCCCCTGCTAAAAAGAAGATTCCGTGACTATTGTCAAATACTGCCTACCACATCATGTTTGTTAGAACCAATGCAAAGAAGGAAGCTAAGCCAGTCCCAGAATCACCTCAACAAACCGTGATCCAGTTGTAGAGACTAATACTTTAAATACAAAACAAGAAAGGGCCTGAAAATTCAGCCCGTTGTGTCAACCCACAGCCTCCACCCACCGAAAGTAAACTAGACAACATTCCTTACTCCAACATCCCCTGCTAAAAAGAAGATTCCGTGACTATTGTCAAATACTGCCTACCACATCATGTTTGTTAGAACCAATGCAAAGAAGGAAGCTAAGCCAGTCCCAGAATCACCTCAACAAACCGTGATCCAGTTGTAGAGACTAATACTTTAAATACAAAACAAGAAAGGGCCTGAAAATTCAGCCCGTTGTGTCAACCCACAGCCTCCACCCACCGAAAGTAAACTAGACAACATTCCTTACTCCAACATCCCCTGCTAAAAAGAAGATTCCGTGACTATTGTCAAATACTGCCTACCACATCATGTTTGTTAGAACCAATGCAAAGAAGGAAGCTAAGCCAGTCCCAGAATCACCTCAACAAACCGTGATCCAGTTGTAGAGACTAATACTTTAAATACAAAACAAGAAAGGGCCTGAAAATTCAGCCCGTTGTGTCAACCCACAGCCTCCACCCACCGAAAGTAAACTAGACAACATTCCTTACTCCAACATCCCCTGCTAAAAAGAAGATTCCGTGACTATTGTCAAATACTGCCTACCACATCATGTTTGTTAGAACCAATGCAAAGAAGGAAGCTAAGCCAGTCCCAGAATCACCTCAACAAACCGTGATCCAGTTGTAGAGACTAATACTTTAAATACAAAACAAGAAAGGGCCTGAAAATTCAGCCCGTTGTGTCAACCCACAGCCTCCACCCACCGAAAGTAAACTAGACAACATTCCTTACTCCAACATCCCCTGCTAAAAAGAAGATTCCGTGACTATTGTCAAATACTGCCTACCACATCATGTTTGTTAGAACCAATGCAAAGAAGGAAGCTAAGCCAGTCCCAGAATCACCTCAACAAACCGTGATCCAGTTGTAGAGACTAATACTTTAAATACAAAACAAGAAAGGGCCTGAAAATTCAGCCCGTTGTGTCAACCCACAGCCTCCACCCACCGAAAGTAAACTAGACAACATTCCTTACTCCAACATCCCCTGCTAAAAAGAAGATTCCGTGACTATTGTCAAATACTGCCTACCACATCATGTTTGTTAGAACCAATGCAAAGAAGGAAGCTAAGCCAGTCCCAGAATCACCTCAACAAACCGTGATCCAGTTGTAGAGACTAATACTTTAAATACAAAACAAGAAAGGGCCTGAAAATTCAGCCCGTTGTGTCAACCCACAGCCTCCACCCACCGAAAGTAAACTAGACAACATTCCTTACTCCAACATCCCCTGCTAAAAAGAAGATTCCGTGACTATTGTCAAATACTGCCTACCACATCATGTTTGTTAGAACCAATGCAAAGAAGGAAGCTAAGCCAGTCCCAGAATCACCTCAACAAACCGTGATCCAGTTGTAGAGACTAATACTTTAAATACAAAACAAGAAAGGGCCTGAAAATTCAGCCCGTTGTGTCAACCCACAGCCTCCACCCACCGAAAGTAAACTAGACAACATTCCTTACTCCAACATCCCCTGCTAAAAAGAAGATTCCGTGACTATTGTCAAATACTGCCTACCACATCATGTTTGTTAGAACCAATGCAAAGAAGGAAGCTAAGCCAGTCCCAGAATCACCTCAACAAACCGTGATCCAGTTGTAGAGACTAATACTTTAAATACAAAACAAGAAAGGGCCTGAAAATTCAGCCCGTTGTGTCAACCCACAGCCTCCACCCACCGAAAGTAAACTAGACAACATTCCTTTACTCCAACATCCCCTGCTAAAAAGAAGATTCCGTGACTATTGTCAAATACTGCCTACCACATCATGTTTGTTAGAACCAATGCAAAGAAGGAAGCTAAGCCAGTCCCAGAATCACCTCAACAAACCGTGATCCAGTTGTAGAGACTAATACTTTAAATACAAAACAAGAAAGGGCCTGAAAATTCAGCCCGTTGTGTCAACCCACAGCCTCCACCCACCGAAAGTAAACTAGACAACATTCCTTACTCCAACATCCCCTGCTAAAAAGAAGATTCCGTGACTATTGTCAAATACTGCCTACCACATCATGTTTGTTAGAACCAATGCAAAGAAGGAAGCTAAGCCAGTCCCAGAATCACCTCAACAAACCGTGATCCAGTTGTAGAGACTAATACTTTAAATACAAAACAAGAAAGGGCCTGAAAATTCAGCCCGTTGTGTCAACCCACAGCCTCCACCCACCGAAAGTAAACTAGACAACATTCCTTACTCCAACATCCCCTGCTAAAAAGAAGATTCCGTGACTATTGTCAAATACTGCCTACCACATCATGTTTGTTAGAACCAATGCAAAGAAGGAAGCTAAGCCAGTCCCAGAATCACCTCAACAAACCGTGATCCAGTTGTAGAGACTAATACTTTAAATACAAAACAAGAAAGGGCCTGAAAATTCAGCCCGTTGTGTCAACCCACAGCCTCCACCCACCGAAAGTAAACTAGACAACATTCCTTACTCCAACATCCCCTGCTAAAAAGAAGATTCCGTGACTATTGTCAAATACTGCCTACCACATCATGTTTGTTAGAACCAATGCAAAGAAGGAAGCTAAGCCAGTCCCAGAATCACCTCAACAAACCGTGATCCAGTTGTAGAGACTAATACTTTAAATACAAAACAAGAAAGGGCCTGAAAATTCAGCCCGTTGTGTCAACCCACAGCCTCCACCCACCGAAAGTAAACTAGACAACATTCCTTACTCCAACATCCCCTGCTAAAAAGAAGATTCCGTGACTATTGTCAAATACTGCCTACCACATCATGTTTGTTAGAACCAATGCAAAGAAGGAAGCTAAGCCAGTCCCAGAATCACCTCAACAAACCGTGATCCAGTTGTAGAGACTAATACTTTAAATACAAAACAAGAAAGGGCCTGAAAATTCAGCCCGTTGTGTCAACCCACAGCCTCCACCCACCGAAAGTAAACTAGACAACATTCCTTACTCCAACATCCCCTGCTAAAAAGAAGATTCCGTGACTATTGTCAAATACTGCCTACCACATCATGTTTGTTAGAACCAATGCAAAGAAGGAAGCTAAGCCAGTCCCAGAATCACCTCAACAAACCGTGATCCAGTTGTAGAGACTAATACTTTAAATACAAAACAAGAAAGGGCCTGAAAATTCAGCCCGTTGTGTCAACCCACAGCCTCCACCCACCGAAAGTAAACTAGACAACATTCCTTACTCCAACATCCCCTGCTAAAAAGAAGATTCCGTGACTATTGTCAAATACTGCCTACCACATCATGTTTGTTAGAACCAATGCAAAGAAGGAAGCTAAGCCAGTCCCAGAATCACCTCAACAAACCGTGATCCAGTTGTAGAGACTAATACTTTAAATACAAAACAAGAAAGGGCCTGAAAATTCAGCCCGTTGTGTCAACCCACAGCCTCCACCCACCGAAAGTAAACTAGACAACATTCCTTACTCCAACATCCCCTGCTAAAAAGAAGATTCCGTGACTATTGTCAAATACTGCCTACCACATCATGTTTGTTAGAACCAATGCAAAGAAGGAAGCTAAGCCAGTCCCAGAATCACCTCAACAAACCGTGATCCAGTTGTAGAGACTAATACTTTAAATACAAAACAAGAAAGGGCCTGAAAATTCAGCCCGTTGTGTCAACCCACAGCCTCCACCCACCGAAAGTAAACTAGACAACATTCCTTACTCCAACATCCCCTGCTAAAAAGAAGATTCCGTGACTATTGTCAAATACTGCCTACCACATCATGTTTGTTAGAACCAATGCAAAGAAGGAAGCTAAGCCAGTCCCAGAATCACCTCAACAAACCGTGATCCAGTTGTAGAGACTAATACTTTAAATACAAAACAAGAAAGGGCCTGAAAATTCAGCCCGTTGTGTCAACCCACAGCCTCCACCCACCGAAAGTAAACTAGACAACATTCCTTACTCCAACATCCCCTGCTAAAAAGAAGATTCCGTGACTATTGTCAAATACTGCCTACCACATCATGTTTGTTAGAACCAATGCAAAGAAGGAAGCTAAGCCAGTCCCAGAATCACCTCAACAAACCGTGATCCAGTTGTAGAGACTAATACTTTAAATACAAAACAAGAAAGGGCCTGAAAATTCAGCCCGTTGTGTCAACCCACAGCCTCCACCCACCGAAAGTAAACTAGACAACATTCCTTACTCCAACATCCCCTGCTAAAAAGAAGATTCCGTGACTATTGTCAAATACTGCCTACCACATCATGTTTGTTAGAACCAATGCAAAGAAGGAAGCTAAGCCAGTCCCAGAATCACCTCAACAAACCGTGATCCAGTTGTAGAGACTAATACTTTAAATACAAAACAAGAAAGGGCCTGAAAATTCAGCCCGTTGTGTCAACCCACAGCCTCCACCCACCGAAAGTAAACTAGACAACATTCCTTACTCCAACATCCCCTGCTAAAAAGAAGATTCCGTGACTATTGTCAAATACTGCCTACCACATCATGTTTGTTAGAACCAATGCAAAGAAGGAAGCTAAGCCAGTCCCAGAATCACCTCAACAAACCGTGATCCAGTTGTAGAGACTAATACTTTAAATACAAAACAAGAAAGGGCCTGAAAATTCAGCCCGTTGTGTCAACCCACAGCCTCCACCCACCGAAAGTAAACTAGACAACATTCCTTACTCCAACATCCCCTGCTAAAAAGAAGATTCCGTGACTATTGTCAAATACTGCCTACCACATCATGTTTGTTAGAACCAATGCAAAGAAGGAAGCTAAGCCAGTCCCAGAATCACCTCAACAAACCGTGATCCAGTTGTAGAGACTAATACTTTAAATACAAAACAAGAAAGGGCCTGAAAATTCAGCCCGTTGTGTCAACCCACAGCCTCCACCCACCGAAAGTAAACTAGACAACATTCCTTACTCCAACATCCCCTGCTAAAAAGAAGATTCCGTGACTATTGTCAAATACTGCCTACCACATCATGTTTGTTAGAACCAATGCAAAGAAGGAAGCTAAGCCAGTCCCAGAATCACCTCAACAAACCGTGATCCAGTTGTAGAGACTAATACTTTAAATACAAAACAAGAAAGGGCCTGAAAATTCAGCCCGTTGTGTCAACCCACAGCCTCCACCCACCGAAAGTAAACTAGACAACATTCCTTACTCCAACATCCCCTGCTAAAAAGAAGATTCCGTGACTATTGTCAAATACTGCCTACCACATCATGTTTGTTAGAACCAATGCAAAGAAGGAAGCTAAGCCAGTCCCAGAATCACCTCAACAAACCGTGATCCAGTTGTAGAGACTAATACTTTAAATACAAAACAAGAAAGGGCCTGAAAATTCAGCCCGTTGTGTCAACCCACAGCCTCCACCCACCGAAAGTAAACTAGACAACATTCCTTACTCCAACATCCCCTGCTAAAAAGAAGATTCCGTGACTATTGTCAAATACTGCCTACCACATCATGTTTGTTAGAACCAATGCAAAGAAGGAAGCTAAGCCAGTCCCAGAATCACCTCAACAAACCGTGATCCAGTTGTAGAGACTAATACTTTAAATACAAAACAAGAAAGGGCCTGAAAATTCAGCCCGTTGTGTCAACCCACAGCCTCCACCCACCGAAAGTAAACTAGACAACATTCCTTACTCCAACATCCCCTGCTAAAAAGAAGATTCCGTGACTATTGTCAAATACTGCCTACCACATCATGTTTGTTAGAACCAATGCAAAGAAGGAAGCTAAGCCAGTCCCAGAATCACCTCAACAAACCGTGATCCAGTTGTAGAGACTAATACTTTAAATACAAAACAAGAAAGGGCCTGAAAATTCAGCCCGTTGTGTCAACCCACAGCCTCCACCCACCGAAAGTAAACTAGACAACATTCCTTACTCCAACATCCCCTGCTAAAAAGAAGATTCCGTGACTATTGTCAAATACTGCCTACCACATCATGTTTGTTAGAACCAATGCAAAGAAGGAAGCTAAGCCAGTCCCAGAATCACCTCAACAAACCGTGATCCAGTTGTAGAGACTAATACTTTAAATACAAAACAAGAAAGGGCCTGAAAATTCAGCCCGTTGTGTCAACCCACAGCCTCCACCCACCGAAAGTAAACTAGACAACATTCCTTACTCCAACATCCCCTGCTAAAAAGAAGATTCCGTGACTATTGTCAAATACTGCCTACCACATCATGTTTGTTAGAACCAATGCAAAGAAGGAAGCTAAGCCAGTCCCAGAATCACCTCAACAAACCGTGATCCAGTTGTAGAGACTAATACTTTAAATACAAAACAAGAAAGGGCCTGAAAATTCAGCCCGTTGTGTCAACCCACAGCCTCCACCCACCGAAAGTAAACTAGACAACATTCCTTACTCCAACATCCCCTGCTAAAAAGAAGATTCCGTGACTATTGTCAAATACTGCCTACCACATCATGTTTGTTAGAACCAATGCAAAGAAGGAAGCTAAGCCAGTCCCAGAATCACCTCAACAAACCGTGATCCAGTTGTAGAGACTAATACTTTAAATACAAAACAAGAAAGGGCCTGAAAATTCAGCCCGTTGTGTCAACCCACAGCCTCCACCCACCGAAAGTAAACTAGACAACATTCCTTACTCCAACATCCCCTGCTAAAAAGAAGATTCCGTGACTATTGTCAAATACTGCCTACCACATCATGTTTGTTAGAACCAATGCAAAGAAGGAAGCTAAGCCAGTCCCAGAATCACCTCAACAAACCGTGATCCAGTTGTAGAGACTAATACTTTAAATACAAAACAAGAAAGGGCCTGAAAATTCAGCCCGTTGTGTCAACCCACAGCCTCCACCCACCGAAAGTAAACTAGACAACATTCCTTACTCCAACATCCCCTGCTAAAAAGAAGATTCCGTGACTATTGTCAAATACTGCCTACCACATCATGTTTGTTAGAACCAATGCAAAGAAGGAAGCTAAGCCAGTCCCAGAATCACCTCAACAAACCGTGATCCAGTTGTAGAGACTAATACTTTAAATACAAAACAAGAAAGGGCCTGAAAATTCAGCCCGTTGTGTCAACCCACAGCCTCCACCCACCGAAAGTAAACTAGACAACATTCCTTACTCCAACATCCCCTGCTAAAAAGAAGATTCCGTGACTATTGTCAAATACTGCCTACCACATCATGTTTGTTAGAACCAATGCAAAGAAGGAAGCTAAGCCAGTCCCAGAATCACCTCAACAAACCGTGATCCAGTTGTAGAGACTAATACTTTAAATACAAAACAAGAAAGGGCCTGAAAATTCAGCCCGTTGTGTCAACCCACAGCCTCCACCCACCGAAAGTAAACTAGACAACATTCCTTACTCCAACATCCCCTGCTAAAAAGAAGATTCCGTGACTATTGTCAAATACTGCCTACCACATCATGTTTGTTAGAACCAATGCAAAGAAGGAAGCTAAGCCAGTCCCAGAATCACCTCAACAAACCGTGATCCAGTTGTAGAGACTAATACTTTAAATACAAAACAAGAAAGGGCCTGAAAATTCAGCCCGTTGTGTCAACCCACAGCCTCCACCCACCGAAAGTAAACTAGACAACATTCCTTACTCCAACATCCCCTGCTAAAAAGAAGAAGATTCCATGACTATCCCAGTAAACCAATTTCCAATGAAGTAGAACCTCAGCTCCGAAAGAACCTACACTCCTCCAACTTATTCCAGAAACCCTTATCAGTGGACTTAAAATAGACACTAGCATTACAGAATTAGAAAAATATCTCAAGAAATTTGGACTTAACCCTGTAAAAACCATCCAACTCAAGAGAAGGCGTGGCCAGGAGTATTCGCTCCCCCCCCTTTTTCTTGTGATCCAATCAGATTCCAAGCCTAACAGAGAAAGGTACGGACCGAGCGCTTTCGCGGCGGTCGTTTCCAGATCCAGTGCTACCGGTGCCAGAAGTTCGGGCACACTCAGAGAAACTGCCCAGCCCCTGATCCTGCATGCATGAAGTGTGTCACATACACCTGCACTAAACAACCAAGTGAGCCTCCAACATGTGTGAACTGCCTGTTTCACTGGTTGCAGTGAAAGACCAAAGAAAGAAAAAGGGAAGAAATCATCACTAACAAAGCGACCAGATTATTCCTCATCTTTAAAGAATTGCAGGAACTACTCCAAAATGCAGAACTTGTGAAGATGCTCCAAACCCTCATCTCCGATGACTAAGCCTAATTCCACCACCCAGGACTTTGCCTTTCCACGACCCGATCACTGGCAGTGATCAACATTTTCTTTTTATTTCAGAACTTCCACATCTGAGCCAACATTATCGACTTACAATTTCGATGAATCGGTTAAAGCCGCTTCGCGGCTGTGCACCGAGCTATCCATTTGCTACTACTACTACTACTTGATTCTATCACGAGGTATCTTTTGATAGATGAAGGTTAGCATGGTCGATAACTCCGCCTCCCACATTGGTGACCTCCGGACGTGATTTGATCACACAGTAACGCCCACTTCGCAAAAATAACTTGGTGGTAACGCCTACTTCGATGGATAGTCGGCGTTGAACAGTTGACTTGCTACTTGTGACTGCAAAAAAATGCAACGACGAACGCTACGACGTGATGTTAATACACCTCTCACATTCAGCACTCAACAAAGCTCTCCCAGTCTTTCACAAGTACAGCAACTAGTGTTAACAATTCATCGAATTCTATCCCTGATAAAATTCTGGTGGGGGAGTATTGTAGCGTAACTACCACTACGAAAATTAAACATCAATTCACTGGTATATAAGGCAAGCTTACTTGATTCTATCACGGCCTCAGAAAGCGATGTGGAAGAGATGGAGTTGGAAAGAAATTTCCAACTACAAAGGAACAAAAAGCGGAAAGTCCCTTCGATAATCATTAATGACAATTCACAAACCTGGACGACTATCTCTAAAACACTTAGAGAAATTCACATAAATGGCTTCACAGGAAAGGTATTCGGGGATACCATAAAACTAAATGTAACATTTGAAGAAGATTATAAATGTGTAACAAAGTATTTCAGAGAAGTGAACATTAAGTTTCACACGTTCAAACGGAAAAGCCACTTAGAGTGGTATTAAAAGATATCCCAGCGACCACAGAGGTCAGGGAGATAGAGGAAGAGTTGATAAGAAATGGCTTCACTTTCACAAAAGTGAAGCAAATGAAGAGCTTTAGAGATGGGGCTTGCTTTAAAAAAGCTCCCACTTTTTATTATTACTATGCCCAAAAATGATCAAAATAAGGCAATCTTTGATATGACTTACCTTTTGAGACTGAAAATAAGAGTTGAGACGTATAAAGGCAGAACGAATCACGTAACGCAATGTTACAGATGCCAAGGGTTCAATCATGTGCAGGATTCCTGCAATCATGATGTAAAATGCCGGAAGTGTGGAGAGGGGCACTTCACACATTTATGTAAGAAAGAAAAGAGCAGCCCAGCGAAATGTGCAAACTGTGGGGATAATCATCCCTCAAACTATAAAGAATGCCCGAAATACCCAAAAGGCCAAAACAAAGGACCTAAAATGGGATATCAAAATCGGACCTACAACAGAGAAAATAATGAGCGAGATAATAACAACCTAAATACGTTAGGTGACGCTCGATTAGTCATGACTGAGCTTAAACACTTGGTAAATTCGATTAAAAAAGAAGGCATAATTGACCTATTAAAAACTCTTAAATCCATGACTCATGATGAATAGTACGAATGTAAGAAAAAGCCACTTGAATTTGTTCAATTGGAACGCGAACGGACTGAGAAATAAACTAGCTGAACTGAAAGAATTTATAACGGAGTACGATCCTGACGTATTTGTTATCACTGAAACGCACCTAAACAAACAGTGCAATATCCAAAGTCCCTAATTACACAACGTATAGTTGTGATAGAAGGTATAGAGGAGGAGGAGTAGCGATCCTCGCAAAGAATAGTTTGAATCATAATGAATATGATCAGTCAAACGAAAATGGTAAAGAGTATGTATCAATCCTTTTAAACTATAACAATGCTACAATTAAAATAGCGGGTCTTTACAACGCACCCACTCATACCATATCTGAAACGCAACTAAAGAGCTTGTTTGAAGGTGGTTATGATACTATTGTAGCGGGCGACTACAATTCAAAACACACGATCTGGGACTGTAATCGGTCGAATGTAAATGGAATAAATTTAAAAAAGTTGGTCAACAAATACTCTCTCACAGTAGTAGCACCTTTAGAGCCCACATACTACCCAGTAATGAGAAATCATATTCCTGATATTTTAGACTTTGTTTTAACTAATATGAGAGTACCTATGGCTGCAAGTACAATTAATGATCTATCATCAGATCATCATCCTGTTATAACCTCTGTTGGCATAACAATTGACAAAAATCCAAGAATGATAAACTGCACTAATTGGAATCTATACGAAAACATTCTTAAAAGAAAGGCAATAGCAGAACAAAATCTTGATACAACAGATTGCATAGAAAATGCAATAAGGTACTTTCAAACTTCCATACAAGAGGCTCATGCCGAAGCAAGTACCTCTAGAGAGCACAAGGTCAACTTCCTAAGGCTCCCACCAGAAATCAAATACCTAATCAGACAAAGAAACTGGTGTAGGAAGAAGTATCAAACCACATCTGATCCTCAATTTAAAGAGGAATATACGGACCTTAATAAGCAGATAAATAAAATGTGCAAAAACTTTAAAACGAGGCAGTAGAATGAAAAAGTAGAAAGTTTATGTGTGAAAGATAATAGTATATGGAAATTGGCAAAGGCACTGCACACTGACCCACAGAAAAATAAGCCTCTTAGAACTGGCAATGGCTTTGTATGCACCGAAAGAGAGAAAGCTGAAGTATTTGCTGATTGTATGGAAGAACAGTTCTCATTAAATCAAAACTTCAATCCTCATAATGATAGGATAGTGAATGAAAGCGTTGATAGTTTTTTAAACGAAAACAGAGAACCACAACTGATAGATAGTACTGACTTTCAAGAAGTAAAAGCGTTAATAGTAAAGCTACATAATAAAAAAGCCCCTGGCTTAGATAATGTTAATAACAAAATGGTCAAAGCCCTACCAGACCAGTATGTAGAATATCTAACAAAGATATTTAACGCATGTTTATCGCTAAACTATTTTCCGGCAATATGGAAGACTGCAAATATTATTCTTTTTCCTAAACCAAACAAAGACTTACTATCTCCAACTAGCTATCGACCTATAAGTTTGCTTTGCACTCTTGGGAAGATACTGGAAAGAATAGTATATACACGGCTCAAACCATACTTAAGTTGTCTACCAGATGAGCAGTACGGGTTCAGGGCGAAACTCGATACGACTAAACAATTATTACGTATAGTTGACTATGTTGGCAGAGGATTGCACCTAAAACAGACTTCGGCTTTGTTGATGTTAGATATAAGTAAAGCATTCGATAGAATGTGGCACAAAGGAATCATTTATAAATTGATTGAGCTTGAATTCCCTAAAGGCCTAATAAAATTTATTAGCAGTTATTTGGAAGAACGAAATTTTCAAATTAGAATGAAGAGTGCATGTTCCACGGTGAGGAGTATTAGAGCAGGCGTACCGCAAGGTAGCATACTCGGACCGATCTTGTATATCCTTTTAACACAGGACTTCCCAATCGATCGGGGCGATTGGAATAGTCTAACGGCATTCTATGCAGATGACACAGGAGTCATAGTAAAATCTAGCAGCCCGAACATGGCTATAGAGAAACTGCAAGAAAAGATCTATGATTACGAAGAATGGTGTTTAGATTGGAAATTCGAAGTAAATGCTCAAAAGTCCCAACTATTGATTATCCAGAAGAACAGGAAATCAATTAGAGAGCATAATGACCTAGTACTTTTTAACCAAGTGATACCAAGGGTAAAGAAAGCTACCTACTTAGGTCTAGTCATTAACAACAGACTAACGTGGTCGGATCATGTGAAAAATGTCAAAAATAAAGCCAATGCTGCAATTTTAAAACTGCAATCCATTATGTATAGTGAAAAATTGAGCTTGAAGTTAAAGAGGTTACTGTACACCTCCATGATTAGACCGATCATGACCTATGCCTCGCCAGCATGGTGTAACGTATCAGAGCGTGAGCTTGGGAAACTCACAGCAACGCAGAACAAGATCCTTAGAAAACTAACTGGCGCAGAGTGGTATCAAAGAAATGTAGACATACACTCAGATCTAGAGTTGGACAGTTTCGATCATTACTTTAACAAACAAAATCGAAACTTTTTTAAAAAGTCGTTAGACTGCACAGCAGCAAATTTCGACTCTATTTTTGAGTTCGAAAATTTAGCTGAGGACGCCTCCCTGAGGCCAGTTGCTCACTTTTTTACAAGTGATGTAACACTGACCATGTGAGACAAACTCAATGGCATTATTAATGGCAAAAATAAAAATATTGGATATGGCAATTTAACTCGGACATGACATGTAAATATTGTAAATATCATACAAGCGTTGAAAAAATCAATTTAGATTTGTATTTATGAACTGACTGAGCTTTGAAAAGGGGCATTATTATATAGATTGAATAAAGAGCGCACTGCAAAGTGCAATATCATGACAAACTTCTCACTAGAAGTTAAGAAACCTCTCTTGGCACTTATAAATGATATGGCTATAATTAACCATAAATGGCACTACTTGAATATGACAATATCTGACTAGAAATGCGTTGACAAAATCAATTTGATTTTATATTAGGGGAAAATGAATTAGAAATAATGAATTTGTTTGATTTGTAAGGATTGTGAAAATAATTGTACAAGGGGCGTACAATATTGGACAAACTTCATACTGAAGTACAAAATTTATTTAGAAAGATTGATTTCGATAGATTTATGAGCATGAAATGGATGAGATTGTGGAATAATTGTACAGGGGGCGTACAATTTTTGACAAACTTCATATTGAAGTTCAAATTTATATTACTTCTTATAATTCTTATGTATTTATTTATTGTCATTGCATGTATCACTACATACACCACTCGAGCAATGTGCTCATTACTTATTCTCTACTTTCATTTTTAGATTTCAAGGACCACAAGGATACACCTCAAGGATCCGCATCACAAGATGAAGGGGTAAAGGGCCGTTCCGGCCTCAGGCACCCCGACCAACCGACAGGACTAGGACTCTATCACGAGGTACCTTTTGATAGATGAAGATTGGCATGGTCGATAACTCCGCCCCCACATTTATAAGAGTGGAGAAAAGTATATGCTTTTTTTAATAGTTTTTTGAATATGGCTCTTTGAAGACGAAAAAGCATAGATTTTCTTACAAAATGACTGATAACTAAAAAACTAATCCAAATTTTTGAAAAAGAAAAAAAATACTTCTTCATTATGTCAAAACACAATTATGTGCCGAGTTTCGTACCTGGGCGAGGCTTCTGGGGCGATATATTGTGATTACAGACAGACACACACACAGCCGCGTTTATTATTATGTATAGATCATTTAAATAAATGACCTATAAAATGAAATAGCTTACGCTGTAGCACATAAGTCTGTTCTGATTAGTATTGTAGGTTCTGGCAACATTGGTTGCGATGACAACAAAAAAATGGAATGCAGGAGTTGCAGAAAAGCGATAAATAAAAAATCTGTTGTAAAAATGTCTGGACGTAGAATATTATTATATTAAATCCAAACAACATAGACGATACAATTAATATTGGCCTGTCTTGCTCCCAATAACTGGTGACCCGGATTGTAGAAAAAAATATGTCTGATGACGAGAAAGCTGTTAAAGATTCTACACATGAACTATGCAAAGTAAGTGTAAAAATTCCGCCGTTTTGGATTGATCGTCCTGAAATTTGGTTTTTCCAAGTGGAAGCCCAGTTTAAAATAAGTGGAATTCTTTCTGAGGAAACCAAATGTGTGGAATAAAATTACAGCATACAACTGCTTAACATCCACAGGCTAATGGGAAGATCGAACGCCTCCACAGATCTATTAAAACCGCGTTAATGGCGCATAATAACCTGGCTTGGAGTGGAACACTTCCAACTGTTCTTCTTGGCTTACGCACAGCTATGCAAGAAGATGCGGCATATACCATTGCTCAAATGATCTATGGACAAAATATAATGTGACATCGAGTCACAAGTTTTAATTTAATTTCTTCTAATTTTGTTATTTAATTCTAGTTCAAATTCCTGTTTACTGATCCGATTCCTCTCGCCCCTTAAGCGTTAGGCAATAGACACACTCTCCCCAAGAAATTCCTTGCCCATTTCCAACCACACCTGATGGTTTTGTCAGGCAGCTTAAAAAAAATATGGAAGAAATGGGACAAAGAACAGTGCCAATTTAATATGTCCAGAAAATATTTGTCCCTAAAGATTTAAGAACAGAATCTCATGTGTTTATTCGCAAAGACAGAGTTAAAAAGCAATTGGAACCTCCATATGATCGTCCTTTTCAAGTCGTTGACAAAAAGGAAAAATATTTTACAGTAAAAATCAAAAACAGAGAGTTTATAGTGTCTATTGATAGATTAAAACCTGCATATTTCTTGCAAATACCAGACGTCCCTACAGGACAATCAACAAAGACAATAAGGCAACCTGTCGAACCTCCACCAGACTCACCTCCTAAAATCAAAAAACTTGCTGAAAAACAATCACGTATAGGACGGACAATTGAAGTTCCTGTGCGATTTCGAGACTAGCACTTAGAAATATATATCTACAATATTTTTGGAAAATAGGGAGAGTTTTGAAATATTTTAGCATAAGTAACTGGTAAATACCATGCTCGTACTTATATGATACTGTATCGTAACTTAGTTACTGGAAAGAGAGTACTCTTGTGGCTTTGTAGCACATAAGTCTGTTCTGATTAGTATTGTAGGTTCTGGCAACATTGGTTGCGATGAGAACAAAAAAATGGAATGCAGGAGTTGCAGAAAAGCGATAAATAAAAAATCTGTTGTAAAAATGTCTGGACGTAGAATATTATTATATTAAATCCAAACAACATAAACGATACAATTAATATTGGCCTGTCTTGCCCCCAATAAACTAATACGTAGTAAAAAATATGTCGTCTTAGTCGTTAAAATATGTCGTAGTAACAAAACTCTTCGTCTTGAGTACAAAAAAAGTTAGTAATCTTCAGCTGATGTGCAATCCTCATCATCAGACATGGAAACACTTCCCGACTCTCCGATCATTTTTCCCGAATTTATGTTATTCCTATTTTTAAACCTGTCTAATCAGCCATTCGAGCACATAAAAGTAGTCGCGCCCAATCGCTTAGCAAATTCATCTTCTTTGACTCGAAGCATTTATCCAGACGCAGGAAGATGAATGAATGTTGATTCTTTGAATGTTGAACCCATTCAATAATGAAGCGAACAAGAAAAACAAATGCTTATTACCATCTATAGCATGCACATTCCATGCTAGAGATGGTTTTAAAATTCGGTATATGTATTTATTTTGAAGTAGAAATTTCAAAATTATTGCAAAAAAATGAGGAGAATAAATCAGTTGAAGTCAGAAAAAAGTTCTTACTATCCAACTTCCTCTCTTTTTTTGGTTCACTTTATCGAGAAAAAATAACATTATACGGCACCGAAGCGAACATTTCGTTCACTCAACCTTCTTTATATTCATTCAAATATTAAGTGATTCCGTTGTTTTCAAAAATTTGAAGTACTATACGATAAAGATAAAAGAACCTCATTTGAAGAGATAAACATTTTAAATATCTCCTTTTATTAGTTTACATGAATATTAAGATCACATCAATTTTATTTAATTCAAATTGTTTTTGTTTTACAAATAAATAAATTCCAACAAAAGAAAACAGTTTTTTTAAAATTTTCTTCGTGCAAAAAAAAAAAAAAAAAAAAAAAAAACAATTTTTTTTACGTTAATTTTCGGGAAGATACTAATAAATTTTATTCAAACACAACCATTATAAAATTTAACAACTCCAAAAATTACTCAGAATTTGTAAGAGTGATATCCAAGAATGTAAAGCATTATAAATTTTTTTTTCTGAAATTGTTAGTAAATATATTGCAATAAGTAATTGGTAGTAAAACTTTATAACAGAAATAAAACTTTGTATTAAAGCAGAAAGAATTCATTTCATTATTTTTTTTCACTATGTATATTAAGAATGTTAATAATACTTGATCAGCGTTCATTTTGTCGCAAATTGCTCAGGCTTGTGTGTGTATATATATATATATATATATATATATATATATATATATATATATATATATATATATATAGCCTGAGCAATTTGCGACAAAATAAACGCTGATCAAGTATTATTAACATTCTTAATATACATAGTGAAAATAATGATGAAATGAATTCTTTCTGCTTTAATATAAAGTTTTATATTGAAATGATTCAAACGAAGTAAAGCAAAACTACCTTGTTTTATATAATGCAAAAATAATTTCTTTTTTAAATCTTAAAATGACAATTTCACTAATTTAAAAATTTTAAAAAAACTGACCTGAATCCCGCATGGCTATCGACTCTCTTTTATGTAGCAATGTTAACGGACAATCGAGGTCATCAACCAGAAGGACAACGAATTTCGCATGTGACGACAAGTAGGTCAATCATGTACGTTCCACGCCATTCTTTTTTTTCGTGAAATATTTTTTAACCAAAGGAATAAAATTTTTTATAATTTATAAATTGCAAATGACAATCAAACGGATAAATATCCTAAAACAAATAAATAAATGAAATATAATAAAATAAATAAATGAATGAATAATAATAAATTCATTCATATAAATAAATGAATCGAATAAATAAATGAAATAAATTCCAATTTACTATTTGCAACTATGAGGAATTGTTTCCTTTCAAAGATTAATTTCTTTAGATTCAAACTTTCAGGAAAAAATTGTGATAATTACGTATTTTAGGAGAAAAGTAAACTTATAAGTTCGATAAAATACTTTAAAAAAAATTCAGGTCATTAAATGTAGTTAAAATTTTTAAAGTTATTTTTAATTATTTAATACAAAATGATTCATTTATATTTTTAGCCTTTATTTGTGTATTTACAGTGAACTAGCGGCTTCGGTCCTCCTTTTTAAATAAGTAGAATTTCAAGTATTTCCAAATTTTAAATCATTCAGCCAAAAATATCGACACTACATAAGTACTAACCCGTGGCAAAACAGAGATGATGTCATTTGACAGAATGACAATCACTAAAATTAAGTGAAAGAGTAATAAACATTAAATGCATAGTAAAGATTATGTCAAAAATAGTCTACGTTGTAACTATAGAGGTTTTTTTTGTTTATGTTGATGTAGAAACTTTTCCGAAAATCCAGGTCAAAGCATGTATGAATAATATGAGGTGATGATCATATGGCCAGCAGTGTTTTATAATACAGTCTTTGGCCATATCATTAGACGAACTATGTAAGATTCTATGTAAAATCTTAAGCTAATTAAAGGCAAATCTTATTAAGTGATACTCTATACAGCTTTACTGTTTTTATGTCACTGGAACCGTTTTGCACTTGTTTGCGCTCCTGTATCAATGGGTTAACATTGTAATGCAATCAAATCTCCTGCATAAAACCCATTAAATATGTGTTTCAATATAAAAGTATTGGCAGCATTGTCTATAAACTTGTGTCAATCATGTCATTATATGTTAAAAATAAATACAAATAGGAAGTATGTAAAAAATCTCCTGCATAAAAACCCATTACATATGTGTTTCAATATAAAAGTATTGGCAGCATTGTCTATAAACTTGTGTCAATCATGTCATTATATGTTAAAAATAAATACAAATAGGAAGTATGTAAAAAATCTCCTGCATAAAAACCCATTACATATGTGTTTCAATATAAAAGTATTGGCAGCATTGTCTATAAACTTGTGTCAATCATGTCATTATATGTTAAAAATAAATACAAATAGGAAGTATGTAAAAAATCTCCTGCATAAAAACCCATTACATATGTGTTTCAATATAAAAGTATTGGCAGCATTGTCTATAAACTTGTGTCAATCATGTCATTATATGTTAAAAATAAATACAAATAGGAAGTATGTAAAAAATCTCCTGCATAAAAACCCATTAAATATGTGTTTCAATATAAAAGTATTGGCAGCATTGTCTATAAACTTGTGTCAATCATGTCATTATATGTTAAAAATAAATACAAATAGGAAGTATGTAAAAAATCTCCTGCATAAAAACCCATTAAATATGTGTTTCAATATAAAAGTATTGGCAGCATTGTCTATAAACTTGTGTCAATCATGTCATTATATGTTAAAAATAAATACAAATAGGAAGTATGTAAAAAATCTCCTGCATAAAAACCCATTAAATATGTGTTTCAATATAAAAGTATTGGCAGCATTGTCTATAAACTTGTGTCAATCATGTCATTATATGTTAAAAATAAATACAAATAGGAAGTATGTAAAAAATCTCCTGCATAAAAACCCATTAAATATGTGTTTCAATATAAAAGTACTGGCAGCATTGTCTATAAACTTGTGTCAATCATGTCATTATATGTTAAAAATAAATACAAATAGGAAGTATGTAAAAAATCTCCTGCATAAAAACCCATTAAATATGTGTTTCAATATAAAAGTACTGGCAGCATTGTCTATAAACTTGTGTCAATCATGTCATTATATGTTAAAAATAAATACAAATAGGAAGTATGTAAAAAATCTCCTGCATAAAAACCCATTAAATATGTGTTTCAATATAAAAGTATTGGCAGCATTGTCTATAAACTTGTGTCAATCATGTCATTATATGTTAAAAATAAATACAAATAGGAAGTATGTAAAAAATCTCCTGCATAAAAACCCATTAAATATGTGTTTCAATATAAAAGTATTGGCAGCATTGTCTATAAACTTGTGTCAATCATGTCATTATATGTTAAAAATAAATACAAATAGGAAGTATGTAAAAAATCTCCTGCATAAAAACCCATTAAATATGTGTTTCAATATAAAAGTATTGGCAGCATTGTCTATAAACTTGTGTCAATCATGTCATTATATGTTAAAAATAAATACAAATAGGAAGTATGTAAAAAATCTCCTGCATAAAAACCCATTAAATATGTGTTTCAATATAAAAGTATTGGCAGCATTGTCTATAAACTTGTGTCAATCATGTCATTATATGTTAAAAATAAATACAAATAGGAAGTATGTAAAAAATCTCCTGCATAAAAACCCATTAAATATGTGTTTCAATATAAAAGTATTGGCAGCATTGTCTATAAACTTGTGTCAATCATGTCATTTTATGTTAAAAATAAATACAAATAGGAAGTATGTAAAAAATCTCCTGCATAAAAACCCATTAAATATGTGTTTCAATATAAAAGTATTGGCAGCATTGTCTATAAACTTGTGTCAATCATGTCATTATATGTTAAAAATAAATACAAATAGGAAGTATGTAAAAAATCTCCTGCATAAAAACCCATTAAATATGTGTTTCAATATAAAAGTATTGGCAGCATTGTCTATAAACTTGTGTCAATCATGTCATTATATGTTAAAAATAAATACAAATAGGAAGTATGTAAAAAATCTCCTGCATAAAAACCCATTAAATATGTGTTTCAATATAAAAGTATTGGCAGCATTGTCTATAAACTTGTGTCAATCATGTCATTATATGTTAAAAATAAATACAAATAGGAAGTATGTAAAAAATCTCCTGCATAAAAACCCATTAAATATGTGTTTCAATATAAAAGTATTGGCAGCATTGTCTATAAACTTGTGTCAATCATGTCATTATATGTTAAAAATAAATACAAATAGGAAGTATGTAAAAAATCTCCTGCATAAAAACCCATTACATATGTGTTTCAATATAAAAGTATTGGCAGCATTGTCTATAAACTTGTGTCAATCATGTCATTATATGTTAAAAATAAATACAAATAGGAAGTATGTAAAAAATCTCCTGCATAAAAACCCATTACATATGTGTTTCAATATAAAAGTATTGGCAGCATTGTCTATAAACTTGTGTCAATCATGTCATTATATGTTAAAAATAAATACAAATAGGAAGTATGTAAAAAATCTCCTGCATAAAAACCCATTACATATGTGTTTCAATATAAAAGTATTGGCAGCATTGTCTATAAACTTGTGTCAATCATGTCATTATATGTTAAAAATAAATACAAATAGGAAGTATGTAAAAAATCTCCTGCATAAAAACCCATTACATATGTGTTTCAATATAAAAGTATTGGCAGCATTGTCTATAAACGTGTGTCAATCATGTCATTATTAAAAATACTACAGCGAGTCTCATAATTGGATCTAATTATTATAATATGCTAATATAATATACTAATATTATATTAGTATATTATAATAACTAATGTAAAAGGTGTCCGTGGATAACTGATATAATAAATATTCCATATTTATATAATATATCGTCTCATTTATTCAATCGTCGAATTTATATTATATATTGTCTCATTTAACCCATTGATACACTAACGTAAACAAGTGCAAACAGTCTCGTAAAAACAATAAAGCTGTATAGAGTATCACCTGATAATTAAGATTTTACATAGAATCTTAGAGTGCATCTAATAATATGGTCAGGGACTGTATGTATGCGGACATGCCAAATCAGTTCCATTTATCAATATACATAAAATATGTGATCATTTTTTGAAGCAAAAACAAAGTGAAAATTACAAGCAAATAAATACACAATTTATTTTCTATACAATGCAATATTAAAGTCTTTTTTATGAACACTTTTTTTTCCATTCAACCTTGGATGAAATATGAAAGACAAGTTTATGAACAAATGTACAGTAGGAGGAGACTAGGAGTGAGAGGGACTATGTGGACCCCAGAGAGGAAGAACTATTTTCGGATGATTTGTTCCTTCGTGGATCTTCGGGTGTCCAGACTTTAGCTACCATGACGCTGCCGTTTGGGGCACCTGCTTTTTCACTGGACCATGAAAGCGAGTGACCAGCCAGTGGTACATAACCGGTGCCTGCAAGTAACAAATATTTGTTGCATAAATAATCAAATTTTCTGGAATTATATTTTGAATACCGATATATACCGATCCTATGAGGATTATACCCACAGTTGATATGGGTGAGGTTGTAGTGTCTTTTAACTCAACGTGGCCAAAACCAGTATCGTAGTTTTAATGTATGTTTGGAAGGTGTTTATCTTACGCCTTCATTAAGTGAAGGCTTCCACTGAAGGTTTCTTAGAGATAGTCCGATCAGACCACTAGGAAGTAAACCCAGTAAACCAAAAAAAAGTGGTAGCAAATGTTTAAAAAATTTTTTAATTTATGAATATGATTAATTTGTCTTATTTGCTTGACAACAACCACAGATTTAATTCTCAAATATATATATGGTAAATTTCTCTTAATTACTTTTAAAATAGAATTTGGCCACAACTGGTTCACTTTTTAAATAGTCTGCGCAATGAAAAACCATGTGGTGGAGGCTTTTTGATGTAGGAGACGGTGGTTTCCTTCTGATATATATATATATATATATATTATTTTCTTCAAATGTACTACTATAAACTGCAAAGAATAAATTTTAGAACTACATCCTACTTACCGTACATAGCTCATTAGTCAAATAATGTATAATTTCAAAGGGGGGTTTTGTCCCCCTAACCCTCAACAAAACTACGCTACTGGCCAAAATTAAACAAAAACTGAATGCGAATGAATTTCAGATACATTTTGTGATGTAAAATGATTTATTATATATATGTCTAGATCTCTGATTTGCCATTTCATGCGTTTATTTGATTTATTTAGGATTTCTAAATAAGAAAGAGAATAAAGGATTTATACTAGAGCTTTAAATATTTTAGACAAAAAGAAAAAAAAAACAAAAATCAACATCGGATTCATAGATTACGAAATTGTAACATTCCGTAATATTCCACTCACTAATCAACGGAAGAAAAAAAAACATACATATTACAGGATTTGGAAATAAGCATTAATTAGAAAGAAAAAAACAAACATTGGATTTCCTGAATTTTAGAAATCCTAACGATCCTTTCGAGCTATTTCAAGGAAGAAAAAAACCGGAATTTTGAAGTAGACATTTATTTTTAACAATAATTAGAAGAAGTTTAAGAGTTGCCTATAATTCAAAAGGAGACAATTATTTGCAATTGCATGGAATTTGGATACTGTTGCTCACACTTTTTAAAAACTGTTTGACGAATTAAACAAAACAGTTTTTACAGAGTTATATTTACTTATTTAACAACTTCAATAAACACTCACATATATATGAAGAAGAAAGCGGTTCGATTGAGAAATGAGCGTGAATTGAATGTCAATTTTTTCAGCATTTAAAAAAAACTTTTAAAATGAAGCTACAAAGCGATGAGTAAATCTCATCTATAGTAAAATACTATTAAGTTCCTTGTCTCTGCTGGAACATAATAGTAACTCATGATAGTAATTCATAACATAATAGTAATTCATAAATACTTTGACCAGTAAGAAATCTCTATAGTCTCAAATTTTTGAAGTAACTGCCAATGGGATACCTGCCTATAGTGTGGGTATCTCGATCCTCATGGATAGTTGAAACGTGGCATTTGTTTACGTTAGCGACTGTTCTTTTCAATCTATTTCGAATAAGCCGTAGAGTATCCATTCTCTAAAGTGACACATTCTTAATTTTTTCTCAAAGATTTTTCAATTCTTTCACACTATATTTACTCAGAGACTTAACACAAAGGCAGATAAGAAGGCATGTGGAACATAAACAAACTAATTATGCATCGAAGTTGCCCGGTAACAAAATACGGTTACAATAAAATACATAAACAAACAAGTATTATAAAGAAAAAAAAATTTAAGTCAATTCCTACTTTCAAGAAAGAGAAATTTTATTTTAGTTACTTTTATTAAATAATTAAAATTTTTCTCCCATATAGAACTAAAATTTAATGAAGGGATTATAAATTTAGAGCATGTCAACTTTCATCGATCAAAAGGTACTACCTCTAGATAGAATCAAGTATTAGTGAATTTGTATTTAATATTTATAGTGGTAGTTACGCCACAAATGAATTGATATTTGAAAAAAAACTGTATTAACATCATCAAGCGTCATCCACTACAGGTTTAAAAAATTGTATCTGAACTTGAATGAATGAATAAAAAGTATTTTATGAGCGATTGAACAAGATCTATAAATATAGATGGAAGAGTGTGAACTAATAGTAGGAATTGAAAGAAGAAGAAAAAAAAAGGCGCATGGTATCAGACCATTATTAAAGTATACATTGGGTGACGCGGACCACACGTGCTACCACGTCATGTTCTTTATTGAATGTATCTGACACAGCGACTATAAAATAATTAAATATTTAAATGTGCGCCATAAACTATTTTTTTGTTCAAATAGAACTATTAGTTAGAAATTATCTCAGACGTTATCTTTAAAATAAGTGGAAAACTGAATCGTTTTAAGTAAAATTTAAAACAATGACTAACGCTTAAGCCCATCAGAAAATTCCATTTCGTTCATCCCTATTGAATGAATGAATTAATATTTGAAAACATTCAGTGTCATTACACTACAGCAGTGTTTCCCAAACTTATGACTTTAGTGTACCCTTTCTAAATTTTTTGTAACGCTGTGTACCACTAATAAAAAAAATGAATGTATTTTTTTTCAATATTTTTAATTTTATTAACATATTTTAGTTATTAACTGTTAACTCTGCAGAAATTAACCAATAGAAAAATACGTAATCGTAAGTTTTCATGGCTAGCTTTGTTTTTAAATAAATTTTTTGGAAATTTTCGTTTGTTGCAAGATATTTCGCATAAGATCGCGTACCCCCCTTAAACTGTTCCCGTACCCCTGGGGGTACGCGTACCACACTTTGGAAAACACTGCAAAACAAAAAACAAAACAAAACCAAAATTAACAAAAATTTATTTGAACATGAGTGGATGAATAAAGAGTATTTTATGAATGATTGAAAATTTGAACAAGATATGTGTCAACTTATAGTAGAAATTGAATAATAAAAATTCTAAGTTCAGCGAAAGACGTAAACGAGAAATAATTATATTTCAAATCATTGTAGGATACAGCACTGTGCTTCATTAACTCATCGTTAATTAACATTCGAACTTATGTACAGAAACTTATCCCAACTTCAATTATGCCATTTTGCTGATAAAGATTGAATAGGTCTTTCCAATTTAATGCATTTCAATGAGTGTCAAATGTTTTGCCATTAATCATGGAGTGACACCGATTGTTATTTTGCTATTCCTGATTTTTTTTTTTTATTTTGTTAGGAAGGATTATTATTATTTTTTTTTTTTACTGTTTCAGAAACTAAAAATATCAATAGCCACTGTTTCTAAGCTAAAATACAAATGATGAGATGTACAGTCCCTGGCCAAATTATTAGACACACTCTTAAGATTCTATGTAAAATCTTAAATTATCAAGTGATACAGCTTTATTGTTTGTAAGCTGATTGTTTGTACTTGTTCAATTTGTTCGTGTATCAATTAATTAAATGAGACAATATATCGCCGCTTTGAAACTAAACCGTGGTAACTCAAAAAAGCAAGTTTTTCAGGAGAGCGATTTCTAACTTTTCAAGATGGTGAATCGGACCAATGCCATAACGGTTTATCTGCTCTCTAAATTAATTTTATGGAACTTATGAAGATAAAACGTTGTTTCTCTAAAAGAGGGATTTTTGTTTTACACGAAATGAACCAAATATCTCATTTTTCGATTATTTTTTTTTTTTTTTTTTGAGTTACTACGGTTAAGTTTCAAAGCGACGATATAATACAAATTCCACGATAAATAAATGCGACGATATATTATATAAATATAGAAAATTTATCCTATCAGATATTATAATAGTATATTATAATAATGAGACCCAATTATTAGATGCACTGTTGTGTTTTAATTATGGCATGTTTTGCACGCGTTTATAAGCAATACTTTTTATATTTAAACATACATGTAATGGGCTTTTTTATTCGGGAGATGTTTTATTTACTTTCTATTTGTATTTATTTTTAATGTATTGCATGACAATGTTGACCTACGGATACACGCAATTGGAAGCCGGTCACATAAAAAAAGCTGTATCACCTGATAATTAAGATTTCACATAGTTATGTGTACCGTAAAATAGAAATGATGAGTTTGATTAGATGCTCTACAGAGAGAAATTACTCTGGTTTACTTTTTGTAGGTATATTTGTCTATATAAAGAGTTAAAAAGCATTCGTATGTTCGATTGATGGGGTGGACCAATGGGAAAGCGAGGATGACGCAGCAGCAGACACCTGGAATTTTTCCCACCACTTCCTTCCTATCTACTCTTTCATCGATTGCACCAGAGGCAGATAAAATGGGAGCCCAATTTTCACCTTTTAGAATTTTGAGGATTTTAATTTGTCTTCGTGTACGAGAAAATTATATTTTTACTGTAAAAAAATTAGTTTTTACATGGAGCACAACTATTCCTAAAAATAAATTGAATTATAAATTGATTATTTTATTTAATATTTTGTACAAATGTTACTGTAAATATGGGTTCAAAATTCAAAAAAAAATTTTTTTTTGCCATTTCAATTTTTAAATTTTATGGTGAAATTAATAAAGACTATTTTCATAAAACATTTTTCTCCACTGAAATCGAATGAAAGTTTTTAAAAATGTGTTTCTTATTTTCTATATACAGTCAAATTCCGCTATAGTGAATCTTCAAGGGACCGAAATTTCGGTTCACAATAAACCGGGAGTTCACTCTATCCGTACTGCAAACAATTTTAACTCATTTTTCCGATCCCTTTTATGACACTTTATTTAAATAAATGACCCATAAAATGAAATACAAAAATGATTAAAAGAAATATGTAGTAACAAAAAATGTGTTCACTTTTATTTTTTATTATTAAAAAATTTAGGGATGGGAAACTGAGATCGAAGAAGCAAATAAGAAAAAATGCTTATTCATAGATGATTTTAAAAATCGGTAAATGTATTATATGTAGAAATTTTAAAATGACCAAAAAATGAAGAAACAAAATCAGTCGAAAACAGAAAAAATTTCATACTATCCAACTTCCTCTCTTCTTTTGGTTCACTCTATCCACAAAAAATAATATTATTTGTGTATAGCAAGGCACAGGAGCGAACATTTCGTTCACTCTATCCGGGAGTTCACTATAAATAATGTTCACTATAACGGGGTTTGACTATATCTCTTTTATAAAATAATATTGCTCAATTTGTATATTTTTTTAGTACTTCAACTAAAAAAATATTTTTAATAGTGGGCTCAATATTTTTCTTTCTGATTTTCAAAAAATGAAAATTATATTTGTACTCTAAATATTTTTAATATGGGCAATAGAAACACACAGTTCATTCTTCCTCTTTCAAAATCCTTGTCGGAAATGAAAACAAAACACATATAAAAATAACAAACGTGGTCATAAATCGAAATTGAAAAAAGTTTCACGCGTGAAAGAAATCGAAAACGGTATTGAAATCTTGCGAATAAGGAAAAAAAAAAAAAAAAAAAGCATCGGTTTTAATATCAAACATGTTTTGATGTCTCGTTAAAGCTTAGTTTAGATACTAAATAGTGCTGCTCATTCGATGTTCTAGTTCCGTATGCTAGATGAAGTTGAACAAATGTTCATCTTGCAGAAACACTTTTATTCTGAAAATAAAGTATATAACAAAAAAGTAACTTGTGCTAAGAGCATCATTAAAATTAACCGCTTCCCTTACCAATTTTTTGACGAAAAAAAAAAAAAATGCAAAAAATCAACATATTTTTTTATGTCATTTATAAATACAAGGAACTAAAACAAAACACAAGTTCTAAGTTGACATTTTTTTATGTGTAAGAAATATTTAATCTATCATGAGTTTACAAATGATCTCGGGCACATGAAAAAAGTGAAATGTGAGTTCACACCATCTGAAAAATCGTCTTCATTACTTTCGCACGCTTTTATTCTTTTTTCAATGTTAATTCATCGACCCTCGTATAATATCCACACATAGCAAAACTCCCAAAACTAATGTTGGCAAACTTTCCATCACAAAATATCATTATTTTTTGTTTTGCTTCCGGCCGAATAAAAACGTATTGACAAATTCTACCATGCCCGAGTTGACTCGGGATAATCTGTGAAGCGGTTAAAAATATTATGCGTGGTTAAAACAGTTTATTGCTCGTTTTTATCCTTTCAGCTCTTGAGCCACACGGATACTTGAATCCATTTATGATAAATCTTTTGCATAAAAAAGCAAAAACAAATTATGCACCGTATAGAATGAAACTTCCCATGAGCAGTTAAAGTGAAGAATCAAGCGTCTGAAACTTTTCACATTGTAGTAATTTTTATCAATCAGAAATCACCGATAGAAACATTTGAAACGTTTTAATACTAAAATATAGTGATTCGGCGACATACATTATTTTTGTTAATCATAATTTTTACAGTAAAAAGAGTTATTTTTCAATTTAGTCCCAGAAGTGGAACGATTTAGGAAATCAGTTGCGTACCACAAGCCTCCTAAATCGTACCGACCAAAAAAAAATTATCAAAAAAGAGTAAACAAATAGAGAATCCAAATCAAGTGCTCTGTTATATAAAATGCAGAGTTCAGTAAATGAGCAGACATAAAACATGACAAGTATGGCTTTCACTTGAAAATAAAAACATAGCTAATTATAAAAACAATCATTGCTTATAAAACAAATCATTATTAGGTTCGATATTTGATGGTTTTCCTGCATCATATCTTTGATTGAATGAGCATACAAAGCAAATCATTCAGTGTCATTCTGTAAGCCTCACTTAATTGAATATTATTGATTGGCATGCTATGAAAATCGACATGTTTCAAGTGCTTAAAAATAGTCACCCATTCTCAAGAAATGCCATACGTAAATGAGAAGAAACCAATACATATATATATATATATATATATATATATATATATATATATATATATATATATATATATATTACATAACACATCTAAAATAAAAATAGTTTTTTTTAATTTTTATAGATTTAAATAATTAAATTATAATTTGATTTAAATTATCTTCTCTTTTTTTTTATAAATATTTAATAATGATGCTAACTTTCTCCGCTTTTTGGCTCTTTAAAAATTCTTAATAATGGTGCAACCTTTCGCTGCTTTTATTTTCTTTCAAAATACCCATTTTTGGTACAACCTTCTCTCGTTGGTGCTAGTGAAAGCACTCATATATAGTAAAACTGAACACCAATTTAGGTAGCCAGCAAATGACTGGCGCAACATAGCTCGAAAATTTTTACCTTGTATTATTGAAAAGCAGTCAAAATACTTAACTCTATTAATAAGTTATTAAATTAACAAGGAATACACTTATTATTGTCGAACCTGCATAAGTATAATTAAAACATAGTACGGAACACTTAGCACGTTGATATGAGCGATTTGTCTTTAACCTTTTCAACCTTAAGCTCAAAGTTTGTTTCAGCTTCTCGTTGTGCACGTAAAAAAAAAAAAAATAAATAAATAAATAAATAAAAAAAATTCATTCAGAAATTTGTAAGCTATCCTGTTTATGACAGTTCACGCTCTTGATACGCCTTTGTTGCCCCGCTTCGATACAATTTTTTGTTGCTCACTCGTAAAATAAATGAGGTTATCCCGTATAGAGATAGCGTCATTAGGTACGAGTAGGAGTAGGTACGGAGTAGAACAAATGAAAGAAGCATCATTATTTAAATATTTTTTGTTTTTCTAAAAAAAAAAAAAAAATAAATAAAATAAAATCTTGTAATATACTGACCCCTGTGACACTGTATGATAACTTTTTTAGGCTGTTCAGCTACTTGGCTCTGGAGTGGATCGGCAGGGTGTCTTCCAGAGTTGACCAGTTCACTTAGAAAACCTATGTATCCAATGGCCAGTCTAAGTGTGTCCACCTTGGAGAGTCGTTTCTCGTAAGGTAGGGTAGGTATGTGGGCCCTCAGTCCTTCGAAGGCGTCGTTTATGGATTGCATGCGGCGTCTCTCTCTCAGATTTGCGGCCTGCCTCTGTTGGACTTGTTGTTGGACGCACTTCCGACGTCTCCTCTGCTGCCGACCCCCGACATTCTCCTGATCGGCGTAGGGAGGCGGCGAATCGAAACCCCGTTCCAAATGCTGGAGGAACTGGCGATTGACCAGGTCCAAATTATCCATTAGGATCCCGATGGTGACCGCCGGTATTTGTGGGTCTGGCCCACTTTACGAACACCTGAAACATGGGTCAACTCATTTTGTAATTCATTTAAAAGCTGTAGAAAAACTTTAACTAAAATACTGTAAAATTCTATATAGATTTCCAAATTATACAAGGGAATGTATTAATATTAATTCACCTTTTGGAATTCTATCTAAAATCTTAACTACTCAGGGGATAATTATACAGCTTTATTGTTTTTACTCGAATGGATTTGTTTACGTTAGTGTATCAATTGATTTAATTAGGCGATATATTATATAAATTCGACGATAGAATGAATGGGACGATATATTACATAGAATATTTATTATATCGAGCATTATATTAGTATATTATACCAAATGATTAGACGCACTGCAGTTTTTTAATAATGAAATGTTTTGCACGCGAGTTTATAGGTAATATTTAAACGTACATGTAATCGGTTCTGGAGATATTTCCTATTTGTATATATTTTTAACGCATTGCATGCCCATTGATACGTAAACAAGTGCAAACAGTCACGTAAAAACACTAAAGCTGTATAGTAATTAAGATTTTACATAGAATCTAATAATATGATGGCCTGTATTAATATTAAACTATGAATTCGTTGAAGAGAATGAGGAACCGGGAATTAATTTTTGATATTTGTTTCCGTTAACTGTATCTCTTATATTTTTTGACTTTAATTTGCTTCCACGAAAATGTAAATTTTTCTTTTTATTTATTTATACATTTAAGAAACTAAATTCTTTAACTTTAGGCCTTCTATTAAAGGGGTAGAAAAAATGTTAGGCGATAGATTAAAGTATGAAGTTAAAGGAATCAAAAATCTATAATTCCATTTATATTAAAAGCTAGCGTTATTCTTACTACAGGAGGAAAAAATAATCACAATCACTAAATTGGTATTTGTTAACGCTGCGAAGCAAAATGGAAAGGCGCATTCTGACAAGTTGAAATAGTTCCAATTTTATATTTATTTTATTATTTGTTGACCTTCCCGGAGACTTTACATTATTAGATTATGCAAAACACGTTTTTAGAAGTTAAAGTAAAGATTAACTAATTCATTTGACATAATGCAAATGTTCGCTTCCGTCAACATTTACCACAATCATGAAATTTCTTATCTCCTTTCAGGTGAGGTATCGTTATAATACTTCGTTCATATTTTCATTGTAGTATAAACAGAATTAATTGAGCTCTTCCCCAAAACATTTAACTAAATTTGCCTCTTATTAGGTAGCTAATTTTAATTCATTATCAAATTTCTTAGCCTTTTTAGATTGCTTTATAAGTCTGTGACATCTAAGCTATCGGAAAAAGTAATTAAATATCAAAGAAAGTGCAAATTGACTCATTTTTTTAATTTATTAGAGCTCTATTGTTATCTGATTGGAAATCTTCTATAGGGTAAAGCAACCAGTAAAGGAACACACCCCAGTGAAGGAACATTTCATAAATATTTTTTAAAATAAAGATTTTAAACGTTTCGACTAAAATTGATTGGTAACAGTAGCTTACTACCTAACAATAGGAAGTCATCTAACAATGCATTGGGTTGCCTGGTCATATGGTGTTTTCTGGAAAAATTTCAATACTTTGTTTCTTTGACAAAGTTATAAGATCAGTGTTTGTAGTTATCCGTTTAAAGCGCAATTAATTGTATGTAATAATGTTTTTTTTTCTTTCTCATTGTGAAAAAGAGAATTCGAAATATGGTTATTGAAGTTACGCCTTATTTATTTTAAGCATCATAACATGAGCAAAGTTCTGAGATTAGGGGGTGTTTGTTACCAAACGATGAAAAACCAATGAATGAACAAGTGTTCCTTTACTCGGATTTTTCCAAGTTAATGAAAATAAAAGAAGAAAAATTAATTTTCTTGTACCTTTAGTCATATTATACATCAAAATTATGTTAAAAATACAAAAAACAACTTAAGGAATATGCATGTTCATTCACTGGAAATAGATTTCCCAGTGAATGAACAGTAGTTGAGAAATTTGATTTTACATGGCTCGCAGATAATTTGTAGTTCTGCGGTATAGAGGACACCCAAAATTCTGTTGTATGAATAATGTTGTATGAATAATTCCTAAAATAATTTCATTTCAAAATGCTAATTTAATTGCTAAATTTATGGAAAGAATTATAATCATAATTTATTTATAATTTTAATTTATCCTTATAAATGTAGTGGTTAGTTCCGTTCGACAGCTTAATAAACTATGTTTACTAATCGAAAAATAAATAAATGTAATAATAAAGACTTGAATAGAACATTTCTTTGCTGGCTTTTGTGCCAATAATTAGCTAAATTATTATCATAATGCGGTCTTTAACGGAACTTCCATTTAAAGACATCCATCCAGGTGAAAAATGGGCGAAGCTTTTTTTAAGTCCACTGGTAACTCAGTGAAATGCGAAGATAATTTCAAAAGGCAAAACTTCCCTTTCAGAGAATAATATTCGAGAGGGGCTTAAAGAATTTTAGACGAATATTAATGAGGGAAGTAGCTTTGGAATAATTTTAGAATGTAATCGCATCTACAATGCGAACGACGCAGAAGTACTGCCCTTAAACGGGAAAAATCTTTAGACCTAAAAAGTATAAGGATTTATATTCTATAGTTTCTAGGAGTGAAAAAGAAATAACAACAGTTTCGGCCAACATTTCAGCTAGTGGGAAAAAAAGTACCTCCATTGGTAGTTTTTCCTTACTGAAGAATTCCTCGAGGTATTACTGAATCAGTTCCTGCTATATATTTCTTTGGAAAAAGTGATTTATGAAGTGAATCGATGACCACAGCAACATTTTACAAATATATTGCAAAAGCTTCTTTCTACCCATGGCTAATTGAAAATTCTACCAAAAAAAAGCAAAATTGCTTCTTCTGGATGGGCATAAATCTCATATCAATTTGAAACTGAGCAAATTTTGTTTATCAAAACAAATTCTCTGGTTTAGCTTTCTACCTAATTCTTCTAGTGTATTCCAGCCTTGTGATGTAGGCGTATTTCAAACTTTGAAAGTTTAGATGAAACTTCCGTTAGATCTGAAAAAAAAAAGAGTGGCAATATGTAGACGTAATTTTACACCCATTTTTAATAAGCTTTTGAGGCATCAACTACTGAAGTTAAAATACTTTTATGAAATGTAGTATTTTTCCATTTGATGTTGAAAACGTTGACTTTAACAAATGCATGTAAGACAGGCACAAAGAGTTAATGAGCAAGAAAGTTTATCAACAAAACACATATTTCGTTACTTCGAGTAACGATGCACTATTTCCTCCGAAGCTTGAGAAAGAAATCTCACAAGATATGTTTTGACAGAAGATTTTAATCTTCCAAATATCCAATAGTCTGTGCTTTTCTAAATACGGAAGAATTTATTGAAAATAGAACATTTGGTTAACTCAGACTTTGGCACTCAAGCTGAAACAACTCACATTGATAATCAATGTACATTGAAAGCTGATTTTGAGATAAGTCTTCTTGAGACATCGCTAGTTGCAAAATCAATTCGTTCCATTAGTAATCAAAGTCAGAAAATGGTAAGTACTGCTGAAGACCCACTAGATATAAATGAATGAGAGATGGATTTTCCTCAAACTTCGAAACACCTTTTTCCCATCAATTATCCAGTGAGAAATTCTAGAAATAGTACGGGAAAATCAGAAAAAATTTCGAGATATATTTACATTGGCCAAATATTGGGAAAAGAGAAGAAGATCAAATCAAAATAAAAAGAAATAAATTACCTTTTGCATTAACTTCAGAAAAAGGACGAAAATTTAAAGAGGTTGAAAGAGCTAAAAAAAATTAAAGCAATAAAGTATGATGAAGAGAAAAAAAAAGCTTAAAAAGATTTTAAAAAATTGCTTTAAAAAATATGGGGAAAAAGATTAAACAAAAACGCGATAAAATAATAATAATAAAACATCATCGGATTACACAGTGATAATCATTCGTGATTTAGACTCGACTATTAAACTGTGAGAAAGAAAATTAAAAACATTTTTTTTTTTCATTCTGTATTCAACCCCATTTTACTTTCCATTTCATGACTGAAAAAAAAGTAAAAATTTCCACGTTAACTGTGATTAGGTGTTAGATTCCAAGAAAAAAATCTCATTTTTAGACATTTGTATGGCCTACGAATTCCTAAAGAGCATCAAAAGTTCTCAAAATTAAGTGTTCATTCACTGGAAAATTTAGTGTTCATTCACTAGTAAAAACTGTTCTTTCACTTGGTTATCTTACTACTTATTATTTGAACAACCAAAAGCTTAAAACAATGTTATGTAAGTTCTCTAATTTTTTTTTACAAAATTTTCATTTAATAACAAATATGTTGACACTGTCATTTAGCTAAAATTAGAAATTTTGAAATTTGTATGGTTTTTTAAGCTAAGCTTAAGTGTTCCTTCACTGGTTAGTTTACCCTACAACAACCGTATTGTTTTTACGCAACTGAAATCGGTTTCACTAGTTAACGTTCATGTATGAATTGTTTAACATTGTAATGCAATAGGTTAAAAATAAATACAAATGGGAAGTATCCCGAATAAAAACCCCATTACATGTTTAAATATAAAAAGTACTCGTGTCATTATTAAAAAACTACAAGTGAGGTCTCACAATTTGTTCTAATCATTATTATAATGTTTGATATAATAAATACTCTATATGTATATAGTGTATCCTACCGTCAAATTTATATCATCTAATTTCACCAACTGATATGCGAACAAGTGCAAACCGGTTTCATTCGAGTAAAAACAATAAATCTTCCACATAGAATCTTATAGTGCGTCTAATAATTTAGTCAGGGACTGTAAATAAATACAGATTTCTGACATTCTCTTTTAGATGTGCTTTTGGAATACGTGTTCGGCCTTCAATTTAGAGAAAGGGCAAAATTTTAGAGCCTTTAGAAACTTCAGTTCAAAAGAAAATTCAGCTGGCTATTATCACTGAAATATGAGAAATTTTAAAAATGTTAAGAGATGTAGAATATTGATCCTTTTGGGTACCGTAAAAAAATTCAGAAAATGAAAAATATTTATTGCAAAAAATGTTAAATAAGATTGCTATAAAGTTTTAATGGTTCCATTATCATACATATGTCATAAGAAATCATTAAAATAAGAAAATTAACGAAAATTAAAAATATCAGAAATATTTTTAACACTTTGGGTTCTGGCTCTGAAATGTCATTTCTCAATTGCAGCCCAACTTCTGTTAATCTATTGTGATCTAAAAAGCTTCTTTATTTTGGAAAAAATATTGTACTTTGATTAGATTATATATAGTACTTGCCAACTCTAAATGTTTGATTTATTTTAGTTGCTTTAGTCGTTTTTAAAAATCTTTCATACACACTTTCAAAATTTTTATTTCCTTCTTTCCTTTTAATGTTTAGGCTAGTTTTGTTTGCCACAGTAAACTATTCTTCTGTTTAAAAAATTAGTCGAAATAGTATCAATTGTCAAGGTACAAATTGCTCTGCGTATATGAAACGGATTCTAATCTTGCTAAGAATTTGTATTCTCACATGTAAATAAAGGCAAAAAAGAACGCTGCAAAAGATAGCCGAAAATTACAAAAATAGTTAAATATTATTTTAAAAGTTAATTAAGATGCAAAAATTAAAGGTTCGCGGAAAAACATTACAATAGATTTTAATTCAATTATTAGGATTCTTTAAGGAATTCATGTTCTTAATGACCCTAGTTAGTCTTCATTACAATAGTCTTAATTACAATCTTTCTTAATTACAATAGTTACACTATCGTACTGAGTTAAAATAATCAAATGAAATTTTAAAAATTGCTTTAAAATTGTACATTTCCTTAATTTTGTTAATAATTTTAACTTTAAACAAGAATGACACCTTTGAAAAACTACTGTTCAATGATACATTCATTACGATAATACCATTATAGAAGATACATTATAAAAAAATATATATCATTTTTTTCAAATGGGTCGTGAAAGCATAGTTATTAAAAGTTACCTAACACGTGTCAGTCTTGCATTATAATCTTCATAATCTCTTTTTTCGGGCAATTTTTTTCCAGTTTCTTTTCGTCATTCATTTTCCTTCTGAAAATTATACTGTACAAAACATAACACATAATGAAGTAAATAAGGGATTGCGTTCATTCTTGTTTGTTTTTTTTAAATAAATTTTGTACTTTCTTAATTTGTGTTTTCTGGAGTAGAGAGGAGAGCTATATTAAATGTAGGGGAGGAGATGTCCTCGTCAACCTTGGGAGGGATGGGCATTCAAAGAGGGATAGAGGAAAAGCATTTACCTTTCTTTACTGTCGACGTTTTAGAGAAGGACAATCAGATTACAGTAAAGCAATGAAACCTGGAAATGGAAAAGGTTGCATCAATTCCGAGGCTCCCCCTCAAAAAAAAAAAAAAAAAAAAAAAAAAAAATTGTCAAAAGATTTGGTGTCAAAGAGAAAACGCTATTTTTTTATTTTTTTATTGTGCGATTTCTGTAAGGTACGAGTGATGATTACGACTTTTTATGCCTATTTACTAAAATTTTTGATGCAACACTTAAAATTCTAATTACGAGAGTAAAATTGCACTAGCATTACAGCCAAATTGGAACAAAAAGAGAGTGAAACGTTACATGCGACCTTTCCAACTTCGATATGGAATAGAAAAGAATAAGCAAGCAACCTACCAGATTGAATGGAATATATATTACTATTTCTTTTCCTTCTATTTTAAATTTATATGTTATCAATATGTGCATCTTTGAGTAATTATTCAACAGAACTATGTGACGTAACAGATAGGTGGGTAAAAAAAAAATCACAATTTTCTTTTCGTTTAATTCGATTTTCTAAAAATAAGATTGCTTAATGAGGCTATAAAATGAATACGTACTTTTTATAGAAGGTAATCCAGTTAAGCAGAAGTTGTGCCGTTCAATTCAATTAGGCTCACTGAATCAAAATTTTGGAAATATCTCCCTTTTACCGAAGAACCGCCTATCACCACTAAGAGCGCATGCGCGACTCCGCCTACTGGAGGCTCCTAATGATCCACCACTCTCACTCCAGAAAGAATCCTTTATTGACATTTAATGTAAATGGTAAAAAATAAAGGAATAAAAAAAATCAAATATTAATTACGAGTCCTTATCACTGGGCAAATAAAATAAGATCTCTTTCTGAGCTTGGAAAATGACGAAAATCGCTGTCGTTTTTTCTTTTCTTTTATTCTTTAAATCAAGTAATAAAGTTGTAACTCAAGTGAAGTAATTGGATAATTAAAGTTATTCTATAACAATAATTTGCAAGTTGCCCGCAAGTTGGAAATTAGAGAGCGAATTGGATTTGAAAGATATTGGCGAAATTATTAATTATTTTGCTCAAAAACTAATCAATGCCATATTTAGACTCTGGTTTGCTCTGTATACCATTTGCCATGCCAAACCCCGTTCTAGTGAACATGGTTCACAGTGAACTCTCGGATACAGTGAACGAAATGTTTGCTCCCCTGCCTTGCTATACACATATAATATTATTTTTTTGTGGATATAGTTAACCAAAAGGAGAAAATGGGTTATTGTGAACTTTTTTCTGTCTTCGACTGATTTATTTTCTTCATTTTTTTGTAATTTCTACATAAAATACATGTACCGATTTGTAAAACTATCTTTTGCTTCTTCTATCTCTGTTTCCAGTCCAGCCTAAATAAAAGCAGTCCCTACATTTTTTGTACGCACATTCTTTGTTGCTACATATTGTTTCATTTTTGTATTTCTTTTTATTTAAATAATGTTAAATAAAAGGGAAAATTTAGTTAAAATTGTTACAGTGAACCGAAATTTCAGTCCCTTGTATGACTGTAAAATCTGCCATTTATGAAGGTAAGATTAGAAATGATTTTTTTTTTCTTTTAAGTACATGAACAAAAAATACACCTTAATCAAGCATAAAAAATGTTTTAACAAGTATGAGAATAAGTCGTTGAATTTTTTAGTAGTTATAAAGGTGAGTATTTTGTTTGTTTCGAAGTGAATTTTCAGCTTAGAAATAAGAATATGAAGAATATAGATTTAATTATTTTCACCCCTGTATTCACTTCAATGAAAAGTGCATAAACTTTTCAATTACTAATTGCAAAATACCATTTTACCTCCACTTTTTAATTTTTTAGGTTTCATTTCCCCATTTATATTAGGTGCTAAGACATTTTTTTTACCGAATATATAAAATAATAAAAAAAAAAAGGTATTCAAATCTGAAATGACGAAAAAATATTTTTTTAAAATTTGAATGGTAAATAATAGAACACATCAACTAAATCTAAATGGAAATACGTTACCGCTTTTTCATAGTTCTTATATCATTACATTAAAATTAATTAGGTAAATGATGTATTAAAAATAGCTGGAATATTCCATTAATTATTTCATGCAACAAAAAAAGCATCTTCAGATATATTTAAACAACATTTAAAAATAGGGATTGATTAATTTATTTAAGCTCTTTTCAAATGTCAAGCACAAGGGTTATGCAACATTATCATGACTAATAAATTAGTTAAAGAAAAAATACTTTTAAAACCACTTTAAATTATACGAGAGTTTTATAAATGCCATTTTAATATCGATATTTATGCCAAATGTTATACCAATTTATAAACTGGACACGGGGCACTTTTTATTAAAATTTTTATTTATCATAAGATATACCATATAAATATAGAGAATTTTCAAAAAAGTGCATTTAATTAAAATTGTACGTAAAAATTTTTTAATTCCCTTAAAAAATTCTCTAGATATGACGAAATACGCAAAAAGTAAATTTAAGTAATCAAAGGGGACCAAACTTTGGTCTCCTTTTCGACCCAAACTATTGGGACCTATTTCCTAGATTGTGGCTACCCCCTATATTTTGAGAGAAAAAACTTCGAAAGGGTGAAAAAAAATTTTTTTTTATTCAGAGAAAGCTCGTGCTTTGTGTTTGATTTCGCAATTTAAAATATAGTCGGTACTAATAAATTAGCATGTTTGAGAACACTCCCTTGAATCGTTAAGGTTGAGTCCTAGGACGTGAAGATCCAATGAGGAAACCGGGTTCGAATCCCAGCGATGGCTGGTCGATACAAATTCCGCACCCGGCCCTCACCAACCGCAGTGCTGACATAAAATATCCTCAGTGGTAGACGGATCATGGGTTAAAGTCTCCTTGCTGTCGGGCTAACCGTGGGAGGTTTTCGTGCTTTTCCTCTAAATGTAAAGTAAATGCTGGTTAGTTGACTTAAAAAGTCCCCCACGAAGGCAAATTTTGATCCAGAACTTGATCCAGGAATTTCCTTGTCTTCTGGATTGGGTTCGAAACTACAAAACTACTGAGTTGAGCATTAGTAGTCGTAAGCCCAACATTTTGTCGGCTGTTCAACAATAGTTACAAAATAAAATTAATACCTTTTACCAATTAATCTAGCATCATTAGATTTTTATCTTCTCCTAAACGGTTTAGTAGGGTCAATTGTAACAGGGTACGATTGTAACAGAGCTGAGTGTCGGGTTCTAGGTTTGGTTCCCAAGGTGTATTTAATAAATCTACATGTACACCCCTGCTGGCAACCATTTTTATGTACTTTTGAAAGAGTTGCATCACAAAAGATATTTTCACGCTACGTAAGTACTTTTTTTGGTATTAGAATATTATATTGTAAGTAATTTTGTTTAAACAAATAAAAATTATTAACCGAATATGTAAGTGGACACCTTAGTTAACATTTCATAAAAAAAGATTAGTTTTGTTAATTAACTGGCATTGTTTTTAAAAAATGAAGCTGAAATGGCGTCTTGGGGACGATTGTAAAAATAAGTAAAGGGACGAATGTAACAGCTGAAAATAAATAATCTTATGTTTACAAACCATTATTTAACTCTTTAAGAACCACCAATAGTTTCCGATATCATTTATATTATGTTGCATGTGCATTATTTTATTTGTCACCTTTCACAGCATAAATAAAAAATTTTAACCCCTTAAAGTTAAAAGTTTAACCCTTTAAGTCCATGCTCATTATTATTTTTACTCCTAAAATATCATTACTATTTTGATCAATAAAAAAATATAACACAACTATGATAATATGTATAATTAACTATGTTTTAGTTGAATTTATGAACTGTTACAATTGACCCCGTAAGTGGGGACAATTGTAACAAGTGCACGACTGTCAAAAATTGTTAATAACTAATATAATAGCATTTAAAATAAGGTATTTATTTTTTTTTTCTAGTAGAGGATAGTCTACTTTAGTCGTCTGTGAATTAATACTAATAATATATTGGATTTTTTGTTAGTTAAAAATAGTTAAGTAAAAAATGTTACAATTGACCCCACTCTCCCCTACTATTTCTTCATTAATTTAACTTTTCAGTGCATTACTTTTTTTTTATTTATTTCAAATACCCTTGATTTTAAATTATTGATTTCAAATTATTATGGAATATAATAAGGCGAATTTTTTTTTATAAATGTTTTCTTCTAAACGTTTAAATGCCATTTCTCTATTAATTTTACTTTAGTATTTATTTCGATTAATATTTATTACAAAAATTAATTATGCATCATTTATAATAGTTTGACTTTTTACATTTCTTTTTATGCCATTCCTCCATAATTTTTTTTAGAACACAGCTTATTTATTTTATTTCAATTTAGACGCATTACCAAAATGAAGCCTTTCATGACAACTTTTTGCTTTTCTCCTATACGGATTTAATCTGTTTCTCCATTCAATTTGCTTTTCAATACATGATTTATTTTTTTCTTATTTCAATTACTGTTGATTTTAAGCTATGTAGTTTTATAGATCAATATTTTAAAATATAGCTATACATAAAATGAACTCTTGGTTTTAAATAACTTTAGATATTCTAGTTTAGTGACGTAATCCGAAGATGCAATCATGTTCGAGCTGATAATTGAGTTTATTTGACATGAATAAAAAATCATTAAAAATTAAAGAACAAGCGAAATAAAAATTTCTTTTTTTAATGAAAGCTATAAGCTAGCAATAAGCACTAATATAATCTTTAAAATATTTGAAAGAGAGAAAATCGTTTGCAGGTCTAATTTTTATCAATGACCAGTCGAAAAAATTACTATTTTCATATAGTGTGTTCTACCGAACGAACTTATTGGAAGTTAAGAATAAATTTGCTCCTTGTAAACGCAATCCAAATTTCAGAATGCTAGAACTGGAAAAACACACACTCAGATAGACTTCATTTTATTTTTATAGATAATACAGTTCAAAAATTTGTTTTGGGTCTATTGTTTTTAATCGGATGAAACCGGTTTGCATTTTTTTAAGTTCGTGGATCAGTTGGTAAACATTGTAATGCTATACGTTAAAAATAAATACAAATAATAAGTCTATGAAAAATCTCCCGAATAAAAACCCATTACATGCAACTATAAAAGTATTGCCTATAAGCAAAACATGTCATTATTAAAACACTACAGTGGGTCTCATCATTTGATCTAGTTATTATAATATAATGATTGATGTAATAAATATTCTGTATTTATATCGTCTCATTTAACCCACTAAGTTATACACTTAACACCATACACTTAAGTTAACAAGTGCAAACAGTCGCGTAAAAACAATAAAGCTGTAACATTGTATTAACTGATAATGAAGATTTTACATAGAATCTTAGAGTGTGTCTAATAATATGACTGTACTGCTATCGTATTAAATTGAATCAAGTTTCCGTTTAAGAATTAGACTGTAGTTTCAACAACTAAGCGGTTCATTATACGTGGTTACCCATCTTTTTAAATGCAGTCCACTATTTTATTTATTTATTTTTGTCAGTGCAAGCAGGAAATTATAGGAAGGGACCATTCCTTATCAGTAGCACAATAGTTGAATAAGAGAGTTGTCACTGATTAAATACGTTTCAAGTGGGGGTTTTTGTTTTTAAAAAAATTAATTGATAAAAATTCATTGTCTTTACACATGATAGATTTTAAAAGTTTTTATTTTCACTTTTAGCAAAGAAGGGATAAATGACCCCAGGTGAAAAACACAGAATTATGAATGCATAAGCACCCCATCTTCTGTATCACTCTTCACAGTGTATGATTAAAAATACGGGGTATGAATGTTGAGGTGGGGGGGGGGGAAGGACGCAAACAGGATCACGTGACCTGAGCAGTAAATGGGAAATGTATGACAATCGATTAGTTCCGCAGGAGGTAGGGAGCAAAAGAATATAAGACACAAGGGGGAGGACATGTTAAGAGAGCCCCCCCCCTTTTTTTTTTCCCTTTCCGCTGCACTGAACATTAATTGGTAACACCGTGACGCACGCGCACACCATGTCACGAAGCGTGTCGCCCACGTGGGCCTGAACACTATTAAACACTGATTGCGGGTTTTTGTCCATTGTATGTTCTTTTTTTATATTATTCAATTGATAGTTTTTAAAATTGAAACATTTTAATGTTTGTCAAAAAAATTATACTAAGCTATGGAAATAAGAAGTAGCGCACTTCATAGCTCTCTCGCCCACCCGAAATAATTTAAATCTCGTTGCCATAGTCAACTCTACTGATCTAGGTAAACGGGGAAGAAGAGTTCTTTCCATAGACACACTTTACTTAATTATTTTAGTTTTAAAAAAAATGCCCTTTACTTTGGACTGCACAAAAAATACAGTCCGTGGCCATATTATTAGACGCACTATAATAAGATTCTAGGTAAAATCTTATTTACTCAGGTGATACAGCTTTATTGTTTTTACGAGACTGTTTGCACTTGTTTATGTTCGTGTATCAATGGGTTAACATTGTAATGCAATATGTTAAATACAAATAGAAAGCATATAAAAAAAATCTTCCGAATAAAAACCCATGACATGTATGTGTAAATATTGCCGATAAACTCGTGCCAATCATGTCATAATTAAAACACTACAGTGCGCCTCATAATTTGATCTAATAACTATATACACATATAATACCTGATATAAAAAATATTCTCTATTTATATTATCTCGTTTAACCCATTGATAGACTAAGGTAAACAAGTGTAAACAGTCTTGTAAAAACAATAAAGCTGATAATTAAGATTTTTACATAGAATCTTAGAGGAGTGTCTGCGTCGAATAATTTGGCCAGAGACTGTATGTCGGTGGATGAAAATAGTTTTAAGAGGATAATTTATGCATTTATAATACAAAAATTAACAGGTGAAATATTTTTATGATAATGGCGAAAAGAAAATGTATGATTACTTCAAAACAGCCGATAAATGAATTCAAATGAAAAAAATATGAACCGTCATGGCTCAGGGGACGTCCATCCTCTAATGAGGCAAACCGGGTTCGAATCCCAGGGACAGTGGATCGATACGAATTCCGCATCAACCTTGCACCGACCAGTATCCTCAAAGATAGACAGATCATGGGTTAGAGTCCCTTTGCCGCTAGGCTAACCGTAAGAGGTTTTCGTCTCCATGTAACGCAAATGCTGGTTAATTCCATCAAAAAGTCCACCACGAAGGCAAATGTTTCTCAATAATTGATCCAGGAGTTCCCTCGTCTTTTGGATTGTTTCAAAATTACAAAACTACGGATTTGAGCTCAAAGTAACAAGACTACGGAGTTGAGCCTTAGTAGTTGCAAACCCAAAATTGGGTCGACTGTTCAACGACGATTATAAAATATAAAAAATACAATAAAGTAAATATGTAATGTCACAATCGTCCTGATGAAAAGAACTTTAAACAAATACTAAGAAAATAATATTGCTTTGTGGAATGAAAACGATCCAAGTTTTTCCTCTCGCGTATCAAAAAAGATGGACGATATTTATTTTATTTTTTTATTTTATTTTCAGTCATTTCTTCGTTTTATCACATTATTTATCTTCTCTGAAACTCGGAGAATAGTGTTTCAAATTATTTATGTCTATCTTGTTAAAAACAATTGTTCAAACAGATAAATATTAAATAATAAACAAAAGTAATAAATTAAATGATCGAAATTTTTCAAACTAAATAAGTCTATGATATATTAAACAATGTAATTTTTTAATAAAAATTGCTTTCCTTTTCGCTCCAATTCATAGAATATACCATGATAACATTAAAATAATAATTCTTTCTTTATTTATATGAATAATTTTTCGCATTAAATTTTATTTGTTTTGATCACTTCAATCAATTGTTAATGAAGCTGATTCAATTCAATTTGGAGGCAAATATTTTCTGAGAATAAAATTGTTCGACACAGAATGATATATATATATATATTTTAAATCTGATTATGTTTGAGATAAATTTAGAAAAATGTCTGTTAAATTTCTTGGTTACACAGACATTTATTAGTTTTTAAGGTGTTTGCATGAAAAGGGATGTGGAAATAGTTCAAAACAGCTTTGCTGCAAACCGAGCTGTCGATAATCCCATCTCATATTTTTAAGTGAGACTGAAGTTTAACATAAGCACAGATATTTTATTTTATATTCCTCGTCGAACAGTTGGCCGAGTGGTTAGGGTTTACGACTACTCATGTTCAACGCTGTAGCCTTGTCATTTTGAACTCAATCCAGAAGACAAGGGAACCCCTGGATCAAGTATTGGGGAAATTTGCCTTCGTGGAGAACTTTTTGATGGAACTATCCCGCATTTGCGCTACGTGGAAAGGAAAACCATGATTACTGCCCACGGTTAGCTTGAAGGCAAGGGAACTCTAGCCCATGATCCGTCTACCACTGAAAATATTTTACATCATTACTGTGGTCGGTGCAAGCTGGATGCGGAACTCGTATCGATCATTGTATCGCTGGGATTCGAACCCGGTTCATCTCATTTTAAGGCAAACGCTCTATCCCCTGAGCTATCAGGACCCAAGCACAGGCATATTTTAAATTTTATTTTGTTTTATTCGTCGTGGAACAGCAGACCCAATTTTGGATTTATGACTACTCATGTTCAACTCCGTAGCCTTGTTATTTTGAACCCATCCAGAAGACAAGAAAACGCCTGGATTAGTACCCTCAGAGATATTGATTTGTTATGGGAACATGGAGGACTTTGCGACTCGACAGATTCAACGTGCTCAGCCCCCATTTACTACACAGGGAGTCTTCGGCCAGCGGGGGTCGAACCCACGAACTCTTAGACATGTGTCCAGTGCTCTACCGACCAGGCTATCCCGGCCTTTAAGCACAGGCATTATAGAAATACAAACACGTTTTAAAAACAACGCAAAGAACTTTTAGCTTTCTTTTGAACTCAAATTTGTACTATAATGTTTTGCGCTCACGATAAAAGCCATAAAAATCATGTCAATGACTCGAAGCAGACAAAGATGCTCTTTTTTAGAAAGCTTAAATGAGTTAAAAAAAAAAATAATAAATAAATAAATAAATATTCAACGTATAAAGGTATTTTTTTGCCAATTAGTAAATGTCTTAGATTTTTGTAGACTTTTTTTAAAAAAAATATTTTTTCGGGGAAAAAAAACTATTTACCAATATTCAAGTGAATTTAAGCAACATACCAAATTTTCACTGTGAATAGCAGTCGAGTCATGTAAGTTAACAGATTACTTTGAATGAATAATTTTGAAGCAGGAACATTTTTTGAGTGCGCAGACGATTCCGAATATAATTTTATAGTTATCGTCAAATTACTCGGAATAAAACAAGTAAAAAAAGAAAAAAGAAAAAATTCAAAAATTTTGCTCTTTTTAAAGATAGTGACCACAAATTAATATTTTTGTTAACAACTCTTGTTTATTTACTTCAGTCTGAAGTGGTTTTTGGAGGGGAGAAACAGCAGCTGCGGAGATTATGAGTAAGTGTGTCACTTATTAGCCCATTATCTGTCCCCCTCCCTCTTCTGAAGTGGTGGTAGGTATGGGGGGGGGAAGAGAGAGAACAGCAGGTGTCATAAGAAGTGATACAGGTAGCATGGATGACGCAGGTGTCTATCAGATATCATATCCAACAGTGGAAAAGGCTTGCAACGGAAAATAAATGAAATTTCAGTCTTACTTTACTTTTAAAGGCGACAGGAGGGTTATCACGTAACTGTTAATGTCATTTTTCAGAATAACCAAAATAGGGGAATTTAGGTTAAAGTACAAATGTCTATTTTCTATACAAACCTTGCAAGTGAGGAAAAATATTACACTAAACCAAATAGTGAACCTTCGAGGGACCGAAATTTCGGCTCACTGTAATCGGGACTGCACTATCCGTACTGCAAACAATTATAATTCATTTTTCCAAAATGCTTCCTTTTATGATACATTATTTAAATAAATGACCCATAAAAAGAAATATAAAAATAATTAAAAAGTATAATATAATAATAATTAATATGTAGCAACAAAAAATGCGTTCACTTTTATTTTTTATGTCTCTTCGTCTTGCTTACAAAAAATTTAGGGATGATCTTTATAGAAACTGAGATAGAAGAAGAAAAACATTCCACTCAGTAAATGGCTTTTAAAAATGTATTTTATGTAGAAATTTCAAAATTACCAAAAAATTAGGAAAAGAAATCAGTCGAAGACAGAAAAAAAAGTTCATAATAACCCATTTTCTTCTTTTGGTAAACTATATCAACAATAAATAATATTATATGTGTATAGCAAGGCATGGGAGCAAATATTTCGTTCAGTATATCTGGGAGTTCACTAGAAACCTTGTTCACTATAGCAGGGCTTTGCTGTATTACTGTAGAATAACCCTGAACGTGTTTATATCTGACTTAGTTCTGCTGAAATTACCATTTTGAAAATTAGAAAGGGGGGGATGCAATAGTTTGAGATAAAAATTGTAGATTTTTAAAAATTAATTTTTGGATTTTCCATAACGCATCTCATTACGATATATTTTTTTATTCAAAATTGTTGCCTTTAAATTGAAAATAAATAAATAAATATTTTGAGCTCGATTAATAGCGGATACTTTTTGAATGGATTTCCGGTTGTCCAGAATGTGTATTATAGTGATGTATCTTTTATTCAAAATTGCTATTTAAAAATGAAAGAAAATATTTTGAGCAAATAATTTTATAAATTGTAAATTTTCAGAATACGTTTTTCCAGAAAGTGTCTCATCATGATTCAAAATTAATATTTAAGAATGAGATAAAGAATATAATATTTCGAGCCAATAATTGTATAGATATGAGACTTTCCAAATCGTTTTCTTACTCTTCTTGATTTTGAATAAATAATAATAATATCTTTATAATTTAACACCATTTCTTACAAAATTAAAAACAGAAATCAAAGGCTCTAAGCCTTTGATTTCTATTTTTAATGTGATGAAATCTCTTGTTCAGAAAGGAGAAGAGGTGAAAATTTTGGCCCCTTAATGCTAAGTTAATTTCACTTTTGACATATTTTGCCATCTTAAATAACTCATAATCTAAAATTTTAAATATCTCAAGAACTGATGGACTGATTATTTTTTTATTCTTTCAAATTTTGATTTTTTTCCTTTCAACTGCATTAAAATAGTGTTAAAATGAGTGCACCCTAAAATTCAATTTTTCAACCCAATTTTCAGCCCAATTCATTTTTTTTTTAAATAATGAATGGTATGAAAATAATAATTATAACTTAACTATTTTTTTTGCTAGAATTTATTTTTGGAGGATTTTGTTTTGTAGTTGAAAAAAAAAAAAATGTTTTGCTACTAACTTTCGATCACTCTCATGTGTGAATGGAGTACCCTATTTTTCAGATTGCGGTAACCATCCCCCCTGAATATTTTGAGGGTCAAAAATCCGTCTAAGAAATGGTATGCTCTTGGCCAAAGGATACTGGATTTGTTCGCCAAGGGTATGCTAATTCAGGGAAAGAACATTTTTGAGTCTGATGATTTCAAAACTTAAATTATCGTCTTCGCATAAGTTTGTTTCCCTATTTGTGAACATCAAATTATTGTTACAGAATTTGATCAGTCATTTTAAATTTGTTTTTGCACTTTATACAGTAATAAATTAAAAATAATTATTACTAAATAAAATCCTTTAAATGATTCCAAAGGAGGGATTTTCTGGATGATTCAAAAGGCCGAATCACACAAAATCGTACTTTCTTTGAACACCTTATTATTATTTTTAACGGATGCAATCTTGTTCAAATGGGTCATTTCGTCGACCGGATTATTTCGTCGACAAGGTCATTTCGTCAACAGCGTCGTAGGGTCACTTAGTTGACAGTGCCGTTTCGTCGGAGCTTCAATTCGTTGACAGGTTCTTTCGTAGAGAGGGTCAATGTGTTTAAAACTATTATACTATAAAACTTCGTATATTTATGTTGAATTATTTTAAAACTAGCCTGAAGCAAATTATTTATCGTATGTTAGAGAAAAGAAACATTTTTTAATTTTTTATTAAATTTAAAATTGTCTATTCCATTTCCATTTATTTGCTTTACAACACGTTGCAAAAACGATCCTTTTTTTTTTTTTTTTTTACGTTTGGTGTTCTAGTTGTATTTAGCACATTTTAAGTTGTATTTTGCACAATTTTTTCCAGTTGTAGAACACATTTGTTTCAAATATAAATTTTTAATGCTCATTATTGTAGATAAGCATCGCAAACACAATTGAATGATTCTTGAGAAAGCAAGTAAGTGGACTCAACAAATTATATAAATTTTTTAAGTCAATTCCTACTTAGGTCAGCAAAGAAAAGTTTTATTTTAGTTACTTATTATGAAATAATAATAAAAATTTACACCCATACAAAACTAAAATTAATTATTTAAATTTAATGAATGAATTGATATTTGCAAACACTGTATTAACATCAAGTGTCATTCCACTACAAATATTAAAGAATGTATTTGAACTTGAGTGGATGAATAAAAAGTATTTTATGAACGATTGAAAATTTGAACAAGATATAGGGAGAGTGTGAACTAATAGTAGGTATTGAAATAACAAGAAAAAAAAAAAGAAAAAAAAAGAAGAAGAAAAGACAGTGAATGAATGAACTATTAAAACCAGTTGATCAATAGATCATTTTATTATCATTTTGTAAACAGGCCATATCAGAGACAAAACGTCCTTGAAAAGAAAATTATTGAACGATGTATAATGTAAATAAAACTAAATAAATCCCATTAATGCAATCTTTAAAAAAAGAATAAAAATAGTAGTTACAATGAAAACAATACAGTTGTGATTACAAAGAATTTAATCATATAAATAACTTCTCATTCGTTACTTCTTATCTTATAATGTATTTTATATTTTCTATACTTAAATATTTCTTTTTTTTTTCAGTTGATTTTTTGTCCTATACAAGTAGTCAAAATTTTGTAACGATTTGTATATTAACATAATTTTCTTACACAAAATTTCAGTAACTATAAATTTTATAACCAAGACGATTTATTTATTTATTTTGTTGTTGTTGCAAAATATCGATTTATAAAGGGAGGGGGGGGGGGAGATGAGGAAAGTGAGGTGGAACTTTCTAGAATTATAAAAATGCATGTTTGAAAAAGTAAAATAAAAATTCAACATGGAAAACATATTGGCAAGCATTATTTATGGATAATTTTATTTCAAACCTCACGTGTTTGTCAGCCATGCTGTTGAGGACGGGAGTTCCTGGCAATTACGTATTTGAGAAATTGAAATGAAATATTATTTGAAACAAATGCCTTGTTCAATTGTTTTTTATTTAATTATTTATTTATGACACTTTAATGTTTTACAGTTTTATTATAGTAGTGTATTTATACTAGTATAATCCTTTTAAATAACATCATGTTAGTGTACATTCGCGAGTGTGACCAAAGTGATAAATCATTCGAAACTCAAATATTAGTTAACTCTAAATACGCAATTATGGTTAACTGACAGCCATAAGGGCATTTTAAATTCCGTGCATTCAAATTGGAAAAATTAGTTGAACCCTGATTCATTACTATGCTAACGTAAAAAGTAGTTGCCAGGAATTGCTACAAACTACTGTTTTTTTATATCGCACTACTCATTACACTCCTTTTAAGTAGCATAATAACACTCCAGAAAACCTTTTCCTTTCCTTTTAAATAACATCATGTTAGTTTACATTCGCGAGTGTGACCAAAGTGATAAATTATTCGAATATTAGTTAACTCTAAATACGCAATTATGGTTAACTGACAGCCATAAGGGCATTTTAAATTCCGTGCATTCAAATTGGAAAAATTAGTTGAACCCTGATTCATTACTATGCTAACGTAAAAAGTAGTTGCCAGAAATTGCTACAATCTACTGTTTTTTTATATCGCACTACTCATTACACTCCTTTTAAGTAGCATAATAACACTCCAGAAAACCTTTTCCTTTCCTTTTAAATAACATCATGTTAGTGTACATTCGCGAGTGTGACCAAAGTGATAAATTATTCGAATATTACTTAACTCTAAATACGCAATTATGGTTAACTGACAGCCATAAGGGCATTTTAAATTCCGTGCATTCAAATTGGAAAAATTAGTTTAATCCTGATTCATTACTATGCTAACGTAAAAAGTAGTTGCCAGGAATTGCTACAAACTACTGTTTTTTTATATCGAACTACTCATTACACTCCTTTTAAGTAGCATAATAACACTCCAGAAAACCTTTTCCTTTCCTTTTAAATAACATCATGTTAGTTTACATTCGCGAGTGTGACCAAAGTGATAAATTATTCGAATATTAGTTAACTCTAAATACGCAATTATGGTTAACTGACAGCCATAAGGGCATTTTAAATTCCGTGCATTCAAATTGGAAAAATTAGTTGAACCCTGATTCATTACTATGCTAACGTAAAAAGTAGTTGCCAGAAATTGCTACAATCTACTGTTTTTTTATATCGCACTACTCATTACACTCCTTTTAAGTAGCATAATAACACTCCAGAAAACCTTTTCCTTTCCTTTTAAATAACATCATGTTAGTGTACATTCGCGAGTGTGACCAAAGTGATAAATTATTCGAATATTAGTTAACTCTAAATACGCAATTATGGCTAACTGACAGCCATAAGGGCATTTTAAATTCCGTGCATTCAAATTGGAAAAATTAGTTGAACCCTGATTCATTACTATGCTAACGTAAAAAGTAGTTGCCAGGAATTGCTACAAACTACTGTTTTTTTATATCGCACTACTCATTACACTCCTTTTAAGTAGCATAATAACACTCCAGAAAACCTTTTCCTTTCCTTTTAAATAACATCATGTTAGTTTACATTCGCGAGTGTGACCAAAGTGATAAATTATTCGAATATTAGTTAACTCTAAATACGCAATTATGGTTAACTGACAGCCATAAGGGCATTTTAAATTCCGTGCATTCAAATTGGAAAAATTAGTTGAACCCTGATTCATTACTATGCTAACGTAAAAAGTAGTTGCCAGGAATTGCTACAAACTACTGTTTTTTTATATCGCACTACTCATTACACTCCTTTTAAGTAGCATAATAACACTCCAGAAAACCTTTTCCTTTCCTTTTAAATAACATCATGTTAGTTTACATTCGCGAGTGTGACCAAAGTGATAAATTATTCGAATATTAGTTAACTCTAAATACGCAATTATGGTTAACTGACAGCCATAAGGGCATTTTAAATTCCGTGCACTCAAATTGGAAAAATTAGTTGAACCCTGATTCATTACTATGCTAACGTAAAAAGTAGTTGCCAGAAATTGCTACAATCTACTGTTTTTTTATATCGCACTACTCATTACACTCCTTTTAAGTAGCATAATAACACTCCAGAAAACCTTTTCCTTTCCTTTTAAATAGCATCATGTTAGTGTACATTCGCGAGTGTGACCAAAGTGATAAATTATTCGAATATTAGTTAACTCTAAATACGCAATTATGGTTAACTGACAGCCATAAGGGCATTTTAAATTCCGTGCATTCAAATTGGAAAAATTAGTTGAGCCCTGATTCATTACTATGCTAGCGTAAAAAGTAGTTGCCAGGAATTGCTACAAACTACTGTTTTTTTATATCGCACTACTCATTACACTCCTTTTAAGTAGCATAATAACACTCCAGAAAACCTTTTCCTTTCCTTTTAAATAACATCATGTTAGTGTACATTCGCGAGTGTGACCAAAGTGATAAATTATTCGAATATTAGTTAACTCTAAATACGCAATTATGGTTAACTGACAGCCATAAGGGCATTTTAAATTGCGTGCATTCAAATTGGAAAAATTAGTTGAACCCTGATTCATTACTATGCTAACGTAAAAAGAAGTTGCCAGGAATTGCTACAAACTACTGTTTTTTTATATCGCACTACTCATTACACTCCTTTTAAGTAGCATAATAACACTCCAGAAAACCTTTTCCTTTCCTTTTAAATAACATCATGTTAGTGTACACTCGCGAGTGTGATCAAAGTGATAAATTATTCGAATATTAGTTAACTCTAAATACGCAATTATGGTTAACTGACAGCCATAAGGGCATTTTAAATTCCGTACATTCAAATAGGAAAAATTAGTTGAACCCTGATTCATTACTATGCTAACGTAAAAAGTAGTTGCCAGGAATTGCTACAAACTACTGTTTTTTTATATCGCACTACTCATTACACTCCTTTTAAGTAGCATAATAACACTCCAGAAAACCTTTTCCTTTCCTATTAAAAAACATCATGTTAGTGTACATTCGCGAGTGTGACCAAAGTGATAAATTATTCGAAACTCAAATATTAGTTAAATCTAAATACGCAATTATGGTTAACTGACAGCCATAAGGGCATTTTAAATTCCGTGCATTCAAATTGGAGAACTTAGTTGAACCCTGATTCATTACTATGCTAACGTAAAAAGTAGTTGCTAGGAATTGCTACAAACTACTTTTTTTTTATATCGCTCTACTCATTACACTCCTTTTAAGTAGCATAATAACACTCCAAAAAACCTTTTCCTTTCCTTTTAAAAAACATCATGTTAGTGTACATTCGCGAGTGTGACCAAAGTGATAAATTATTCGAATATAAGTTAACTCTAAATACGCAATTCCCTATTGGAAAAAAATCGTAAAACCAGTATCAAAAACCAGTATAAATGATACCAGAACCAGTATGACCATACTGGAAATTTAAAACCTGGTATAATACCATACTGGAAATTTTAAAACCAGTATAGTACCATACTGGAAATTTCAGAACCAGTATAGCACCATACTGGAAATTTTAAAACCAGTATAACACCATACGGAAAATTTTAAAACCAGTATAGTGCCATACTGGAAAGTGTAAAACCAGTATGGCACTATATCAGAAATTTAACCAGTATGGATCATACTGGAAATTTTGATACCAGATATAAAATCGCACTGGAAATTTTGATACCAGTTTTCAAACATACTGGGAGATTTAAAGTAGTTTTAAAATATAGCTTCATTCTTAGTAAGTACATATTGTTCTGAAAATCTAATGGTTTTGAAATTTTCAAACTTCGTTTATTTTATTTATTTATTTTTATTATATACTTCTTTCAAATAATTTATTTCTTAGATTTGTATAAGAATTCTTAACGTATATATCAAAGGCGGTTATAGCGTACATTTTCTATGTACATTAATTAAAAAAATACATATTTAAAAATATTAAAATCATTTTATAATTTTGAAGAAAAGGAAGTTTTTGAGTAAGATTTTTACACATTTTAATTATTTCAAATTCTGCTTAAAATCATTTAAATGTAAGTAATTTTCTAATAAAAGTAATTTAATACTAATAGATTGTGTTTTTATACGTTTATTATTTATTTACTTATTTATTTTTTGATTTACAAAATTTATTTTATTCAAAGTCATGATGACATATTATTTAATTGTATCACTTTAAATTTTATTATAAATTGTTTTTATTTATTTATTATATTTGAATTTATTCTAGAACAATGTTACTCCCAACCGAAACTAATTTATCAATTCGCGAAATAAATTAATTAGTTTAGGTTTCAAACAACTTCGCAGCAAAAGAAATGTGTTTACATAAATTAAAAATTGATATAAAATCTCAAATTTTTTCCTTCAAACATAAACCTCTCCTTCATAAATTTATAAATTTCAGTCCGTTTTAGAAATTTGTAATTAATAAATTTAAATCATAAAACAAAATAAACTTTTTTTGAATGAAATAAATAAACTTTTTTTGAATGAAATAAATAAATTTGTTTTATAACTATATAGTTAATTCAATTCTAAATCAATCTATAAAAGCGAAAAAGAGCGATTAATTCAGAAACGAATGGGAACCACGCAAAAGACGAGAATCGACTTTTAGTAGTTCGTAAATTCTATATCAAGCTACCACGAATTGATGAATTAGTTCGTTAAATCCATATCACGCTACCTGAGCTATATAGCACAGTTTTTCTAGTTCTTTCCGTTTCTCTGTCTGAACTTCACAGCCAATCACACTTGTTTACATCCGGCCCGGACATCGAGCATCGTGGAAAGAATGGCGGTATATTTTAGTAAGTGTATTTTTCTCTTTATTTCTTGCTTTTATTTGCATCTTTGTTAGTTACAGAAATGTTAAAACGTACGCTTGAGTATGAATAGTATTTATATTTTAAGTTATCAAGACATATATTACATTCTTGAATTATTACTGCTTTGCTTGTGCATGCATAGGTTAGGGTAACGATATATAGACTTCATTGCATGAGAAGAAAGTATTTTTAATGTTTTTTTTCCTCGGTTTCTTAATGAAACTTTAATTGAAACGCTTTGTCCAAATGTTTTTTACATAAATTCTCACTAATATCACCGTTATTAACAAATTAATTATTTGTTTAGTTGTATATAATATTTGTAAACTTCGCATTATATATTAAGTGTTAATCTCAAATTCTTTTGTTATTTTTAATTTTATTTTAAAAATTTTAAAGCATTTAGTTTTAATGATATTTTATTAACTGTTGGTACCCTGAAGTTTCAGTAAAACTAAAATATCATTTTAAAAACAAAGCACTTGATACTTAAAAGTTTGATATTACTACCTAGTTAATAGCGTACATATATTTTGTAGTTGTATAATTTCTAAATCAAATTTTTTTTTTTCAGAAATGATTTGGAAAACAGCATATTTCATTTTTATTTTAATAGAGGTATGTTTTTCTAGTTCTTGACACATTCAACATGCAAACTATTATAGATTTTTTTTTAAAAATTCGATAGTTATTTTATCTTTTATAAATCTACATTTAGGGATATTTCAGTGTCAGGATCCATTGCACCAGCTACAACTGCCTAAAAGATTTTAAGCTGACAAAATTTATTTATTATTTAAAAAAGAAAGACTAGTAGAGATTTGCCTGGGATGGCTACAAGTTATACTCTTTAAATTGGTCCTGTTCTTTCATGTTTTTGTTTTAATTTCTCCATGAGGTGGGCCGACCCGAAAGTGGCAGTGATGTTTTTAAGATGTTTGCAAAATTCCCAGAATTCTGAAAGTTTCAGTTATCTATATCAATAAAACATTTTGCAAAAAACATAGTAGTTTGCAGTCCTGAATTCATTATATTCTTATCTTTGTGCATAAAAGTGATACGGTGTATATAAAGTTATTCAGTTTGTTAATAAATTGAATTAGTGAAACCTTTTTGTAAATTTTCATATTGTAGTTACAAATTAATTATAAAATAGAACTGAATGCTTCTTAGATTTTAATGAATATAAAAAGTATATGCAAATTTAAATGTTTCAATATTTTTACTTCTAAGTTCAGCCACTGAATAGTTCAATTTTTAGCCTTACGTTCAAATTTTATTTGTTTAAAGCCTTGAATATGATTTGCATGATAATTAATTTAAGTGTTAACCTTTTGACAAAGTTATAAGCTGAACTGTTTAAAAAATTTTGTACTGAAACTAAAATGGTCAAAAGTTACTTCAGATCATCCATACTTAAATTTTTGCATAGAGTCACTCTAAAAAGTTGGTTGGTAATGTGCTTTCATGATGTGGGCGTTTGTGAATTCTTTTGTGTTGTCGACAAGAAGTGGATAGTATGAGCCTATGATACCCATGTTAGACATTAACTTCCCTTTATTAGAAATCTCTTTCAAATTACAAAAATAATAAAATTTTGGTGGACCATCATTTTTTCTTACTATTGTCGTGCTGATCTAAGTTTCAATTAGCCAGTTGAAATATTTATTATATTTATAATTGATTGATATACTAGTTGAAAAATGAGTAGTATTTGCAATTGTATTTCTCATACTTAATAGTTATTCTGAAAAATTATTTTACTGTATAAGTTAAGACTATATAATTTGGATAATTGTTTATTCTTAATTATAAATAATTTATTTTAATCTTTTATTTATTTACAGTCTGTGTATTACAATAGCTGATTTGTAAATTAACATCATACATTGTTTGAAATTTTAGATATTTAACTGTAACTGTATATACTTATTTTGAACCAAAGTAAGGTTTAATTTAATCTTATTAAAATAGTATTAAATTTCTGTGGTATTATGTTTCAAGATCTTAATAATAAGATTAAATATTGAGTCTAACTTTTTGTATGTGTTGCATATGTTACTGTAGACAATGAATTTTTTTAAAAATGTATGATTGAACAGTTCCTCGATTATTCGTAACCTTATTAATATGCATACACCTATTTTATTTTAATTTTGTAAGAATTGAATATATGAAATCTGTTTTTTTGGCATTCTGGGTCTTTGTCTAAGTTATTTACATCTCTAACAGCTAGTTTCTGAGTTTTTAAAATGCATAAAAGTTTATTAAAAATTGGAGTAAATGTAGTACCCTATTGATATAAATATTATTATTATTAAAAAGAAATAATAAGCATAATGCTTTACCAATTTTAATCAAGTCATATGAGCTGAAAAATCTATGCATCCTATTTGTGTCATGGTGAAATTTATCATAATCATATGAAAAATTTAACATAATTAAGCTTTTAGTTAATATAACCTTAATTAACTGTCATTTATAGCATTTTTCATTGTCTATTTATTTATCAATATGATGTGAAAAAAGTTGAAAGCTTTTTAAAATTCTTTACTATTTTTATTCATTTAATAATTTTTGTTGTCAATTTAATAGTTAGGAAAAAGTATACAAATGTCAAAAATGTCTAATGGAATTAACACTGCAATCTGAAATATTAACTTAATCAACATTGTAATCTAAAATTTAGCATAAACAGATAAAGCATAATATTAAAAGATAAGGCATACAATGTTAAAAATGAGATTTTTTGAAATTGTTGTTTAGTCTACACATTCTGTTAATTCAAATTTTGTTTATATTAGGAGCTCTAAGTAGAAACATTGTTGCTGGCTCTTATTTGGTGAAGTTAGAAAGATAATTCTAAGAGATAGACATTAAAGAAAAGTCTGAGGGATCCTGCACAAACAAACAACCTCCAAATAGATGGTTAGGTGACGTCGAAGAGACTTGAAAATTGACTGTTAGAAAGTGCATATTTGACACAGCTAAGGCCTGCAAGCGACAGATGTGTTTGTAGAAAATAAAAATGAAACACAGCAAGGGAGAGATATCATATTTAAACTAAGCGAATCAATCAACTTTTTGAATTTGCACACAAGTGTACTAAAAGTGCTTTTCAGTCGCTTCACGTCATAAGAACTATTAAAATATGACAAAATTGATTTCATTTGATTATAAAAAGACTAATATTTTTTAGGCTGTTATGGTAATGTTTATATCAATTTTGTAATTGTGTAATTCTTATATCTTATTGAAGTCAGAGTTTAAATTATGTCATATTCAATGTTTAAAAGTTTTAATATTGTGTTGTGTGTTTTTATTCAGTATATATATTTATTATTATATTAATTATATTTTGTTGAGTTCACACCAATTATGAGATAAGAAAAGCCTTTGAAAATTTATGCTTTATGAACTTGTGTCGCTATATAAATAATTCGCTCTTGAGATTTAATTTTTTTAGGCAATAACTTTTTTTCCTACTTTAATTTTCAGATATTACGTGATAAGTAAATTATCATAAAAATTAAATACTTCAAATAGAAAATGAGTATAACAAATTGTGCTTTAAGTCAAGGAATCTTAAGAAAAATGTCAATAGAATGACAGAGTAAAATAATTCAAATTTTTTATTTATATTAGTTAATAACTTGTGTCATTTGAGCTTTTATTTGTAGCTATTATTACTACTCTAACCACTATTATGTTTTAATGATTAAAGTTAACTATAATTTAAATATCAAATATATCTAAAATTAAAATGGTTTGTATTTAAATCTATAGTAGCAAGCAAATACATTGGTCAAAGTGTAACATAACTATATAATTATATTTTACAATGTCCGATTTCAAAGTAAACGAACAATGTCAAATTAGATTGATTTCAAATATTTTTGGCGGCATTTCAAACATTATTTGGTATATGTGTTATTTGTATTCCATTCTATTTATCAATTACTTAAATATAAACCAAAGTTAATTGATTTAAATGAAATCATAATTTTATAATTAGATTGTTTAAATTAATATCTATAGATATATACACTTAACATGGTCTCCTTATTGTGCATGTGAATTTGAATTTGTCAAACATTTCCGTGGCTTAATTTTCAAAATTTATTTTGTCAGTTCGAAAGATATGAAAAAAAAGTTAAAATTAAGATTTTGACTTATTTTAGTCTGGTTTTTGGCTATTCATTACATAATATTTCTAATCCTCAATCAATTTTCATAAAATCTGAAGAATGCATTTACACTTTTTTTAATGTTGCTGCAAAAAAATTTTTGTGTAGTATTTTAGAATCAAATATTATTGACAATTATTTCTAATATATTAATTAATTGTTAAAAAATTTTCATTAACTGTGAAGAAGTTTAAAAAATAAAACAGTTAATTTGATTTTTATAAACATAATGCAAGCTATAGCTTTTGACAAAGTGTGAATTGAGGTCAGTGTTTTATTTCCCTGTATAAACCAGGTGACTTTATTTATTTACACAATTGTATAAATGTTTTATTTTCTAATTCAGAGCAGTTTACTAACCTTCCTGTATCAAATTGTAGTACCTCACTATACTTGTGTTAAAAATAAACCATTACACCATCCCAGTATACTGGGTTCCTGTATCATACCGGCTTATGAAACACCGGTCCCAGTATGTTACTGGTTCCGGTATCATACCGGAAAAATTTTTATACCGGCTTATGAAACACCGGTTCCGGTATGATACTGGTTCCGGTATCATACTGGAATACATTCTATACCGGCTTATGAAACACCGGTTCCGGTATGATACTGGTTCCGGTATCATACCGGGATCCGTTTGATACCGGCTTATGAAACACCGGTTCCGGTATGATACTGGTTCCGGTATCATACCGGGATCCATTTGGTACCGGCTTATGAAACACCGGTTCCGGTATGATACTGGGTCCGGTATAATACCGGATCCAATATCATACCGGAACCGGTGTTTCATAAGCCGGTATAATTTTTTTTATACCGGGAATTTTTTCCAATAGGGTTATGGTTAACTGACAGCCATAAGGGCATTTTAAATTGCGTGCATTCAAATTGGAAAAATTAGTGGAACCCTGATTCATTACTATGCTAACGTAAAAAGTAGTTGCCAGGAATTGCTACAAACTACTGTTTTTTTATATCGCACTACTCATTACACTCCTTTTAAGTAGCATAATAACACTCCAGAAAACCTTTTCCTTTCCTTTTAAATAACATCATGTTAGTGTACACTCGCGAGTGTGATCAAAGTGATAAATTATTCGAATATTAGTTAACTCTAAATACGCAATTATGGTTAACTGACAGCCATAAGGGCATTTTAAATTCCGTGCATTCAAATAGGAAAAATTAGTTGAACCCTGATTCATTACTATGCTAACGTAAAAAGTAGTTGCCAGGAATTGCTACAAACTACTGTTTTTTTATATCGCACTACTCATTACACTCCTTTTAAGTAGCATAATAACACTCCAGAAAACCTTTTCCTTTCCTTTTAAAAAACATCATGTTAGTGTACATTCGCGAGTGTGACCAAAGTGATAAATTATTCGAAACTCAAATATTAGTTAAATCTAAATACGCAATTATGGTTAACTGACAGCCATAAGGGCATTTTAAATTCCGTGCATTCAAATTGGAGAACTTAGTTGAACCCTGATTCATTACTATGCTAACGTAAAAAGTAGTTGCCAGGAATTGCTACAAAATACTGTTTTTTTATATCGCACTACTCATTACACTCCTTTTAAGTAGCATAATAACACTCCAGAAAACCTTTTCCTTTCCTTTTAAATAACATCATGTTAGTGTACATTCGCGAGTGTGACCAAAGTGATAAATTATTCGAATATTAGTTAACTCTAAATACGCAATTATGGTTAACTGACAGCCATAAGGGCATTTTAAATTGCGTGCATTCAAATTGGAAAAATTAGTTGAACCCTGATTCATTACTATGCTAACGTAAAAAGTAGTTGCCAGGAATTGCTACAAACTACTGTTTTTTTATATCGCACTACTCATTACACTCCTTTTAAGTAGCATAATAACACTCCAGAAAACCTTTTCCTTTCCTTTTAAATAACATCATGTTAGTGTACACTCGCGAGTGTGATCAAAGTGATAAATTATTCGAATATTAGTTAACTCTAAATACGCAATTATGGTTAACTGACAGCCATAAGGGCATTTTAAATTCCGTACATTCAAATAGGAAAAATTAGTTGAACCCTGATTCATTACTATGCTAACGTAAAAAGTAGTTGCCAGGAATTGCTACAAACTACTGTTTTTTTATATCGCACTACTCATTACACTCCTTTTAAGTAGCATAATAACACTCCAGAAAATCTTTTCCTTTCCTATTAAAAAACATCATGTTAGTGTACATTCGCGAGTGTGACCAAAGTGATAAATTATTCGAAACTCAAATATTAGTTAAATCTAAATACGCAATTATGGTTAACTGACAGCCATAAGGGCATTTTAAATTCCGTGCATTCAAATTGGAGAACTTAGTTGAACCCTGATTCATTACTATGCTAACGTAAAAAGTAGTTGCCAGGAATTGCTACAAACTACTTTTTTTTTATATCGCACTACTCATTACACTCCTTTTAAGTAGCATAATAACACTCCATAAAACCTTTTCCTTTCCTTTTAAAAAACATCATGTTAGTGTACATTCGCGAGTGTGACCAAAGTGATAAATTATTCGAATATAAGTTAACTCTAAATACGCAATTATGGTTAACTGACAGTCAAAAGGGCATTTTAAATTGCGTGCATTCAAATTGGAAAAATTAGTTGAACCCTGATTCATTACTATGCTAACGTAAAAAGTAGTTGCCAGGAATTGCTACAAACTACTGTTTTTTTATATCGCACTACTCATTACACTCCTTTTAAGTAGCATAATAACACTCCAGAAAACCTTTTCCTTTCCTTTTAAATAACATCATGTTAGTGTACACTCGCGAGTGTGATCAAAGTGATAAATTATTCGAATATTAGTTAACTCTAAATACGCAATTATGGTTAACTGACAGCCATAAGGGCATTTTAAATTCCGTGCATTCAAATAGGAAAAATTAGTTGAACTCTGATTCATTACTATGCTAACGTAAAAAGTAGTTGCCAGGAATTGCTACAAACTACTGTTTTTTTATATCGCACTACTCATTACACTCCTTTTAAGTAGCATAATAACACTCCAGAAAACCTTTTCCTTTCCTTTTAAAAAACATCATGTTAGTGTACATTCGCGAGTGTGACCAAAGTGATAAATTATTCGAAACTCAAATATTAGTTAACTCTAAATACGCAATTATGGTTAACTGACAGCCATAAGGGCATTTTAAATTCCGTGCATTCAAATTGGAGAACTTAGTTGAACCCTGATTCATTACTATGCTAACGTAAAAAGTAGTTGCCAGGAATTGCTACAAACTACTGTTTTTTTATATCGCACTACTCATTACACTCCTTTTAAGTAGCATAATAACACTCTAGAAAACCTTTTCCTTTCCTTTTAAATAACATCATGTTAGTGTACATTCGCGAGTGTGATCAAAGTGATAAATTATTCGAATATTAGTTAAATCTAAATACGCAATTATGGTTAACTGACAGCAATAAGGGCATTTTAAATTCCGTGCATTCAAATTGGAGAACTTAGTTGAACCCTGATTCATTACTATGCTAACGTAAAAAGTAGTTGCCAGGAATTGCTACAAACTACTGTTTTTTTATATCGCACTACTCATTACACTCCTTTTAAGTAGCATAATAACACTCTAGAAAACCTTTTCCTTTCCTTTTAAATAACATCATGTTAGTGTACATTCGCGAGTGTGATCAAAGTGATAAATTATTCGATTATTAGTTAAATCTAAATACGCAATTATGGTTAACTGACAGCCATAAGGGCATTTTAAATTCCGTGCATTCAAATTGGAGAACTTAGCTGAACCCTGATTCATTACTATGCTAACGTAAAAAGTAGTTGCCAGGAATTGCTACAAACTACTTTTTTTTTATATCGCACTACTCATTACACTCCTTTTAAGTAGCATAATAACACTCCAGAAAACCTTTTCCTTTCCTTTTAAAAAACATCATGTTAGTGTACATTCGCGAGTGTGACCAAAGTGATAAATTATTCGAAACTCAAATATTAGTTAAATCTAAATACGCAATTATGGTTAACTGACAGCCATAAGGGCATTTTAAATTCCGTGCATTCAAATTGGAGAACTTAGTTGAACCCTGATTCATTACTATGCTAACGTAAAAAGTAGTTGCCAGGAATTGCTACAAACTACTAATTTTTTTATATCGCACTAATCATTACACTCCTTTTAAGTAACATAATAACACTCCAGAAAACCTTTTCCTTTCCTTTTAAATAACATCATGTTAGTGTACATTCGCGAGTGTGACCAAAGTGATAAATTATTCGAATATTAGTTAACTCTAAATTCGCAATTATGGTTAACTGACAGCCATAAGGGCATTTTAAATTCCGTGCATTCAAATTGGAAAAAATTGGTTGAGCTCTGATTCATTACTATGCTAGCGTAAAAAGTATTTGCCAGGAATTGCTACAAACTACTGTTTTTTTATATCGCACTACTCATTACACTCCTTTTAAGTAGCATAATAACACTCCAGAAAACCTTTTCCTTTCCTTTTAAAAAACATCATGTTAGTGTACATTCGCGAGTGTGACCAAAGTGATAAATTATTCGAAACTCAAATATTAGTTAAATCTAAATACGCAATTATGGTTAACTGACAGCCATAAGGGCATTTTAAATTCCGTGCATTCAAATTGGAGTACTTAGTTGAACCCTGATTCATTACTATGCTAACGTAAAAAGTAGTTGCCAGGAATTGCTACAAACTACTTTTTTTTTATATCGCACTACTCATTACACTCCTTTTAAGTAGCATTATAACACTCCAAAAAACCTTTTCCTTTCCTTTTAAAAAACATCATGTTAGTGTACATTCGCGAGTGTGACCAAAGTGATAAATTATTCGAATATTAGTTAACTCTAAATAAGCAATTATGGTTAACTAACAGCCATAAGGGCATTTTAAATTGCGTGCATTCAAATTGGAAAAATTAGTTGAGCCCTGATTCATTACTATGCTAACGTAAAAAGTAGTTGCCAGGAATTGCTACAAACTACTGTTTTTTTTATATCGCACTACTCATTACACTCCTTTTAAGTAGCATAATAACACTCCAGAAAACCTTTTCCTTTCCTTTTAAATAACATCATGCTAGTGTACACTCGCGAGTGTGATCAAAGTGATAAATTATTCGAATATTAGTTAAATCTAAATACGCAATTATGGTTGACTGAGAGCCATAAGGGCATTTTAAATTCCGTGCATTCAAATAGGAAAAATTAGTTGAACCCTGTTTCATTACTATGCCAACGTAAAAAGTAGTTGCCAGGAATTGCTACAAACTACTGTTTTTTTTATATCGCACTACTCATTACACTCCTTTTAAGTAGCATAATAACACTCCAGAAAACCTTTTCCTTTCCTTTTAAAAAACATCATGTTAGTGTACATTCGCGAGTGTGACCAAAGTGATAAATTATTCGAAACTCAAATATTAGTTAACTCTAAATACGCAATTATGGTTAACTGACAGCCATAAGGGCATTTTAAATTCCGTGCATTCAAATTGGAAAAATTAGTTGAACCCTGATTCATTACTATGCTAACGTAAAAAGTAGTTGCCAGGAATTGCTACAAACTACTGTTTTTTTATATCGCACTACTCATTACACTCCTTTTAAGTAGCATAATAACACTCCAGAAAACCTTTTCCTTTCCTTTTAAATAACATCATGTTAGTGTACACTCGCGAGTGTGATCAAAGTGATAAATTATTCGAATATTAGTTAACTCTAAATACGCAATTATGGTTAACTGACAGCCATAAGGGCATTTTAAATTCCGTACATTCAAATAGGAAAAATTAGTTGAACCCTGATTCATTACTATGCTAACGTAAAAAGTAGTTGCCAGGAATTGCTACAAACTACTGTTTTTTTATATCGCACTACTCATTACACTCCTTTTAAGTAGCATAATAACACTCCAGAAAATCTTTTCCTTTCCTATTAAAAAACATCATGTTAGTGTACATTCGCGAGTGTGACCAAAGTGATAAATTATTCGAAACTCAAATATTAGTTAAATCTAAATACGCAATTATGGTTAACTGACAGCCATAAGGGCATTTTAAATTCCGTGCATTCAAATTGGAGAACTTAGTTGAACCCTGATTCATTACTATGCTAACGTAAAAAGTAGTTGCCAGGAATTGCTACAAACTACTTTTTTTTTATATCGCACTACTCATTACACTCCTTTTAAGTAGCATAATAACACTCCATAAAACCTTTTCCTTTCCTTTTAAAAAACATCATGTTAGTGTACATTCGCGAGTGTGACCAAAGTGATAAATTATTCGAATATAAGTTAACTCTAAATACGCAATTATGGTTAACTGACAGTCAAAAGGGCATTTTAAATTGCGTGCATTCAAATTGGAAAAATTAGTTGAACCCTGATTCATTACTATGCTAACGTAAAAAGTAGTTGCCAGGAATTGCTACAAACTACTGTTTTTTTATATCGCACTACTCATTACACTCCTTTTAAGTAGCATAATAACACTCCAGAAAACCTTTTCCTTTCCTTTTAAATAACATCATGTTAGTGTACACTCGCGAGTGTGATCAAAGTGATAAATTATTCGAATATTAGTTAACTCTAAATACGCAATTATGGTTAACTGACAGCCATAAGGGCATTTTAAATTCCGTGCATTCAAATAGGAAAAATTAGTTGAACTCTGATTCATTACTATGCTAACGTAAAAAGTAGTTGCCAGGAATTGCTACAAACTACTGTTTTTTTATATCGCACTACTCATTACACTCCTTTTAAGTAGCATAATAACACTCCAGAAAACCTTTTCCTTTCCTTTTAAAAAACATCATGTTAGTGTACATTCGCGAGTGTGACCAAAGTGATAAATTATTCGAAACTCAAATATTAGTTAACTCTAAATACGCAATTATGGTTAACTGACAGCCATAAGGGCATTTTAAATTCCGTGCATTCAAATTGGAGAACTTAGTTGAACCCTGATTCATTACTATGCTAACGTAAAAAGTAGTTGCCAGGAATTGCTACAAACTACTGTTTTTTTATATCGCACTACTCATTACACTCCTTTTAAGTAGCATAATAACACTCTAGAAAACCTTTTCCTTTCCTTTTAAATAACATCATGTTAGTGTACATTCGCGAGTGTGATCAAAGTGATAAATTATTCGAATATTAGTTAAATCTAAATACGCAATTATGGTTAACTGACAGCAATAAGGGCATTTTAAATTCCGTGCATTCAAATTGGAGAACTTAGTTGAACCCTGATTCATTACTATGCTAACGTAAAAAGTAGTTGCCAGGAATTGCTACAAACTACTGTTTTTTTATATCGCACTACTCATTACACTCCTTTTAAGTAGCATAATAACACTCTAGAAAACCTTTTCCTTTCCTTTTAAATAACATCATGTTAGTGTACATTCGCGAGTGTGATCAAAGTGATAAATTATTCGATTATTAGTTAAATCTAAATACGCAATTATGGTTAACTGACAGCCATAAGGGCATTTTAAATTCCGTGCATTCAAATTGGAGAACTTAGCTGAACCCTGATTCATTACTATGCTAACGTAAAAAGTAGTTGCCAGGAATTGCTACAAACTACTTTTTTTTTATATCGCACTACTCATTACACTCCTTTTAAGTAGCATAATAACACTCCAGAAAACCTTTTCCTTTCCTTTTAAAAAACATCATGTTAGTGTACATTCGCGAGTGTGACCAAAGTGATAAATTATTCGAAACTCAAATATTAGTTAAATCTAAATACGCAATTATGGTTAACTGACAGCCATAAGGGCATTTTAAATTCCGTGCATTCAAATTGGAGAACTTAGTTGAACCCTGATTCATTACTATGCTAACGTAAAAAGTAGTTGCCAGGAATTGCTACAAACTACTAATTTTTTTATATCGCACTAATCATTACACTCCTTTTAAGTAACATAATAACACTCCAGAAAACCTTTTCCTTTCCTTTTAAATAACATCATGTTAGTGTACATTCGCGAGTGTGACCAAAGTGATAAATTATTCGAATATTAGTTAACTCTAAATTCGCAATTATGGTTAACTGACAGCCATAAGGGCATTTTAAATTCCGTGCATTCAAATTGGAAAAAATTGGTTGAGCTCTGATTCATTACTATGCTAGCGTAAAAAGTATTTGCCAGGAATTGCTACAAACTACTGTTTTTTTATATCGCACTACTCATTACACTCCTTTTAAGTAGCATAATAACACTCCAGAAAACCTTTTCCTTTCCTTTTAAAAAACATCATGTTAGTGTACATTCGCGAGTGTGACCAAAGTGATAAATTATTCGAAACTCAAATATTAGTTAAATCTAAATACGCAATTATGGTTAACTGACAGCCATAAGGGCATTTTAAATTCCGTGCATTCAAATTGGAGTACTTAGTTGAACCCTGATTCATTACTATGCTAACGTAAAAAGTAGTTGCCAGGAATTGCTACAAACTACTTTTTTTTTATATCGCACTACTCATTACACTCCTTTTAAGTAGCATTATAACACTCCAAAAAACCTTTTCCTTTCCTTTTAAAAAACATCATGTTAGTGTACATTCGCGAGTGTGACCAAAGTGATAAATTATTCGAATATTAGTTAACTCTAAATAAGCAATTATGGTTAACTAACAGCCATAAGGGCATTTTAAATTGCGTGCATTCAAATTGGAAAAATTAGTTGAGCCCTGATTCATTACTATGCTAACGTAAAAAGTAGTTGCCAGGAATTGCTACAAACTACTGTTTTTTTTATATCGCACTACTCATTACACTCCTTTTAAGTAGCATAATAACACTCCAGAAAACCTTTTCCTTTCCTTTTAAATAACATCATGCTAGTGTACACTCGCGAGTGTGATCAAAGTGATAAATTATTCGAATATTAGTTAACTCTAAATACGCAATTATGGTTAACTGACAGCCATAAGGGCATTTTAAATTCCGTGCATTCAAATAGGAAAAATTAGTTGAACCCTGTTTCATTACTATGCCAACGTAAAAAGTAGTTGCCAGGAATTGCTACAAACTACTGTTTTTTTTATATCGCACTACTCATTACACTCCTTTTAAGTAGCATAATAACACTCCAGAAAACCTTTTCCTTTCCTTTTAAAAAACATCATGTTAGTGTACATTCGCGAGTGTGACCAAAGTGATAAATTATTCGAAACTCAAATATTAGTTAACTCTAAATACGCAATTATGGTTAACTCACAGCCATAAGGGCATTTTAAATTCCGTGCATTCAAATTGGAGAACTTAGTTGAACCCTGATTCATTACTATGCTAACGTAAAAAGTAGTTGCCAGGAATTGCTTCAAACTACTGTTTTTTTATATCGCACTACTCATTACACTCCTTTTAAGTAGCATAATAACACTCTAGAAAACCTTTTCCTTTCCTTTTAAATAACATCATGTTAGTGTACATTCGCGAGTGTGATCAAAGTGATAAATTATTCGAATATTAGTTAAATCTAAATACGCAATTATGGTTAACTGACAGCCATAAGGGCATTTTAAATTCCGTGCATTCAAATTTGAGAACTTAGTTGAACCCTGATTCATTACTATGCTAACGTAAAAAGTAGTTGCCAGGAATTGCTACAAACTACTTATTTTATATCGCACTACTCATTACACTCCTTTTAAGTAGCATAATAACACTCCAGAAAACCTTTTCCTTTCCTTTTAAAAAACATCATGTTAGTGTACATTCGCGAGTGTGACCAAAGTGATAAATTATTCGAAACTCAAATATTAGTTAAATCTAAATACGCAATTATGGTTAACTGACAGCCATAAGGGCATTTTAAATTCCGTGCATTCAAATTGGAGAACTTAGTTGAACCCTGATTCATTACTATGCTAACGTAAAAAGTAGTTGCCAGGAATTGCTACAAACTACTGTTTTTTTATATCGCACTACTCATTACACTCCTTTTAAGTAGCATAATAACACTCTAGAAAACCTTTTCCTTTCCTTTTAAATAACATCATGTTAGTGTACATTCGCGAGTGTGATCAAAGTGATAAATTATTCGAATATTAGTTAAATCTAAATACGCAATTATGGTTAACTGACAGCCATAAGGGCATTTTAAATTCCGTGCATTCAAATTGGAGAACTTAGTTGAACCCTGATTCATTACTATGCTAACGTAAAAAGTAGTTGCCAGGAATTGCTACACACTACTGTTTTTTTTATATCGCACTACTCATTACACTCCTTTTAAGTAGCATAATAACACTCTAGAAAACCTTTTCCTTTCCTTTTAAATAACATCATGTTAGTGTACATTCGCGAGTGTGATCAAAGTGATAAATTATTCGAATATTAGTTAAATCTAAATACGCAATTATGGTTAACTGACAGCCATAAGGGCATTTTAAATTCCGTGCATTCAAATTGGAGAACTTAGTTGAACCCTGATTCATTACTATGCTAACGTAAAAAGTAGTTGCCAGGAATTGCTACAAACTACTTTTTTTTTTATATCGCACTACTCATTACACTCCTTTTAAGTAGCATAATAACACTCCAGAAAACCTTTTCCTTTCCTTTTAAATAACATCATGTTAGTGTACATTCGCGAGTGTGATCAAAGTGATAAATTATTCGAATATTAGTTAAATCTAAATACGCAATTATGGTTAACTGACAGCCATAAGGGCATTTTAAATTCCGTGCATTCAAATTGGAAAAATTAGTTGAACCCTGATTCATTACTATGCTAACGTAAAACGTAGTTGCCAGGAATTGCTACAAACAACTGTTTTTTTATATCGCACTACTCATTACACTCCTTTTAAGTAGCATAATAACACTCCAGAAAACCTTTTCCTTTCCTTTTAAATAACATCATGTTAGTGTACATTCGCGAGTGTGATCAAAGTGATAAATTATTCGAATATTAGTTAAATCTAAATACGCAATTATGGTTAACTGACAGCCATAAGGGCATTTTAAATTCCGTGCATTCAAATTGGAAAAATTAGTTGAACCCTGATTCATTACTATGCTAACGTAAAACGTAGTTGCCAGGAATTGCTACAAACTACTGTTTTTTTTTATCGCACTACTCATTACACTCCTTTTAAGTAGCATAATAACACTCCAGAAAACCTTTTCCTTTCCTTTTAAATAACATCATGTTAGTGTACATTCGCGAGTGTGATCAAAGTGATAAATTATTCGAATATTAGTTAAATCTAAATACGCAATTATGGTTGACTGAGAGCCATAAGGGCATTTTAAATTCCGTGCATTCAAATTGGAGAACTTAGTTGAACCCTGATTCATTACTATGCTAACGTAAAAAGTAGTTGCCAGGAATTGCTACAAACTACTTTTTTTTTTATATCGCACTACTCATTACACTCCTTTTAAGTAGCATAATGACACTCCAAAAAACCTTTTCCTTTCCTTTTAAAAAACATCATGTTAGTGTACATTCGCGAGTGTGACCAAAGTGATAAATTATTCGAATATTAGTTAACTCTAAATACGCAATTATGGTTAACTGACAGCCATAAGGGCATTTTAAATTGCGTGCATTCAAATTGGAGAACTTAGTTGAACCCTGATTCATTACTATGCTAACGTAAAAAGTAGTTGCCAGGAATTGCTACAAACTACTTTTTTTTTATTTCGCACTACTCATTACACTCCTTTTAAGTAGCATAATAACACTCCAAAAAACCTTTTCCTTTCCTTTTAAAAAACATCATGTTAGTGTACATTCGCGAGTGTGACCAAAGTGATAAATTATTCGAATATTAGTTAACTCTAAATACGCAATTATGGTTAACTGACAGCCATAAGGGCATTTTAAATTCCGTGCATTCAAATTGGAGAACTTAGTTGAACCCTGATTCATTACTATGCTAACGTAAAAAGTAGTTGCCAGGAATTGCTACAAACTACTAATTTTTTTATATCGCACTACTCATTACACTCCTTTTAAGTAGCATAATAACACTCCAGAAAACCTTTTCCTTTCCTTTTAAATAACATCATTTTAGTGTACATTCGCGAGTGTGATCAAAGTGATAAATTATTCGAATATTAGTTAAATCTAAATACGCAATTATGGTTAACTGACAGCCATAAGGGCATTTTAAATTCCGTGCATTCAAATTGGAAAAATTAGTTGAACCCTGATTCATTACTATGCTAACGTAAAACGTAGTTGCCAGGAATTGCTACAAACTACTGTTTTTTTATATCGCACTACTCATTACATTCCTTTTAAGTAGCATAATAACACTCCAGAAAACCTTTTCCTTTCCTTTTAAATAACATCATGTTAGTGTACATTCGCGAGTGTGATCAAAGTGATAAATTATTCGAATATTAGTTAAATATAAATACGCAATTATGGTTAACTGACAGCCATAAGGGCATTTTAAATTCCGTGCATTCAAATTGGAAAAATTAGTTGAACCCTGATTCATTACTATGCTAACGTAAAACGTAGTTGCCAGGAATTGCTACAAACTACTGTTTTTTTATATCGCACTACTCATTACATTCCTTTTAAGTAGCATAATAACACTCCAGAAAACCTTTTCCTTTCCATTTAAATAACATCATGTTAGTGTACATTCGCGAGTGTGATCAAAGTGATAAATTATTCGAATATTAGTTAAATCTAAATACGCAATTATGGTTGACTGAGAGCCATAAGGGCATTTTAAATTCCGTGCATTCAAATTGGAGAACTTAGTTGAACCCTGATTCATTACTATGCTAACGTAAAAAGTAGTTGCCAGGAATTGCTACAAACTACTTTTTTTTTATATCGCACTACTCATTACACTCCTTTTAAGAAGCATAATAACACTCCAAATAACCTTTTCCTTTCCTTTTAAAAAACATCATGTTAGTGTACATTCGCGAGTGTGACCAAAGTGATAAATTATTCGAATATTAGTTAACTCTAAATACGCAATTATGGTTAACTGACAGCCATAAGGGCATTTTAAATTGCGTGCATTCAAATTGGAGAACTTAGTTGAACCCTGATTCATTACTATGCTAACGTAAAAAGTAGTTGCCAGGAATTGCTACAAACTACTTTTTTTTATATCGCACTACTCATTACACTCCTTTTAAGTAGCATAATAACACTCCAAAAAACCTTTTCCTTTCCTTTTAAAAAACATCATGTTAGTGTACATTCGCGAGTGTGACCAAAGTGATAAATTATTCGAATATTAGTTAACTCTAAATACGCAATTATGGTTAACTGACAGCCATAAGGGCATTTTAAATTCCGTGCATTCAAATTGGAGAACTTAGTTGAACCCTGATTCATTACTATGCTAACGTAAAAAGTAGTTGCCAGGAATTGCTACAAACTACTTTTTTTTTATATCGCACTACTCATTACACTCCTTTTAAGTAGCATAATAACACTCCAGAAAACCTTTTCCTTTCCTTTTAAAAAACATCATGTTAGTGTACATTCGCGAGTGTGACCAAAGTGAGAAATTATTCGAAACTCAAATATTAGTTAAATCTAAATACGCAATTATGGTTAACTGACAGCCATAAGGGCATTTTAAATTCCGTGCATTCAAATTGGAGAACTTAGTTGAACCCTGATTCATTACTATGCTAACGTAAAAAGTAGTTGCCAGGAATTGCTACAAACTACTAATTTTTTTATATCGCACCACTCATTACACTCCTTTTAAGTAGCATAATAACACTCCAGAAAACCTTTTCCTTTCCTTTTAAATAACATCATGTTAGTGTACATTCGCGAGTGTGATCAAAGTGATAAATTATTCGAATATTAGTTAAATCTAAATACGCAATTATGGTTAACTGACAGCCATAAGGGCATTTTAAATTCCGTGCATTCAAATTGGAAAAATTAGTTGAACCCTGATTCATTACTATTCTAACGTAAAACGTAGTTGCCAGGAATTGCTACAAACTACTGTTTTTTTATATCGCACTACTCATTACACTCCTTTTAAGTAGCATAATAACACTCCAGAAAACCTTTTCCTTTCCTTTTAAATAACATCATGTTAGTGTACATTCGCGAGTGTGATCAAAGTGATAAATTATTCGAATATTAGTTAAATCTAAATACGCAATTATGGTTGACTGACAGCCATAAGGGCATTTTAAATTCCGTGCATTCAAATTGGAGAACTTAGTTCAACCCTGATTCATTACTATGCTAACGTAAAAAGTAGTTTTCAGGAATTGCTACAAACTACTTTTTTTTTATATCGCACTACTCATTACACTCCTTTTAAGTAGCATAATAACACTCCAAAAAACCTTTTCCTTTCCTTTTAAAAAACATCATGTTAGTGTACATTCGCGAGTGTGACCAAAGTGATAAATTATTCGAATATTAGTTAACTCTAAATACGCAATTATGGTTAACTGACAGCCATAAGGGCATTTTAAATTGCGTGCATTCAAATTGGAGAACTTAGTTGAACCCTGATTCATTACTATGCTAACGTAAAAAGTAGTTGCCAGGAATTGCTACAAACTACTGTTTTTTTATATCGCACTACTCATTACACTCCTTTTAAGTAGCATAATAACACTCCAGAAAACCTTTTCCTTTCCTTTTAAATAACATCATGTTAATGTACATTCGCGAGTGTGATCAAAGTGATAAATTATTCGAATATTAGTTAAATCTAAATACGCAATTATGGTTAACTGACAGCCATAAGGGCATTTTAAATTCCGTGCATTCAAATTGGAAAAATTAGTTGAACCCTGATTCATTACTATGCTAACGTAAAAAGTAGTTGCCAGGAATTGCTACAAACTACTGTTTTTTTATATCGCACTACTCATTACACTCCTTTTAAGTAGCATAATAACACTCCAGAAAACCTTTTCCTTTCCTTTTAAATAACATCATGTTAGTGTACATTCGCGAGTGTGATCAAAGTGATAAATTATTCGAATATTAGTTAAATCTAAATACGCAATTATGGTTAACTGACAGCCATAAGGGCATTTTAAATTCCGTGCATTCAAATTGGAAAAATTAGTTGAACCCTGATTCATTACTATGCTAACGTAAAAAGTAGTTGCCAGGAATTGCTACAAACTACTGTTTTTTTATATCGCACTACTCATTACACTCCTTTTAAGTAGCATAATAACACTCCAGAAAACCTTTTCCTTTCCTTTTAAATAACATCATGTTAGTGTACATTCGCGAGTGTGATCAAAGTGATAAATTATTCGAATATTAGTTAAATCTAAATACGCAATTATGGTTAACTGACAGCCATAAGGGCATTTTAAATTCCGTGCATTCAAATTGGAAAAATTAGTTGAATCCTGATTCATTACTATGCTAACGTAAAAAGTAGTTGCCAGGAATTGCTACAAACTACTTTTTTTTTATATCGCACTACTCATTACACTCCTTTTAAGTAGCATAATAACACTCCAAAAAACCTTTTCCTTTCCTTTTAAAAAACATCATGTTAGTGTACATTCGCGAGTGTGATCAAAGTGATAAATTATTCGAATATTAGTTAAATCTAAATACGCAATTATGGTTGACTGACAGCCATAAGGGCATTTTAAATTCCGTGCATTCAAATTGGAGAACTTAGTTCAACCCTGATTCATTACTATGCTAACGTAAAAAGTAGTTGGCAGGAATTGCTACAAACTACTTTTTTTTTATATCGCACTACTCATTACACTCCTTTTAAGTAGCATAATAACACTCCAAAAAACCTTTTCCTTTCCTTTTAAAAAACATCATGTTAGTGTACATTCGCGAGTGTGACCAAAGTGATAAATTATTCGAATATTAGTTAACTCTAAATACGCAATTATGGTTAACTGACAGCCATAAGGGCATTTTAAATTGCGTGCATTCAAATTGGAGAACTTAGTTGAACCCTGATTCATTACTATGCTAACGTAAAAAGTAGTTGCCAGGAATTGCTACAAACTACTGTTTTTTTATATCGCACTACTCATTACACTCCTTTTAAGTAGCATAATAACACTCCAGAAAACCTTTTCCTTTCCTTTTAAATAACATCATGTTAATGTACATTCGCGAGTGTGATCAAAGTGATAAATTATTCGAATATTAGTTAAATCTAAATACGCAATTATGGTTAACTGACAGCCATAAGGGCATTTTAAATTCCGTGCATTCAAATTGGAAAAATTAGTTGAACCCTGATTCATTACTATGCTAACGTAAAAAGTAGTTGCCAGGAATTGCTACAAACTACTTTTTTTTATATCGCACTACTCATTACACTCCTTTTAAGTAGCATAATAACACTCTAGAAAACCTTTTCCTTTCCTTTTAAATAACATCATGTTAGTGTACATTCGCGAGTGTGATCAAAGTGATAAATTATTCGAATATTAGTTAAATCTAAATACGCAATTATGGTTAACTGACAGCCATAAGGGCATTTTAAATTCCGTGCATTCAAATTGGAGAACTTAGTTGAAACCTGATTCATTACTATGCTAACGTAAAAAGTAGTTGCCAGGAATTGCTACAAACTACTTTTTTTTTATATCGCACTACTCATTACACTCCTTTTAAGTAGCATAATAAAACTCCAGAAAACCTTTTCCTTTCCTTTTAAAAAACATCATGTTAGTGTACATTCGCGAGTGTGACCAAAGTGATAAATTATTCGAAACTCAAATATTAGTTAAATCTAAATACGCAATTATGGTTAACTGACAGCCATAAGGGCATTTTAAATTCCGTGCATTCAAATTGGAGAACTTAGTTGAACCCTGATTCATTACTATGCTAACGTAAAAAGTAGTTGCCAGGAATTGCTACACACTACTGTTTTTTTTATATCGCACTACTCATTACACTCCTTTTAAGTAGCATAATAACACTCTAGAAAACCTTTTCCTTTCCTTTTAAATAACATCATGTTAGTGTACATTCGCGAGTGTGATCAAAGTGATAAATTATTCGAATATTAGTTAAATCTAAATACGCAATTATGGTTAACTGACAGCCATAAGGGCATTTTAAATTCCGTGCATTCAAATTGGAGAACTTAGTTGAACCCTGATTCATTACTATGCTAACGTAAAAAGTAGTTGCCAGGAATTGCTACAAACTACTTTTTTTTTATATCGCACTACTCATTACACTCCTTTTAAGTAGCATAATAACACTCCAGAAAACCTTTTCCTTTCCTTTTAAAAAACATCATGTTAGTGTACATTCGCGAGTGTGACCAAAGTGATAAATTATTCGAAACTCAAATATTAGTTAAATCTAAATACGCAATAATGGTTAACTGACAGCCATAAGGGCATTTTAAATTCCGTGCATTCAAATTGGAGAACTTAGTTGAACCCTGATTCATTACTATGCTAACGTAAAAAGTAGTTGCCAGGAATTGCTACAAACTACTAATTTTTTTATATCGCACTACTCATTACACTCCTTTTAAGTAGCATAATAACACTCCAGAAAACCTTTTCCTTTCCTTTTAAATAACATCATGTTAGTGTACATTCGCGAGTGTGATCAAAGTGATAAATTATTCGAATATTAGTTAAATCTAAATACGCAATTATGGTTAACTGACAGCCATAAGGGCATTTTAAATTCCGTGCATTCAAATTGGAAAAATTAGTTGAACCCTGATTCATTACTATGCTAACGTAAAACGTAGTTGCCAGGAATTGCTACAAACTACTGTTTTTTTATATCGCACTACTCATTACACTCCTTTTAAGTAGCATAATAACACTCCAGAAAACCTTTTCCTTTCCTTTTAAATAACATCATGTTAGTGTACATTCGCGAGTGTGATCAAAGTGATAAATTATTCGAATATTAGTTAAATCTAAATACGCAATTATGGTTGACTGAGAGCCATAAGGGCATTTTAAATTCCGTGCATTCAAATTGGAGAACTTAGTTGAACCCTGATTCATTACTATGCTAACGTAAAAAGTAGTTGCCAGGAATTGCTACAAACTACTGTTTTTTTATATCGCACTACTCATTACACTCCTTTTAAGTAGCATAATAACACTCTAGAAAACCTTTTCCTTTCCTTTTAAATAACATCATGTTAGTGTACATTCGCGAGTGTGATCAAAGTGATAAATTATTCGAATATTAGTTAAATCTAAATACGCAATTATGGTTAACTGACAGCCATAAGGGCATTTTAAATTCCGTGCATTCAAATTGGAGAACTTAGTTGAACCCTGATTCATTACTATGCTAACGTAAAAAGTAGTTGCCAGGAATTGCTACAAACTACTGTTTTTTTATATCGCACTACTCATTACACTCCTTTTAAGTAGCATAATAACACTCCAAAAAACCTTTTCCTTTCCTTTTAAAAAACATCATGTTAGTGTACATTCGCGAGTGTGACCAAAGTGATAAATTATTCGAATATTAGTTAACTCTAAATACGCAATTATGGTTAACTGACAGCCATAAGGGCATTTTAAATTGCGTGCATTCAAATTGGAGAACTTAGTTGAACCCTGATTCATTACTATGCTAACGTAAAAAGTAGTTGCCAGGAATTGCTACAAACTACTGTTTTTTTATATCGCACTACTCATTACACTCCTTTTAAGTAGCATAATAACACTCCAGAAAACCTTTTCCTTTCCTTTTAAATAACATCATGTTAATGTACATTCGCGAGTGTGATCAAAGTGATAAATTATTCGAATATTAGTTAAATCTAAATACGCAATTATGGTTAACTGACAGCCATAAGGGCATTTTAAATTCCGTGCATTCAAATTGGAAAAATTAGTTGAACCCTGATTCATTACTATGCTAACGTAAAAAGTAGTTGCCAGGAATTGCTACAAACTACTTTTTTTTATATCGCACTACTCATTACACTCCTTTTAAGTAGCATAATAACACTCTAGAAAACCTTTTCCTTTCCTTTTAAATAACATCATGTTAGTGTACATTCGCGAGTGTGATCAAAGTGATAAATTATTCGAATATTAGTTAAATCTAAATACGCAATTATGGTTAACTGACAGCCATAAGGGCATTTTAAATTCCGTGCATTCAAATTGGAGAACTTAGTTGAAACCTGATTCATTACTATGCTAACGTAAAAAGTAGTTGCCAGGAATTGCTACAAACTACTTTTTTTTTATATCGCACTACTCATTACACTCCTTTTAAGTAGCATAATAAAACTCCAGAAAACCTTTTCCTTTCCTTTTAAAAAACATCATGTTAGTGTACATTCGCGAGTGTGACCAAAGTGATAAATTATTCGAAACTCAAATATTAGTTAAATCTAAATACGCAATTATGGTTAACTGACAGCCATAAGGGCATTTTAAATTCCGTGCATTCAAATTGGAGAACTTAGTTGAACCCTGATTCATTACTATGCTAACGTAAAAAGTAGTTGCCAGGAATTGCTACACACTACTGTTTTTTTTATATCGCACTACTCATTACACTCCTTTTAAGTAGCATAATAACACTCTAGAAAACCTTTTCCTTTCCTTTTAAATAACATCATGTTAGTGTACATTCGCGAGTGTGATCAAAGTGATAAATTATTCGAATATTAGTTAAATCTAAATACGCAATTATGGTTAACTGACAGCCATAAGGGCATTTTAAATTCCGTGCATTCAAATTGGAGAACTTAGTTGAACCCTGATTCATTACTATGCTAACGTAAAAAGTAGTTGCCAGGAATTGCTACAAACTACTTTTTTTTTATATCGCACTACTCATTACACTCCTTTTAAGTAGCATAATAACACTCCAGAAAACCTTTTCCTTTCCTTTTAAAAAACATCATGTTAGTGTACATTCGCGAGTGTGACCAAAGTGATAAATTATTCGAAACTCAAATATTAGTTAAATCTAAATACGCAATAATGGTTAACTGACAGCCATAAGGGCATTTTAAATTCCGTGCATTCAAATTGGAGAACTTAGTTGAACCCTGATTCATTACTATGCTAACGTAAAAAGTAGTTGCCAGGAATTGCTACAAACTACTAATTTTTTTATATCGCACTACTCATTACACTCCTTTTAAGTAGCATAATAACACTCCAGAAAACCTTTTCCTTTCCTTTTAAATAACATCATGTTAGTGTACATTCGCGAGTGTGATCAAAGTGATAAATTATTCGAATATTAGTTAAATCTAAATACGCAATTATGGTTAACTGACAGCCATAAGGGCATTTTAAATTCCGTGCATTCAAATTGGAAAAATTAGTTGAACCCTGATTCATTACTATGCTAACGTAAAACGTAGTTGCCAGGAATTGCTACAAACTACTGTTTTTTTATATCGCACTACTCATTACACTCCTTTTAAGTAGCATAATAACACTCCAGAAAACCTTTTCCTTTCCTTTTAAATAACATCATGTTAGTGTACATTCGCGAGTGTGATCAAAGTGATAAATTATTCGAATATTAGTTAAATCTAAATACGCAATTATGGTTGACTGAGAGCCATAAGGGCATTTTAAATTCCGTGCATTCAAATTGGAGAACTTAGTTGAACCCTGATTCATTACTATGCTAACGTAAAAAGTAGTTGCCAGGAATTGCTACAAACTACTGTTTTTTTATATCGCACTACTCATTACACTCCTTTTAAGTAGCATAATAACACTCTAGAAAACCTTTTCCTTTCCTTTTAAATAACATCATGTTAGTGTACATTCGCGAGTGTGATCAAAGTGATAAATTATTCGAATATTAGTTAAATCTAAATACGCAATTATGGTTAACTGACAGCCATAAGGGCATTTTAAATTCCGTGCATTCAAATTGGAGAACTTAGTTGAACCCTGATTCATTACTATGCTAACGTAAAAAGTAGTTGCCAGGAATTGCTACAAACTACTTTTTTTTTATATCGCACTACTCATTACACTCCTTTTAAGTAGCATAATAACACTCCAGAAAACCTTTTCCTTTCCTTTTAAAAAACATCATGTTAGTGTACATTCGCGAGTGTGACCAAAGTGATAAATTATTCGAATATTAGTTAAATCTAAATACGCAATTATGGTTAACTGACAGCCATAAGGGCATTTTAAATTCCGTGCATTCAAATTGGAAAAATTAGTTGAACCCTGATTCATTACTATGCTAACGTAAAACGTAGTTGCCAGGAATTGCTACAAACTACTGTTTTTTTATATCGCACTACTCATTACACTCCTTTTAAGTAGCATAATAACACTCCAGAAAACCTTTTCCTTTCCTTTTAAATAACATCATGTTAGTGTACATTCGCGAGTGTGATCAAAGTGATAAATTATTCGAATATTAGTTAAATCTAAATACGCAATTATGGTTGACTGAGAGCCATAAGGGCATTTTAAATTCCGTGCATTCAAATTGGAGAACTTAGTTGAACCCTGATTCATTACTATGCTAACGTAAAAAGTAGTTGCCAGGAATTGCTACAAACTACTTTTTTTTTATATCGCACTACTCATTACACTCCTTTTAAGTAGCATAATGACACTCCAAAAAACCTTTTCCTTTCCTTTTAAAAAACATCATGTTAGTGTACATTCGCGAGTGTGACCAAAGTGATAAATTATTCGAATATTAGTTAACTCTAAATACGCAATTATGGTTAACTGACAGCCATAAGGGCATTTTAAATTGCGTGCATTCAAATTGGAGAACTTAGTTGAACCCTGATACATTACTATGCTAACGTAAAAAGTAGTTGCCAGGAATTGCTACAAACTACTTTTTTTTTATTTCGCACTACTCATTACACTCCTTTTAAGTAGCATAATAACACTCCAAAAAACCTTTTCCTTTCCTTTTAAATAACATCATGTTAGTGTACATTCGCGAGTGTGATCAAAGTGATAAATTATTCGAATATTAGTTAAATCTAAATACGCAATTATGGTTAACTGACAGCCATAAGGGCATTTTAAATTCCGTGCATTCAAATTGGAAAAATTAGTTGAACCCTGATTCATTACTATGCTAACGTAAAACGTAGTTGCCAGGAATTGCTACAAACTACTGTTTTTTTATATCGCACTACTCATTACACTCCTTTTAAGTAGCATAATAACACTCCAGAAAACCTTTTCCTTTCCTTTTAAATAACATCATGTTAGTGTACATTCGCGAGTGTGATCAAAGTGATAAATTATTCGAATATTAGTTAAATCTAAATACGCAATTATGGTTGACTGAGAGCCATAAGGGCATTTTAAATTCCGTGCATTCAAATTGGAGAACTTAGTTGAACCCTGATTCATTACTATGCTAACGTAAAAAGTAGTTGCCAGGAATTGCTACAAACTACTGTTTTTTTATATCGCACTACTCATTACACTCCTTTTAAGTAGCATAATAACACTCTAGAAAACCTTTTCCTTTCCTTTTAAATAACCTCATGTTAGTGTACATTCGCGAGTGTGATCAAAGTGATAAATTATTCGAATATTAGTTAAATCTAAATACGCAATTATGGTTAACTGACAGCCATAAGGGCATTTTAAATTCCGTGCATTCAAATTGGAGAACTTAGTTGAACCCTGATTCATTACTATGCTAACGTAAAAAGTAGTTGCCAGGAATTGCTACAAACTACTTTTTTTTTATATCGCACTACTCATTACACTCCTTTTAAGTAGCATAATAACACTCCAGAAAACCTTTTCCTTTCCTTTTAAAAAACATCATGTTAGTGTACATTCGCGAGTGTGACCAAAGTGATAAATTATTCGAATATTAGTTAACTCTAAATACGCAATTATGGTTAACTGACAGCCATAAGGGCATTTTAAATTCCGTGCATTCAAATTGGAGAACTTAGTTGAACCCTGATACATTACTATGCTAACGTAAAAAGTAGTTGCCAGGAATTGCTACAAACTACTGTTTTTTTATATCGCACTACTCATTACACTCCTTTTAAGTAGCATAATAACACTCCAGAAAACCTTTTCCTTTCCTTTTAAATAACATCATGTTAGTGTACATTCGCGAGTGTGATCAAAGTGATAAATTATTCGAATATTAGTTAAATCTAAATACGCAATTATGGTTAACTGACAGCCATAAGGGCATTTTAAATTCCGTGCATTTAAATTGGAAAAATTAGTTGAACCCTGATTCATTACTATGCTAACGTAAAACGTAGTTGCCAGGAATTGCTACAAACTACTGTTTTTTTATATCGCACTACTCATTACACTCCTTTTAAGTAGCATAATAACACTCCAGAAAACCTTTTCCTTTCCTTTTAAATAACATCATGTTAGTGTACATTCGCGAGTGTGATCAAAGTGATAAATTATTCGAATATTAGTTAAATCTAAATACGCAATTATGGTTGACTGAGAGCCATAAGGGCATTTTAAATTCCGTGCATTCAAATTGGAGAACTTAGTTGAACCCTGATTCATTACTATGCTAACGTAAAAAGTAGTTGCCAGGAATTGCTACAAACTACTTTTTTTTTATATCGCACTACTCATTACACTCCTTTTAAGTAGCATAATAACACTCCAGAAAACCTTTTCCTTTCCTTTTAAATAACATCATGTTAGTGTACATTCGCGAGTGTGATCAAAGTGATAAATTATTCGAATATTAGTTAAATCTAAATACGCAATTATGGTTAACTGACAGCCATAAGGGCATTTTAAATTCCGTGCATTCAAATTGGAAAAATTAGTTGAACCCTGATTCATTACTATGCTAACGTAAAACGTAGTTGCCAGGAATTGCTACAAACTACTGTTTTTTTATATCGCACTACTCATTACACTCCTTTTAAGTAGCATAATAACACTCCAGAAAACCTTTTCCTTTCCTTTTAAATAACATCATGTTAGTGTACATTCGCGAGTGTGATCAAAGTGATAAATTATTCGAATATTAGTTAAATCTAAATACGCAATTATGGTTGACTGAGAGCCATAAGGGCATTTTAAATTCCGTGCATTCAAATTGGAGAACTTAGTTGAACCCTGATTCATTACTATGCTAACGTAAAAAGTAGTTGCCAGGAATTGCTACAAACTACTGTTTTTTTATATCGCACTACTCATTACACTCCTTTTAAGTAGCATAATAACACTCTAGAAAACCTTTTCCTTTCCTTTTAAATAACATCATGTTAGTGTACATTCGCGAGTGTGATCAAAGTGATAAATTATTCGAATATTAGTTAAATCTAAATACGCAATTATGGTTAACTGACAGCCATAAGGGCATTTTAAATTCCGTGCATTCAAATTGGAGAACTTAGTTGAACCCTGATTCATTACTATGCTAACGTAAAAAGTAGTTGCCAGGAATTGCTACAAACTACTTTTTTTTTATATCGCACTACTCATTACACTCCTTTTAAGTAGCATAATAACACTCCAGAAAACCTTTTCCTTTCCTTTTAAAAAACATCATGTTAGTGTACATTCGCGAGTGTGACCAAAGTGATAAATTATTCGAATATTAGTTAACTCTAAATACGCAATTATGGTTAACTGACAGCCATAAGGGCATTTTAAATTCCGTGCATTCAAATTGGAGAACTTAGTTGAACCCTGATTCATTACTATGCTAACGTAAAAAGTAGTTGCCAGGAATTGCTACAAACTACTAATTTTTTTATATCGCACTACTCATTACACTCCTTTTAAGTAGCATAATAACACTCCAGAAAACCTTTTCCTTTCCTTTTAAATAACATCATGTTAGTGTACATTCGCGAGTGTGATCAAAGTGATAAATTATTCGAATATTAGTTAAATCTAAATACGCAATTATGGTTAACTGACAGCCATAAGGGCATTTTAAATTCCGTGCATTCAAATTGGAAAAATTAGTTGAACCCTGATTCATTACTATGCTAACGTAAAAAGTAGTTGCCAGGAATTGCTACAAACTACTAATTTTTTTATATCGCACTACTCATTACACTCCTTTTAAGTAGCATAATAACACTCCAGAAAACCTTTTCCTTTCCTTTTAAATAACATCATGTTAGTGTACATTCGCGAGTGTGATCAAAGTGATAAATTATTCGAATATTAGTTAAATCTAAATACGCAATTATGGTTAACTGACAGCCATAAGGGCATTTTAAATTCCGTGCATTCAAATTGGAAAAATTAGTTGAACCCTGATTCATTACTATGCTAACGTAAAACGTAGTTGCCAGGAATTGCTACAAACTACTGTTTTTTTATATCGCACTACTCATTACACTCCTTTTAAGTAGCATAATAACACTCCAGAAAACCTTTTCCTTTCCTTTTAAATAACATCATGTTAGTGTACATTCGCGAGTGTGATCAAAGTGATAAATTATTCGAATATTAGTTAAATCTAAATACGCAATTATGGTTGACTGAGAGCCATAAGGGCATTTTAAATTCCGTGCATTCAAATTGGAGAACTTAGTTGAACCCTGATTCATTACTATGCTAACGTAAAAAGTAGTTGCCAGGAATTGCTACAAACTACTTTTTTTTATATCGCACTACTCATTACACTCCTTTTAAGTAGCATAATAACACTCCAAATAACCTTTTCCTTTCCTTTTAAAAAACATCATGTTAGTGTACATTCGCGAGTGTGACCAAAGTGATAAATTATTCGAATATTAGTTAACTCTAAATACGCAATTATGGTTAACTGACAGCCATAAGGGCATTTTAAATTGTGTGCATTCAAATTGGAGAACTTAGTTGAACCCTGATTCATTACTATGCTAACGTAAAAAGTAGTTGCCAGGAATTGCTACAAACTACTTTTTTTTTATATCGCACTACTCATTACACTCCTTTTAAGTAGCATAATAACACTCCAAAAAACCTTTTCCTTTCCTTTTAAAAAACATCATGTTAGTGTACATTCGCGAGTGTGACCAAAGTGAAAAATTATTCGAATATTAGTTAACTCTAAATACGCAATTATGGTTAACTGACAGCCATAAGGGCATTTTAAATTCCGTGCATTCAAATTGGAGAACTTAGTTGAACCCTGATTCATTACTATGCTAACGTAAAAAGTAGTTGCCAGGAATTGCTACAAACTACTTTTTTTTTATATCGCACTACTCATTACACTCCTTTTAAGTAGCATAATAACACTCCAGAAAACCTTTTCCTTTCCTTTTAAAAAACATCATGTTAGTGTACATTCGCGAGTGTGACCAAAGCGAGAAATTATTCGAAACTCAAATATTAGTTAAATCTAAATACGCAATTATGGTTAACTGACAGCCATAAGGGCATTTTAAATTCCGTGCATTCAAATTGGAGAATTTAGTTGAACCCTGATTCATTACTATGCTAACGTAAAAAGTAGTTGCCAGGAATTGCTACAAACTACTAATTTTTTTATATCGCACTACTCATTACACTCCTTTTAAGTAGCATAATAACACTCCAGAAAACCTTTTCCTTTCCTTTTAAATAACATCATGTTAGTGTACATTCGCGAGTGTGATCAAAGTGATAAATTATTCGAATATTAGTTAAATCTAAATACGCAATTATGGTTAACTGACAGCCATAAGGGCATTTTAAATTCCGTGCATTCAAATTGGAAAAATTAGTTGAACCCTGATTCATTACTATGCTAACGTAAAACGTAGTTGCCAGGAATTGCTACAAACTACTGTTTTTTTATATCGCACTACTCATTACACTCCTTTTAAGTAGCATAATAACACTCCAGAAAACCTTTTCCTTTCCTTTTAAATAACATCATGTTAGTGTACATTCGCGAGTGTGATCAAAGTGATAAATTATTCGAATATTAGTTAAATCTAAATACGCAATTATGGTTGACTGAGAGCCATAAGGGCATTTTAAATTCCGTGCATTCAAATTGGAGAACTTAGTTGAACCCTGATTCATTACTATGCTAACGTAAAAAGTAGTTGCCAGGAATTGCTACAAACTACTGTTTTTTTATATCGCACTACTCATTACACTCCTTTTAAGTAGCATAATAACACTCTAGAAAACCTTTTCCTTTCCTTTTAAATAACATCATGTTAGTGTACATTCGCGAGTGTGATCAAAGTGATAAATTATTCGAATATTAGTTAAATCTAAATACGCAATTATGGTTAACTGACAGCAATAAGGGCATTTTAAATTCCGTGCATTCAAATTGGAGAACTTAGTTGAACCCTGATTCATTACTATGCTAACGTAAAAAGTAGTTGCCAGGAATTGCTACAAACTACTTTTTTTTTATATCGCACTACTCATTACACTCCTTTTAAGTAGCATAATAACACTCCAGAAAACCTTTTCCTTTCCTTTTAAAAAACATCATGTTAGTGTACATTCGCGAGTGTGACCAAAGTGATAAATTATTCGAATATTAGTTAACTCTAAATACGCAATTATGGTTAACTGACAGCCATAAGGGCATTTTAAATTCCGTGCATTCAAATTGGAGAACTTAGTTGAACCCTGATTCATTACTATGCTAACGTAAAAAGTAGTTGCCAGGAATTGCTACAAACTACTAATTTTTTTATATCGCACTACTCATTACACTCCTTTTAAGTAGCATAATAACACTCCAGAAAACCTTTTCCTTTCCTTTTAAATAACATCATGTTAGTGTACATTCGCGAGTGTGACCAAAGTGATAAATTATTCGAATATTAGTTAACTCTAAATACGCAATTATGGTTAACTGACAGCCATAAGGTCATTTTAAATTCCGTGCATTCAAATTGGAGAACTTAGTTGAACCCTGATTCATTACTATGCTAACGTAAAAAGTAGTTGCCAGGAATTGCTACAAACTACTAATTTTTTTATATCGCACTACTCATTACACTCCTTTTAAGTAGCATAATAACACTCCAGAAAACCTTTTCCTTTCCTTTTAAATAACATCATGTTAGTGTACATTCGCGAGTGTGATCAAAGTGATAAATTATTCGAATATTAGTTAAATCTAAATACGCAATTATGGTTAACTGACAGCCATAAGGGTATTTTAAATTCCGTGCATTCAAATTGGAAAAATTAGTTGAACCCTGATTCATTACTATGCTAACGTAAAACGTAGTTGCCAGGAATTGCTACAAACTACTGTTTTTTTATATCGCACTACTCATTACACTCCTTTTAAGTAGCATAATAACACTCCAGAAAACCTTTTCCTTTCCTTTTAAATAACATCATGTTAGTGTACATTCGCGAGTGTGATCAAAGTGATAAATTATTCGAATATTAGTTAAATCTAAATACGCAATTATGGTTGACTGACAGCCATAAGGGCATTTTAAATTCCGTGCATTCAAATTGGAGAACTTAGTTCAACCCTGATTCATTACTATGCTAACGTAAAAAGTAGTTGCCAGGAATTGCTACAAACTACTTTTTTTTATATCGCACTACTCATTACACTCCTTTTAAGTAGCATAATAACACTCCAAATAACCTTTTCCTTTCCTTTTAAAAAACATCATGTTAGTGTACATTCGCGAGTGTGACCAAAGTGATAAATTATTCGAATATTAGTTAACTCTAAATACGCAATTATGGTTAACTGACAGCCATAAGGGCATTTTAAATTGTGTGCATTCAAATTGGAGAACTTAGTTGAACCCTGATTCATTACTATGCTAACGTAAAAAGTAGTTGCCAGGAATTGCTACAAACTACTTTTTTTTTATATCGCACTACTCATTACACTCCTTTTAAGTAGCATAATAACACTCCAAAAAACCTTTTCCTTTCCTTTTAAAAAACATCATGTTAGTGTACATTCGCGAGTGTGACCAAAGTGAAAAATTATTCGAATATTAGTTAACTCTAAATACGCAATTATGGTTAACTGACAGCCATAAGGGCATTTTAAATTCCGTGCATTCAAATTGGAGAACTTTGTTGAACCCTGATTCATTACTATGCTAACGTAAAAAGTAGTTGCCAGGAATTGCTACAAACTACTTTTTTTTTATATCGCACTACTCATTACACTCCTTTTAAGTAGCATAATAACACTCCAGAAAACCTTTTCCTTTCCTTTTAAAAAACATCATGTTAGTGTACATTCGCGAGTGTGACCAAAGCGAGAAATTATTCGAAACTCAAATATTAGTTAAATCTAAATACGCAATTATGGTTAACTGACAGCCATAAGGGCATTTTAAATTCCGTGCATTCAAATTGGAGAATTTAGTTGAACCCTGATTCATTACTATGCTAACGTAAAAAGTAGTTGCCAGGAATTGCTACAAACTACTAATTTTTTTATATCGCACTACTCATTACACTCCTTTTAAGTAGCATAATAACACTCCAGAAAACCTTTTCCTTTCCTTTTAAATAACATCATGTTAGTGTACATTCGCGAGTGTGATCAAAGTGATAAATTATTCGAATATTAGTTAAATCTAAATACGCAATTATGGTTAACTGACAGCCATAAGGGCATTTTAAATTCCGTGCATTCAAATTGGAAAAATTAGTTGAACCCTGATTCATTACTATGCTAACGTAAAACGTAGTTGCCAGGAATTGCTACAAACTACTGTTTTTTTATATCGCACTACTCATTACACTCCTTTTAAGTAGCATAATAACACTCCAGAAAACCTTTTCCTTTCCTTTTAAATAACATCATGTTAGTGTACATTCGCGAGTGTGATCAAAGTGATAAATTATTCGAATATTAGTTAAATCTAAATACGCAATTATGGTTGACTGAGAGCCATAAGGGCATTTTAAATTCCGTGCATTCAAATTGGAGAACTTAGTTGAACCCTGATTCATTACTATGCTAACGTAAAAAGTAGTTGCCAGGAATTGCTACAAACTACTGTTTTTTTATATCGCACTACTCATTACACTCCTTTTAAGTAGCATAATAACACTCTAGAAAACCTTTTCCTTTCCTTTTAAATAACATCATGTTAGTGTACATTCGCGAGTGTGATCAAAGTGATAAATTATTCGAATATTAGTTAAATCTAAATACGCAATTATGGTTAACTGACAGCAATAAGGGCATTTTAAATTCCGTGCATTCAAATTGGAGAACTTAGTTGAACCCTGATTCATTACTATGCTAACGTAAAAAGTAGTTGCCAGGAATTGCTACAAACTACTTTTTTTTTATATCGCACTACTCATTACACTCCTTTTAAGTAGCATAATAACACTCCAGAAAACCTTTTCCTTTCCTTTTAAAAAACATCATGTTAGTGTACATTCGCGAGTGTGACCAAAGTGATAAATTATTCGAATATTAGTTAACTCTAAATACGCAATTATGGTTAACTGACAGCCATAAGGGCATTTTAAATTCCGTGCATTCAAATTGGAGAACTTAGTTGAACCCTGATTCATTACTATGCTAACGTAAAAAGTAGTTGCCAGGAATTGCTACAAACTACTAATTTTTTTATATCGCACTACTCATTACACTCCTTTTAAGTAGCATAATAACACTCCAGAAAACCTTTTCCTTTCCTTTTAAATAACATCATGTTAGTGTACATTCGCGAGTGTGACCAAAGTGATAAATTATTCGAATATTAGTTAACTCTAAATACGCAATTATGGTTAACTGACAGCCATAAGGGCATTTTAAATTCCGTGCATTCAAATTGGAGAACTTAGTTGAACCCTGATTCATTACTATGCTAACGTAAAAAGTAGTTGCCAGGAATTGCTACAAACTACTAATTTTTTTATATCGCACTACTCATTACACTCCTTTTAAGTAGCATAATAACACTCCAGAAAACCTTTTCCTTTCCTTTTAAATAACATCATGTTAGTGTACATTCGCGAGTGTGATCAAAGTGATAAATTATTCGAATATTAGTTAAATCTAAATACGCAATTATGGTTAACTGACAGCCATAAGGGCATTTTAAATTCCGTGCATTCAAATTGGAAAAATTAGTTGAACCCTGATTCATTACTATGCTAACGTAAAACGTAGTTGCCAGGAATTGCTACAAACTACTGTTTTTTTATATCGCACTACTCATTACACTCCTTTTAAGTAGCATAATAACACTCCAGAAAACCTTTTCCTTTCCTTTTAAATAACATCATGTTAGTGTACATTCGCGAGTGTGATCAAAGTGATAAATTATTCGAATATTAGTTAAATCTAAATACGCAATTATGGTTGACTGAGAGCCATAAGGGCATTTTAAATTCCGTGCATTCAAATTGGAGAACTTAGTTGAACCCTGATTCATTACTATGCTAACGTAAAAAGTAGTTGCCAGGAATTGCTACAAACTACTTTTTTTTATATCGCACTACTCATTACACTCCTTTTAAGTAGCATAATAACACTCCAAATAACCTTTTCCTTTCCTTTTAAAAAACATCATGTTAGTGTACATTCGCGAGTGTGACCAAAGTGATAAATTATTCGAATATTAGTTAACTCTAAATACGCAATTATGGTTAACTGACAGCCATAAGGGCATTTTAAATTGCGTGCATTCAAATTGGAGAACTTAGTTGAACCCAGATTCATTACTATGCTAACGTAAAAAGTAGTTGCCAGGAATTGCTACAAACTACTTTTTTTTTATATCGCACTACTCATTACACTCCTTTTAAGTAGCATAATAACACTCCAAAAAACCTTTTCCTTTCCTTTTAAAAAACATCATGTTAGTGTACATTCGCGAGTGTGACCAAAGTGATAAATTATTCGAATATTAGTTAACTCTAAATACGCAATTATGGTTAACTGACAGCCATAGGGGCATTTTAAATTCCGTGCATTCAAATTGGAGAACTTAGTTGAACCCTGATTCATTACTATGCTAACGTAAAAAGTAGTTGCCAGGAATTGCTACAAACTACTTTTTTTTTATATCGCACTACTCATTACACTCCTTTTAAGTAGCATAATAACACTCCAGAAAACCTTTTCCTTTCCTTTTAAAAAACATCATGTTAGTGTTCATTCGCGAGTGTGACCAAAGTGAGAAATTATTCGAAACTCAAATATTAGTTAAATCTAAATACGCAATTATGGTTAACTGACAGCCATAAGGGCATTTTAAATTCCGTGCATTCAAATTGGAGAACTTAGTTGAACCCTGATTCATTACTATGCTAACGTAAAAAGTAGTTGCCAGGAATTGCTACAAACTACTTTTTTTTTATATCGCACTACTCATTACACTCCTTTTAAGTAGCATAATAAATCTCCAAATAACCTTTTCCTTTCCTTTTAAAAAACATCATGTTAGTGTACATTCGCGAGTGTGACCAAAGTGATAAATTATTCGAATATTAGTTAACTCTAAATACGCAATTATGGTTAACTGACAGCCATAAGGGCATTTTAAATTGCGTGCATTCAAATTGGAGAACTTAGTTGAACCCTGATTCATTACTATGCTAACGTAAAAAGTAGTTGCCAGGAATTGCTACAAACTACTTTTTTTTTATATCGCACTACTCATTACACTCCTTTTAAGTAGCATAATAACACTCCAAAAAACCTTTTCCTTTCCTTTTAAAAAACATCATGTTAGTGTACATTCGCGAGTGTGACCAAAGTGATAAATTATTCGAATATTAGTTAACTCTAAATACACAATTATGGTTAACTGACAGCCATAAGGGCATTTTAAATTCCGTGCATTCAAATTGGAAAAATTAGTTGAACCCTGATTCATTACTATGCTAACGTAAAACGTAGTTGCCAGGAATTGCTACAAACTACTGTTTTTTTATATCGCACTACTCATTACACTCCTTTTAAGTAGCATAATAACACTCCAGAAAACCTTTTCCTTTCCTTTTAAATAACATCATGTTAGTGTACATTCGCGAGTGTGATCAAAGTGATAAATTATTCGAATATTAGTTAAATCTAAATACGCAATTATGGTTAACTGACAGCCATAAGGGCATTTTAAATTCCGTGCATTCAAATTGGAGAACTTAGTTGAACCCTGATTCATTACTATGCTAACGTAAAAAGTAGTTGCCAGGAATTGCTACAAACTACTAATTTTTTTATATCGCACTACTCATTACACTCCTTTTAAGTAGCATAATAACACTCCAGAAAACCTTTTCCTTTCCTTTTAAATAACATCATGTTAGTGTACATTCGCGAGTGTGATCAAAGTGATAAATTATTCGAATATTAGTTAAATCTAAATACGCAATTATGGTTAACTGACAGCCATAAGGGTATTTTAAATTCCGTGCATTCAAATTGGAAAAATTAGTTGAACCCTGATTCATTACTATGCTAACGTAAAACGTAGTTGCCAGGAATTGCTACAAACTACTGTTTTTTTATATCGCACTACTCATTACACTCCTTTTAAGTAGCATAATAACACTCCAGAAAACCTTTTCCTTTCCTTTTAAATAACATCATGTTAGTGTACATTCGCGAGTGTGATCAAAGTGATAAATTATTCGAATATTAGTTAAATCTAAATACGCAATTATGGTTGACTGACAGCCATAAGGGCATTTTAAATTCCGTGCATTCAAATTGGAGAACTTAGTTCAACCCTGATTCATTACTATGCTAACGTAAAAAGTAGTTGGCAGGAATTGCTACAAACTACTTTTTTTTTATATCGCACTACTCATTACACTCCTTTTAAGTAGCATAATAACACTCCAAAAAACCTTTTCCTTTCCTTTTAAAAAACATCATGTTAGTGTACATTCGCGAGTGTGACCAAAGTGATAAATTATTCGAATATTAGTTAACTCTAAATACGCAATTATGGTTAACTGACAGCCATAAGGGCATTTTAAATTCCGTGCATTCAAATTGGAGAACTTAGTTGAACCCTGATTCATTACTATGCTAACGTAAAAAGTAGTTGCCAGGAATTGCTACAAACTACTTTTTTTTTATATCGCACTACTCATTACACTCCTTTTAAGTAGCATAATAACACTCCAGAAAACCTTTTCCTTTCCTTTTAAAAAACATCATGTTAGTGTACATTCGCGAGTGTGACCAAAGTGAGAAATTATTCGAAACTCAAATATTAGTTAAATCTAAATACGCAATTATGGTTAACTGACAGCCATAAGGGCATTTTAAATTCCGTGCATTCAAATTGGAGAACTTAGTTGAACCCTGATTCATTACTATGCTAACGTAAAAAGTAGTTGCCAGGAATTGCTACAAACTACTAATTTTTTTATATCGCACTACTCATTACACTCCTTTTAAGTAGCATAATAACACTCCAGAAAACCTTTTCCTTTCCTTTTAAATAACATCATGTTACTGTACATTCGCGAGTGTGATCAAAGTGATAAAATATTCGAATATTAGTTAAATCTAAATACGCAATTATGGTTAACTGACAGCCATAAGGGCATTTTAAATTCCGTGCATTCAAATTGGAAAAATTAGTTGAACCCTGATTCATTACTATGCTAACGTAAAACGTAGTTGCCAGGAATTGCTACAAACTACTGTTTTTTTATATCGCACTACTCATTACACTCCTTTTAAGTAGCATAATAACACTCCAGAAAACCTTTTCCTTTCCTTTTAAATAACATCATGTTAGTGTACATTCGCGAGTGTGATCAAAGTGATAAATTATTCGAATATTAGTTAAATCTAAATACGCAATTATGGTTGACTGAGAGCCATAAGGGCATTTTAAATTCCGTGCATTCAAATTGGAGAACTTAGTTGAACCCTGATTCATTACTATGCTAACGTAAAAAGTAGTTGCCAGGAATTGCTACAAACTACTTTTTTTTTATATCGCACTACTCATTACACTCCTTTTAAGTAGCATAATAAATCTCCAAATAACCTTTTCCTTTCCTTTTAAAAAACATCATGTTAGTGTACATTCGCGAGTGTGACCAAAGTGATAAATTATTCGAATATTAGTTAACTCTAAATACGCAATTATGGTTAACTGACAGCCATAAGGGCATTTTAAATTGCGTGCATTCAAATTGGAGAACTTAGTTGAACCCTGATTCATTACTATGCTAACGTAAAAAGTAGTTGCCAGGAATTGCTACAAACTACTTTTTTTTTATATCGCACTACTCATTACACTCCTTTTAAGTAGCATAATAACACTCCAAAAAACCTTTTCCTTTCCTTTTAAAAAACATCATGTTAGTGTACATTCGCGAGTGTGACCAAAGTGATAAATTATTCGAATATTAGTTAACTCTAAATACACAATTATGGTTAACTGACAGCCATAAGGGCATTTTAAATTCCGTGCATTCAAATTGGAAAAATTAGTTGAACCCTGATTCATTACTATGCTAACGTAAAACGTAGTTGCCAGGAATTGCTACAAACTACTGTTTTTTTATATCGCACTACTCATTACACTCCTTTTAAGTAGCATAATAACACTCCAGAAAACCTTTTCCTTTCCTTTTAAATAACATCATGTTAGTGTACATTCGCGAGTGTGATCAAAGTGATAAATTATTCGAATATTAGTTAAATCTAAATACGCAATTATGGTTAACTGACAGCCATAAGGGCATTTTAAATTCCGTGCATTCAAATTGGAGAACTTAGTTGAACCCTGATTCATTACTATGCTAACGTAAAAAGTAGTTGCCAGGAATTGCTACAAACTACTAATTTTTTTATATCGCACTACTCATTACACTCCTTTTAAGTAGCATAATAACACTCCAGAAAACCTTTTCCTTTCCTTTTAAATAACATCATGTTAGTGTACATTCGCGAGTGTGATCAAAGTGATAAATTATTCGAATATTAGTTAAATCTAAATACGCAATTATGGTTAACTGACAGCCATAAGGGTATTTTAAATTCCGTGCATTCAAATTGGAAAAATTAGTTGAACCCTGATTCATTACTATGCTAACGTAAAACGTAGTTGCCAGGAATTGCTACAAACTACTGTTTTTTTATATCGCACTACTCATTACACTCCTTTTAAGTAGCATAATAACACTCCAGAAAACCTTTTCCTTTCCTTTTAAATAACATCATGTTAGTGTACATTCGCGAGTGTGATCAAAGTGATAAATTATTCGAATATTAGTTAAATCTAAATACGCAATTATGGTTGACTGACAGCCATAAGGGCATTTTAAATTCCGTGCATTCAAATTGGAGAACTTAGTTCAACCCTGATTCATTACTATGCTAACGTAAAAAGTAGTTGGCAGGAATTGCTACAAACTACTTTTTTTTTATATCGCACTACTCATTACACTCCTTTTAAGTAGCATAATAACACTCCAAAAAACCTTTTCCTTTCCTTTTAAAAAACATCATGTTAGTGTACATTCACGAGTGTGACCAAAGTGATAAATTATTCGAATATTAGTTAACTCTAAATACGCAATTATGGTTAACTGACAGCCATAAGGGCATTTTAAATTGCGTGCATTCAAATTGGAGAACTTAGTTGAACCCTGATTCATTGCTATGCTAACGTAAAAAGTAGTTGCCAGGAATTGCTACAAACTACTTTTTTTTTATATCGCACTACTCATTACACTCCTTTTAAGTAGCATAATAACACTCCAAAAAACCTTTTCCTTTCCTTTTAAAAAACATCATGTTAGTGTACATTCGCGAGTGTGACCAAAGTGATAAATTATTCGAATATTAGTTAACTCTAAATACGCAATTATGGTTAACTGACAGCCATAAGGGCATTTTAAATTCCGTGCATTCAAATTGGAGAACTTAGTTGAACCCTGATTCATTACTATGCTAACGTAAAAAGTAGTTGCCAGGAATTGCTACAAACTACTTTTTTTTTATATCGCACTACTCTTTACACTCCTTTTAAGTAGCATAATAACACTCCAGAAAACCTTTTCCTTTCCTTTTAAAAAACATCATGTTAGTGTACATTCGCGAGTGTGACCAAAGTGAGAAATTATTCGAAACTCAAATATTAGTTAAATCTAAATACGCAATTATGGTTAACTGACAGCCATAAGGGCATTTTAAATTCCGTGCATTCAAATTGGAGAACTTAGTTGAACCCTGATTCATTACTATGCTAACGTAAAAAGTAGTTGCCAGGAATTGCTACAAACTACTAATTTTTTTATATCGCACTACTCATTACACTCCTTTTAAGTAGCATAATAACACTCCAGAAAACCTTTTCCTTTCCTTTTAAATAACATCATGTTACTGTACATTCGCGAGTGTGATCAAAGTGATAAATTATTCGAATATTAGTTAAATCTAAATACGCAATTATGGTTAACTGACAGCCATAAGGGCATTTTAAATTCCGTGCATTCAAATTGGAAAAATTAGTTAAACCCTGATTCATTACTATGCTAACGTAAAACGTAGTTGCCAGGAATTGCTACAAACTACTGTTTTTTTATATCGCACTACTCATTACACTCCTTTTAAGTAGCATAATAACACTCCAGAAAACCTTTTCCTTTCCTTTTAAATAACATCATGTTAGTGTACATTCGCGAGTGTGATCAAAGTGATAAATTATTCGAATATTAGTTAAATCTAAATACGCAATTATGGTTGACTGAGAGCCATAAGGGCATTTTAAATTCCGTGCATTCAAATTGGAGAACTTAGTTGAACCCTGATTCATTACTATGCTAACGTAAAAAGTAGTTGCCAGGAATTGCTACAAACTACTTTTTTTTTATATCGCACTACTCATTACACTCCTTTTAAGTAGCATAATAAATCTCCAAATAACCTTTTCCTTTCCTTTTAAAAAACATCATGTTAGTGTACATTCGCGAGTGTGACCAAAGTGATAAATTATTCGAATATTAGTTAACTCTAAATACGCAATTATGGTTAACTGACAGCCATAAGGGCATTTTAAATTGCGTGCATTCAAATTGGAGAACTTAGTTGAACCCTGATTCATTACTATGCTAACGTAAAAAGTAGTTGCCAGGAATTGCTACAAACTACTTTTTTTTTATATCGCACTACTCATTACACTCCTTTTAAGTAGCATAATAACACTCCAAAAAACCTTTTCCTTTCCTTTTAAAAAACATCATGTTAGTGTACATTCGCGAGTGTGACCAAAGTGATAAATTATTCGAATATTAGTTAACTCTAAATACACAATTATGGTTAACTGACAGCCATAAGGGCATTTTAAATTCCGTGCATTCAAATTGGAAAAATTAGTTGAACCCTGATTCATTACTATGCTAACGTAAAACGTAGTTGCCAGGAATTGCTACAAACTACTGTTTTTTTATATCGCACTACTCATTACACTCCTTTTAAGTAGCATAATAACACTCCAGAAAACCTTTTCCTTTCCTTTTAAATAACATCATGTTAGTGTACATTCGCGAGTGTGATCAAAGTGATAAATTATTCGAATATTAGTTAAATCTAAATACGCAATTATGGTTAACTGACAGCCATAAGGGCATTTTAAATTCCGTGCATTCAAATTGGAGAACTTAGTTGAACCCTGATTCATTACTATGCTAACGTAAAAAGTAGTTGCCAGGAATTGCTACAAACTACTAATTTTTTTATATCGCACTACTCATTACACTCCTTTTAAGTAGCATAATAACACTCCAGAAAACCTTTTCCTTTCCTTTTAAATAACATCATGTTAGTGTACATTCGCGAGTGTGATCAAAGTGATAAATTATTCGAATATTAGTTAAATCTAAATACGCAATTATGGTTAACTGACAGCCATAAGGGTATTTTAAATTCCGTGCATTCAAATTGGAAAAATTAGTTGAACCCTGATTCATTACTATGCTAACGTAAAACGTAGTTGCCAGGAATTGCTACAAACTACTGTTTTTTTATATCGCACTACTCATTACACTCCTTTTAAGTAGCATAATAACACTCCAGAAAACCTTTTCCTTTCCTTTTAAATAACATCATGTTAGTGTACATTCGCGAGTGTGATCAAAGTGATAAATTATTCGAATATTAGTTAAATCTAAATACGCAATTATGGTTGACTGACAGCCATAAGGGCATTTTAAATTCCGTGCATTCAAATTGGAGAACTTAGTTCAACCCTGATTCATTACTATGCTAACGTAAAAAGTAGTTGGCAGGAATTGCTACAAACTACTTTTTTTTTATATCGCACTACTCATTACACTCCTTTTAAGTAGCATAATAACACTCCAAAAAACCTTTTCCTTTCCTTTTAAAAAACATCATGTTAGTGTACATTCGCGAGTGTGACCAAAGTGATAAATTATTCGAATATTAGTTAACTCTAAATACGCAATTATGGTTAACTGACAGCCATAAGGGCATTTTAAATTCCGTGCATTCAAATTGGAGAACTTAGTTGAACCCTGATTCATTACTATGCTAACGTAAAAAGTAGTTGCCAGGAATTGCTACAAACTACTTTTTTTTTATATCGCACTACTCATTACACTCCTTTTAAGTAGCATAATAACACTCCAGAAAACCTTTTCCTTTCCTTTTAAAAAACATCATGTTAGTGTACATTCGCGAGTGTGACCAAAGTGAGAAATTATTCGAAACTCAAATATTAGTTAAATCTAAATACGCAATTATGGTTAACTGACAGCCATAAGGGCATTTTAAATTCCGTGCATTCAAATTGGAGAACTTAGTTGAACCCTGATTCATTACTATGCTAACGTAAAAAGTAGTTGCCAGGAATTGCTACAAACTACTAATTTTTTTATATCGCACTACTCATTACACTCCTTTTAAGTAGCATAATAACACTCCAGAAAACCTTTTCCTTTCCTTTTAAATAACATCATGTTAGTGTACATTCGCGAGTGTGATCAAAGTGATAAATTATTCGAATATTAGTTAAATCTAAATACGCAATTATGGTTAACTGACAGCCATAAGGGCATTTTAAATTCCGTGCATTCAAATTGGAAAAATTAGTTGAACCCTGATTCATTACTATGCTAACGTAAAACGTAGTTGCCAGGAATTGCTACAAACTACTGTTTTTTTATATCGCACTACTCATTACACTCCTTTTAAGTAGCATAATAACACTCCAGAAAACCTTTTCCTTTCCTTTTAAATAACATCATGTTAGTGTACATTCGCGAGTGTGATCAAAGTGATAAATTATTCGAATATTAGTTAAATCTAAATACGCAATTATGGTTGACTGAGAGCCATAAGGGCATTTTAAATTCCGTGCATTCAAATTGGAGAACTTAGTTGAACCCTGATTCATTACTATGCTAACGTAAAAAGTAGTTGCCAGGAATTGCTACAAACTACTTTTTTTTTATATCGCACTACTCATTACACTCCTTTTAAGTAGCATAATAACACTCCAAATAACCTTTTCCTTTCCTTTTAAAAAACATCATGTTAGTGTACATTCGCGAGTGTGACCAAAGTGATAAATTATTCGAATATTAGTTAACTCTAAATACGCAATTATGGTTAACTGACAGCCATAAGGGCATTTTAAATTGCGTGCATTCAAATTGGAGAACTTAGTTGAACCCTGATTCATTACTATGCTAACGTAAAAAGTAGTTGCCAGGAATTGCTACAAACTACTTTTTTTTTTATATCGCACTACTCATTACACTCCTTTTAAGTAGCATAATAACACTCCAAAAAACCTTTTCCTTTCCTTTTAAAAAACATCATGTTAGTGTACATTCGCGAGTGTGACCAAAGTGATAAATTATTCGAATATTAGTTAACTCTAAATACACAATTATGGTTAACTGACAGCCATAAGGGCATTTTAAATTCCGTGCATTCAAATTGGAAAAATTAGTTGAACCCTGATTCATTACTATGCTAACGTAAAACGTAGTTGCCAGGAATTGCTACAAACTACTGTTTTTTTATATCGCACTACTCATTACACTCCTTTTAAGTAGCATAATAACACTCCAGAAAACCTTTTCCTTTCCTTTTAAATAACATCATGTTAGTGTACATTCGCGAGTGTGATCAAAGTGATAAATTATTCGAATATTAGTTAAATCTAAATACGCAATTATGGTTAACTGACAGCCATAAGGGCATTTTAAATTCCGTGCATTCAAATTGGAGAACTTAGTTCAACCCTGATTCATTACTATGCTAACGTAAAAAGTAGTTGGCAGGAATTGCTACAAACTACTTTTTTTTTATATCGCACTACTCATTACACTCCTTTTAAGTAGCATAATAACACTCCAAAAAACCTTTTCCTTTCCTTTTAAAAAACATCATGTTAGTGTACATTCGCGAGTGTGACCAAAGTGATAAATTATTCGAATATTAGTTAACTCTAAATACGCAATTATGGTTAACTGACAGCCATAAGGGCATTTTAAATTGTGTGCATTCAAATTGGAGAACTTAGTTGAACCCTGATTCATTGCTATGCTAACGTAAAAAGTAGTTGCCAGGAATTGCTACAAACTACTTTTTTTTTATATCGCACTACTCATTACACTCCTTTTAAGTAGCATAATAACACTCCAAAAAACCTTTTCCTTTCCTTTTAAAAAACATCATGTTAGTGTACATTCGCGAGTGTGACCAAAGTGATAAATTATTCGAATATTAGTTAACTCTAAATACGCAATTATGGTTAACTGACAGCCATAAGGGCATTTTAAATTCCGTGCATTCAAATTGGAGAACTTAGTTGAACCCTGATTCATTACTATGCTAACGTAAAAAGTAGTTGCCAGGAATTGCTACAAACTACTTTTTTTTTATATCGCACTACTCATTACACTCCTTTTAAGTAGCATAATAACACTCCAGAAAACCTTTTCCTTTCCTTTTAAAAAACATCATGTTAGTGTACATTCGCGAGTGTGACCAAAGTGAGAAATTATTCGAAACTCAAATATTAGTTAAATCTAAATACGCAATTATGGTTAACTGACAGCCATAAGGGCATTTTAAATTCCGTGCATTCAAATTGGAGAACTTAGTTGAACCCTGATTCATTACTATGCTAACGTAAAAAGTAGTTGCCAGGAATTGCTACAAACTACTAATTTTTTTATATCGCACTACTCATTACACTCCTTTTAAGTAGCATAATAACACTCCAGAAAACCTTTTCCTTTCCTTTTAAATAACATCATGTTACTGTACATTCGCGAGTGTGATCAAAGTGATAAATTATTCGAATATTAGTTAAATCTAAATACGCAATTATGGTTAACTGACAGCCATAAGGGCATTTTAAATTCCGTGCATTCAAATTGGAAAAATTAGTTGAACCCTGATTCATTACTATGCTAACGTAAAACGTAGTTGCCAGGAATTGCTACAAACTACTGTTTTTTTATATCGCACTACTCATTACACTCCTTTTAAGTAGCATAATAACACTCCAGAAAACCTTTTCCTTTCCTTTTAAATAACATCATGTTAGTGTACATTCGCGAGTGTGATCAAAGTGATAAATTATTCGAATATTAGTTAAATCTAAATACGCAATTATGGTTGACTGAGAGCCATAAGGGCATTTTAAATTCCGTGCATTCAAATTGGAGAACTTAGTTGAACCCTGATTCATTACTATGCTAACGTAAAAAGTAGTTGCCAGGAATTGCTACAAACTACTTTTTTTTTATATCGCACTACTCATTACACTCCTTTTAAGTAGCATAATAAATCTCCAAATAACCTTTTCCTTTCCTTTTAAAAAACATCATGTTAGTGTACATTCGCGAGTGTGACCAAAGTGATAAATTATTCGAATATTAGTTAACTCTAAATACGCAATTATGGTTAACTGACAGCCATAAGGGCATTTTAAATTGCGTGCATTCAAATTGGAGAACTTAGTTGAACCCTGATTCATTACTATGCTAACGTAAAAAGTAGTTGCCAGGAATTGCTACAAACTACTTTTTTTTTATATCGCACTACTCATTACACTCCTTTTAAGTAGCATAATAACACTCCAAAAAACCTTTTCCTTTCCTTTTAAAAAACATCATGTTAGTGTACATTCGCGAGTGTGACCAAAGTGATAAATTATTCGAATATTAGTTAACTCTAAATACACAATTATGGTTAACTGACAGCCATAAGGGCATTTTAAATTCCGTGCATTCAAATTGGAAAAATTAGTTGAACCCTGATTCATTACTATGCTAACGTAAAACGTAGTTGCCAGGAATTGCTACAAACTACTGTTTTTTTATATCGCACTACTCATTACACTCCTTTTAAGTAGCATAATAACACTCCAGAAAACCTTTTCCTTTCCTTTTAAATAACATCATGTTAGTGTACATTCGCGAGTGTGATCAAAGTGATAAATTATTCGAATATTAGTTAAATCTAAATACGCAATTATGGTTAACTGACAGCCATAAGGGCATTTTAAATTCCGTGCATTCAAATTGGAGAACTTAGTTGAACCCTGATTCATTACTATGCTAACGTAAAAAGTAGTTGCCAGGAATTGCTACAAACTACTAATTTTTTTATATCGCACTACTCATTACACTCCTTTTAAGTAGCATAATAACACTCCAGAAAACCTTTTCCTTTCCTTTTAAATAACATCATGTTAGTGTACATTCGCGAGTGTGATCAAAGTGATAAATTATTCGAATATTAGTTAAATCTAAATACGCAATTATGGTTAACTGACAGCCATAAGGGTATTTTAAATTCCGTGCATTCAAATTGGAAAAATTAGTTGAACCCTGATTCATTACTATGCTAACGTAAAACGTAGTTGCCAGGAATTGCTACAAACTACTGTTTTTTTATATCGCACTACTCATTACACTCCTTTTAAGTAGCATAATAACACTCCAGAAAACCTTTTCCTTTCCTTTTAAATAACATCATGTTAGTGTACATTCGCGAGTGTGATCAAAGTGATAAATTATTCGAATATTAGTTAAATCTAAATACGCAATTATGGTTGACTGACAGCCATAAGGGCATTTTAAATTCCGTGCATTCAAATTGGAGAACTTAGTTCAACCCTGATTCATTACTATGCTAACGTAAAAAGTAGTTGGCAGGAATTGCTACAAACTACTTTTTTTTTATATCGCACTACTCATTACACTCCTTTTAAGTAGCATAATAACACTCCAAAAAACCTTTTCCTTTCCTTTTAAAAAACATCATGTTAGTGTACATTCGCGAGTGTGACCAAAGTGATAAATTATTCGAATATTAGTTAACTCTAAATACGCAATTATGGTTAACTGACAGCCATAAGGGCATTTTAAATTGCGTGCATTCAAATTGGAGAACTTAGTTGAACCCTGATTCATTACTATGCTAACGTAAAAAGTAGTTGCCAGGAATTGCTACAAACTACTTTTTTTTTATATCGCACTACTCATTACACTCCTTTTAAGTAGCATAATAACACTCCAAAAAACCTTTTCCTTTCCTTTTAAAAAACATCATGTTAGTGTACATTCGCGAGTGTGACCAAAGTGATAAATTATTCGAATATTAGTTAACTCTAAATACGCAATTATGGTTAACTGACAGCCATAAGGGCATTTTAAATTCCGTGCATTCAAATTGGAGAACTTAGTTGAACCCTGATTCATTACTATGCTAACGTAAAAAGTAGTTGCCAGGAATTGCTACAAACTACTTTTTTTTTATATCGCACTACTCATTACACTCCTTTTAAGTAGCATAATAACACTCCAGAAAACCTTTTCCTTTCCTTTTAAAAAACATCATGTTAGTGTACATTCGCGAGTGTGACCAAAGTGAGAAATTATTCGAAACTCAAATATTAGTTAAATCTAAATACGCAATTATGGTTAACTGACAGCCATAAGGGCATTTTAAATTCCGTGCATTCAAATTGGAGAACTTAGTTGAACCCTGATTCATTACTATGCTAACGTAAAAAGTAGTTGCCAGGAATTGCTACAAACTACTAATTTTTTTATATCGCACTACTCATTACACTCCTTTTAAGTAGCATAATAACACTCCAGAAAACCTTTTCCTTTCCTTTTAAATAACATCATGTTAGTGTACATTCGCGAGTGTGATCAAAGTGATAAATTATTCGAATATTAGTTAAATCTAAATACGCAATTATGGTTAACTGACAGCCATAAGGGCATTTTAAATTCCGTGCATTCAAATTGGAAAAATTAGTTGAACCCTGATTCATTACTATGCTAACGTAAAACGTAGTTGCCAGGAATTGCTACAAACTACTGTTTTTTTATATCGCACTACTCATTACACTCCTTTTAAGTAGCATAATAACACTCCAGAAAACCTTTTCCTTTCCTTTTAAATAACATCATGTTAGTGTACATTCGCGAGTGTGATCAAAGTGATAAATTATTCGAATATTAGTTAAATCTAAATACGCAATTATGGTTGACTGAGAGCCATAAGGGCATTTTAAATTCCGTGCATTCAAATTGGAGAACTTAGTTGAACCCTGATTCATTACTATGCTAACGTAAAAAGTAGTTGCCAGGAATTGCTACAAACTACTTTTTTTTTATATCGCACTACTCATTACACTCCTTTTAAGTAGCATAATAACACTCCAAATAACCTTTTCCTTTCCTTTTAAAAAACATCATGTTAGTGTACATTCGCGAGTGTGACCAAAGTGATAAATTATTCGAATATTAGTTAACTCTAAATACGCAATTATGGTTAACTGACAGCCATAAGGGCATTTTAAATTGCGTGCATTCAAATTGGAGAACTTAGTTGAACCCTGATTCATTACTATGCTAACGTAAAAAGTAGTTGCCAGGAATTGCTACAAACTACTTTTTTTTTATATCGCACTACTCATTACACTCCTTTTAAGTAGCATAATAACACTCCAAAAAACCTTTTCCTTTCCTTTTAAAAAACATCATGTTAGTGTACATTCGCGAGTGTGACCAAAGTGATAAATTATTCGAATATTAGTTAACTCTAAATACACAATTATGGTTAACTGACAGCCATAAGGGCATTTTAAATTCCGTGCATTCAAATTGGAAAAATTAGTTGAACCCTGATTCATTACTATGCTAACGTAAAACGTAGTTGCCAGGAATTGCTACAAACTACTGTTTTTTTATATCGCACTACTCATTACACTCCTTTTAAGTAGCATAATAACACTCCAGAAAACCTTTTCCTTTCCTTTTAAATAACATCATGTTAGTGTACATTCGCGAGTGTGATCAAAGTGATAAATTATTCGAATATTAGTTAAATCTAAATACGCAATTATGGTTAACTGACAGCCATAAGGGCATTTTAAATTCCGTGCATTCAAATTGGAGAACTTAGTTGAACCCTGATTCATTACTATGCTAACGTAAAAAGTAGTTGCCAGGAATTGCTACAAACTACTAATTTTTTTATATCGCACTACTCATTACACTCCTTTTAAGTAGCATAATAACACTCCAGAAAACCTTTTCCTTTCCTTTTAAATAACATCATGTTAGTGTACATTCGCGAGTGTGATCAAAGTGATAAATTATTCGAATATTAGTTAAATCTAAATACGCAATTATGGTTAACTGACAGCCATAAGGGTATTTTAAATTCCGTGCATTCAAATTGGAGAACTTAGTTGAACCCTGATTCATTACTATGCTAACGTAAAACGTAGTTGCCAGGAATTGCTACAAACTACTGTTTTTTTATATCGCACTACTCATTACACTCCTTTTAAGTAGCATAATAACACTCCAGAAAACCTTTTCCTTTCCTTTTAAATAACATCATGTTAGTGTACATTCGCGAGTGTGATCAAAGTGATAAATTATTCGAATATTAGTTAAATCTAAATACGCAATTATGGTTGACTGACAGCCATAAGGGCATTTTAAATTCCGTGCATTCAAATTGGAGAACTTAGTTCAACCCTGATTCATTACTATGCTAACGTAAAAAGTAGTTGGCAGGAATTGCTACAAACTACTTTTTTTTTATATCGCACTACTCATTACACTCCTTTTAAGTAGCATAATAACACTCCAAAAAACCTTTTCCTTTCCTTTTAAAAAACATCATGTTAGTGTACATTCGCGAGTGTGACCAAAGTGATAAATTATTCGAATATTAGTTAACTCTAAATACGCAATTATGGTTAACTGACAGCCATAAGGGCATTTTAAATTGCGTGCATTCAAATTGGAGAACTTAGTTGAACCCTGATTCATTACTATGCTAACGTAAATAGTAGTTGCCAGGAATTGCTACAAACTACTTTTTTTTTATATCGCACTACTCATTACACTCCTTTTAAGTAGCATAATAACACTCCAAAAAACCTTTTCCTTTCCTTTTAAAAAACATCATGTTAGTGTACATTCGCGAGTTTGACCAAAGTGATAAATTATTCGAATATTAGTTAACTCTAAATACGCAATTATGGTTAACTGACAGCCATAAGGGCATTTTAAATTCCGTGCATTCAAATTGGAGAACTTAGTTGAACCCTGATTCATTACTATGCTAACGTAAAAAGTAGTTGCCAGGAATTGCTACAAACTACTTTTTTTTTATATCGCACTACTCATTACACTCCTTTTAAGTAGCATAATAACACTCCAGAAAACCTTTTCCTTTCCTTTTAAAAAACATCATGTTAGTGTACATTCGCGAGTGTGACCAAAGTGAGAAATTATTCGAAACTCAAATATTAGTTAAATCTAAATACGCAATTATGGTTAACTGACAGCCATAAGGGCATTTTAAATTCCGTGCATTCAAATTGGAGAACTTAGTTGAACCCTGATTCATTACTATGCTAACGTAAAAAGTAGTTGCCAGGAATTGCTACAAACTACTAATTTTTTTATATCGCACTACTCATTACACTCCTTTTAAGTAGCATAATAACACTCCAGAAAACCTTTTCCTTTCCTTTTAAATAACATCATGTTAGTGTACATTCGCGAGTGTGATCAAAGTGATAAATTATTCGAATATTAGTTAAATCTAAATACGCAATTATGGTTAACTGACAGCCATAAGGGCATTTTAAATTCCGTGCATTCAAATTGGAAAAATTAGTTGAACCCTGATTCATTACTATGCTAACGTAAAACGTAGTTGCCAGGAATTGCTACAAACTACTGTTTTTTTATATCGCACTACTCATTACACTCCTTTTAAGTAGCATAATAACACTCCAGAAAACCTTTTCCTTTCCTTTTAAATAACATCATGTTAGTGTACCTTCGCGAGTGTGATCAAAGTGATAAATTATTCGAATATTAGTTAAATCTAAATACGCAATTATGGTTGACTGACAGCCATAAGGGCATTTTAAATTCCGTGCATTCAAATTGGAGAACTTAGTTCAACCCTGATTCATTACTATGCTAACGTAAAAAGTAGTTGGCAGGAATTGCTACAAACTACTTTTTTTTTATATCGCACTACTCATTACACTCCTTTTAAGTAGCATAATAACACTCCAAAAAACCTTTTCCTTTCCTTTTAAAAAACATCATGTTAGTGTACATTCGCGAGTGTGACCAAAGTGATAAATTATTCGAATATTAGTTAACTCTAAATACGCAATTATGGTTAACTGACAGCCATAAGGGCATTTTAAATTGCGTGCATTCAAATTGGAGAACTTAGTTGAACCCTGATTCATTACTATGCTAACGTAAAAAGTAGTTGCCAGGAATTGCTACAAACTACTTTTTTTTTATATCGCACTACTCATTACACTCCTTTTAAGTAGCATAATAACACTCCAAAAAACCTTTTCCTTTCCTTTTAAAAAACATCATGTTAGTGTACATTCGCGAGTGTGACCAAAGTGATAAATTATTCGAATATTAGTTAACTCTAAATACGCAATTATGGTTAACTGACAGCCATAAGGGCATTTTAAATTCCGTGCATTCAAATTGGAGAACTTAGTTGAACCCTGATTCATTACTATGCTAACGTAAAAAGTAGTTGCCAGGAATTGCTACAAACTACTTTTTTTTTATATCGCACTACTCATTACACTCCTTTTAAGTAGCATAATAACACTCCAGAAAACCTTTTCCTTTCCTTTTAAAAAACATCATGTTAGTGTACATTCGCGAGTGTGACCAAAGTGAGAAATTATTCGAAACTCAAATATTAGTTAAATCTAAATACGCAATTATGGTTAACTGACAGCCATAAGGGCATTTTAAATTCCGTGCATTCAAATTGGAGAACTTAGTTGAACCCTGATTCATTACTATGCTAACGTAAAAAGTAGTTGCCAGGAATTGCTACAAACTACTAATTTTTTTATATCGCACTACTCATTACACTCCTTTTAAGTAGCATAATAACATTCCAGAAAACCTTTTCCTTTCCTTTTAAATAACATCATGTTAGTGTACATTCGCGAGTGTGATCAAAGTGATAAATTATTCGAATATTAGTTAAATCTAAATACGCAATTATGGTTAACTGACAGCCATAAGGGCATTTTAAATTCCGTGCATTCAAATTGGAAAAATTAGTTGAACCCTGATTCATTACTATGATAACGTAAAACGTAGTTGCCAGGAATTGCTACAAACTACTGTTTTTTTATATCGCACTACTCATTACACTCCTTTTAAGTAGCATAATAACACTCCAGAAAACCTTTTCCTTTCCTTTTAAATAACATCATGTTAGTGTACCTTCGCGAGTGTGATCAAAGTGATAAATTATTCGAATATTAGTTAAATCTAAATACGCAATTATGGTTGACTGACAGCCATAAGGGCATTTTAAATTCCGTGCATTCAAATTGGAGAACTTAGTTCAACCCTGATTCATTACTATGCTAACGTAAAAAGTAGTTGGCAGGAATTGCTACAAACTACTTTTTTTTATATCGCACTACTCATTACACTCCTTTTAAGTAGCATAATAACACTCCAAAAAACCTTTTCCTTTCCTTTTAAAAAACATCATGTTAGTGTACATTCGCGAGTGTGACCAAAGTGATAAATTATTCGAATATTAGTTAACTCTAAATACGCAATTATGGTTAACTGACAGCCATAAGGGCATTTTAAATTGCGTGCATTCAAATTGGAGAACTTAGTTGAACCCTGATTCATTACTATGCTAACGTAAAAAGTAGTTGCCAGGAATTGCTACAAACTACTGTTTTTTTATATCGCACTACTCATTACACTCCTTTTAAGTAGCATAATAACACTCCAGAAAACCTTTTCCTTTCCTTTTAAATAACATCATGTTAGTGTACATTCGCGAGTGTGATCAAAGTGATAAATTATTCGAATATTAGTTAAATCTAAATACGCAATTATGGTTAACTGACAGCCATAAGGGCATTTTAAATTCCGTGCATTCAAATTGGAAAAATTAGTTGAACCCTGATTCATTACTATGCTAACGTAAAAAGTAGTTGCCAGGAATTGCTACAAACTACTTTTTTTTTTATATCGCACTACTCATTACACTCCTTTTAAGTAGCATAATAACACTCCAAAAAACCTTTTCCTTTCCTTTTAAAAAACATCATGTTAGTGTACATTCGCGAGTGTGACCAAAGTGATAAATTATTCGAATATTAGTTAACTCTAAATACGCAATTATGGTTAACTGACAGCCATAAGGGCATTTTAAATTGCGTGCATTCAAATTGGAGAACTTAGTTGAACCCTGATTCATTACTATGCTAACGTAAAAAGTAGTTGCCAGGAATTGCTACAAACTACTTTTTTTTTATATCGCACTACTCATTACACTCCTTTTAAGTAGCATAATAACACTCCAAAAAACCTTTTCCTTTCCTTTTAAAAAACATCATGTTAGTGTACATTCGCGAGTGTGACCAAAGTGATAAATTATTCGAATATTAGTTAACTCTAAATACGCAATTATGGTTAACTGACAGCCATAAGGGCATTTTAAATTCCGTGCATTCAAATTGGAGAACTTAGTTGAACCCTGATTCATTACTATGCTAACGTAAAAAGTAGTTGCCAGGAATTGCTACAAACTACTTTTTTTTTATATCGCACTACTCATTACACTCCTTTTAAGTAGCATAATAACACTCCAGAAAACCTTTTCCTTTCCTTTTAAAAAACATCATGTTAGTGTACATTCGCGAGTGTGACCAAAGTGAGAAATTATTCGAAACTCAAATATTAGTTAAATCTAAATACGCAATTATGGTTAACTGACAGCCATAAGGGCATTTTAAATTCCGTGCATTCAAATTGGAGAACTTAGTTGAACCCTGATTCATTACTATGCTAACGTAAAAAGTAGTTGCCAGGAATTGCTACAAACTACTAATTTTTTTATATCGCACTACTCATTACACTCCTTTTAAGTAGCATAATAACACTCCAGAAAACCTTTTCCTTTCCTTTTAAATAACATCATGTTAGTGTACATTCGCGAGTGTGATCAAAGTGATAAATTATTCGAATATTAGTTAAATCTAAATACGCAATTATGGTTAACTGACAGCCATAAGGGCATTTTAAATTCCGTGCATTCAAATTGGAAAAATTAGTTGAACCCTGATTCATTACTATGCTAACGTAAAACGTAGTTGCCAGGAATTGCTACAAACTACTGTTTTTTTATATCGCACTACTCATTACACTCCTTTTAAGTAGCATAATAACACTCCAGAAAACCTTTTCCTTTCCTTTTAAATAACATCATGTTAGTGTACATTCGCGAGTGTGATCAAAGTGATAAATTATTCGAATATTAGTTAAATCTAAATACGCAATTATGGTTGACTGAGAGCCATAAGGGCATTTTAAATTCCGTGCATTCAAATTGGAGAACTTAGTTGAACCCTGATTCATTACTATGCTAACGTAAAAAGTAGTTGCCAGGAATTGCTACAAACTACTTTTTTTTTATATCGCACTACTCATTACACTCCTTTTAAGTAGCATAATAACACTCCAAATAACCTTTTCCTTTCCTTTTAAAAAACATCATGTTAGTGTACATTCGCGAGTGTGACCAAAGTGATAAATTATTCGAATATTAGTTAACTCTAAATACGCAATTATGGTTAACTGACAGCCATAAGGGCATTTTAAATTGCGTGCATTCAAATTGGAGAACTTAGTTGAACCCTGATTCATTACTATGCTAACGTAAAAAGTAGTTGCCAGGAATTGCTACAAACTACTTTTTTTTTATATCGCACTACTCATTACACTCCTTTTAAGTAGCATAATAACACTCCAAAAAACCTTTTCCTTTCCTTTTAAAAAACATCATGTTAGTGTACATTCGCGAGTGTGACCAAAGTGATAAATTATTCGAATATTAGTTAACTCTAAATACACAATTATGGTTAACTGACAGCCATAAGGGCATTTTAAATTCCGTGCATTCAAATTGGAAAAATTAGTTGAACCCTGATTCATTACTATGCTAACGTAAAACGTAGTTGCCAGGAATTGCTACAAACTACTGTTTTTTTATATCGCACTACTCATTACACTCCTTTTAAGTAGCATAATAACACTCCAGAAAACCTTTTCCTTTCCTTTTAAATAACATCATGTTAGTGTACATTCGCGAGTGTGATCAAAGTGATAAATTATTCGAATATTAGTTAAATCTAAATACGCAATTATGGTTAACTGACAGCCATAAGGGCATTTTAAATTCCGTGCATTCAAATTGGAGAACTTAGTTGAACCCTGATTCATTACTATGCTAACGTAAAAAGTAGTTGCCAGGAATTGCTACAAACTACTAATTTTTTTATATCGCACTACTCATTACACTCCTTTTAAGTAGCATAATAACACTCCAGAAAACCTTTTCCTTTCCTTTTAAATAACATCATGTTAGTGTACATTCGCGAGTGTGATCAAAGTGATAAATTATTCGAATATTAGTTAAATCTAAATACGCAATTATGGTTAACTGACAGCCATAAGGGTATTTTAAATTCCGTGCATTCAAATTGGAGAACTTAGTTGAACCCTGATTCATTACTATGCTAACGTAAAACGTAGTTGCCAGGAATTGCTACAAACTACTGTTTTTTTATATCGCACTATTCATTACACTCCTTTTAAGTAGCATAATAACACTCCAGAAAACCTTTTCCTTTCCTTTTAAATAACATCATGTTAGTGTACATTCGCGAGTGTGATCAAAGTGATAAATTATTCGAATATTAGTTAAATCTAAATACGCAATTATGGTTGACTGACAGCCATAAGGGCATTTTAAATTCCGTGCATTCAAATTGGAGAACTTAGTTCAACCCTGATTCATTACTATGCTAACGTAAAAAGTAGTTGGCAGGAATTGCTACAAACTACTTTTTTTTTATATCGCACTACTCATTACACTCCTTTTAAGTAGCATAATAACACTCCAAAAAACCTTTTCCTTTCCTTTTAAAAAACATCATGTTAGTGTACATTCGCGAGTGTGACCAAAGTGATAAATTATTCGAATATTAGTTAACTCTAAATACGCAATTATGGTTAACTGACAGCCATAAGGGCATTTTAAATTGCGTGCATTCAAATTGGAGAACTTAGTTGAACCCTGATTCATTACTATGCTAACGTAAATAGTAGTTGCCAGGAATTGCTACAAACTACTTTTTTTTTATATCGCACTACTCATTACACTCCTTTTAAGTAGCATAATAACACTCCAAAAAACCTTTTCCTTTCCTTTTAAAAAACATCATGTTAGTGTACATTCGCGAGTTTGACCAAAGTGATAAATTATTCGAATATTAGTTAACTCTAAATACGCAATTATGGTTAACTGACAGCCATAAGGGCATTTTAAATTCCGTGCATTCAAATTGGAGAACTTAGTTGAACCCTGATTCATTACTATGCTAACGTAAAAAGTAGTTGCCAGGAATTGCTACAAACTACTTTTTTTTTATATCGCACTACTCATTACACTCCTTTTAAGTAGCATAATAACACTCCAGAAAACCTTTTCCTTTCCTTTTAAAAAACATCATGTTAGTGTACATTCGCGAGTGTGACCAAAGTGAGAAATTATTCGAAACTCAAATATTAGTTAAATCTAAATACGCAATTATGGTTAACTGACAGCCATAAGGGCATTTTAAATTCCGTGCATTCAAATTGGAGAACTTAGTTGAACCCTGATTCATTACTATGCTAACGTAAAAAGTAGTTGCCAGGAATTGCTACAAACTACTAATTTTTTTATATCGCACTACTCATTACACTCCTTTTAAGTAGCATAATAACACTCCAGAAAACCTTTTCCTTTCCTTTTAAATAACATCATGTTAGTGTACATTCGCGAGTGTGATCAAAGTGATAAATTATTCGAATATTAGTTAAATCTAAATACGCAATTATGGTTAACTGACAGCCATAAGGGCATTTTAAATTCCGTGCATTCAAATTGGAAAAATTAGTTGAACCCTGATTCATTACTATGCTAACGTAAAACGTAGTTGCCAGGAATTGCTACAAACCACTGTTTTTTTATATCGCACTACTCATTACACTCCTTTTAAGTAGCATAATAACACTCCAGAAAACCTTTTCCTTTCCTTTTAAATAACATCATGTTAGTGTACCTTCGCGAGTGTGATCAAAGTGATAAATTATTCGAATATTAGTTAAATCTAAATACGCAATTATGGTTGACTGACAGCCATAAGGGCATTTTAAATTCCGTGCATTCAAATTGGAGAACTTAGTTCAACCCTGATTCATTACTATGCTAACGTAAAAAGTAGTTGGCAGGAATTGCTTCAAACTACTTTTTTTTTATATCGCACTACTCATTACACTCCTTTTAAGTAGCATAATAACACTCCAAAAAACCTTTTCCTTTCCTTTTAAAAAACATCATGTTAGTGTACATTCGCGAGTGTGACCAAAGTGATAAATTATTCGAATATTAGTTAACTCTAAATACGCAATTATGGTTAACTGACAGCCATAAGGGCATTTTAAATTGCGTGCATTCAAATTGGAGAACTTAGTTGAACCCTGATTCATTACTATGCTAACGTAAAAAGTAGTTGCCAGGAATTGCTACAAACTACTTTTTTTTTATATCGCACTACTCATTACACTCCTTTTAAGTAGCATAATAACACTCCAAAAAACCTTTTCCTTTCCTTTTAAAAAACATCATGTTAGTGTACATTCGCGAGTGTGACCAAAGTGATAAATTATTCGAATATTAGTTAACTCTAAATACGCAATTATGGTTAACTGACAGCCATAAGGGCATTTTAAATTCCGTGCATTCAAATTGGAGAACTTAGTTGAACCCTGATTCATTACTATGCTAACGTAAAAAGTAGTTGCCAGGAATTGCTACAAACTACTTTTTTTTTATATCGCACTACTCATTACACTCCTTTTAAGTAGCATAATAACACTCCAGAAAACCTTTTCCTTTCCTTTTAAAAAACATCATGTTAGTGTACATTCGCGAGTGTGACCAAAGTGAGAAATTATTCGAAACTCAAATATTAGTTAAATCTAAATACGCAATTATGGTTAACTGACAGCCATAAGGGCATTTTAAATTCCGTGCATTCAAATTGGAGAACTTAGTTGAACCCTGATTCATTACTATGCTAACGTAAAAAGTAGTTGCCAGGAATTGCTACAAACTACTAATTTTTTTATATCGCACTACTCATTACACTCCTTTTAAGTAGCATAATAACATTCCAGAAAACCTTTTCCTTTCCTTTTAAATAACATCATGTTAGTGTACATTCGCGAGTGTGATCAAAGTGATAAATTATTCGAATATTAGTTAAATCTAAATACGCAATTATGGTTAACTGACAGCCATAAGGGCATTTTAAATTCCGTGCATTCAAATTGGAAAAATTAGTTGAACCCTGATTCATTACTATGATAACGTAAAACGTAGTTGCCAGGAATTGCTACAAACTACTGTTTTTTTATATCGCACTACTCATTACACTCCTTTTAAGTAGCATAATAACACTCCAGAAAACCTTTTCCTTTCCTTTTAAATAACATCATGTTAGTGTACCTTCGCGAGTGTGATCAAAGTGATAAATTATTCGAATATTAGTTAAATCTAAATACGCAATTATGGTTGACTGACAGCCATAAGGGCATTTTAAATTCCGTGCATTCAAATTGGAGAACTTAGTTCAACCCTGATTCATTACTATGCTAACGTAAAAAGTAGTTGGCAGGAATTGCTACAAACTACTTTTTTTTTATATCGCACTACTCATTACACTCCTTTTAAGTAGCATAATAACACTCCAAAAAACCTTTTCCTTTCCTTTTAAAAAACATCATGTTAGTGTACATTCGCGAGTGTGACCAAAGTGATAAATTATTCGAATATTAGTTAACTCTAAATACGCAATTATGGTTAACTGACAGCCATAAGGGCATTTTAAATTGCGTGCATTCAAATTGGAGAACTTAGTTGAACCCTGATTCATTACTATGCTAACGTAAAAAGTAGTTGCCAGGAATTGCTACAAACTACTGTTTTTTTATATCGCACTACTCATTACACTCCTTTTAAGTAGCATAATAACACTCCAGAAAACCTTTTCCTTTCCTTTTAAATAACATCATGTTAATGTACATTCGCGAGTGTGATCAAAGTGATAAATTATTCGAATATTAGTTAAATCTAAATACGCAATTATGGTTAACTGACAGCCATAAGGGCATTTTAAATTCCGTGCATTCAAATTGGAAAAATTAGTTGAACCCTGATTCATTACTATGCTAACGTAAAAAGTAGTTGCCAGGAATTGCTACAAACTACTGTTTTTTTATATCGCACTACTCATTACACTCCTTTTAAGTAGCATAATAACACTCCAGAAAACCTTTTCCTTTCCTTTTAAATAACATCATGTTAGTGTACATTCGCGAGTGTGATCAAAGTGATAAATTATTCGAATATTAGTTAAATCTAAATACGCAATTATGGTTAACTGACAGCCATAAGGGCATTTTAAATTCCGTGCATTCAAATTGGAAAAATTAGTTGAACCCTGATTCATTACTATGCTAACGTAAAAAGTAGTTGCCAGGAATTGCTACAAACTACTTTTTTTTTTATATCGCACTACTCATTACACTCCTTTTAAGTAGCATAATAACACTCCAAAAAACCTTTTCCTTTCCTTTTAAAAAACATCATGTTAGTGTACATTCGCGAGTGTGATCAAAGTGATAAATTATTCGAATATTAGTTAAATCTAAATACGCAATTATGGTTGACTGACAGCCATAAGGGCATTTTAAATTCCGTGCATTCAAATTGGAGAACTTAGTTCAACCCTGATTCATTACTATGCTAACGTAAAAAGTAGTTGGCAGGAATTGCTACAAACTACTTTTTTTTTATATCGCACTACTCATTACACTCCTTTTAAGTAGCATAATAACACTCCAAAAAACCTTTTCCTTTCCTTTTAAAAAACATCATGTTAGTGTACATTCGCGAGTGTGACCAAAGTGATAAATTATTCGAATATTAGTTAACTCTAAATACGCAATTATGGTTAACTGACAGCCATAAGGGCATTTTAAATTGCGTGCATTCAAATTGGAGAACTTAGTTGAACCCTGATTCATTACTATGCTAACGTAAAAAGTAGTTGCCAGGAATTGCTACAAACTACTGTTTTTTTATATCGCACTACTCATTACACTCCTTTTAAGTAGCATAATAACACTCCAGAAAACCTTTTCCTTTCCTTTTAAATAACATCATGTTAATGTACATTCGCGAGTGTGATCAAAGTGATAAATTATTCGAATATTAGTTAAATCTAAATACGCAATTATGGTTAACTGACAGCCATAAGGGCATTTTAAATTCCGTGCATTCAAATTGGAAAAATTAGTTGAACCCTGATTCATTACTATGCTAACGTAAAAAGTAGTTGCCAGGAATTGCTACAAACTACTGTTTTTTTATATCGCACTACTCATTACACTCCTTTTAAGTAGCATAATAACACTCCAGAAAACCTTTTCCTTTCCTTTTAAATAACATCATGTTAGTGTACATTCGCGAGTGTGATCAAAGTGATAAATTATTCGAATATTAGTTAAATCTAAATACGCAATTATGGTTAACTGACAGCCATAAGGGCATTTTAAATTCCGTGCATTCAAATTGGAAAAATTAGTTGAACCCTGATTCATTACTATGCTAACGTAAAAAGTAGTTGCCAGGAATTGCTACAAACTACTGTTTTTTTTATATCGCACTACTCATTACACTCCTTTTAAGTAGCATAATAACACTCCAGAAAACCTTTTCCTTTCCTTTTAAATAACATCATGTTAGTGTACATTCGCGAGTGTGATCAAAGTGATAAATTATTCGAATATTAGTTAACTCTAAATACGTAATTATGGTTAACTGACAGCCATAAGGGCATTTTAAATTGCGTGCATTCAAATTGGAGAACTTAGTTGAACCCTGATTCATTACTATGCTAACGTAAAAAGTAGTTGCCAGGAATTGCTACAAACTACTTTTTTTTTATATCGCACTACTCATTACACTCCTTTTAAGTAGCATAATAACACTCCAAAAAACCTTTTCCTTTCCTTTTAAAAGACATCATTTTAGTGTACATTCGCGAGTGTGACCAAAGTGATAATTATTCGAAACTCAAATATTAGTTAAATCTAAATACGCAATTATGGTTAACTGACAGCCATAAGGGCATTTTAAATTCCGTGCATTCAAATTGGAGAACTTAGTTGAACCCGGATTCATTACTATGCTAACGTAAAAAGTAGTTGCCAGGAATTGCTACAAACTACTAATTTTTTTATATCGCACTACTCATTACACTCCTTTTAAGTAGCATAATAACACTCCAGAAAACCTTTTCCTTTCCTTTTAAATAACATCATGTTAGTGTACATTCGAGAGTGTGATCAAACTGATAAATTATTCGAATATTAGTTAAATCTAAATACGCAATTATGGTTAACTGACAGCCATAAGGGCATTTTAAATTCCGTGCATTCAAATTGGAAAAATTAGTTGAACCCTGATTCATTACTATGCTAACGTAAAAAGTAGTTGCCAGGAATTGCTACAAACTACTGTTTTTTTATATCGCACTACTCATTACACTCCTTTTAAGTAGCATAATAACACTCCAGAAAACCTTTTCCTTTCCTTTTAAATAACATCATGTTAGTGTACATTCGCGAGTGTGATCAAAGTGATAAATTATTCGAATATTAGTTAAATCTAAATACGCAATTATGGTTGACTGACAGCCATAAGGGCATTTTAAATTCCGTGCATTCAAATTGGAGAACTTAGTTGAACCCTGATTCATTACTATGCTAACGTAAAAAGTAGTTGGCAGGAATTGCTACAAACTACTTTTTTTTTATATCGCACTACTCATTACACTCCTTTTAAGTAGCATAATAACACTCCAAAAAACCTTTTCCTTTCCTTTTAAAAAACATCATGTTAGTGTACATTCGCGAGTGTGACCAAAGTGATAAATTATTCGAATATTAGTTAACTCTAAATACGCAATTATGGTTAACTGACAGCCATAAGGGCATTTTAAATTGCGTGCATTCAAATTGGAGAACTTAGTTGAACCCTGATTCATTACTATGCTAACGTAAAAAGTAGTTGCCAGGAATTGCTACAAACTACTGTTTTTTTATATCGCACTACTCATTACACTCCTTTTAAGTAGCATAATAACACTCCAGAAAACCTTTTCCTTTCCTTTTAAATAACATCATGTTAGTGTACATTTGCGAGTGTGATCAAAGTGATAAATTATTCGAATATTAGTTAAATCTAAATACGCAATTATGGTTAACTGACAGCCATAAGGGCATTTTAAATTCCGTGCATTCAAATTGGAAAAGTTAGTTGAACCCCGATTCATTACTATGCTAACGTAAAAAGTAGTTGCCAGGAATTGCTACAAACTACTGTTTTTTTATATCGCACTACTCATTACACTCCTTTTAAGTAGCATAATAACACTCCAGAAAACCTTTTCCTTTCCTTTTAAATAACATCATGTTAGTGTACATTCGCGAGTGTGACCAAAGTGATAAATTATTCGAAACTCAAATATTAGTTAACTCTAAATACGCAATTATGGTTAACTGACAGCCATAAGGGCATTTTAAATTCCGTGCATTCAAATTGGAAAAATTAGTTGAACCCTGATTCATTACTATGCTAACGTAAAAAGTAGTTGCCAGGAATTGCTACAAACTACTGTTTTTTTATATCGCACTACTCATTACACTCCTTTTAAGTAGCATAATAACTCTCCAGAAAACCTTTTCCTTTCCTTTTAAATAACATCATGTTAGTGTACATTCGCGAGTGTGACCAAAGTGATAAATTATTCGAAACTCAAATATTAGTTAACTCTAAATACGCAATTATGGTTAACTGACAGCCATAAGGGCATTTTAAATTCCGTGCATTCAAATTGGAAAAATTAGTTGAACCCTGATTCATTACTATGCTAACGTAAAAAGTAGTTGTCAGGAATTGCTACAAACTACTGTTTTTTTATATCGCACTACTCATTACACTCCTTTTAAGTAGCATAATAACACTCCAGAAAACCTTTTCCTTTCCTTTTAAATAACATCATGTTAGTGTACATTCGCGAGTGTGACCAAAGTGATAAATTATTCGAAACTCAAATATTAGTTAACTCTAAATACGCAATTATGGTTAACTGACAGCCATAAGGGCATTTTAAATTCCGTGCATTCAAATTGGAAAAATTAGTTGAACCCTGATTCATTACTATGCTAACGTAAAAAGTAGTTGCCAGGAATTGCTACAAACTACTGTTTTTTTATATCGCACTACTCATTACAATCCTTTTAAGTAGCATAATGACACTCCAGAAAACCTTTTCCTTTCCTTTTAAATAACATCATGTTAGTGTACATTCGCGAGTGTGACCAAAGTGATAAATTATTCGAATATTAGTTAACTCTAAATACGCAATTATGGTTAACTGACAGCCATAAGGCCATTTTAAATTCCGTGCATTTAAATTGGAAAAATTAGTAGAATCCTGATTCATTACTATGCTAACGTAAAAAGTAGTTGCCAGGAATTGCTACAAACTACTGTTTTTTTATATCGCACTACTCATTACACTCCTTTTAAGTAGCATAATAACACTCCAAAAAACCTTTTCCTTTCCTTTTAAATGACATCATGTTAGTGAACATTCGCGAGTGTGACCAAAGTGATAAATTATTCGAATATTAGTTAACTCTAAATACGCAATTATGGTTAACTGACAGCCATAAGGGCATTTTAAATTCCGTGCATTCAAATTGGAAAAATTAGTTGAACCCTGATTCATTACTATGCTAACGTAAAAAGTAGTTGCCAGGAATTGCTACAAACTACTGTTTTTTTTATATCGCACTACTCATTACACTCCTTTTAAGTAGCATAATAACACTCCAGAAAACCTTTTCCTTTCCTTTTAAATGACATCATGTTAGTGTACATTCGCGAGTGTGACCAAAGTGATAAATTATTCGAAACTCAAATATTAGTTAAATCTAAATACGCAATTATGGTTAACTGACAGCCATAAGGGCATTTTAAATTCCGTGCATTCAAATTGAAAAAATTAGTTGAACCCTGATTCATTACTATGCTAACGTAAAAAGTAGTTGCCAGGAATTGCTACAAACTACTGTTTTTTTATATCGCACTACTCATTACACTCCTTTTAAGTAGCATAACACTTCAGAAAACCTTTTCCTTTCCTTTTAAATAACATCATGTTAGTGTACATTCGCGAGTGTGACCAAAGTGATAAATTATTCGAAACTCAAATATTAGTTAACTCTAAACACGCAATTATGGTTAAGTGACAGCCATAAGGGCATTTTAAATTCCGTGCATTCAAATTGGAAAAATTAGTTGAACCCTGATTCATTACTATGCTAACGTAAAAAGTAGTTGCCAGTAATTGCTACAAACTACTGTTTTTTTATATCGCACTACTCATTACACTCCTTTTAAGTAGCATAACACTTCAGAAAACCTTTTCCTTTCCTTTTAAATAACATCATGTTAGTGTACATTCGCGAGTGTGACCAAAGTGATAAATTATTCGAAACTCAAATATTAGTTAACTCTAAATACGCAATTATGGTTAACTGACAGCCATAAGGGCATTTTAAATTCCGTGCATTCAAATTGGAAAAATTAGTTGAACCCTGATTCATTACTATGCTAACGTAAAAAGTAGTTGCCAGGAATTGCTACAAACTACTGTTTTTTTATATCGCACTACTCATTACACTCCTTTTAAGTAGCATAATAACTCTCCAGAAAACCTTTTCCTTTCCTTTTAAATAACATCATGTTAGTGTACATTCGCGAGTGTGACCAAAGTGATAAATTATTCGAAACTCAAATATTAGTTAACTCTAAATACGCAATTATGGTTAACTGACAGCCATAAGGGCATTTTAAATTCCGTGCATTCAAATTGGAAAAATTAGTTGAACCCTGATTCATTACTATGCTAACGTAAAAAGTAGTTGCCAGGAATTGCTACAAACTACTGTTTTTTTATATCGCACTACTCATTACAATCCTTTTAAGTAGCATAATAACACTCCAGAAAACCTTTTCCTTTCCTTTTAAATAACATCATGTTAGTGTACATTCGCGAGTGTGACCAAAGTGATAAATTATTCGAAACTCAAATATTAGTTAACTCTAAATACGCAATTATGGTTAACTGACAGCCATAAGGGCATTTTAAATTCCGTGCATTCAAATTGGAAAAATTAGTTGAACCCTGATTCATTACTATGCTAACGTAAAAAGTAGTTGCCAGGAATTGCTACAAACTACTGTTTTTTTATATCGCACTACTCATTACAATCCTTTTAAGTAGCATAATGACACTCCAGAAAACCTTTTCCTTTCCTTTTAAATAACATCATGTTAGTGTACATTCGCGAGTGTGACCAAAGTGATAAATTATTCGAATATTAGTTAACTCTAAATACGCAATTATGGTTAACTGACAGCCATAAGGCCATTTTAAATTCCGTGCATTTAAATTGGAAAAATTAGTAGAATCCTGATTCATTACTATGCTAACGTAAAAAGTAGTTGCCAGGAATTGCTACAAACTACTGTTTTTTTATATCGCACTACTCATTACACTCCTTTTAAGTAGCATAATAACACTCCAAAAAACCTTTTCCTTTCCTTTTAAATGACATCATGTTAGTGAACATTCGCGAGTGTGACCAAAGTGATAAATTATTCGAATATTAGTTAACTCTAAATACGCAATTATGGTTAACTGACAGCCATAAGGGCATTTTAAATTCCGTGCATTCAAATTGGAAAAATTAGTTGAACCCTGATTCATTACTATGCTAACGTAAAAAGTAGTTGCCAGGAATTGCTACAAACTACTGTTTTTTTTATATCGCACTACTCATTACACTCCTTTTAAGTAGCATAATAACACTCCAGAAAACCTTTTCCTTTCCTTTTAAATGACATCATGTTAGTGTACATTCGCGAGTGTGACCAAAGTGATAAATTATTCGAAACTCAAATATTAGTTAACTCTAAATACGCAATTATGGTTAACTGACAGCCATAAGGCCATTTTAAATTCCGTGCATTTAAATTGGAAAAATTAGTAGAATCCTGATTCATTACTATGCTAACGTAAAAAGTAGTTGCCAGGAATTGCTACAAACTACTGTTTTTTTATATCGCACTACTCATTACACTCCTTTTAAGTAGCATAATAACACTCCAAAAAACCTTTTCCTTTCCTTTTAAATGACATCATGTTAGTGAACATTCGCGAGTGTGACCAAAGTGATAAATTATTCGAATATTAGTTAACTCTAAATACGCAATTATGGTTAACTGACAGCCATAAGGGCATTTTAAATTCCGTGCATTCAAATTGGAAAAATTAGTTGAACCCTGATTCATTACTATGCTAACGTAAAAAGTAGTTGCCAGGAATTGCTACAAACTACTGTTTTTTTTATATCGCACTACTCATTACACTCCTTTTAAGTAGCATAATAACACTCCAGAAAACCTTTTCCTTTCCTTTTAAATGACATCATGTTAGTGTACATTCGCGAGTGTGACCAAAGTGATAAATTATTCGAAACTCAAATATTAGTTAAATCTAAATACGCAATTATGGTTAACTGACAGCCATAAGGGCATTTTAAATTCCGTGCATTCAAATTGGAAAAATTAGTTGAACCCTGATTCATTACTATGCTAACGTAAAAAGTAGTTGCCAGGAATTGCTACAAACTACTGTTTTTTTATATCGCACTACTCATTACACTCCTTTTAAGTAGCATAACACTTCAGAAAACCTTTTCCTTTCCTTTTAAATAACATCATGTTAGTGTACATTCGCGAGTGTGACCAAAGTGATAAATTATTCGAAACTCAAATATTAGTTAACTCTAAACACGCAATTATGGTTAAGTGACAGCCATAAGGGCATTTTAAATTCCGTGCATTCAAATTGGAAAAATTAGTTGAACCCTGATTCATTACTATGCTAACGTAAAAAGTAGTTGCCAGTAATTGCTACAAACTACTGTTTTTTTATATCGCACTACTCATTACACTCCTTTTAAGTAGCATAACACTTCAGAAAACCTTTTCCTTTCCTTTTAAATAACATCATGTTAGTGTACATTCGCGAGTGTGACCAAAGTGATAAATTATTCGAAACTCAAATATTAGTTAACTCTAAATACGCAATTATGGTTAACTGACAGCCATAAGGGCATTTTAAATTCCGTGCATTCAAATTGGAAAAATTAGTTGAACCCTGATTCATTACTATGCTAACGTAAAAAGTAGTTGCCAGGAATTGCTACAAACTACTGTTTTTTTATATCGCACTACTCATTACACTCCTTTTAAGTAGCATAATAACTCTCCAGAAAACCTTTTCCTTTCCTTTTAAATAACATCATGTTAGTGTACATTCGCGAGTGTGACCAAAGTGATAAATTATTCGAAACTCAAATATTAGTTAACTCTAAATACGCAATTATGGTTAACTGACAGCCATAAGGGCATTTTAAATTCCGTGCATTCAAATTGGAAAAATTAGTTGAACCCTGATTCATTACTATGCTAACGTAAAAAGTAGTTGCCAGGAATTGCTACAAACTACTGTTTTTTTATATCGCACTACTCATTACAATCCTTTTAAGTAGCATAATAACACTCCAGAAAACCTTTTCCTTTCCTTTTAAATAACATCATGTTAGTGTACATTCGTGAGTGTGACCAAAGTGATAAATTATTCGAATATTAGTTAACTCTAAATACGCAATTATGGTTAACTGACAGCCATAAGGCCATTTTAAATTCCGTGCATTTAAATTGGAAAAATTAGTAGAACCCTGATTCATTACTATGCTAACGTAAAAAGTAGTTGCCAGGAATTGCTATAAACTACTGTTTTTTTATATCGCACTACTCATTACACTCCTTTTAAGTAGCATAATAACACTCCAGAAAACCTTTTCCTTTCCTTTTAAATGACATCATGTTAGTGTACATTCGCGAGTGTGACCAAAGTGATAAATTATTCGAATATTAGTTAACTCTAAATACGCAATTATGGTTAACTGACAGCCATAAGGGCATTTTAAATTCCGTGCATTCAAATTGGAAAAATTAGTTGAACCCTGATTCATTACTATGCTAACGTAAAAAGTAGTTGCCAGGAATTGCTACAAACTACTGTTTTTTTTATATCGCACTACTCATTACACTCCTTTTAAGTAGCATAATAACACTCCAGAAAACCTTTTCCTTTCCTTTTAAATGACATCATGTTAGTGTACATTCGCGAGTGTGACCAAAGTGATAAATTATTCGAAACTCAAATATTAGTTAACTCTAAATACGCAATTATGGTTAACTGACAGCCATAAGGCCATTTTAAATTCCGTGCATTTAAATTGGAAAAATTAGTAGAATCCTGATTCATTACTATGCTAACGTAAAAAGTAGTTGCCAGGAATTGCTACAAACTACTGTTTTTTTATATCGCACTACTCATTACACTCCTTTTAAGTAGCATAATAACACTCCAAAAAACCTTTTCCTTTCCTTTTAAATGACATCATGTTAGTGAACATTCGCGAGTGTGACCAAAGTGATAAATTATTCGAATATTAGTTAACTCTAAATACGCAATTATGGTTAACTGACAGCCATAAGGGCATTTTAAATTCCGTGCATTCAAATTGGAAAAATTAGTTGAACCCTGATTCATTACTATGCTAACGTAAAAAGTAGTTGCCAGGAATTGCTACAAACTACTGTTTTTTTTATATCGCACTACTCATTACACTCCTTTTAAGTAGCATAATAACACTCCAGAAAACCTTTTCCTTTCCTTTTAAATGACATCATGTTAGTGTACATTCGCGAGTGTGACCAAAGTGATAAATTATTCGAAACTCAAATATTAGTTAAATCTAAATACGCAATTATGGTTAACTGACAGCCATAAGGGCATTTTAAATTCCGTGCATTCAAATTGGAAAAATTAGTTGAACCCTGATTCATTACTATGCTAACGTAAAAAGTAGTTGCCAGGAATTGCTACAAACTACTGTTTTTTTATATCGCACTACTCATTACACTCCTTTTAAGTAGCATAACACTTCAGAAAACCTTTTCCTTTCCTTTTAAATAACATCATGTTAGTGTACATTCGCGAGTGTGACCAAAGTGATAAATTATTCGAAACTCAAATATTAGTTAACTCTAAACACGCAATTATGGTTAAGTGACAGCCATAAGGGCATTTTAAATTCCGTGCATTCAAATTGGAAAAATTAGTTGAACCCTGATTCATTACTATGCTAACGTAAAAAGTAGTTGCCAGTAATTGCTACAAACTACTGTTTTTTTATATCGCACTACTCATTACACTCCTTTTAAGTAGCATAACACTTCAGAAAACCTTTTCCTTTCCTTTTAAATAACATCATGTTAGTGTACATTCGCGAGTGTGACCAAAGTGATAAATTATTCGAAACTCAAATATTAGTTAACTCTAAATACGCAATTATGGTTAACTGACAGCCATAAGGGCATTTTAAATTCCGTGCATTCAAATTGGAAAAATTAGTTGAACCCTGATTCATTACTATGCTAACGTAAAAAGTAGTTGCCAGGAATTGCTACAAACTACTGTTTTTTTATATCGCACTACTCATTACACTCCTTTTAAGTAGCATAATAACTCTCCAGAAAACCTTTTCCTTTCCTTTTAAATAACATCATGTTAGTGTACATTCGCGAGTGTGACCAAAGTGATAAATTATTCGAAACTCAAATATTAGTTAACTCTAAATACGCAATTATGGTTAACTGACAGCCATAAGGGCATTTTAAATTCCGTGCATTCAAATTGGAAAAATTAGTTGAACCCTGATTCATTACTATGCTAACGTAAAAAGTAGTTGCCAGGAATTGCTACAAACTACTGTTTTTTTATATCGCACTACTCATTACAATCCTTTTAAGTAGCATAATAACACTCCAGAAAACCTTTTCCTTTCCTTTTAAATAACATCATGTTAGTGTACATTCGTGAGTGTGACCAAAGTGATAAATTATTCGAATATTAGTTAACTCTAAATACGCAATTATGGTTAACTGACAGCCATAAGGCCATTTTAAATTCCGTGCATTTAAATTGGAAAAATTAGTAGAACCCTGATTCATTACTATGCTAACGTAAAAAGTAGTTGCCAGGAATTGCTATAAACTACTGTTTTTTTATATCGCACTACTCATTACACTCCTTTTAAGTAGCATAATAACACTCCAGAAAACCTTTTCCTTTCCTTTTAAATGACATCATGTTAGTGTACATTCGCGAGTGTGACCAAAGTGATAAATTATTCGAAACTCAAATATTAGTTAACTCTAAATACGCAATTATGGTTAACTGACAGCCATAAGGGCATTTTAAATTCCGTGCATTCAAATTGGAAAAATTAGTTGAACCCTGATTCATTACTATGCTAACGTAAAAAGTAGTTGCCAGGAATTGCTACAAACTACTGTTTTTTTATATCGCACTACTCATTACAATCCTTTTAAGTAGCATAATAACACTCCAGAAAACCTTTTCCTTTCCTTTTAAATAACATCATGTTAGTGTACATTCGCGAGTGTGACCAAAGTGATAAATTATTCGAAACTCAAATATTAGTTAACTCTAAATACGCAATTATGGTTAAGTGACAGCCATAAGGGCATTTTAAATTCCGTGCATTCAAATTGGAAAAATTAGTTGAACCCTGATTCATTACTATGCTAACGTAAAAAGTAGTTGCCAGGAATTGCTACAAACTACTGTTTTTTTATATCGCACTACTCATTACACTCCTTTTAAGTAGCATAATAACACTTCAGAAAACCTTTTCCTTTCCTTTTAAATAACATCATGTTAGTGTACATTCGCGAGTGTGACCAAAGTGATAAATTATTCGAAACTCAAATATTAGTTAACTCTAAATACGCAATTATGGTTAACTGACAGCCATAAGGGCATTTTAAATTCCGTGCATTCAAATAGGAAAAATTAGTTGAACCCTGATTCATTACTATGCTAACGTAAAAAGTAGTTGCCAGGAATTGCTACAAACTACTGTTTTTTTATATCGCACTACTCATTACACTCCTTTTAAGTAGCAAAATAACTCTCCAGAAAACCTTTTCCTTTCCTTTTAAATAACATCATGTTAGTGTACATTCACGAGTGTGACCAAAGTGATAAATTATTCGAAACTCAAATATTAGTTAACTCTAAATACGCAATTATGGTTAACTGACAGCCATAAGGGCATTTTAAATTCCGTGCATTCAAATTGGAAAAATTAGTTGAACCCTGATTCATTACTATGCTAACGTAAAAAGTAGTTGCCAGGAATTGCTACAAACTACTGTTTTTTTATATCGCACTACTCATTACAATCCTTTTAAGTAGCATAATAACACTCCAGAAAACCTTTTCCTTTCCTTTTAAATAACATCATGTTAGTGTACATTCGCGAGTGTGACCAAAGTGATAAATTATTCGAATATTAGTTAACTCTAAATACGCAATTATGGTTAACTGACAGCCATAAGGCCATTTTAAATTCCGTGCATTTAAATTGGAAAAATTAGTAGAACCCTGATTCATTACTATGCTAACGTAAAAAGTAGTTGCCAGGAATTGCTACAAACTACTGTTTTTTTATATCGCACTACTCATTTCACTCCTTTTAAGTAGCATAATAACACTCCAAAAAACCTTTTCCTTTCCTTTTAAATGACATCATGTTAGTGTACATTCGCGAGTGTGACCAAAGTGATAAATTATTCGAAACTCAAATATTAGTTAACTCTAAATACGCAATTATGGTTAACTGACAGCCATAAGGGCATTTTAAATTCCGTGCATTCAAATTGGAAAAATTAGTTGAACCCTGATTCATTACTATGCTAACGTAAAAAGTAGTTGCCAGGAATTGCTACAAACTACTGTTTTTTTATATCGCACTACTCATTACAATCCTTTTAAGTAGCATAATAACACTCCAGAAAACCTTTTCCTTTCCTTTTAAATAACATCATGTTAGTGTACATTCGCGAGTGTGACCAAAGTGATAAATTATTCGAATATTAGTTAACTCTAAATACGCAATTATGGTTAACTGACAGCCATAAGGGCATTTTAAATTCCGTGTATTCAAATTGGAAAAATTAGTTGAACCCTGATTCATTACTATGCTAACGTAAAAAGTAGTTGCCAGGAATTGCTACAAACTACTGTTTTTTTATATCGCACTTGTGTTTCTGAGTGAAAGAACACTCTTGATTATTCAAAAAAATAAAGAACAACAGAGACACGTGCGGCAGTAGGCTCAAAGTGGGCAAAGGTGGAGTGGGTGACAAAAGCATTGTGAAACCCCCTTTTTATGTTTGACAAAAGCAATCTGCAATTGGATATATTGAGAGGAAAGTGTTGAAAGTGATGTCAGCTGCCTTTTTAGCTGGAGGGGAGAGAGGGCAAACCCCCTAGATTAACCACACCGCCCCCCCTTCTTCTGATTGAAATTTAAGCTTCCTCCCCATTAAAATAGAATCTGACTTTTGTAGTCTGATCCAAGGTATTCTATGCGAGTTACTTTAATCCTCTCATCGGGTTTCTATAACCACATTTTTTTTTTTAAAAAAAAAAAGATAATTACAGTTCATACGTTTCTCATTATACGTTATATTTTCTTTTTCAACTACAAACCTTTATTTTTATCTCTTACACCTATTTTGGCACGGTTTACATACAGTCTCTGGCCATATTTATTAGACTCACTCTATAAGATTCTAGGAAAAATCTCAATTATCTGGTGATACAGCTTTGCTTTTACGCGACTGTTTACATTCATGCATCAATAGGTTAAATGGGACGATATATAGCATTAATTCGACGATTCGATAAATTAGACGATATATTACGTAAATATAAAATATTTATTATATCAAGCATATTATAATAATTAGACCAAATTATTAGACGCACTGTACTTATTTTAATAATTGCATGTTTTGCACGATTTATAGGCAATATACTTTTATATTTAAACATACATGTAATGAGTTTTTATTCGGGAGATTTATCATATACTCCCAATTTGTATTTGTTTTTAACGTCTTGCATTACAATTATAACCAATTGATACACGAACGTAAACAAGTGCAAACCGGTTTCTGTCCCATAATAATAATAAAACTGTATAGAGTATTATCTGAGAATTAAGATTTGACATAGAATCTTATAGTACGTCTAATAAATATGGCCAGGGACTGTAGTTGTTGATTATGACAATGGCATTACAATATTTCAGCAATGAAATAAATTGCTTCGGGGGTGGGTTAAATATCTATGATCCAGCTAAAATATTACGCAATCTTCTCCTTTCTCCTTGATTGCAAATCGCATTCCCTTTTCCATCAGAAAATCGCTATTCATCCTCATTTTCCTGCATTGACTTTAGTATTCTAATTTGAAGATAAGATTCGAATAGAAGATACAAACATGCATAAAACAAAATTTATACTTTTTAATCCGTTTTATAAAATGTTAAATTAAATATTCTTACGATTTCTTATTTTTTTTTTTTTTTTTTTTTTTTTTTTTTGCTATATAGAATGAAATTTTTAAAATTAAAATGATTTTAATGCCTTCTGTATCCTTCCTCCCCCCCCCCATTGTTACTAAAAATAAGCAAATTTCAACCTTTTTCAATTAATATTGTTCAAAGAACATTTGAAAAGCCCTCTTTGAAAAGAATGTTATAATCACACAAACAAAAACCTTTTTAAATGAATAAGTAAAGAAACGCATACTCATTGGAAAGATATACATTAATAAGTATTTAAATCTCATCCTTGGTAACTAACAAACCAAACGCACTTCAGCCAAGACATGAATTGAAAGTCACTGGAATGTTCCTCGAACCAATCCATGACGATTCGACCCTTATGACATGGTGCATTATCCTGTTGGTAAACATCATCCACCCCCAAGGAAAAACTGTTGCCATGAATGGGTGAACCTGGTCTGCAACTATGTTCAAGTAGCTTACAGACGTCAGGGATTGTTCTATGAGGATTATGAGTCCTAATGTGCCCCATGAAAACATTGCCCACAACATACTCCCCCCACCACCATGGAGGGTGGTCATAATGTAATGGCTCTTCGGTGAATATAATATAATATATATATATATATATAAACAGTTTTATTTACTAGTAAACCGTTATATTTACTGCGCATAAGCTGCAGCTATGTAGAACTCTTAAAAAAAGTTTACAATATCGGGGAAACTTGGAAAATATTAAAGATTAATGAAAAGAGAAGAAGAAAAATTATTAAAGTAAAATACTTAAACAAAATAATAAATTAAAAATTTTTTTTTAAAAAAAAACGGGGGAAAAAATGAAAAGATAAATTTTCTTCATAAGCTCACACGATTATATCCTCAAAAAATGTTGATTTATACAATAAAAGAAATGATTTTAATTTTTATAAAAATAAACCAATTATTTGGAATTCTAATGTTTCTAAATAGATCTATTAAAATACCGTTTTTAATAAAATGAATAGAATTAAGAGAATATGTGGTAATATTTATTTATCCAAAAATTAAATAGACAAATTCTTTCAAAATTTGATATAAAAAAAAACAATGGACTCCGAACTAAAGTTATTAAATTCTATATAAAATCCTTGAGTTTATTGCATTTTATTAATATTAAATTTACTAAAATATTCTTTGTTAATTTATATTTTTACCATATGCAAATCGGGCAAATCCATGGTTAAAAACCTGTGCAAAACGGGCAAATCATATTTCTCTCTTTATTAAAGATCTCTTAAAATTTATTTAAAATTTTCTTAAAGCCTCTCTGGTCTAGAGATCGAGTTTAATAAACATTTCTTAGCAGTAAATAAGTTACATAATGATTTCCTAGTTTTATTCCTATATTTTTGTAATGATTTTTTTCAAATGGTAATTGTTAAGGAAAACGCTTAAAAAATGTTTCTTCAATTGAGAAATGAAATTATTATTGCTTAATGCAAAAAGTAATATAATTCGGTTAAATAGAAATATATCGTAAAATATCGATATTTTATGAGTATATCACCACCGCTACTCTATACACATTTCATGAAACTTTAAGCAGGTGGTCCGATAATCATCAATGGTCTCCCTGACCAGCAATCGATAAATCTTTTGTCACACAATAATCGTGTCATTCACTTCAGTTTAAATTTCTTATACCGACTCCAATAACTAAATAATCCACTTTAAAGTATTAGATTAAATATTGAAAAACCCTCTTTTTAAATTATATATATATATTTTCTTCCAAAAAGGTGCTTCGAAAATTTAGTGGGTCGCATGCAAGAAAAGTAACGTTGAATTTTTGTATAGCCACTCTTTTTTGAGTGCATTTTAAAAGCGTTTTCCTCGAAGCTGCAAGTCTGCTGAACTCAAACAAATCTTTACCAATTGACTGTATTTTTAAAACTATGCTAATTACAAATGGATAGTTTGATTGCGTAGTCTTTTTGTTACAAACAAATGTCTAGGGAATTTTTTGCAGTTCACTAAACGGAGAAATTTTTATTCTTTACATAATGTTATTTTTTTCCAGAACACAAAACATAACAAAATTTAATCTATTTCTACCACAATCGGTCAAATGATCGGAATTTCTTGATTGAATGTATAAAATATGGATGTCAGGAAGGAAATACAATTTAAAAAAAACTTGTCAATTTTTATGTATTATAAGCACAAAGAATAATAATTTTTAATTCATTGCTCAACGCATTTTCTTTTACATCCTACAGGGTGTTTTCATTGTACATTTTCCACAAACATATTTCGTCTAATTATTATTATTTCTATAATAATTCTTATGATTAATATTATTTCTTCTAAGAATTTCGACATTTCTCTGAAGCAGTCAGTTAGAAATGTAGAAAAGCTATCCGAATAAAACATGACCAAAACATTGAGTTTTTGTCACTTTTTCTGACACAAAAATGCCCATCTAAAATTTTAAGTACTTTCTTTAAATTAGAATTCACAGTTATTCTAAATTGAACTAGCTTCGCAACTGTCTTTTCAGAAATATGCAATTCATCGAATGCAATACGTTGAATACGCAGGACATCGTCATTTCTAATCCTTATAAAGCAGTAAACTGTTCTTCCAAATCAATGACCGGTTGTGGTAGAAAGACAAGTATTATTTGAAACAAGCAAAATACAAAAAAATAATTATAATAAAATATTGACTGTACATAATTGTTAGAAAAAGTCATGAAGTCAAATGGTAAGCCCATTTTCGATGCAAAAGTTCTTAAACGGTCATTTGACCGGAATGTTTAGTGTTAACTATGGCAATGCAATTACAATGCAATGAAGCGCAGAGTTTGCCTTGAGTGAATTCCTTGGGTGGTCATCTGAAATATTATTTTTTTAATTCAGGAAAAGTTCCTCCATTTTACCTCTAGTGAACTACAAAAATTTTGATTCCCTCAAAAATTTGTCAGATATTATAAAAAATGAAAAAAAAATGTTTATGCATTAAAATAAAACCCCCCGTTTGTAATTAACGCAGTTTTCAAAAATACAGTCAATTGGTAATGATTTGCTTGAGATTAAGTAGGTGTCACCCCACTTTCCGTTACCATGGATTCAGCAAACTTTTCGTTTTTTTTTTTTTTTTTCTCCCACGCCAGTAGATTTTAGTCAGAAGTTAGAATATACTCGTGTGAGGAAAAAGGAAGAGGAGGGCGGGAAAATTATTGTCGATTCTAATTTACAAAGAAAAAAATTCAACCACAATTTTTCAACAATAAACTATTGTCTTTTTGAAAATAATTTTATGTCACTTTAATACTATTAAAAATAAAAATTCAACAACATTATTTGGAAAGAAAGAAAACTTATAAGTAGATTTATTTACCAGAAGCAGCCAAATTAACAAAATCCTTAAATGATTTATGTTGAAGCATAAGACATGAGAAACTTTTTCATCCAATAAATTTTCTTTAAATGCTAACGTACACACATCGTAGGATTTCAAAATTTAATTCCATCTTTAATATTTCTGTCCTAAATGTGTTACTTCAAAGAATTTTGACGTAAAGGCACTAATTCATCTGGCTTTACTTCTTTTCTAAAAAAAGAAAAATTAATTTTGAAAGCATCAATAAATAATTAACTTCGGTGTGTAAAAGAAATTTTTAGCTTCACCCAAATTGGTTTTCATTAAATTGTAATTAAATTAAATTTTAAAAAAAATCTAAAAATTGGTCAAATATGTAGTTTTAAAGACCATAAACCATAATAAATTGCTATAAAATTTTTGAGGATAAGTGCATGGAAGTTGTAAAAATTATCTAGCAATATTTCTTTTAATTCTTTTATTTGTCACCTTTTAAAAGAGATGCTGTCGAACAATACTACATCATCGAAAGTTTGTTAAGTACAAAAAAAGGAAAAGTACAATTGAAAAAATGTGAACCGTGATGGCTTAGGCGTTCGCCATCCAATCAGGTGAACAGGGTACGAATCCCAGCAATGGCGGTCAATACGAATTCCGCATTCGGCTTGCACCGATCACAGTGCTTACCTAAAATATCCTCAGTGGTAGACGGAGTATGTGTTAGAGTCCCCTCGCTGCCAGGCTAACCGTGGGAGGTTTTCGTGGGTTTCCTCACTCCAACTGAGTAGGAAGGATCCGCTTTTGTTTGCATTAAAAATAATGCAGATTTGAGCTTATTAAATAAAATAGGGATTTTTTCTCCAAAGATTAGTTTTACGAAATAAAATTTTACGAGAACGATCCATTGCTTCATCCAGGAATGTACAAAATAACAAGGCAATTAAACCTCTACACATTCAATATGGATTCATTCTTCAAAGACGGTTATAGAATAAAATAAGCATTCTTCTTATACCAGCGATTCTCATCAGCCAGCTTTATTCATCTTTCTTTGTCTGTTGCTTCTTTTCCCAGTATATTCTTATGAAAATCTACTGGCATGGCGAAAGAGAATCCATGGTATCGGAGATTAGGGGGAACACCATTTATAAGAGGTTTTAAGAACCTTCATTCTGGATAGTTTAGAGCTTACTCTGCTGCATCTTCGAGAGTATCGGCCATTTTCTTATCCTTTGTTTCTGGCAACAGAAGGGCCACAAGTCCACTGCTAATGGCTAAAAGACCGTAGACCACATTAGGTAACCACGTGTGTGTAGCTTGACCCTGAAAATATAAAAACGAAAATATTAGGTTTATAAACCCGTTTAGAAATTGAAGAATATAAATTTGAGGTTGTTGACCATTTCATTTACTTGGGTTCTAAAATCAACAACTGCAACAATTACTATAGCCAATGGAGAATTACTATAGCCAATAAATTGTTTAATGGAATACATAAAATCCAATGTAATTCAAAGAAAAACAAAAGTTTTATTATATAAATCTCTTTTAAGATCCATTTTAACATATGCTTGTGACCCTATCTTGTACGGATGAGGCTATGTTGGGTACCTTTGAGAGAAGTATTTTTGGAGGAATTAGAAAAAAAAAAAAAAAATATGGTGCTTGGCTTAGAAGATTAAATCAAACACTCATATAATGAACCTGACATAATTAACTTTATTAAACGACAAAGAATAAAATGGTCAGGTTTTCAATGCCCGACCCGTTGCCACATGAAAAAGAGGCAGGCCGAATTTGAGATGAATATATCGCCTGGAAAAAGACCTTTTGGCCTTAAAAACTAAAAACTGGAAAACGCTAGCAGAGAAAAGGTTAGCCCGGAAAAAACTTCTCCAGAAGGCCAAGGCCCACCCTGGGCTTTCGAGCCACTGATGATTATGATTATAGAAGGAATAAACTTAATGCTATTTATAAGTAATTTTAGATTATCATGAGCTTTATTAAAAAAAATCATCTCAGATAACATTCTAGCTAAGCTTGGAAATCATGTCTTTCACATAATATCTATTCATGTAACAAAGAATAAAATAAGAGTTTCTTTTATTAAAAATCTGGAAGCAGCATATTTTTAAAAAAAATAATAAATACTCTTTTTATTATATTTTATATTTATCAAGAAGCTGAAAAACTTTAGAAAGTAAATTATTTTCAGAAGTTATTCTGCTGTATCAGATAGTTTAAATAATTTAGCTTTAAAATATATAAACTTTCTTAGAATAATATTATTTTGCAAATGTCAGGAATAATATTTATAGAATAAAGTATAAATATATTTTTTTCCGATAAATATTCTATATTAATTGAATAAAATATATCATAAATTTAGGCATCTATATGAAAATATCGAAATTATAATATATATTATTCTATTAATTAACATAGATTTAAACAAATAACTAGACTTTAAAATTTCACAAAAAAATACATGTGTGTTTAAATATAAAAGTATTGCATACAAATTCGTGCAAAACATTTAATTATTAAAAAAATACAGCGTCACTAATAATTCGGTCTAATTATTATAATATCTATATATATATTTCTCTTACACGGCACCAAAAAAAAGCCTCATTACAACTCCCCGAATGGCAACGTTAGAAAATCGACCAATGATTGCATCTAAAAATGTCACATGCCAAGCGCTTTTAAAAACGGAAACAATAACCAGAGTGAGCATTATCAGGTTGTTCAATTCAGCTGCGGCAAAAATAAAAATAAACAACTTAAAAAATAAAAATGCTGTTGCCAGCCATTGAATTTTTTGAAAGTTAACTTAGCAACATAAATCAAAATGACATAGAAGCGCAACTAGATCAAAATTATGATACCTGAGCGCTTGACGTATCAAATCCTTCAATTCTATAAGTGTTGTATCGCCAAATGCCCAAATTAACAATTGTGTTTTTAAAGAAATTTTCTCTATAAAGTATACAAAAGCTAGACGTTAAGAACGTATCCAATGAGCGAGCATTGGATTGCGAAGCAATCCGAAATGAACTGCGAAAGCAGTTCCGGGGGTTGGCAAGCGCCAGCGAGCAGGGGGCGAAGCCTCCTAGTACTAATATAATACCTGATATAATGAATATTCTATATTTATATAATATATCGTCTCATTTATTTAATCGTTTAATTTATATTCAATATCGCCAAATTTTACCGATTGATACACTAACTTAAACAAATGCAGACAGTCACATAAAAACAATAAAGCTGTATAGTATCACCTGATAATTAAGATTTTACATAAAATCTTAGAGCGCGTTTAATAATTTGGCCAGAGACTGTAATTTTGTTAGCTTCAGAATTCATCATTCAAAAGTACGGTGATTTTAATGCAGCTCTCCCGGCTTCTCACTAAACAGCTATGAATCAATTAGTGGTATCCGTTCATCGAGTTCTATTACAGCTATAATTCTGGTGGGGGAATACTATGGTGTGTCTACCACTACAAAAATGCAATTCCAATTTGCTAGTATATAGGACGTGTTAACTTGATTTTATAGAGGGGTACCTTTTCATAGATGAAGGTTGACGATAGCTACTCTCACCACAACAGTCCTCAAAATAAAAAGCGTACCAACCTGAATAACTTTTGATCTAATCTAATAATCGAATCTTCAATGGTTCTTGAAATTAAATATGCAAATTGGTTAATATAGACGGCTATGAATTCATATTTTTAGTTATGAAATCAGGCACAAAAAGATACTTTCTCTGAATAAGCTTTTTTCGACGAATTTGTATCTCCCTTCTCAAAGTATGATGGGGAGGCGCAATCTAGAAAATATGGACGCGACAAAAGGACGCGACGAATGCTTGGGATCTCTTAATTTTAATGTTTCCGTATTTCGCACTATTTCGAGAATTTTTTAAACGTTTCCAAAAATTTTTTGTATTTATATCTTCAAATTCATTTATTCAGAGAAAATTTCAAGAAAGAGAAAAGAGATTTAAGAGAAAATTTCAAATTAAATTTATATAACCACATTTTAATAATGATCGAAAAAAATTTGAATTGTGAAGGCACGCAATATTTTACAACTTTTTAAATTATGCAATTTTTATAAGACAAAAAAACGAAAATTTAACGCAATCGATTCAATAGTTCTCGTAAAATCAAATTTTAAATGCATGACTTTTTAAAAATTTGATAAATCTTAAGTTATATTCGATTGATTGTGCGTAAATTTTGTATTTCGTCCTATAAAATTACCTTCTTTAAAAAGATGTAAAAATTGTATTAAGAAATCACACTCAAAATTCTTTCTACCTTTATTAAATAAAAAGATTAAAAATATTTCTTTACATGAAATCTTTGCATAAATAGATTTTATAATTGTGTGCAAAAAATTTCCGATTCGCTTCAAATATCTTAAAATTTGGCGAGATACGAGAAAAGTAAAATTAACATTAAGGAATTCGAACTTTGGAGTTTTACAATTTGATTTAATTCTATAACCGAATTTACACATTTTAAATTAGCTATTTTAATTTTAGACAAGTAGCTCATTCTAATCTAGTTGCTCTGATTTTAATCACGTTACAGTCATTTTAACCCAGTTTTGGACGCGGTATAGTCAAACCATGGCTCAAAATTTGCTCCAATCAATAAAATTCGAACTTTGGACCGCTCTTCTGCCCAAACTATTGGGACCCGATTACCCAGATTGCGGCTGGCTGCTCCCACTATTTTGAGTGTCAAGAATCCGTTGAAAAACAAAGTTCGGAGAAAGTATGTTTTTGTGTTCAAAAATATCGATCCATTTGAAGAATCCTAACCAGTTCTTTGACAAAAGGAGCTATGATAGATCCAATTCTTCCCCACATAGAGCTGGAGCCAATGGCGACGTTTCTAACAATAGTAGGGAAAAGTTCGCCGGTATACAAGTAGAGTAAACCAAAAGAAGCTGTTATACAAAACTTGCCAATCATCGCTAAACTTGTAGCCAACCATGGGAGGCCTAAAATGAAAGTTAACATATAGGATTTTAGGTTATTTTTCGATATGAAATGATGTTAACCCTAGAAAGACTGAAACCTATAGTGTCAAAATGACTGAAAGAATCACTAATGTATAAAGAAATTTGCTTAAAATTAATTTTTAATATTATTTACAGTTATGTAACAAGTAATTAGTAAATATTAAGAATTAAAAAAAATAATATGTTGTGCAAAAAGTCACTAAATTCTAAGAAATTGTGTCATTATATACATCATTGTTTTATTTCAGTCAGTATGAAAAGCACTATTTCTGATTTACACCTTTTCATACAATAAAAAAGCAAGCGAGGTATTATTCTCCATACATTTGTTTACGCTGAAAACAAAGCATTCATAATTTTCAAGTTGTACGTTTTATTTAGCAGGTTCAAGTTTTAATTTATACATAGATATAATAATACTTATATATCGTTTTACGAGTAGGAAGATATAACCAACTTTTTCATGCTTAAAAATCATCATTAGTTTATTCGTTTTAGAATTTAAAAAAAATTGATTGGGAATAATACCTCATATCTCTATACAGTACAATTTAAGTTTATCCACTTTTTGAACCTTTACTCTTTTTTTAATAAATTCAAGATGGTGGCTGAAGTGGGAGAAAAGGCGATTTTCACGAACCCACACTTTTAAATCCATTTACAGATTTCTACTCATTTTCTCCACCTTCAACTACATTATCTATAGGGAAAATCTATTATGCTGACAAATTTACTAAAACCACAAAATTCAAAACTTTTTTTTCACCACTGCACAATGTCAAGATTCGAACAATGTGCAGCAATTGATGATTTCTCGAATTCTTGATAACGGACGAATTTTGGATATAGTGTTCCTTAAGTCTACATTTTAAAGCACTTCTAGTTTGGGCGAAGTAGCCAAGCATTTATGTATGGGCATAACTTAAATTTCGATCATGTCAAAATTATTTTCACCCTAGTCACATCTGCCCATCTTGATGTCTGTGGATTCTTATGTAATTCATATGATGATTACCTTTTTACCGTTCCCACTACCTCTCCGTAGCTTGGGGAAATGCATTTTACCCTGATTGTCCCCCTCTCGGTCACTGGGGTTTTTCTCGTTTTTTCTCTCTCTCGGCTACTGTGGTTTGGTCACCGCAGGTGGCCAGCCGACCCGCGAAGCGGGTTTTCACGCCCCCCCCCACGCAAAAACTTCACCCTCGCACTCCGTTGGTCGTCAGAACCCTCGGACGCGGAAAGCACACACCCAGAAGCGCACACCCAATACCCAATCCTACAGATCCACACTGTCCTGCAAGGGAAGGGGGTTAGTTTCCCTCTAAGAAGAGCCTCCGACGCCCAACCCGCAGGCCAGAGCCCCGACCGCACCACCTGCCAGATGAGCTGTGCTGAAAAAGCAGAGTTAATTATTAAGGTGAAAACCTATTACCTGATTGTTTGTCTATTGCTACCTGTTTTGGTGAGTCTTTGGCGTTGTTTCTCTGTTTCTTGGTCCTTTAGTATCTTGATCTAGATCCTTAGTTTTAGTTGTTATTATGGCCTGTTGGATGGCGGCTTACCTGTTTTGGTACCACGGGTCCGGTGGAGTCAGTATACTTTAGGAGCATATCTGTGTTATTGGTGCAGGGTGATAACAATTAATATGAGTATTACTTGCCATTGTTATTTACACATTATTATTATTAGGACAGTTGTATGCAGTTGTAGTCGTTTGAGATTAAGGTCTGGTGTTTTGCCAGTTACCTTCTATTGTAGTTTACACATTTTTATTATTGCATTGTATACATTAATAATTACCTGATAATTAAGGTCTGGTGTTTTGCCAGTTTCATTTTGTTACAGTTGTTGCAATCAGTTGTTAATTGTATCAATCAGTTGTTAATTAAGGTCTGGTGTTTTGCCAGTTACCTTTTGTTGTAGTTAAGACACTTTATAGTTACTATTGTATTGTATACATTAATTATTACCTGATTATTAAGGTCTGGTGTTTTGCCAGTTTCTTTTTGTTACAGTTGCTGCATTGTTGCAATCAGTTGTTAATTGTATCAATCAGTTGTTAATTAAGGTCTGGTGTTTTGCCAGTTACTTATTGTTGTAGTTAAGACACTTTATAGTTACCATTGTATTGTATACATTAATTATTACCTGATAATTAAGGTCTGGTGTTTTTCCAGTTTCTTTTTGTTACAGTTGTTGCATTGTTGCAATCAGTTGTTAATTGTATCAATCAGTAGTTAATTAAGGTCTGGTGTTTTGCCAGTTACCTTTTGTTGTAGTTAAGACACTTTATAGCTACCATTGTATTGTATACATTAATTATTATCTGATTATTAAGGTCTGGTGTTTTGCCAGTTTCCTTTAATTGTAGTTTATACACATTATGGTTACTATTGTATTGTATACATTAGTTACCTTATTATTAAGGTCTGGTGTTTTGCCGCCAGTTTCCTTTAATTGTGGTTAATACACTTTATAGTTATTAAGGTCTGGTGTTTTGCCAGTATTTTTTTTATTGTAGTTAATACACATTGTTGCTGTTGCATTGTAAACTTAATATTTGCCTGATTATTAAGGTCTGGTGTTTTGCCAGTTATCTTTTATTGTTGTTAATACATATTATAGTTACTATTGTATTGTATACATTAATTATTACCTGATTATTAAGGTCTGGTGTTTTGCTAGTATCCTTTAATAGTTATTTATACACTTTGTAGTTGTTAAGGTCTGGTGTTTTGCCAGTATCCTTTTTTGTAGTTAAAACACTTAATTGTTGCTATTGCATTGTATACTTAATATTTACCTGATAGTTAAGGTCTGGTGTTCTGCCAGTTTCCTTTTATTGTTGTTAATACACTTTATAGTTGCTATTGTAACGAATACATTAATATTTGCCTGAAAATTAAGGTCTTGTGTTTTGCCAGTTTCCTTTTATTGTAGTTAATACACTTTATAGTAACTATTGTATTGTATACATTTAATTATTACCTGATAATTAAGGTCTGGTGTTTTGCCAGTTTTCTTTTGTTGTTGTTATAACACATTGTTGCTATTGCATTGTACGTACCTGGTAATCAAGGTCTGGTGTTTTGCCAGTATCCTTATTGTAGTTATTACATATTAATTATAGATATAACTTAAATGATTGATGATGACATGCATTACTGTTATTAGGCTTCTTACTAATAATATTGGTTTGGGGCATTAATTTGATAATTGACACCAATAACCCTTATACTGTTACCCACCTTACATTTGGATGCTGCTGACCCTTGGTATAGTTTTACGAGTTGGTCATTATTGCATTTGTATACGATTGCTTAATATGATGTTTTGAGTCTGGTGTTTACCAGTTACTATTTGTTGTATTTATTACTTTTAACAAAATCACAGAATTATATTTATAACTATTTTTGGATTGTTAACATATTATATTAGATTTGAGAATTAGTTGAACCACCTTATCCTTGCTAATCAGTATCATCTGGAAGCTGAAATGGAAAGACTAGCGGCATTACTGACAAACACAATCACAGCAATGGGCACTGATCTGTGTCTAGTTTGTGCATTCTGTGCAAGAATGTTGGAAAGAAGCCGTGTTCTGTTAAAAATTGCGTTATTGCTGGGTGGCCGATTAATCTATTGTAGTTTACTGTTGGATAGTATGTTTTAGTTTGTCGGGTTGGTAACCTCGTCACACTGTGGTAGTGATGTCAGGTCGGTAACCTCGTCATACTGTGGTAGTGACACCTATAGGTAAAAACAAGAAGCGCTACCGAAACAACTACTACTTACACTTCAGCCGGGGATTCCCCGTAATATGTAAACACTCAAGTGAGCGATTTAATTGGGGAAAATAAAGATGCAAATACAAAAAGTTGTCTCTTGTTTTTTTCAGTTTTTTAAACAGTAATATTACATTGAATATTGTAATCCGCTACAAGTTGTATGACCTTCATTCCAATAGTTTTGCCGAAGTTTGGCCATTAATTCTTTCGTCTTATTTTTTAGGCTTGAAGGGGGTAACTTAATTGATGTCGTTAGACCGTTGCCTGCTGCAGCGTCTTTTGCAACTTGGTCGGCTGTTTCATTTCCTGTGTGCGCTGCCACCCAGTGTATTTTAGTGTTACAATTACTGGCTAGGTGTATTAGTTGTTTCTGTGCTTCTGCTACGTGTGGGTCTTTTTGTTTTGTTTTGGTGAGTGCATGCATGCCAGCCAGACTGTCCGTGTGTGTTTTGTGTTTCTAACCATTTAAGGGCTTCTTTTATTGCTAGGATCTCTGCTTGGAACACAGTGTTATCTTGTTTTAGGGTGAATTTAAACGTGTCAGTTAGGTTGTTGTTGTTGTTGAATACACAGAATGCAGTACCTACACCTTGTTCTATTTTGGAGCCATCAGTGTAGATATTAACTATTGTTGGAGTTGGTGTACTTGGGGGTAATGAAATATACTTGTAACTAGTTTTATTTGCCGATGTATGCTATTGCTTTTGATTTTATGCTGGTAGTCATTTGTGTTTATGTTATATTCATCGTTTGAGGTGTTAAATCTTAAGGCATTTGCTATGATTGATTCTTTAAGTATTTGTAGGTGGAGTGGCGGAATGCTAGTTAGTACATTAAGTACTGCATTTAAAGCTGTCTTAATGCTTCTTGATATTCTAATTAAAAAGGGTCTTTGTACCTTATGTAGTTCACTGATGGCTGTTCTAACTAGGTTGGTGCCCCATGCGGCTGATGCGTAAGTGAGTGTTTTCTCTGCTACCGTGTGGTACTAGAGTTTTAGTAGTTTTGTGTTTATACCCCAGGTCCTTGGAGCTAGTTTAATTAATTGGTTATGCATTAGGTGGCTTTTGCTCTTAGTGATTTGATATGTTCTATAAAGTTGGTATGTTGGTCTAGGACGACCCCTAAATATTTGATTGAGCTTACTGACTTAATTGATTGATTGTTTATTCGGACTACGGGCGGGCGTTGTTTAAAAGGATTTTTAAAGGTCATAAAGTTACATTTATTTATCGATAGATTTAGGTGATATTTTTGGCAGAAATCGTTGAAGATTATCATTGCTTCGTTAGCGTTTGTTTCTAGTTCTTTTCGCGTTTTTCCTGTTATGATGAACCCATAGTCTTCCACGAAGGCTATTGATTTTGCGTTATTGTGGTTAAATTCCTGTAAGAATATGTCTGCTATTATTAGCCGCAGGAGTGGGTCTAGGCAAGACCCCTCTGGGCAGACCTTATTTGTGCTTAATTTTGTTGGTCCTAGACCGCCGTCGATTTCGATTGATCTATTTGTTAGGTAGCTGTTTATTAAGTTAATTAGATGCTTCGGGCAGTTTAGTGCTATTAGTCTGCTTATTATTTGATCCCAATGTATTGAGTCAAAGGCGCCTTTGATGTTCGCTGATATTAGCTTTTTATAGTAGTTATTTTTGCAATTTTTGTTCTTTTTTGCTGTTTGAGCCTCATTTATGACTTTTTTTAGTGCTGATTCTGTCGACCTGCCTTCTCGGAATCCGAATTGGTTATCACTTATCTTGTTATTAATTTCCAGATGGTGAATTAATCTTTGATGAATGATTTTTTCTAGTAGTTTTCCTAGGGTTGGTAATAGGCAGATCGGCCGGTACGCGTCTGGTTGTGTTGAGTCTTTGCCCGGCTTAACAAAGTAGACGACTGTTGTGGATTTTAGATTTTTTGGAAAGTGATTTAGGGTTAGGCATTTTTTTATCCAGATTGTAATAATTTGCGGTTCGGCCTCAAAGACGCTCCTCCAAATCATGAAATCGAGCCCGTCCCGACCTGGTGCCTTGGAAGGTAAAGAGTGCACATCTCTCACCTCCTTTGTTTCTGCTGGTGGCTCTGTGTTTGTGTGTTGTGTGTATAGAGGTGGTTGGTCCGCGATTGTGTTATCCTTATCCGGGAAGTGAAATTTTGATAGGTACACCAGTGCTTCCTGCTTGTTCGGGACAGTGTTGTTTGGTAATTTTAGATTTAAATCAGTTTGTTTAAATAGTTTTTAATGACCCAGTTTATAGGCTGCGCCATATGGATCGGTTTGTGTGTTACAGAAGTTTTTCCATGATTGCTCTTTTGCTTTTGTGATTTGTTTCCTATAGGTAGCTTTTGCCTTATTATATTCTTGTTTATTTAATTGTTTTTCTGTTGGGTCGTTACTATTGTTAAATCTGATATTTAGAGCTTTTAGTCTATTTCTTTCGGACTTTAGTTTGTTATTCCACCAGGTAGGCGTGGTGGAGTGCTTTATTTGTCTATATTTATAAACCTTTTTTGCTATTTGCGTGGTTGTGTTTACTAGTTCACTGGTGTACTCATTTAGATCATTAGTTGTTGTTATGCTATTGCAGCTGTTTATTAGCCCTGCGGTCTAGCGTTTAATTAGTCTAATGAATTTTGAATGGTTGCCAAAGTTTGTTTTTAGTCTATTTGATTTTGGAGCTTGTTGCACGGCGATACGAGATTAAATAAAAGAACTTAGTTGTCTCTGCATGGCAACACTTTTTTGTGTAGTCGTTTTGTAAATAAAGGCAGATGGTGTTCTTTTTCTAAATATACTGAGCAAGAAATTTAATTAATTTTTACGCGAATTAACAGAGCTATTAAAGAGTGGTTTAAGTTAATGTGTCGGTGATCTCTCGCAGTGTGTGTGTCGTTGACGGTCCAGTCATTGACTAATTCGGAACCGCCCCGATTGCCTAGTGTAAAGTCTGGATTTCCCTGAGCTTGTAGTGTGTAGAATGTGGATAATTGTGATTGCGTATTTAGTCTGATCAGGTCATTAGCTATATTAGCTCTGTTGTCTGTTGCGGGATAGCTCCATTGGGTTGACCTGGCGTTTAGATCTGCACATAATATGAGTGGATTGTTTGATATTAGACCACTCCACTCATCTAGTGCTGTTGATAAATAAAGTGTGGCCTGACATACTGCGAGCCGATGAGAATGTTACCTATAGTTGTTGTGATATTTATAAATGCGGCTGAATCTGTTGCGGGAATTAAGTTTATAGCCGTTGATTTTTGTGATGACCAACCAGGCCTCTTTATTGTTTGAATGGTGTGTTGTCCATTGGTTCGGGTAACCGTATAGTTTATTGTTGGTTAGGTATGGGTCTTGGATGAGTATTACGTCTATGTTGTTGTCTGGGGCAAAACTTGCTGAGAGGGCTGTTGCCGCTCTGCAGTTATTCAAGTTAATTTGTAGGCATTTAATAGTTACGTTGTTTGGCTACTGTGGTTTGACTAGTTTTGTTTCTCACCTTTATTTATCAATGGCAACTTTTCGTTTTTTTTATTTCAAATCACTTTTGCTGCTTCTCCATTCACGCCTGACAAATCTTGAAAATGGACGCCTATTTTTGAAGCGCTTGGAACATCGTAGACTGTTACTTGCTATTTTCATATTTCTGAAGCGAATGAAGTTTTTAATCAGGTAATATCTTCAGTTTCTTGGGATTATTTATTTAAGATTCCCTTAAACTTATCACTGAAGGAGTGGATGGAAAAATGCGCCCAAGATGCATTCTCGATATGTAAAGGGAGTCCCAAAAGTGTGTAGTGCATTCGTTAGAGGGTGATTGCACACAACTAGGCAAACACGAATCCCTTACAATCTTGAACAACTCTTTAATGAAGAAAATACAGCTGAATTTTAGTGAGGACAAAGATGAAAGCGAATGCATGTCACGGCATGTTGATGAAAAGTTGGCGTACTTACTATTCGGACTCACAGCTATTGCGCCGCAAGCAATGCCCGCAGCTATCATGAAACCCACAAGCGTGGGACGGCGACCCAGACGTTTCACAGCCCATATGAGAAGCATGTAGGAGGGTATTTCCAGAGCTCCCGATAAAAGAAAGTTGATGTATGGGTCGCCAGCCAGATCATTGGTGTTATAGGAAAGACCGTAGTACATGAATGCATTCACCATCCTGCGAAAAGATTTATTTCGAATTTGTCAGCAAATCAAATCTATAATTAAACATTTAATAAGTTGGTTGAAATTCGCATTTATTATTCGATGCAAATTTTAATTGGGCGTCGTAAGAAAGTCAGTAACTAATAAACACGCCGTTCATTTTTTCGCTCTTCACCTTTAATTCTCTTAAATTATATCTTCATTATCCATTTTAGCACCAGGTTTGATAAGGGTTCTAAAATGTATAGAGGGAGTTCCCTGTGTTCGAAGGAAAGTAAAAAACATATGTCTACAGAAGAGCACGGGATTGAAAATATACCTGTTTAACTGCTGGAACAGAGTTTCAGTCAATTATTCTATTTTCCTATGTAGTGATTTGTTAAACATTAATAATTATTTTTTACCTAGCTTAAGCTTTACTTGGCAAATTCTGGTTGTGGATAGGGCCCACACCTGCTCGATTATTGAAAGATCTGGTGATCTTGCAGGCCAAGGCAACATGTTGACGTCCTGTAGAGCATATCGGATTACAGCGGCAGTATGAAGCAGAGCATTATCTTGTTGGATAATACCCCCTTTAATTGCTGCTCATGAATGGCAACAAAAGAGGTCGAATACAAATTTTGCAGTCAAGGTGCGTTGAATAACCATGACAGTGCTGCTGCTGTCTGCTTTCATGACCATCACTTTATGTGTAGGTCCCAGTGTGCCTAGGCAAGAGACAGGTCGGTAGCCTGGCCTCCTTATAACCAGTATACGACTGGCACAAAAGCAAAACCACTCGCTTCATAAATGGCAATGGTGGGAAATCTCGCTCGGAGCTGTACTTGGAGTAGCCGATTTGCAACAGCTTCGTTGTGCAGCTGCTGCTGTCTGCTTTCATGACCATCACTTTATGTGTAGGTCCCAGTGTGCCTAGGCAAGAGACAGGTCGGTAGCCTGGCCTCCTTATAACCAGTATACGACTGGCACAAAAGCAAAACCACTCGCTTCATAAATGGCAATGGTGGGAAATCTCGCTCGGAGCTGTACTTGGAGTAGCCGATTTGCAACAGCTTCGTTGTGTCACTGCAGTGTCAACTGCTGCTTGAATTTCTGATACAGGCGCAGTTCGGTGCACCCCAACTTTACTCCATACATGGCGGTCTTCCCTCTGAGTTATGAGGCATGGCCGCCCAGAACGCGGTCTTCTTAAAGCAGTACCTTTCCTTGACCAGTGTTGCCAACAATGAACAGTGAGCGGGGCCGGGATAGCCTGGTCGGTAGGGCGCTGGGCCCATATCCAAGAGGTCGTGGGTTCGATCCTCGCCGGCCGAAGACTCCCCGTGTAGTAAATGGTGACTGATGCACGTTAAATCTGTCGAGTCTCAAAGTCCTCCATGTTCCCATAACAAATCAATACCTCTGGGGGTACTGATCCAGGAGTTTCCTTGTCTTCTGGATTGGTTCAAAATTACAAGGCTACGGAGTTGAACATTAGTAGTCGTAAACCCATGAAATTGGGTCGGCTGTTCAACGACGGTTATAAAATAATATAAATGAACAGTGAGCGAGCCGCGATAGCTCAGGGGATAGAGCGTTCGCCTTCCAATCAGGGCGAACCGGGTTAGAATCCCAGTCGATACGAATTCTGCATCCGGCTTGCACCGACCACAGTGCTGACGTGAAATATCCTCAGTGGTAGGCGGGTCATGGGTTAGAGTTCCCTTGCCGATAGGCTAGCCGTGGGAGGTTCTCGTGGTCTTCCTCTCCAAGTAACGCAAATACGGGTTAGCTCCACGAAGGCAGACTTCTCCCAATACTCGATCCAAGAGTTCTGGATTATGTTCGAAATTACAAGGCTGCAGAGTTGAACATTAGTAGTCGTAAACCCATAAAATTGGGTCGACTGTTCAACGACGGTTATTAAATAAAATGCACAGTGAGCCCTGGTGGCTCAAGGGACAGCGCCTTCCAATGAGGTGAACTAGATTGGAATCCCAGCGATGGCTGGTTAATACGAATTCCGCATACGGCTTTCACCGATCACAGTGCTGACGTAAAATATCCTCAATGATAAACGGATCATGGGTTAGAGTCTCCCTGCCATGAGGCTAACCGTGGGAGGTTTCCGTGGTTTTCCTCTCCATGTCGCGTAAATGCGGGTAAGTTCCATTAAAAAGTCCTCCACGAAGGCAAATTTATCTCAATACTTGATGCAGGAGTTCTCTTGGATTGGTTTCAATAATATATGACTACTGAGTTGGGAAGGCTGTTCAACGAGGATTATGGATACATTGTCTTTTTGAAATATCACAGATCTGGCAGTCAGTTTACAACAAAGCGAAGAAAGAAATGTATTGAATTGCAACACGTGAAATGTTTACATAAAACAAAAGTGCTAAAAACAGTTACAAATGTATGTAGCGTAACAGAGCGGAGACAAATAATATACTTACCATAAATAGACCATGCAAAGTGTTCTCACTCTGAGGTGAGGAGTTTTAAATAAATCCAGAACAGATTTCGGTGATTCCTAGAAATTGGCATGAAGAAAAAAAAATCATCTTAATACGTCAAAAATCTTATTATTGTTGAGTATTTTCTTCTATTTCTATTCACAATTCTATTTCTAGTATCATTCTCCAAAAAATAGAATTGTGAATGGAATGACATATGCAGGGCAAGGATTTCAAATTATTAGCCAGTAAAATTAGCCAAATATCAAAAGTGTTGCGCCAATTTTCGAAAGTCTTTGCCAAATGCATATCTTAACAATTTTTAATGATCCATTTTTTCCCATAGAAAACTATTTTATGGTTTTCATTTTTATATGACTTGGACCCGACTTTAATGGGATTTTCGACGCATCTACCGAAAATGACTCTAATCGAATAAAAAATACTGATTTGTTTTTTTAAAAAATCATTTTGAGGATCGAGTTAAATATATATTTTTCTTTCTAGTGGAAAAATTGTGGTGTAATCAACATGCTGAGTTCAAGTACCAATGTTGATAACGTGGTGAACCTGTAAATTTCTATGCATTCTCTATAGTCTTCATCCTGTAGTATAATGAAATGAACTGAATTTCAACTGGATGAAATGTGTATATACCATTGTAAAATTTTGTTCTTTCTGCTTTTCACTTTTTTCTTATGTTCTACGTCACCGTTTACTACACGGGGAGTCTTCGGCCGGCGGGGATCGAACCCACGCCTTCTTGGACATGGGCCTAAATAGTGGACATTAAAAATAAATCGCCTAAATAGTTAAATCGCATTTTCTGAGTGTCCAACTCTGATCACTGGAAATTACATGACTAGAGAATCTCACAACAATAAAAACACACCGTACTTAGGTATTAGTGCAGGGTTTCTTGACAACCGTGAAGTTGTTCGACAGTCTTTTTATGTTCCATGGATTCATTATAGTGCTCGAATGATCCTTTATAATAAAGGATAATTGAAACAGTACGTGGACTCTAATTAAATAACACTACTTAGTTAAATAAAAGGCATACAAATATCAAGCAGTTACAATCAGCTTAGAGGTCGCCAAATAATATAAGATAAAAATCGTCATCAAAATCTGATTAGTTATTTTTGGAATCAATTATAGTAAAAAGTTAATTGGTTTGAAGACTTTTTTTAATAAATAAATCATGTTCAGTTCTCTTAATAGGTAATCTTTGTAGAAAATATATATGCTAATTAATATTTAAAAGATGAATAAAACGTCATTTAAACCTGACAAATCCTTATCGAGGAAATCTAGTTTTAAAACAACAAAACCTGTTTGATTGGAAACAGTGTAAAACGATTATTAGAAATATCGTCATCTGACAATCGAACTCTCATTCATAATTTTTTGATATCCTTTTATTATAACAATTCTTAAATTATTATTTGTGATGTGTATTCTTTTTTAAATTTATTTTTGACTATATTTAGTCATTGTCTTTTAATCATTTAGCCTTACTTAGACAAGTTACGAAACACCCTTATTAAGCGCTTCCCTCGTTATCCCGAGTTGACTCGGAATATTGCAAAAATTTATTATTCCGAGTAAACTCGGGCATCTCGTCAATACATTTTGTTTTATCACGTTTTTATAACAAAAAATAATAATAATCTGTTGTGATTGGAAGTTTGCTAATATTTGTTTGGGAGTTGAGCTGTTTGTGGGACTGTAGACGCGTTTTGTACAATTGTATATACGATCGTGGATGAATTTACATAGAAAATAAAAGAGTAAAAAAATGGCTTTCGCGAGCGAAAGTAATGCAGACGATTTTTCAGATGATAAAGATGTGAACGTATACAAAGACTCGTATTTAACTTTTTCATTTGCCCCCCCCCCCCCGATATAATTTGGGATAGTAAACTGATGGTTGATTGAATATTTTTTACACATAAAAAAATTAAAATTTCAAAGCAGAACTTGTGTATTATGTTTTATTTTACTTCCTTGTATTTATGAATAAAATAAAAAAATATGTTGATGCATTTTTTTTTCTTCAAAAAAATTTGTAATGGCTTCCATAAAAGACATAAAATGTTTCATATTATTTCTTCTTATTTATTTTAAAAGAAATAATTTACCCTGGTATATTGAGGAGAGAAATCGAGATTCATTTTCTTATATTCCATTTTGTTTATTTTTGCAGCTTTTTGCAATAGTTTTTCAAGTTTTTCTGCATTTCCCTGCATCATCAACCATCTTGGAGACTCTGGTAGTATCCTGAATCATTCAAACAAATTTCAATTACGTTATGAAACAAAATTATGATACAATGTATACACAATAAATTTGTAAATGAAGACTGAATGAAATTTAGAATTTTTTAAAGAAAAGCAGTCTAAAAACTTTTAATTATCAAATCGTAATGTTAAGAGATTTCGACACTATAAATTTATTTTATACATTTTTGTCTTCCCCCACCTACAAAAAAATAAATAAAATAAAAAACCCTCAAAAAATAAAAATTAATTTTTAAATGTAGTGAAATAAATAATGTTTGAACTAAGTGTTCCTATTTCTAGGGATTTAAAGTCTGGACACTAGTACTTTTCTGAATGTATATATATTGTATATACAGACCCTGCTGACCAAATTATTAGACGCACAATAAGATTCTATGGAACATCTTAACTATCATTTGATACTATACAGTATTATTGTTTTTACGTGACTGAAACAGGTTTGCACTTGTTTAGGGTCGTGTATCAATTGGTTAAATTAGGCGATATATAATACTAATTCGACGATTGGAAAAATGAGACGATATATTATATAAATATAGAATATTTATTACATCAGGTATTATATTGTAATAATTGGATCCAATTATGGGACGCACTGTATTGTTTTAATAATGACATGTTTTGCCCGATTACATGCAATACTTTTATATTTAAACATTGTCATGGGTTTTTTATTGAGGAGATTTCTATTTGTATTTATTTTTAACGTATTGCATTTCAACGGTAACCCATTGATACACGACCGTAAACAAGTGCAAATCGGTTTCAGTCATGTAAAAACAATAAAGCTATATAGTATCACCTATATAGCTACATAGTAATTAAGATTTAACATAGAATCTTATAGTGCGTCTAATTTTTTGGCCACTGCAGTGTTTTAATAATGATAATGATATATAATGATATATGTAATATATGCAATGATATATATAAATTAATTATGTAATATATGTAATGTGATATATATAAATTAATTATGTAATATATGTAATGTGATATATATAAATTAATTATGTAATATATGTTATGTAATATGTGTAATAATATAATTAATATGTAATATAAGTAATGATATATATTATAATGATATATATAAATAAATTAGAGTAGGAAAAATGAATGCGCTTACTTGTATGCTCCCACAAGAGGTATGAAAGAAAGAAAAATTGCCAGCTGAAGAGAGATCCAATTTCTGAGGAGGTAAGCAATAACTGGTAATGTAACGAAGCCAATTGACCAACCAAATTGAATGTAAATTCCTACATTGGTGCGATGTTCTTCACCAACTACCTCCATTACTAGTGTCAAAAAAAGTTTTTTTATTTTTTTTGAAAACAATATGAACGTTCGCTATATAATAATAATAATTGAATTAAATATCATAAAGGAGGGTGTCCTACAGTAGGCTGACAATTTTTAAAATTTATACGAGGAAATGAATTGGTTTTAAATAAAATAACTAGCGCAGCAAATTTATAGGTCGAAGCATATATTTTTCAGTCAAAGTTCCCATTTGTGATTCAAATATATATCAACAGGTGGAGCTGCTAGTGGAAGACCTGTAATAAATGAAAAACCAATAAAAAATTTACCTTATATTTCGTTCGTTTCCATGACATTTAAATTGTTTCAATCAAGGAAAATCAGATGATGCTATTTTCGAACTGTCCACCACTAGCCATAATTGGATTACATCAAAAGGGAATGGGGAAAAAAAAAAAAAAAAAAACGATGAAAGATACCATCTGTAGTTCTAAATCCAAAAACTCTTTGTCACTTTCAAAAATGTACGCCCGGACATATAAATTTGCTGTAAGAATTTTAAAAAAGATTAAGCTATTTAATATATTTTTATTTTTAAAATATAATATTACGCAATAATATTTTCATTACATCCAACTTCCTGTGAGTTTTTTAAATATTAATTTATATTATGGAGTAATTTACAATATTACATAATATATATATATATATATATATATATATATATATATATATAAACTGCTCTACTTCAAGTGTAAGTCGTCGGGCTACCAAAGCGGGGGAGCCATCCCTTCTGATGAGCTTCAAAGTTGTGATGGCATGTCTTCGGATCTTCCTCATGAATGTTTTCCAAACCATCGCCAATTATGAAACTCAAGCGTAACTACTTCGAATACAAGCTTTTACGAATTTTTGAGTTTAGTTAAACGTGGTTACCAATGTATTTTTTAAGCTGAAACCAATGAGACCCAACATGAATAGCTTTGAAGTAAGATTTAGTTTAAAAAGAAATACACAGGAAACCAATGCTAGAACTGAGTTCTAGATAGAATTGTAAAATGTTAGCACAGTTTAAAAATATAGTACATTTTATGCATAAAAACATTTATAATTTTTAATTTTATGTAAGATTCATTCGATTCAGTGTTAAAAAATACATCTAGAGACATTTGCATACTTTCAGTACACAAAACTATTATAACTTCTAAACTGTATTAGTTTTATCGTCTCAATTGATTTAACATATAAATATGCCAGAAACAATATTTTCACTTTTTACCGCCTCCTTTGCCTCTTCAATATAAAAAAGGTCCAAATCTTTAGCTTATTTAACTTGTGCCCACCACTACAAAATTATAATTCCAATTCACTACACTATAAAATGCGATTCTACCTTTTCATAGATGAATGTTGTCTACAGCAACATGTTTGCCTCCTTTTTTTAGTCAGTTTTTAAGCAAATTTTATTCTTCTATCAGGAAATAAATGAAGGGGCATTTATTAAATTTCTAGATAGTTTGTAAATATTTTACTAATATATTAAGTCAAGTTGTTAAAATCTACGTACATAGTACATATCCGGTCGTGGTCAGTCCTATCCTTCCCAAAGCCTGGAAAAAACGAAGAACAGCAAACATTACGTACGAGGTAGATAGGAGAGAGAGGAACATACTGACCATTGTGATGAAATAACAGATGACCAAGACTGGAAAACGACCTATCCTGGAAGGAAAACAATACGCATCGATTGAACCAGCGACTGCATTATTTTTGTAGTTTATTACAACTACTTTGTCATAAACGTAGATAACTAAAACTACTATTTTTTAAATGTAGCGACTACTTTGGAATTGTAGTATTCCCTACTTTAATGTGACGAACTTAATTTACACCTATGTTTCGGGCATATGGTTTTAAATAAGAAATTGGCTCACATTAAATATAAGAGAATAACTAAGGATTCATGTGACATGTTTGTTATTCCAAAACTTTCATTTAACCTACAACTTTTTCAGAATTTTTAGACGGTGAATATTTAATATATCAAATAGTTGCAATTTTTTAAAGTTCTTTTTATTTTAATTTCTTCTAAGAAATGAAGTACATCTAAAATACGTTCAGTGAAATTTTCGAAAATAAAGAAGAAATTCGTCCTCTGTGTGAATGGGTTCAAGATTAACAATGACTTCTCATTTATGTCTCGTTATTGAACCTCACAATCCTCAGGTTAAATTTTTTTGATTGATTATAGATCTAACATTTTCATACCTACAATGATTTAACTTCTGGTATATTCAAAATAGAAATTTTATATTTCCTCATAAAATATTGACGTTAACGAGAAATTTTCGAAAATAAAGAAGAAATTCGTCCTCTGTGTGAATGGGTTCAAGATTAACAATGACTTCTCATTTATGTCTCGTTATTGAACCTCACAATCCTCAGGTTAAATTTTTTTGATTGATTATAGATCTAACATTTTCATACCTACAATGATTTAACTTCTGGTATATTCAAAATAGAAATTTCCTCATAAAATATTGACGAAGAATGACTGAGAACGGGGTTGGACCGAGCAGGAGGTAGATAATCAATTCTGATTTGTGACGGACTCAAGTAAAAATTTTTCTAATGGAAATCGGGGAGCAAATATTTATCGACAATCTAATATTTATCGAGGGTACCACACACAAGTTAATAGGCAGATAGCTTAACAAAACTGAGTGACGCGACAGCCCATAGAGGCTTTTTTTAAAGTTAGTAAGCAGTGTTATTCTTACCAATCTGAGATTTGACCAAAAAGGATTGTGGACACAAGAAATCCGGCCATGTAGGAAGACTTTACCAAAGAGATTAACCACTCACGATCACATACAAGATCCCACTGCAATCAATAACTTTTTTCATTAAAGATTTTATATATACACACAAAAGTCCCTGTGCAATAAAGGGGATCCGATCGAAATAAAATAAGGGGGTAAGGGATCGAAAAGATAAAAGAATAGAATTTTTGGGGGATAGTCTGGTATCATATATGACCTAGACGTTCCTCTGTTCCTTCAATTACTCCATCCAAATATCACTTTTATTTATTAAATCCTAGTTTATTGAAAAACAAAAAGGGAGGTTACAAAAGTAAAGGTCATACAAGATGTGATACATAGCATTAATGTAATAACAGGATTTGATATGTTTAACAAAATGATCCAAATAAGGGTTATAAAAAATAGTAGGAGATAATGCAAACAAAAATCAATGTAGCGGTGACATCCAAGGAACATAATAAAATTTAAGAGTAAAAATTTGATAAAAAAAAATAAATAAGAAAGGTAAAATTTATGAAGAATAAAATTAAAATAAGAAAAAGTATAGTAATACAAAATACAAAAATAATAAAAATGAAAAGAATTAAAATAAAAATAGTAAAGTAATATAGTATAATGGGTAATAATTGGTAAAGACAATACAAATAAGTTAACAGTAATGGGTTCTTGATAGGTAAAAATAAAAATAACAAAGTTTGTTTAAATGGGTGTTTGTTTGTAGCTGTGTAAAAGATATTTACATTCTGATGAAGTAAAATAAATAGTGAAAAAAATTTATAAAATAATAATAGTGCGTAAAACAGATAGGGGCTGTGATAAGTATAAATCAAGATAAATAAAAAATTAACACAAAATATTATTTATCAATATAATAAGAAGCAGGTAGAAGTGTAAAAGTAATAATACAATATGTAAGAGAAAGAGTATAGGGGAATGTCAATGTTCGTCAATAGGTGGCACCACTAAGGTAAACTTACAAAGAACGAAAAATAAGAATTTATTAATAAAAAGTTAAAAATAGAATTAGGAAAATGATTGTGAAATCAGTGGCGCACGCAGAATTTTTTCAAGGGGGGTGTTCATTTTTCTGAATTTTCTGAAACTACGAAAAGAAATTCGAGTATGTAATAAGCACTATTATTTCCCTAATTTAGACAGCTAGACAATTTTGACTTTTTATTTAGACAGCATAGTTTAGTTAAATTTTGATTTGATTTTTTAGTTTAAGAACATAATTTTTTTTTATAATAAGAGGTAAAATATTTTATTTTTATTAAAAAGTAGGAAGTAATCAAGCCGGAAAAAACTACTCATAATGTAACAGCTGCCTAAATAATAACCGTATAAATGTGAATATTCTATAGAACTATTCTATGACCAAAAAATAAGAAAAAATAACTTACCAACAAATAGGGAATTAAACCAGTATACAAACAAGATAAAAATTTATTGATTTATACAGTAATATCCAAACAATGGGGTTTTTTCGCAAGTTCGTTAAAATGTCTTCTACAGATGGGGTAAATTTTCTATGAATGTTTAAGAGCGCCAATCATTTCATTCTTTTATTACCCGTTGAAATGCGATACCACTGAAATCCTTTCAAAATATCACGATGCGATACAAATCTTAAGTCTAATTGTGTTTTAAAATTTTCTATAAATGGAATAAATACACCAACTCTGAAATATGTTTCGGGTGTCGATGAGGGAAAATTAGCGTGATTTTTCGGTCTTCCCGTAATTCTAGGGATTTGTATGGAAGATCCAATGCTTGTTTGCATAAGAGAAGAAGAGCTGAATATTTCAGAGAATATTTCAGTGGCATTTTCACGCATTAATTTTAGTTCTTTAATAAAATCTTCTGCAAGACTCACTGCCTCTATCAAATCTATGCTTGTTTTTTGTAGGTATCTAGAAAGATGGATTGTTATGGTGAAAAATTTGAAAATGCACAAAAGAGACATTACGAACTGGCAATTAGATACTGTGCACAGTAAAGAATTAGCTTGAATAGCTGATTCCTTATCCTTCCATTCTGATATTTTTTGAAGAGTTTCAACGATAGGCTCAAAAAGTTCCACAACAGCGGTTACTAAGTCGTATTTTTCCATCCAACGTGTTGCACATAGCTGTTTAATTTTCTTTCATTTCGAATCCTTATGTTCTCTGAGAGCGAGACCTTGATTTCCACAAAATAGGATGGTTTCAATGATTGGAGTAATGTTTTTTTCTGTTTTCTAATTTTCTTCTGCTTGCTGCACTGTCAACTTGTTCATCCACAGGTTTCATCTTTCCAAGTAAAATATCGTTTAATGTCCCAGCGGTTTCGATCGATTTTTTGTGATAAAGACATTTCTCGTGTTCGGAAAATCACTCTACTGATTTTTTCCAGCTGTCACATTTTACATTGCAGAGTTGACCTAAAGTTTGCTTGCCAGAACCGGCACCACTTGGGGGCGAAAAGTACACAAAATTTGCAAAAAGCACCTCTGAATATGCAAGCCATTTCCAGTGATAAAGCCATTTGAAATAAAATTTCAATTTTCTTTTTCCTTTTTTCAGGAAAAACAAATGCTGTATTGGGTTCCCAATTTTTTTTATTTTTATATCCAGTTTTTTAATCATCGCGTGTACTATTTTCTGAAACAAGTTCAATGTCATATGGATGGGAAGTAGCTTTTAGAGGGCTACGATCTCAATGTTTAGAGCTGGAAGGAATAACTTCAACGAGTACAGTAAGCTCCAATGGTATTGTTACTGATTTCTTCACTAGTCGAAATAGTGACGACGACGGCAATTGAATGGACTTTTTGTTAAGACAAAACAAAACAGATTTAGCGACAAGCTCCGAAAGACAAGTGGCAGAGATAACTCTTAGTCTGACTAACTAACTCCACTGTACTCCGTTCCCCCTTTTATATAATTTTTCAACGCATCTTCAAAATTCTCGAATTGTCTCAAAGACGACAGAACGTCTAGAATTCCAGAATCATCGCGTAAAGATCTCGCGAATGCCAGCCAGTCTCGAAAACTATCGCGACTGGCAGGACAGAAAGGAACCAGCGATCGGGGCTCGCCTGTAACAGTATCACGTGAATTTGGTTTCAAAAGTACAGCCTTATTATAGTAAATGCTTTTTCAGTATTCTGAGAAATACCGTGAGAAAAAAAAAGTAGGCATAAGGCAAATAAAAACATATAGCCTTAAAAAATAATAGCCCGCATAATTTCTACTAAAATTTTTATTTTTGCCATTTTGTCTGAGCTCAAGGGGGTTGTTTAAACCCCTAAACCCCTCCCTTGCGTACGCCCCTGTGTGAAATAACCAAGAGATCGTTTATCAAATTTAAAATAAGCGAGTTAGTTAATGGAATGGAATGGGGGATTACGGAATATAAAAGTTACTGAAGATTAACATTTGGTGTATGACACGAAGTGAAGTATCATCGAGCGCATCTAAGTACTGTTCTTCAACTTAACGGCTAAAAAGTTAACGTGCATTGAGACCACAAACCTGCTTATATACAGGTCAAAATAATGAAACACTTTCTATAAAGAATTATTTTATAGCTTCAGAAATGTTTTATCGATTTCTCATACTTATCCATAAAATGTGAAGAGGTTTGAGACAACAAATGATAAACGGAAAATAGATGTTTTTGAACACCCAAAAAATGTAGCAATAGGTTTGTGACATTTTTGTAAATATGTGCAATAATTGCACAAAATGTTCTAGCTTAAATGTTTATGGAAATATGGGCATTTTTGTAATAAACTTTTTTTGTGCTACTTTTTCTTGTCATAACTTTAAAAATATTAAAATGAAGCAACTTTTTTAGAGTAATTTAAAATACAAACAATATTTTGCTTTAAAATTTGAAGAAAGAAAAATTCGTTGAAAACTGTGTAATATATAAGTAATTAAAGTACTTCTATTATACCGCGCATGAGCGTAAAACAATTTTATGTTATTTTTTCTTCATAATTTTGTACTGTATTGTGTTTAGAAACTAATGAAAACAGTTCGGTTTGATTATCATAAAAATTTAAAAAGTTTCTAGCCATTTTCTAAGATGCTTTTGTATTTTTTAAAAGAAGGCTAAAAAAGGGGTTTTCTACAAATATTATTTTGTATGAGAAGACAAAATTTAATAGCAAATGCCTACATACACCAAAATGAGATTGAAAAGAAGACCTTAATGCCTACCTTGACAACAACGCCCAGTACGATCTGAACACGCCTACTTCGATCGATGATCCACTGTTGACTTGCTACTTGTGGCTGTGACATTATCCACCACTGTTGCTTCTCAGTCACACACATTCACTCTACTGCTAAAGACCGTGAACAGCTCTCACGATCAGCACTCAAAAAGTACGGTGATCTTAATACAGCTCTCCAGACTTCTCTTAGAAAAGCAATGAATCAACTAGTGGTATCCGTTATCGAATTCTATCACAGATATAATTCTGGTGGGGGAGTACTGTAGTGTGTCTACCACTACAAAAATACATTGGTGATACATAGAAGTTACAGGTTCGCCAAGTCACTAACTCGAACCCAGTATGTTGTCTACACCACACTCTTTTTTTCCCGAAGTGCTCCTCACAGAAAAACATTAAATAAGATCTTGTAATTCACAATCTTTTACGTAGTATGCGGGTGAATTTGAAGTAAAAAAAAATTATAATAAATCTTGGTCATTTAAATTTAATTCATAAGAACTGGTCTTGTACAAATTCGTTAAAAAGCGTAACGAAGTTGTCATCAAACAACAGTTGAAAGGAAGGGAATTTTTGTAACAGTTATTCTATTGATATTGTAAAGAGCTTAAAGAGGAAGAAAATTCACCTTCATTACTAATTAAAATGTGAGTTCAAATTTGTTAGTCAAATACTTAAAAGAAAATACACAGATGAAAATAAATTGGGAGATGATAACTTACTCAACGGAGATTCTAATATAGTTTCTTTGCATTTTAATTTTTTGAAGTAGTTTTTTCAGCCTTCCAAACTCTAAGTTTGACAGAATTTATTTTTTCTTTCTTTTAAATAAGTAATGAAGGAGAATAAAAATTTGAGACAAACATTTTCTCGCGTCCTCTACGTGGTTTTCCCACTCTCCGTTAATATGGTTTCGGCAAGTCTTGATTTTTCCCCCACGCAGTTCTATTGCGATTTCGTTCTGAAACGTATTGGGTTGGGGGGAAAAAACAAGATTTGCCAAAACGAAAAGTGGTAAATAAATAAATAAATAATCGAGGAACATAGTGTGTAAATAATAAAAAGTTACCTTGCTGACAATGGTTTCAGGATAGAAAGAGGTGTCGTATTCCCAGTGTGTGCAAGGCGAGGAAGTGTTCCCCAAGAAACAACGATCGGTGGAATTGACACAATGGAAATCAACGTTTGGGGCCAGAAAACTAATGGAGAAGTTTTGCCACATGCCCACAATATTTATAAAAAATATGATGCAAAATATCCATGTCTGCCATCGGCCAAAACTTCCGATCACCTCTTCCAACTTCTTCCCCATTCCTCTTCACCCTGAAAGTACAACACTTTGAATTAATTTTAATACAGTCAAACCCCGCTATAGTGAACATTCAAGTGACCGACATTTCGGTTCACTATAACAGGGACTCTATTCATACCGCAAACAATTTTAACTAATGGTTCATCCCTTATTTAAATAAATGACCCCTAAAAATAAATACAAAAATGAATGTAACAAAAAATGTGTTAAATTTTAGGACTCAAAAAAATTGAGGGATGGGAAAGAAGGAAGCAAGAAAAAATGCTTATTCCACTCAGTAAAAAATCGATACATGTATTTTATGTAGAAATGACCAGAAAATGAAGAAAAAAATCACTGTTCACATTAACCAATTTTCTCTTTTCTTTTGGTTCACTCTATCCATAAAAAATAACAATTTATGTGTATAGCGAGGCACGGGAGTGAACGTTTTGTTCACTATATCCGGGAGTTCACTATAAACCGTGCTCACTATAGCAGGGTTTGACTGTAATAAGCTGTCAAGAAGGGAAATAAATAGATACGTATAAATGACCCCTAAAAATAAATACAAAAATGAATGTAACAAAAAATGTGTTAAATTTTAGGACTCAAAAAAATTGAGGGATGGGAAAGAAGGAAGCAAGAAAAAATGCTTATTCCACTCAGTAAAAAATCGATACATGTATTTTATGTAGAAATGACCAGAAAATGAAGAAAAAAATCACTGTTCACATTAACCAATTTTCTCTTTTCTTTTGGTTCACTCTATCCATAAAAAATAACAATTTATGTGTATAGCGAGGCACGGGAGTGAACGTTTTGTTCACTATATCCGGGAGTTCACTATAAACCGTGCTCACTATAGCAGGGTTTGACTGTAATAAGCTGTCAAGAAGGGAAATAAATAGATACGTATAAATGACCCCTAAAAATAAATACAAAAATGAATGTAACAAAAAATGTGTTAAATTTTAGGACTCAAAAAAATTGAGGGATGGGAAAGAAGGAAGCAAGAAAAAATGCTTATTCCACTCAGTAAAAAATCGATACATGTATTTTATGTAGAAATGACCAGAAAATGAAGAAAAAAATCACTGTTCACATTAACCAATTTTCTCTTTTCTTTTGGTTCACTCTATCCAAAAAAAATAACAATTTATGTGTATAGCGAGGCACGGGAGTGAACGTTTTGTTCACTATATCCGGGAGTTCACTATAAACCGTGCTCACTATAGCAGGGTTTGACTGTAATAAGCTGTCAAGAAGGGAAATAAATAGATACGTATAAATGACCCCTAAAAATAAATACAAAAATGAATGTAACAAAAAATGTGTTAAATTTTAGGACTCAAAAAAATTGAGGGATGGGAAAGAAGGAAGCAAGAAAAAATGCTTATTCCACTCAGTAAAAAATCGATACATGTATTTTATGTAGAAATGACCAGAAAATGAAGAAAAAAATCACTGTTCACATTAACCAATTTTCTCTTTTCTTTTGGTTCACTCTATCCATAAAAAATAACAATTTATGTGTATAGCGAGGCACGGGAGTGAACGTTTTGTTCACTATATCCGGGAGTTCACTATAAACCGTGCTCACTATAGCAGGGTTTGACTGTAATAAGCTGTCAAGAAGGGAAATAAATAGATACGTATAAATGACCCCTAAAAATAAATACAAAAATGAATGTAACAAAAAATGTGTTAAATTTTAGGACTCAAAAAAATTGAGGGATGGGAAAGAAGGAAGCAAGAAAAAATGCTTATTCCACTCAGTAAAAAATCGATACATGTATTTTATGTAGAAATGACCAGAAAATGAAGAAAAAAATCACTGTTCACATTAACCAATTTTCTCTTTTCTTTTGGTTCACTCTATCCAAAAAAAATAACAATTTATGTGTATAGCGAGGCACGGGAGTGAACGTTTTGTTCACTATATCCGGGAGTTCACTATAAACCGTGCTCACTATAGCAGGGTTTGACTGTAATAAGCTGTCAAGAAGGGAAATAAATAGATACGTATAAATGACCCCTAAAAATAAATACAAAAATGAATGTAACAAAAAATGTGTTAAATTTTAGGACTCAAAAAAATTGAGGGATGGGAAAGAAGGAAGCAAGAAAAAATGCTTATTCCACTCAGTAAAAAATCGATACATGTATTTTATGTAGAAATGACCAGAAAATGAAGAAAAAAATCACTGTTCACATTAACCAATTTTCTCTTTTCTTTTGGTTCACTCTATCCATAAAAAATAACAATTTATGTGTATAGCGAGGCACGGGAGTGAACGTTTTGTTCACTATATCCGGGAGTTCACTATAAACCGTGCTCACTATAGCAGGGTTTGACTGTAATAAGCTGTCAAGAAGGGAAATAAATAGATACGTATAAATGACCCCTAAAAATAAATACAAAAATGAATGTAACAAAAAATGTGTTAAATTTTAGGACTCAAAAAAATTGAGGGATGGGAAAGAAGGAAGCAAGAAAAAATGCTTATTCCACTCAGTAAAAAATCGATACATGTATTTTATGTAGAAATGACCAGAAAATGAAGAAAAAAATCACTGTTCACATTAACCAATTTTCTCTTTTCTTTTGGTTCACTCTATCCATAAAAAATAACAATTTATGTGTATAGCGAGGCACGGGAGTGAACGTTTTGTTCACTATATCCGGGAGTTCACTATAAACCGTGCTCACTATAGCAGGGTTTGACTGTAATAAGCTGTCAAGAAGGGAAATAAATAGATACGTATAAATGACCCCTAAAAATAAATACAAAAATGAATGTAACAAAAAATGTGTTAAATTTTAGGACTCAAAAAAATTGAGGGATGGGAAAGAAGGAAGCAAGAAAAAATGCTTATTCCACTCAGTAAAAAATCGATACATGTATTTTATGTAGAAATGACCAGAAAATGAAGAAAAAAATCACTGTTCACATTAACCAATTTTCTCTTTTCTTTTGGTTCACTCTATCCATAAAAAATAACAATTTATGTGTATAGCGAGGCACGGGAGTGAACGTTTTGTTCACTATATCCGGGAGTTCACTATAAACCGTGCTCACTATAGCAGGGTTTGACTGTAATAAGCTGTCAAGAAGGGAAATAAATAGATACGTATAAATGACCCCTAAAAATAAATACAAAAATGAATGTAACAAAAAATGTGTTAAATTTTAGGACTCAAAAAAATTGAGGGATGGGAAAGAAGGAAGCAAGAAAAAATGCTTATTCCACTCAGTAAAAAATCGATACATGTATTTTATGTAGAAATGACCAGAAAATGAAGAAAAAAATCACTGTTCACATTAACCAATTTTCTCTTTTCTTTTGGTTCACTCTATCCATAAAAAATAACAATTTATGTGTATAGCGAGGCACGGGAGTGAACGTTTTGTTCACTATATCCGGGAGTTCACTATAAACCGTGCTCACTATAGCAGGGTTTGACTGTAATAAGCTGTCAAGAAGGGAAATAAATAGATACGTATAAATGACCCCTAAAAATAAATACAAAAATGAATGTAACAAAAAATGTGTTAAATTTTAGGACTCAAAAAAATTGAGGGATGGGAAAGAAGGAAGCAAGAAAAAATGCTTATTCCACTCAGTAAAAAATCGATACATGTATTTTATGTAGAAATGACCAGAAAATGAAGAAAAAAATCACTGTTCACATTAACCAATTTTCTCTTTTCTTTTGGTTCACTCTATCCATAAAAAATAACAATTTATGTGTATAGCGAGGCACGGGAGTGAACGTTTTGTTCACTATATCCGGGAGTTCACTATAAACCGTGCTCACTATAGCAGGGTTTGACTGTAATAAGCTGTCAAGAAGGGAAATAAATAGATACGTATAAATGACCCCTAAAAATAAATACAAAAATGAATGTAACAAAAAATGTGTTAAATTTTAGGACTCAAAAAAATTGAGGGATGGGAAAGAAGGAAGCAAGAAAAAATGCTTATTCCACTCAGTAAAAAATCGATACATGTATTTTATGTAGAAATGACCAGAAAATGAAGAAAAAAATCACTGTTCACATTAACCAATTTTCTCTTTTCTTTTGGTTCACTCTATCCATAAAAAATAACAATTTATGTGTATAGCGAGGCACGGGAGTGAACGTTTTGTTCACTATATCCGGGAGTTCACTATAAACCGTGCTCACTATAGCAGGGTTTGACTGTAATAAGCTGTCAAGAAGGGAAATAAATAGATACGTGTGGGGATACACTGTAAAAAAAAAATTCATAAATCTTTAACAAGCATTTGGTGCAAAGTTTCTTCTTATTCCAAATTTTAGCTAATTGGAAGTTCATTTTATTTTAGTTACACCATAAATTGTGAAGAATGATCGTGAAATACTTCCAACTGACTGCACTGAAATTCGGTAAACTTTGACGGTGACTGAACGATATTTGTTTACGATGCCATGTTTTTCTTTACAACTCGGTGTATGGGACGACTAATGACATTCAAGTATCAACATATTTAGGTAAGTAAATGTTTTATTTGCATTCATTAAAGTTTATTTCTTTTTAAATTTGGTTGGCGGTATAAAATGGTTAGATCATAAAATAACCCACTTTCGGAAAATAGTTTTGTTACGGTAACGGGGCCTGCATTTGAGTGCTTTAAAAATGTTGCCTTTTTAGCTTTTATAAAAGAATGAAAATAGGTGTTTCTTCAAAAAACTTACATTTTGGTGCAACCTTCTACTGATATTTGGATCAAAATTGAGCTACATTTTATGCAAATAAATACTAACTTTTGGTGCAGCGTGACTTTTTAACAGTGCAGGACGTTGTGCTCGTGTATTAAATGACGTGTTAAATCTTCCGGTGTTACCTCTGAGGGTACTGAATAGCATCTTTCAATGACGATGAAGGAATGGGTTGAATCGTATTTCTGAAAAAGCATCCATTAAATATGCCCACTACAGGCATATTTTATAACCGTACGAAAATGGTTGAAAGTACTAATGTTCAACTCCTTGAACCCAATCTAGAAGAACTCCTAGATCAGTGAGAAATGTTGCCTTCGTGTAAGACTTTTTCATTAAACTAACCCGCATTGCTCCCACGGTTAGCCTGACGGGACCCATGATCCGGTTACCATTCATGCTATTCACTGTGGTCGGCGAATGTGGAATTCGTATCGACCAGCCGTCACTGGGATTCCAACCCGGCTTACCTCATTGGAATACTCTGAACCATCGCGGCATAAGAAACAGCATGTGTTTAATATACTGGATTAAAATAGTAAAAAAATTTTCTTTTGGAAGATAATTTGACTGGTGGTCAAATGTTTTCTTCTTGAACAACAAGCGTTGTAGTAAGAAAATAAAGCGCCATCTATAAGAGCCTTCCTTGATGCGTCAAGTGCAAATAAAAAGAGTGTTTTTATTTTAATGAAGTGGATCATCATATACGAATTCCCTTTTCTCACTTGAAAATGTCTCTCGCAATTCCTTATATAAACATAAAATTTTTGTATTAATATTGTGACGTAATAGTGGATTTCTCGTAGACGTTGAATCGATCTGTAGTTACAAACATATTATAAAAATCTTCTCATTAGCCGCTTCACTTACCAATTTTTTTGGAAAAAAAATATGCAAAAAATCAACATTTTATTTTATTAATAAATACAAGGAACTAAAACAAAACATAATACACAAGTTGACATTTTTGACGTGTAAAAAATAATTAATTTCCTATCCTACATTATCTCGGGCAAATGAAAAAAGTTAAATAGGAGTCTTTGTTCACATCATCTGAAAAATCATATGCATTACTTTCACTTTTGCTCATGAACGCCATTTTTTTACCCTTTTTTTCCATGTAAATTCATCAACCATTGCATTTACACTTGTACAAAACTCCCGAACAAATATTAACAAGCTATCAATCACAGCAGACTATTACTATTTTTTGCTTCGCTTCCGGCCGAATAAAAACGTGATAAAACAAAACGTATGGACGAATTCTGCTATGCCCGAGTTTTCTCGGGATAATAACTACGTACCCGAGTTAACTCGGAATAATCAGGGAAGCGGTTAAAGATTGCATGTAATATTCATTTTATCTAAACACCGTCGCAAAGAATGAGAGACCCGGTGAACAGAAAAATGCTGGTCCAGACTCGCACTAAACTCGAATTCAAGGTTGGCAGAAAAAAGAAAAAAACATAGAGCTCAACTTACACGAATTGTTTTGTCTTATTTTATCTAAGAGTTTTGTAATTTCCACAATTTCTTTTACGGATATAGCTTTTCGATTGTTTAAACAGCTAAGTAAAAAAGTTTTAAATAAAATAAAAGGCACTGACAAAGGAATGTAACACGTGACCATGAAATGCTTCTCAATTCTTCAACTATTTATAAATAACGTTAAATATACAATAATTATTGATACTTTTGACAACTTTTAACTCTTGAAAATGTGAAAGTTTACAGTTCGATTTTTTTAATATATTTTTTCATTATTTTAGATATTATTCCATGCTTTTAAAATTATTTCCTTCATTAAATCCGAAAAAAGAAGTGAAAACATTTCTTATTCATTCTAAGCATGGTGCCAAACAAAGCATTGCCTTTTGCTAGTTAAATCTCGAATTTCGTTAAATACGGGTCTGTTATAAGTGGGTTCTACTGTAAACGGGGTTTAAATGACACTAACCTCTTCTCTGCCGGCGTCGCATCTCATACGTTCAGCGTTTTTGTGTCCGTATGGCCCGCGTCGCCATCCTTGTATATGTCGCTACTTACACGTCTCTTTGAATTCCGCCAAAATTTTTGTATTTCTGAATATTGCTAAGAAATGGCGTCTCACTTTCTTCAAAATTTTCACAGTGAGATTTTCCTCCTTGAATTGAGTACTTTCTATAATTTCACTTTCATTAGTGTTGCCTATAGGGGGCGTTGTTGTATGTGCCGAATACCTGCGTTACACTGGAGACGTCTTTAATGTTCCATCTTTATTGTGGATGATTAAATTTAAAAAAGAAAAATTTTTGTTTTCTTTCTTATGCAAACGAAAACAAAATGGTATCTCTTTTTTTTTAGAGAAGGAACACATCGGAAAAATATTTGTAAATAAAGAGAAAAAAATAGGAATAAATGTAGAAAAGAACAAAATTAAAAATATGACCACTGAAGCCGACGTCTTCAGGGGGTACCGGCCCCAGTGGCCAAAAAATAAAACCTTTTCTATTGAGGAAGAAGGCAAAAGCCTAAAAACCTTCCTCAGTACCCCGAAGGTTTTGTTTAAAAGTCCAGGAGAAAATCAAGCAAGACATAAAACTAATACAGAAAAGAAACTCATACATCTCATCAAAAACTCAAATTATTCAGAAAATAAAAATCAACAAAAAATTAAAAACTCACATAAACAAGGTCAGACAGCAAACTCTAAATCAAACCAAATGAAAAGGAATCACTTAAACCAAAAGAAAAACAACGCCCTCTTTTAAAATGCGCAGAATGAAAAAAAGATAGGTAGAAGTTGTCAAAGAAAATTTACGTCACATATTAATAGAATGCTTAACTGGGGCTGCTCAGTTAAGTCTTGAATTGCGCCCTGTTAAAAGAAATAAAAAAACTAATATTCTTCAATCATTTTCTTAATTAACAAATTAACATGTTTTAGAATGAATAAAAAAGATTTTATTTTGTCCATTAAAAAAGATCTTGATTTTTTTATAGCAAAAATTTCCAGAAATTATCATTGGCCCGTTGAGGGTTTTTCAGAGTGGAAGGCTAAAATTATTGAAAAGGTTAATTTTAATTTATTTAATACCAGTTTTGGTTCTTTTCCTAGTGGTACCATTATTGATTATGATCTGTCTAGTAAAATTAAAAATCTTAGGGATAAATTTATTGTTACGGTTGTGGATAAAGCTTCAAATAATTTTTGTATTATGTGTAAATATTTTTTTAAAAATTTGATTATTGGAGAATATAACGCAAATAATACTTATTTAAAATTAAAAGTGGATAGGAAGGTTGTTGAAAAAAGAATTATTGCGTTTAGTAAAAAATTAAAATTTAGGTTAAATAGGATTAAATTTCCATATTTATTTCCTATTGTTAAATTTCATAAAAATCCTGTTAAATTTAGGTTTATTGCGTGTGGTACTAATTGTTACAATTCTGATGTTAGTAAAAAGTTTTTTAGTTTTCTAAAAATTATTTTGCTTAAAATTAAAAAAGAGAAAAATATTATTATTGATAGTAATGTTGATGTTTTGGATTATATTAATAGTAATGAAATATCCAACATTAATACTTTTGATTTTGAAAATTTGTATACAAGTATACCACACGAAAAGATTATTGATATCTGTAATGACATTTTTGATAAATATTTAATTAATGAGAATATTGATAAGTCTTATTGGTTGGATTTGTGTAGGTTTAATCTTTTTGAGAATGTTCTTTTTAATGGTTTAGATTTTTATAAACAAATTATTGGAATTCCACAAGGTAATTCCTTTTCTGGTGCTTTTGCTAATATTTTTTTGCATGTTTTTGAAGCTAAATTCCTTGAAAATAATGATTTTAAAGCTTTTAGATATATTGATGACCTGATTTTGTTTAATAGTGATAATTATAATTTTATTTATAGTATTTATCCTGGAGATTTGGTTTTGAAGAAAACTAATGAGGATTGTTTTAATGTTGAGTATTTGGATTTTAAAATTGATATCGTTGACAAAATTATTAAAATTGGTGTTTTTGATAAAAGAAAGGCTTTTAAATTTAATGTTATTTTTTTCTGCAACTTTTATACTAATTTGTGTAATAAAATTTTTAAAAATTTAGTTTTTTCACAATTGGTTAGGATTAAAAATATTTGCAATAATGTTGAAAGTTTTCAAGAGGCTGTGAATAATTTTTTGAATCATTTGAGTAATAATGATTTTCCTTATAATTTTTGTAATGTTAATTTGTTAATTAAGAAAATGATTGAAGAATATTAGTTTTTTTATTTCTTTTAACAGGGCGCAATTCAAGACTTAACTGAGCAGCCCCAGTTAAGCATTCTATTAATATGTGACGTAAATTTTCTTTGACAACTTCTACCTATCTTTTTCTCATTCTGCGCATTTTAAAAGAGGGCGTTGTTTTTCTTTTGGTTTAAGTGATTCCTTTTCATTTGGTTTGATTTAGAGTTTGCTGTCTGACCTTGTTTATGTGAGTTTTTAATTTTTTGTTGATTTTTATTTTCTGAATAATTTGAGTTTTTGATGAGATGTATGAGTTTCTTTTCTGTATTAGTTTTATGTCTTGCTTGATTTTCTCCTGGACTTTTAAACAAAACCTTCGGGGTACTGAGGAAGGTTTTTAGGCTTTTGCCTTCTTCCTCAATAGAAAAGGTTTTGTTTTTTGGCCACTGGGGCCGGTACCCCCTGAAGACGTCGGCTTCAGTGGTCATATTTTTAATTTTGTTCTTTTCTACATTTATTTCTATTTTTATTCTCTCTTTTTTTGAAAATTCTGCTGCTTTTTAGCGCATTTTTTTAAAAGAAGTTTTGTTCATTTTGTTTTGATATTAATTGTACTCTTTTAGTATTAGAAAAAAATAGGTATATTCTTATAAGAGTTCAAACCTAATGCCTGAGAAATAGTTTTACTAAATTTAATGGTATAACATGAAAGGCCCATTTAAATTTTAACGTAAAATAAAGAATGCTTACGAAACAAAAAAAAAAAAGAACCATTCTTATTTTGTCGCCATTTTTTAGTGTTACGAAAATGCGTCTTTGGGACTTGCCAAAAACAAAACAAGATGTCCATAACATGAAACTTTATCTTAGTAAACGTCCGTTTTGGAAATGTTATTTCATTTTGAATCTTATTTATTAGAGTTCATAATGGCTATAGAATCATGTGAGAGAAAAGTTTGTTTTGAATCTATGCTAAACTCTATATATTCCCATTTTCCACCGAAATCCGATTGACTACTTTGGATTTTAAACAAAGTGTTTCATTTTAAGATTTTTTCCAAAAATTTAAAGTGTAGATTGGCGGCACTTAAAAATCTGTAGCTGTGGTTAATACGTAAGTACCGAATTTTTCTTCCATACTTTTCTGAATCATATTACTTCAAATATTAGAATATGCAAGAAGTATACATAAACACATAATTTAAAACCATTTAATTTTTCAAAAAAAGTATTTTGACAACTATTTTATCAAAAAATTATGAACTAAAAAACGTAAAATAAAGAATTCTTAGGATAAAAACGATTTTAAAAATTCCTCATTTTTCAATAAAAACTTTCGTATTGTTTCTTTTTTTTAATTCTTATAGTATTTAATCAGACGTAAAAAGAACTATTTTGTAGAGAACGATCATCAAGTAAGAAAAAATTTATTTGCAAGCACATTTTTTATTATAAAAATCATAACACTTACCTGATTTATAAGTCCGGAGAATTCCAAAATGATATGTTCTTTGTTTGAAAACTTTATTCTCAAATAATATATACCTAGTTTATCCTTTCATTACTTTTAGGTAACATACCACACATCAAAATTTTATAATTGTAAGATCTCGATATGAATTTTAATATGTAGCTTAAAAACAGAATAGCTGAATTCTAGTTGAAATTCTTTCAAAACTAAGAAACACTTACCAAGAAAACGATAAAAAATTTATTTATAATCAGCACAAAAGATACTTTTTCAAGTAATTCGGATTATTCTTTATTGTTGTTTTCTGAATTATGTAGATACAGAAATATATACTATTCTATGAAGAAGAAGAATATTCTATAACTATTACAGTTCTGTATGGAATTCATTGGAACACATTTATTCATTGGAATGACGAAAGCAATGTTGACTTCATTTTCACTTGTAATGAATTGAAGACAGAAAAATTATTTTACCGCAATACACACATCTGTAACAGCAAGTGATCATGTTATCTTGTTGGTAATAGAAAGGTAAAAATTATTGATAAGTTGTTCTTCAAATGCTTGGCGTGTTCTGCTTCAATGTTTGGCATGTTCTGATTAGTTTTTTCAAGAAGTTTTCCCTTTTCTTTAGGGAAATTTTGCTTCTTTTTTGATGCTAAGAAAATGGCGTCCGTCATTGCCAATGGTTATGTGGGAACTAATGCACGATATTTACAGTCTCCCGCTAGATGGCGTACTCGAGTGCTGCGATCGCGAATAGTTAGGAAACAATTATTATTTTATGCAGTTATTTATAATTAATTTCTAAAATTATAAAAATTATTAATTGATTATTACTATTATTAATAATTTTATGCAGATCTTATAGGTCTTATAGAAATAAAGTTAATAAATGTTATCTCTGTGTATTATTTTAAGATAAAACTTTAGTGCATTGCGGTGAAAGCTAGAGATGAGAAGACGGAACATCACATATATTTGACCAAGTAAAAAACTGATTGAGGACAAAAACATTTCACATTTTTGAATTTAGGATTATATATATCAATTTTATTATTTTTGAATTTAGGATTATGACATATCAATTTTCAAAAATAAAAAAAGCTTCTTTTTTGGTAGCAGAAATTTGAAAAGTAAAGAGGAGAAACTCACAAGAAGTTCTTTCTTTGAAAAAATCAAATTTTTTACTCAAATTTTTACCAGCACAATGCGAGAACTTGTTTGAATTGCAAAATAAATCATATGCTCCCACAAAAAATGGAGAAAAAAAAATGATACAAATAAATTAAAATATTTAATGGAACACAATATAATGTCCCGAAAAATGATTTTACCATTTTGAAATAATATCTTTACAATAAAGGAACATTTTTCTTATAACCGACGTTAAACAGCTGAACCGTTTTTATCCATTTGTAGTCATTTAGAACCAGAAGACGAGGTAACATCTGAATATCAAGCATTGAAACAAACTTGCCTATGTGGACGACGTAACTGACCCGTAACATGGAGAAGAAAGGAAACCCCTTACGGTTAGCCATACGACAACAAGGGGACTCTTACCCATGATCCGTTTATCACTGAGAATATTTAACACTGGGGTCTGTGCTTACTGGAAGTAAAACTTTTATCGACCAGCCATCATTGGGATTTAAACTTGGATCAAATCATGGGGAGGCGAGTTTTCTAGTACCCGAACCACAACATTCGAGAACATTTTGAAACTCTTATAAAAACAGAGAAATACAGTCTTTTTTGGACTGAAAAGCGTATTGAAGGATTAAGCGAGGGGATTATGATGGATAATTTTAGTTTCTTGTAGTCATCCTATAGGGTGACCACAAATAACTTTAATGCAACCTAAAATGCAACATTTATTTTTTACATCTTCTACTCTTTGTCGTACGAGCGAATGTTATATTTTAATGATATTGTTTACTTATTCCTATATTTAACATTGTTTTAAATCGTTATTTGGCACATTTTTTTTCATTATTTAAACATCAAACAAAAATAAGAAAGTATTTGGTTAAAAATTACAAGGTATATGCACACCTGGAAAGTTGTGAAAAATCATGGAAAGTCATGAATTTCGGTACTGAACAAAATTTGTCATGAAATGTCATGATTTTAACTACTTTATAAAAAAAAAATCATAGAAAGTCATGGATTTAGGTCACCAAAAAAACTAATTTTAAAAATGGAATGTACACCCTTCTCCCAATTTCATGGTGTTCCGAATATCTGAATTTGTAACAAAATCACCACTCACAGTCATATTTTATTAAAATATAAAATGTTTTTATCACGTTCTTTCAAAAAATGAAAGAAAAAACATCATTTTTAGTGCGAATTATCTTTTAATCTTCTGTGATTTCAGAATTTTTATTATTATCTATTTTTTTAATTTTATCAATTTAAAATCCTATTTGAAGCAAGACAGAATTGGCGAAACTTTTTTTATCCCGAAATGTAAACGAAAAATTATTAGTATTTCTTTTCTTTCCGATAAACAAGAAAAGTATCTTTAGAATATAATTCTATAGAAAAAAATTATTTGTATTTTTTTCACTTATTTTAGAGCTTCAACTATTTTTTTATTCTGATTTTTTTTTTTTTTAAATTAAAAATCTATAAATATGAAGATGCAGAGTATAACAGTTTTGGTTATACTTATCATTTTAATTCATGTTATTATAATGCTTTTTTAAATTTAGTGTTGTGTTTTTGTCGGAGAAAATAGTCACTTCGTTAAGTCATGAAAAATTCTTGGAATCAGTAATGAAAAGTCATGAATTTGAGAATCTAAAATGTAGCAGATACCCTGAATTTAAAAGTCGATTTAAAAAAAAAGAAAAACTGCCAGGAATTTTGTTTGGAAAAATAACTAAACATTTATTTTGTTACTCGTGAACACAGAAAAAAAAATGAAGGCGTTGAAAAGTGAAAAAAAATATTGACTTACGTGACATAAATATTGAAGAGAAAATAGTAATACAATTATAATAATGACACTGGCCTTATAAAAACAAAGTGATCTCTGTAGTCTCATTCCCCCTTCAACTCTCTTAAAGCAGCTGATTAAATTGTTATCAATAAACATTATCTTGAAGACGTTAACATGTTTATTTTCGGATTTTATTTACAGTCCAAACCCTTATTTGCTGACAAATTTATTCTTAAGAGAATTTCTTGAATAGTTTTTCAACTAACGATTTTATGATTCATAATCAAGAATAATTTTATTTACGAAGATTTGTTAAGTGTTGTACATTTTAAAAAAATTTTAAAAATATATCTTGATCGATAATACAGTCAAACCCCGTTATAGTGAACTCCCAGATATATAGTGAATGAAATGTTCGCTCCCGTTCCTTGCTCTGCACATATTACATTATTTTTTGTGGAACTAAAAGAAGAGGGGAAATTATGATATTATGAACTTTTTTCTGTCTTCGACTGATTTTTTTCTTCTTCAGTGTTTGGTAATTTTGAAATTTCTACATAAAATACATATACCGATTTTTAAAACCATCGATTGAGTCGAATGTAGTCATAAGCATTTTTTCTTATTTGCTTTTTCTATCTCAGTTTCCCACCCCTAAATTTTTTAATAATAATCTATATATATAAAAGTGAATGTGTGTCTGTCTGTCACCTATAGACTCCTAAACCATCCGACAGAAAGCTGTGAAACTTGGCATACAGATAGTTCAAAGCACGAGGAAGGTTTCTGTCGACATTAGAACATTCTGCGACAAACCGTTTCAGCGATATCAGCGAAAATCGAAATGGAATTTTCTGATTGGTTAAAAGTTAGCCATTGTTTTAAATTTTGCTATAAGCGATTCAGTTTTCAAATATCTTGAAGATAACAACAGTGATATTTTCTATCTTATAGCTCTATTCACTTAGAAGAGTAAATTACATATTCTTTAATATTTAATTATAATTCTCGCAAGTTTCTTTATGGCAGGTGAGCACAAGCACGTAAAATCAACAAGAATAGATTTCGTAATTATTGATGGTATCACGGATTTAGTACTGTGATAACTGCTTAATAAAAATAAAAGTGAAAGCAAATTTCATTCAAATTGCACGTTTTCAATAATTATTTATATCTATTATGCAATTTTAGGTTAGCACAATTAAATATAGTTTTTGAAGGTTTTATTGTCATTTGAAAACTATTAGAATGTTTATTATTACAAAGTTTTCGAATTCCCAATCATTTTATTTCTTTCATTTAAAAAATAGATTTTTGTTTTAAATTTTATCATTAATATATTTTTTATTTAAATTATTTCATTTTTATTGCTTTTTTTATTACTTAAAATAAATATGTGAATTTTAGATATAGCAAATTTGCGGCCACTGTCAACTTTTACATTTCTTTTTTGTTTGAGAGAGAATATTTGCAAAAATATGCCGCCTAAACGAATCGTTTTTAGTCAATCAACATCTCAAGCAAGCAAAAAGAGAACTACCCGTGTTTCAGAAACATTGGAGCAACGGGAAAAAAGACTTGAAACTAATCGAGAACACAATGCTTTAGCCCGTTCCTTAAAAACGTCTGAGCAACAGGAAAGAAAACTGTTAACAAATCAACTACGCACTACTCAAGCCCGTTCGTTGGAAACATCAGAGCAACGGGAAAGAAGACTTAACAAATCAACTACGCGCTACTCAAGCCCGTTCGTCGGAAACATCAGAGCAATGGGAAAGAAGACTGTTAACGAATCAACTACGCACTACTCAAGCCCGTTCGTCGGAAATATCAGAGCAACGGGATGCAAGAAGGAAAATCAATCAAGAACGCACTTCGCTGCCAATACTCTGATTTGAATCTCAGTACATTTCACTATGAACCGACAACCAACTATAGTCTTCACCTAAGCGTCATCATCGGAAAAATGGATCAACTATGTATGCTTTGTAGTGCTCTAAAATTTAAGAATGAAACAGCTGGAATTTGCTCTTCTGGAGGCAAAGTGAAACTACCCGATTTAACGTCGCCCGCCGAGCTATTATCAACGTTGTTATCGGGTCAAGCCAACACCTCCTAGAAGAAGGAAGGCCTCAGCACGGATAAATTTAGTAGTCCGATATGACGAAGTTAACTGCGCAGTTGTTGAAAAATAAGAAAGATGTCACTACGTTTGGGGTACTAAGCTGCGCCGTGGTTGAAAATACGAAATATGTCATTACGTTTGGACTACTAAAGGATATTTATGGTAACCCGTGCTGAGGCCTACTCTTTCTAGGAGGTGTTGGTCAAGCAAGATAATAGAAACTTTTCTTGGCGAAAAAATGTCGGTACATTCGTGTTTCCAAATGACTTCATTTGGTGCTACAAGTATCGGTGCGCATATGGGCAGCCAGAGTTATTTATTACATTCACATGCAATCCTGCTTGAGCTAAGATTAAAGATCTTTTGTAACCTAGGCAAAAATCATCAGATCTTTATGATGCATTACCGCACGTGAGTTAAAACAAATATTAAGCTCTATACTTGGTTTTATTGCGAAGCGTCATGTTTTTGGAGAGACACGGTGTTTGATGTATTTTATGTAATGGCAAAAAAAAAGGGAAAAAAAAGAAAGAGAATTGCCACATGATTTGGCTTATTGAAAAAATCACACCGTGACAAATTGGCCAGCTCATATCAACAGAAATAACTGATGTCGCCATTGATTCAAACTTTTTTCAGATTATCAGCCAAAATATGTTTCATGGTCCGCGTGCATCACCATACATGTCTGTTTGAAAATGCACCAGCGATATCCTAGAGAATTAACTGTTGAGATTATCACTGGTTTTTAAATAAAATTCTCATTTCAAATCATAATCGCAAATCTCATTTACACACTTAAATACAAAATTAAAATTCAAACTGAAAGCGTTGCAACGCACGCAGGGTACAGCTAGTCTATATATATAAAAGTGAATGTGTGTCTGTCTGTCACCTATAGACTCCTAAACCATCCGACAAAAAGCTGTGAAACTTGGCATACAGATAGTTCAAAGCACGAGGAAGGTTTATGTCGACATTAGAACATTCTGCGACAAACCGTTCCAGCGATATCAGCGAAAATCGAAATGGAATTTTCTGATTGGTTAAAAGTTAGCCATTGTTTTAAATTTTGCTATAAGCGATTCAGTTTTCAAATATCTTGAAGATAACAACAGTGATACTTTCTATCTTATAGCTCTATTCTTTTAGAAAAGTAAATTACTATTTAATTATAATTCGCGCAAGTTTCTTTATGTCAGGTGAGCACAAGCACGTAAAATCAACGAGAATAGATTTCGTAGATATTGGTCGTATCACGGACTTAGTATTGTGAAAACTGTTTAATGAAAATAAAGGAAAAAGCAAATTTCATTCAAATTACACGTTTTCAGTAATTATTTATATTTAGTATGCAATTTTGGGTTAGCACAATTAAATAAAGTTTTTAAAGGTTTCGTTGCTGACAGTTGTCATTTGAAAACTATTAGATTGCTTATTATTACGAAGTTTACGAATTCACATTCATTTTATTTCTTTCATTTAAAAAATAGATTTTTGTTTTAAATTTTATCACTATTATATTTCTTATTTAATTTATTTCATTTTTATTGCTTTTTTTAATTATTTAAAATAAATATGTGAATTTTCAATTTAGCAAATTTGCGACCACTGTCAACTTTTACATTTCTTTTTGTTTGAAAGAGAATATTTGCAAAAATATGCCGCCTAAACGAATCGCTCTTAGTCGATCAACATCTCAAGCACGCAAAAAGAGAACTACGTGTTTCAGAAACATCGGAGCAACGGGAAAAAAGACTTGAAACTAATCGAGAGCACAATGCTTTAGCCCGTTCCTTAGAAAAGTCTGAGCAACAGGAAAGAAGACTGTTAACAAATCAACTACGCACTACTCAAGCCCGTTCGTTGGAAAAATCAGAGCAACAGGAAAGAAGACTTTTAACGAATCAACTACGCACTACTTAAGCCCGTTTGATGGAAACATCAGAGCAACGGGAAAGAAGACTGTTAACAAATCAACTACGCGCTACTCAAGCCCGTTCGTCGGAAACATCAGAGCAACGGGATGCAAGAATGAAAATCAATCAAGAACGCACTTCGCCACCGACTATAGTCTTTCACCCAAGCGTCATCTTCGGAAAAATGGATCAATTATGTATGTTTTGTAGTGCTCTCAAATTTAAGAATGAAACAGCTGGAATTTGCTGTTCTGAAGGCAAATTGAAACTACCAGATTTAACGTCGCCAGCCGAGCCATCATCAACGTTGTTATCAGGTCAAGCAAATCAATAGAAACTTTTCTTGGCAAATATATGTCAGTACATTCGTGTTTCCAAATGACTTCATTCGGTGCTACAAGTATCGGTGCGCATATGGGCAGCCAGAGTTATTTATTACATTCACATGCAATCCTGCTTGAGCTAAAATTAAAGAGCTTTTGTAACCTAGGCAAACATCATCGGATCTTCAAGATGCATTACCGCGCGTGAGTTAAAAATAATACTAAGCTCTCTACTTGGTTTTATTGCGAAAAGTCATGTTTTTGGAGAGACACGGGATTTGATGTATTCTATTGAATGTTAAAAAAAAAAGAGAATTGCTACATGATTTGGCTTATTAAAAAAATCACACCATGACAAATTGGTCAGCTTATATCAGCAGAAATATTCATGTCGCTATTGATGCAAACTTTTTTCAGATCATCATCCAAAATATGTTTTATGGTCGGTGTGCATCACCATACATGTCTGTTTCAAAATGCACTAACGATATCCTAGAGAATTAACTGTTGAGACTATTTTTTCACCATTAAATAAAATTCTCATTTCAAATCATAATCGCAAATCTCATTTACACACTTAAATACAAAATTTAAATTCAAATTACAAACATTGCAACGCACGCAGGGTACAGCTAGTAAAAAATAAAAGTGAACCCATTTTTTGTTACTACATATTGTTTTTGAATCAATTTTGTATTTCTTCTTCTGGGTCATTTATTTAAGTAATGGGTCATAAAAATAAGTTCCGAAAAATGAGTTAAAATTGTTTGTGGAATGGATATAGTGAACAAAAATTTAGGTCCCTTGAAGGTTCACAGTAGTAAGATAAGAGCTGCACAACGGTCTGCAAAACATCCAACGCATTCTTGATCCTCTGCAAAGGCTCCCCTGCTTTGGTAGTACTTTATGGCAGAACCCTACGCATAACGATCAAAGGGGACACCCACCCTCTTGACTTTGGTGTTCTACAGGGACGATAATGGTTAGAACGAGAAGGACTCTCCAAACTCGTTTTGCTTGCTCCTTGCCTCCGTCTAGCTTTGAATACTCTTTTTTTTTTTAATGAAACTTTTATCTGTATAAAATTCTAATTTCTATATTTGATTACTCTGTACAAAATGTCTAGATTTAATAATGTCAGTTTGCATTTGTTGTGGAACCACTAACAAGTAATTATCATTTTCAAGTTTATATAAAACATTATTTTTTAACACAAAATCATCTATTGATTTATATTCCAAAAGTTGTTTAATAGAGTTAATGTATTCATCATTTACCTGGTTAGTAACAATTTTAGAGGTTAATTCGTCACAGTAATATGCATAATAGGATATCTACTAAGACAATCAACATGTTTCATTTGTTTACCTGGGCGATGTACTATTTCATAGTCAAAATCTTCCAAAAATAATACCCACCTAGAAATATTAGGAGTTAATTGTTTTTTACTCATAGTCTTTTGGAAAGCTGAACAGTCTGTTACTAGTTCAAATTTATTTCCCACCCAATAATTACAAAATTTTTTCAAAGCCTCAATTATAGCTAACATTTCAAGTTCATAACTTGAATAATTCTCCTCTTGAGGAGTCGTTTTTTTACTCATATAGTGTATTGGGTGTAATTTGTTATCAGATTGCTGAAAAAGAATAGCACCATACCCAAATTTACTTGCATCGGTATGCAACTCAAGCTTTGCTCCTTGTTTAAAAATGTGTAGTACTGGATTTTCAGAAAGTTTTTGCTTTAAAGTTTGAAATGCTGCTTGTTGTTCTAGGCCAAAATAAAATACACTGTTATCTCGAAGTAAATCACTTAATGGTTTAGCAATTAAAGCATAGTTAAGAATAAACTTCCTAAAATATCCGGTTAATCCAAGAAAGCTCTGCACTTGTTTAGTAGATTTAGGTACAGGAAAATTGTGAACAGTTAATGTTTTTTCGGAAGAGGGTTTAATGGTACCGTTCTCAATAATGTAACCCAAAAACTTAATTTTAGACATCAACAATTGGCATTTCTTTAAATTAAGTTCTAGTCCATATTCGGATGCAGTTTGTAATACTCTCGTTAACCTGTTCAGTGCGTCTATTTCACTTTCTGTGGGTATAAAAATATCATTCATGAAGATGACAACAACACCTTCTCTAAGAAGATCACGAAACACATAATTAATGTACCTCTGGAATGTACTAGGCCTATCACACGACCCAAATGGCAATTTATTAAACTCATATTGCCCATCAGGTGTCACAAAGGAGGTATACCTTTTACTATCCTCCTCCAAGTCTATATGGAAAAACCCAGTTCTGAGATCAATTTCGCTACATATTTTAGAACCCTGCAATTGGTCTAACACATCTTCAATAAGAGGTAAGGGGTATCTGTCTTTAATTGTTTTAGAATTTAACTTTCGGTAATATATGCATAATCTGAGGCTATTATCTTTCTTTTTGCAAAGAACTATTGGGGAGCAATAATCAGAGCAACTCTCTTTAATTATACCTCTTTTTAACCATTCTGATATCTGAGCATTTACTTTTTGTTTCTCAGAAAAAGATAAACGTCTAGCTCTTTGACACACTGGGATTTCATATTTTAAAATAGTTTTCATTGTTAACTTAGTGTCTTTAATTTTGTTTGGTTTATAATTATTAATCAACACTGACAGTTCATTTCTAATGCAAGAGTCATTAACCCCCATGTGATAAATCAAGTTCAACATTACTATACACATTGTTGATATTAAATAAAAAACATTCACAAGAGCCATTAATAAAATTCAAACTACAACGCTTACAGAAATCTTCTCTCTCAGAAGTTTCGGTTTGAGTATTTACACTTGAAGAAAGCTGACCCAGTTTTATTAATTGCTTATAGATAGTGGGCGTTATGATTGCATCACAAGTTAAATGTTCTGAAGCAGCGGCGCTGACCTTCAACCCTGACGCATTCGGATTTATAGACATTTCCACTTCTACTAATTTGGCCATATGCTTATCATTGAAACACGATGTTAGTATTATGTTAGATTGGAGAGAATCGTTTATTATTATTTCATTTGAAGTAATCACGGATAACTCAGCTCCCGAATCAATTATGGCCTTCACCGGGTGGTTTCCATTCAAATAAATCTGAGCATACTTCAACTCGTGTTTAAAATTATTTTCTTCAAATGGTTTGCAGGAATTAAAACTAAGGCTTTTATTTTTTAAGTTATCATTGGGAGAGATATTTTTTCTATCTGAGTTATCGTTTCTGGAATCATATGATTTTTCAACCTTTTTGGACAGTAACGTGCAAACTGATTAATTTCTCCACAAACATAACAATGTCTCTCCACGCTATTTTGTTTATCTATCGTTTGAGAAAAACGCTCCGGGTGGTTTTTTCTGAAATCTCTGTTTTCATTCCAAAAAAATGTGATCTGGCTTCGAAAAAAAGTGTCACTCCCATATTTATGGGCTTCTCTGTGTGGCATATTTTTCGACGTAATGTAAATGTCTGATTCTCGAGCTAACTCAACAGGATTAAACCAATATTCTCCCTGACGGATTAAAATATGACTGGCCATCTCTTTATTTAATGTCTCAATTATTTTATCGGAAATGATGATCGGATATGATCGGATATCGGATGTTGCATAATGATTTAAATGTTTCAACTTAGCGTAATTTGCAATAATTCTCGAAATGTGAATTTAAGCGAGTAGCAATTTGGATAGATTGTTTCTTCTTTAAATTTTGATGCATTTTTAAATTTATTCAAACATTCTTGGGGAGTTTGTTGAAAATCGCGTAATATTAAAGCTTTTAATTTTTCATAGTTCATCATCATCTTCAATGTATAACAAGACGCTGTTTGCTTTTTCACCTAGCATATTGATTAAGATTTCGGCTTTAAGCCCCTCATTTATGTTTTTCGTAGCAAAAGCGATGAAAAAAATTGATTAAAATTTTCAGGTATCGATGGAACTGGAAGAGATAGAGTTTTAATTCTATGAATTAGATTCTCAATGTTTGTTTCAGGCGTATAATTTATTGTTGTGGGTGGGTTTAATTTCAAATGCTTTGTTTTTCGCCTCTAATAAAAGCATTTCTTTCTCTAGTCTTTCTAATTTTAGTTTTTCTAACTCTACTTGAATTTCGTTTTGTTTAAGTTCTCTGTCTGTATTCTTTCTTCTACGGCGTTAGTTATTAAATTTTTGACAAACTCTGAATCATTTTTAAATATTTCGGTAGATTCAATTTTTTCTTTTAATTTAACGATATTATCGCTGCTGTCTGCGATGCCTCCTATTCCCTATAATACTTTTACTAGGTCTTCTTTCTTTGAGTTTTTATACATTTTTAAAATTGAAAATTTCCTACCTTGATTGAAGAAACTCCGTGTCCATGGTAATCCAATATTTCGTTGATCCAGACCAGATTCGTATCCCTTTTTGGTGAATCCAAGGATTTCACTGATTGCTGCACTTCCCCGCTCCTGATCACTACTGCCCTTCTGATTTGCACAGAATAATCCAAAGATTTTGGTAAGTTTCAGGATCTTTCAGGATTAGGACTGGGCTATAAATCGATATATCACGACATATCGATTTAACGCCTATATCGACAGGCCGATACAGCGACTTTCGTTCCAGGCGATGCATCAGAAATCTGATTTAAGCCGTCGAGTAAAGAAGACAAACGCAAAACGATACAAGACACGCAAGGATCTTCTCTTAGGTTCCAATGCCAACTTGCGCTGTGGAAGACGATGTTCGTTTCGTTATGTTGAAACGGCCTTGATTGATGAGTGGTAGAATCAGTTTTGAGAACATATATCCTGATCTCGCATGTTCGTTTTCGAACCTCTTATTAGTTTTTTTTTCTTTTTCTTTGTCCGGACTTGATATCGTTTCTTGTAGATTATTTTCAGTGGGACTGACTTAGTGATCGCCGTCGTTACCTTGTTCTGAACGTAATCTATTATTGAAAAGAATATATAAAGAAGTGTTTCTTAATTAATCAGGTAAATTTTTTTTAAAACAAAACTTTTTTTTTTAATTTTTAATTGAGAAAATTTATTTTGATATTATATGCTTAAGTAATTTTTTACATTATTGAATTTATTACAATCGGAAATCTAATTTAAGGTGCCCATAAAGAATTAAATTACAAAGTAATTAAATTTGTTAGGCTATTTTTTACCTTATTTTAATTTATTAAAAACTTTTTGGATAAAACTACTAATAATTTAACGGGTTTTTATTACTGATTTTAAATTTATAAATCTATAGTTGTTTTTATTTTTATAAATAAAATTATAACAAAACTAATTTTTCCTCTTTTGGTTTTGGACATAAGTCAATCAACTTTGTTCAAAAAAATTAGTAAGGTTTGCGACTTCTTTTTTTTTTTTTTAATCACTTAGCACTTCGTTTTATTAAAGAGTATAATCTTGTTTTTTAATTTTCTTTTAATATTGTCAGTTAAATATATTATCGAATATCATAATTCTTTTGTTTTTATTTTTAAGACATTAAACCTTACTTTGTTTTTTCGTTCAGAATTTAGTAATTATTCAATTAAACTTAATTATTTATGTGAAATAATAATGATAAAAAATAGTGTTGTTTTAAAAGCGTTTTTTTTAAAATTTATTTAGCACTTTGTTTTAAGCTTACAAATAATTTTTAACGAACGATACTTCTTAAATTTTCTATATTGTTAGGTAAATATATTGATAAATTTCAGTTTTATTTATTTTTTCATTATTTATTTTTAAGCTAAGAAATCTTTTGTTATTTGAGGGATCATTTTTAGAAAATATAACATTAATATCTTTCTTTAGCAAAACAAATACATCTTCAAATTCATAAATTGATTTAAATCAATCTGAGTGTGAAGTTTTGATAGAAATCCGACTTTCTGTGCCTTACAAGTAAATGAAATGAAAAAATACTATATCGCGATACATCGCTATATCGCGATGCAAAACTGACGATGCATCACGATATAAAATTTCCTATATCGCCCAGTCCTATTCAGGATGATTCGAAAGTTTCAAGAAAAATTTCTGCACTTCACGGAAAAGTTGACTGCCCTTCTTGGCAGATTCAAGACGGAATTTAACACAGGAACAACATTTGAGCGAATGATAATTTGATAAATCGCTCCTTCACGAGCGTAGAATTTCGGTGATGTATCCACAGGTGATTCAGATTTCGGAAAGGATCAATTCTGCCCTTCACGACAGATTTAATTATTGCTGCACTTTTCGGAAAATTCGTGGATTCCCCTGCACGGCAGACTGAAGACGGTATTTAAAACAGGAACAAAATCTACAGCTCCTGCACGAGCGTTGAATTTCACTTTTTTTTTTTAGCTCCACAATTCGTTGATTATCCCCTTCGCGGGATTTCAAAAGTTATTTGGCTGAAAAATCCCCAGCTCGGGATTTCAAAGTTCAAAATTTTTTTTTAGCTCGATGTTCCAGTCGCGGACGCAAGCCCCCCTTATTTGTAGGAGTTTGTGCAGCATAAGATGAAATAATGACGATAATGTAATAGTCAAACATAACATTTAATGGAAATAAAAGGAAATAAGCTTAACAGACATGGTTGGTGAGAGCTGCCTTCTCGCAGTATCGCCAAAATGCATGTGTATAAGAAATTAAATTGTTCTATGGAAGAAGTTCAAAGTTAAGTATAAATTCGGGAGTTTTCCCGCCTCTCAACGACAAAGAGGATACTGATTGTTAACTTTGTTATCTATCTGCGAAAAATTCATATCCTTGCTGACATTTGGGCGGAATTCCGCTAAATTTTCGCAATGACGATGGCTCACTCAAGGCAATCATAAGACTGAATTTCAGTTCACATATCGCATTTTGCTATATGTAAAAAGAAAAGGCTTTTGATTGGCCAAATGTGTCCATCGTCATTGCGAAAATTTTAGCTGAATTCCGTCCTAGAAAGCCATGGATTTACGAAATATAGATTTTTTGTGTTCATACGATAGATTAATGAAGAAGCTAGCATAAAATTGACGGATTTTACACTGTACTGATATTTTGTTTAAAAAAAGTTCACTTAGAAACCTAAAATAAATCTTCTATTCTATTTGGGGGACTCCTCTGATGTCGGGGCTTGGGGCAACAGCTCCGTATGCCCCTGCCTTAGCCAGACTTTGATAACCGGCATTGAACAGCCGATGTTCAAGCCGGTAACAATTTTCAATTTCGTAGCCCTGTAATTTTGAATCCAAGTCAGGGAAATGCTAGATTAAGCATTAAGCCTTCGTAGTGAACTTTTTGATGGAACTAACCTGCATTTCATTTACATGGTAAGAAAACTTTAAAAAAAAAATTCCTATGGTTAGCTAAAGGATTCTATCCCAGGATCCGTGTCTATCATTTGCGTCATTTCTGTGGTCAGTGCAAGTCGGAATCAGAATTCGAATAGACGAATCATCACTGGGATTCGGAAGGGAAGAGATTTATTGGGAAGAGATCGCTCTATTTTCTGAGACACATTTTGAAACATTTTGATGGAATTTGTATTCTTACATTTTCTGTGGTATTTTCTATTCCGAAAATAAAGCCTTAATAATAAAAAAGCCTCAAAAGTAAACTTTTTATTTCAAACTAAGAATTTATTTTCTCATCATAATTTAATCATAAATTTATTTCTTACCTCTGAAGAAACGATTAAAGAACATTCAGGTATAAAAATGGTATTAATTCGGTTTTTTTTAATAGTTATTTTACGCCCAAGTTGAATATATGTTATTCTTAAACAAAACATATTTCAATGCCCAAGTAGCACCTGATATTAGATATTATCAGAAAATCGGTAAAATCTAACGTTATCTTGCACAACTTCTAAGATTAGAAAGATACAAGAGGTCGCTGTTTGCTCAGCATCGTATAATAGATTCAATGCAAACTAAGATTATCTAGCGTTCGCTGTAATATTATATAATATTAGATTCTATGCAAACTAAGATTATCTAGCGTTCGCCATAGTATTATTTTGCATTAGTTTTAATGCTTTATATTATTAGATTTTGTATTTTCTGATATTATCTTGCTTTGCTCTTTATTGTTGGAGTAAGCAAGAGGAGGATTTGGATGGTAGTAGAATAATTCGGCGATATAATTTTACTTAATTTTCTGTATTGCTGTGAAGCAGTAAAACATAGAACAAGAGTTTTATAATGTCATTCCATGCATTATTACATAGCAATGCAGAAATACTAAATAAAATTATTTCTGCGAACTCTGCTACCATCCATTTCCCTCCCTCTTACTCCAAAGTATATCTTATGTTCTGCTGATTTTTTTGAATATTTCAAATTTATTTAAGAAATAATACTATATCGCAACTTTTATTGATATTTTTTTTCCTTTCTTTATGCAATGGGTTTTCTGAAAAATTTTATATCATTAATAATTTTCAAGTTTTAAATTTTAAAATGTACTCTTAATTTGTTTTTTTTAAAAAAAAGAGCTTATTTTATCAAAATCTCAATTGAATTTGTTAGTTTGTAATATATATACATATTTTTTTTTCAAATGTGTAACTTAAGCCATTTGCGATTTCACAATTATCATTCATTATTTATATTCTGAAATTGTAAACTAAGAAAACAACACCACATAATTGCTAAGTTAAATTAACATTTGAATTAAGTCGAAAATTTAGCTTAACTTTTTTTTCTACTATATAACTAAATCATTCATTTCCAAAAATATTACAATAAAATTATATCTCGAATTTTTAAACTGTTATTTTTTGTAATAACTGAAACAATAAAGAAAATGAAAAAATATTCAAATTACTTACTTGCATAAATTATTTTACTTCTATCACTAAAATTAAAGAGAGAACTACTTACGTAACTTTATCCTTTTAGAATCTGAAATTTTACTTACAAAACACTTGAAACAAAACCTAAAGGCACCTGTAGAAATATTTTCAGGGAGTGGAAACAAAAAAAGCCTTTATGAATTTCTATTAAAAAAATTTGCAATTATTTTTTGTAATATAAAAATAATTTTACATTGGGACATCAGAAATTTTCAGCGATTCAATAATTAGTTAAAGTACTATGTATTTTTATTTACTTAATGTTTAGATAACTTTTAAATGTCAAAACCAAAAAAAATTAGTAAATATTGTATTTTATCAGAATTAAATTTGCACAAACATTTAATTGCATACAAGAATGAGACGAAAAAACATAATACTTTTTTACTATAAGTTGCTTTTATAATGATCAAAATTTGACTACCATCAGTTACTCTTGAAAAACCTAGCTATCACAAAATATTCTTTAATAATATTCTTTATAATATAAGCAATATTCTTTTCTAAATTGATTAGGAATTTTTATCATAATATAAATGTTATTCAGTCAAAAGAACTTTTTACGACTATAATTATTTTACAATTATATTATTTTAAACATGATAAAAATAAAAAAGCAGAAATTTTTGTCTCAAATTTTAAATGAAAAATTATGTGAAAAATTCCAAAATTAAAATAATAAACACAATGTTGATAATTAAAATCCTCAAGAGTTTGAGAATTACTTTAAAATCAGCATTAAAAAAAATTGCTTCCGATATCATCTCAGAAATTAAAAGGAGAAATAGTTACGCAGCTTTATTCTTTAAGTATCTGAAATTTTATTGAACAAAACACCTAAAACAAAACCCAAACACAGCGTGAAAATTTTTCCAGGGAGTGAAACCCGGAAAGCAACTAATATTATGAAAATTGCTATTATTTTTTGTAATGTAAAAACTACTTTTAGGGGCACGTCAGAAATTATCATCAATTCGATAATTATTTAAAGGTGTTATGTACTAAACCAACAATCTTTGCAAACAATTTACATAATATTTTAATTTCAAAACTGTCAGTAAATATTATGTTTAATCTAAATTAAATTTGCACAAACATATAATAGCAATCAAGAACGAGACGAAAAAGTAATAACATTTTTAACAGTATCTTTTAAAAGTTGCCTTTGGTATGAATGATCAAAATTTGACTAGAATCTATTACTCTTTTGAGAACGTTGTTATAAAAATAATGATTTTTGTTTAAAACAATTCCATTGCTTTCATTTCGCTGATTATAGATTATGCGTTATGACATAAATAGGTTTAGAAAAAAGTAGGTGTAATATGTAAACATTTTAAACAGAGCTTTTCAAAAAATAAATTTAAAAAAATTAAGCAGACGCTAGAGTCAATTTTCTGGTATTGATCAATTAGCCATAAAAAAGAAATTTAAAAAAATTATGTATTTAAAAACCTGCTTTGCAAAGAACCTTACTGATGAAAACTTAAACAAGATTCTACTCTACGTTGGTTTAAATTTTTTGATTTAACAATAATGTAAATAAATGTTCAGCTAAATTTTTAATATTAAGCCAAAGAAATTTTTACTATTATCATTATTTTAAACATCATAAAAATATATATATACACTTCTTATCTCAAATTTGAACTAAATAATTCAAAATTAAAGTAAAAATACAATGCTAGTAGTATAAATGCCCATAAGCTAGAGTTACTGTTTAACAATGATGTTAAAATAAAATTGTTTCCGATTTTTGAAAATTTAGAAGAAACTGAATTTTTTCTACATCTAATTTCAAAATGCTTAAACATTACTATCATGACTATAAAAAAATTTCCAACATTATATCTTATTAAGTTTTTTTAATGAACACATATATGCCTATCCCATTTTCTAAAATTTCGAAGATTTATTACAAAGATGCAGTATAAATTATACAATACAGTAGTTAAGAATAAAAAAATTAATCAAACCAAATCATGACAAACATTATTTCACAATTTAATTATATTATTTCAAAACAAAACACAATATAAACTTCACTCAACTATAAAAACAATATATTCTTACCGTCATTGTTTAATATAAACATAATCTTTAAGAACACATATTTGGGTGATTCTAAAAATAGGGGATTATTTCAAAAAATAAAATCTTAAAAAAAGATTTGCAGTAAAATTTCTGAAAAAAAATAGGGTTTGCAGTAAAATTTCTGAAAAAATAGGAGTTATTAATATAGTATATTGTATACTTTACCTGTAGTCAGCAGAGCTAAATATTTAAAAACTCATTCAAAAAAAAAAAAAAAAGTATTTCATGAACCATGCTAATGACAATGAAACCATGCTAATGACGAAATAAATCTATTTAGAAATTTTAAGAAATTACAATAAAAATGCTATTTATTGAATAATTTATCATTTTTGCAAAATTTTTACAAATTTTCAAAGCGGAAATAAGCAGCACGAGAACCCATTGGTATTGGTGGCAATATACATCTTAAAATGTCACATAATGGATAAATATGCCTGTCTTCGGGCACAGGCCACTTGTAAACATTTGTTGCTAGTAAGGCCACTGGATGCATCACTAATACTTCTACTTGATTTTCCAAAATGTTTGTAATTTCCCCAGGATAAACAATATTGTCGTACTCCACAGCAACCCAATTCCCTTTCTGATATGTTGACAGCGATTCTGAAAGAAACAATATGAAATTTGTAAATAAGAAGTGCACAAAATATGAAATAGTAGTATTATTAAATATTTATTTTTAAAATACAACATTGCAGTAATTAAATAGTGGGTACCTGTAGAGTTTATTTCGGTTGACAAAGCTCCAATGTGATAATGTTTGCATTTAGCTGCTGCAGAACAAGAAAAACAACTTCCATTGCGAAACATTAAATTCTTAGAAGATTTACACCATGAAACTTGATGCACCTTCATAGTGCCTTTAAAAGGTAGAGCAGTGTTCTTATTATATAATGTTGAATCTTCTTGAATAGACTTCTCTGTTATTTCTAAAATTACGATATTTGATGTATTTTTTTAAACAATATCAAGAAAGTTTTCAAAGTTTGAAACGTCATTACCTTCTGCAACAAGACGGTCTGCTGTTCTCTTAACGACGGCGCCAATTGCATCTGGAGCCCCTTTACCATGTCCAGCTTCTGAGTAATTCCATGTTATTTCAGAAATATTTGGATAAAGTTGAGGTAAACGAAATGAAATCATTGAAAACATTGTCTTATTTCGGTACTGAGTACTTGGACTGTCAGATAAAAAGTGCAGCACTGTCACAAAAGGAAACTTGTCCAAGTATTTTTGGATAATTGGCTTGATGTGAGCAATGATAGCAAAAGCATCATGCTGCAATGATTTTGAAAGGGTACAGAAGGCTTCGTTGAAATCTTTGCCATACACCATTCCAGTATGAAGAGTAATTTGATCTCTTGATGCTCCAAAGTGGACAGATTGGGCTTCTTCTGCAAATTTACAGTTGAAATTTTCTGAAAAATCAATGTGAAATAGTAATTCCGTTTCCATAAGGTTTTCTTTAAGTCTTTTTATAGCATTAAATTGATGTCTCACATGCCATTCATGTGTCAAAAAAACTTTGAAACTATCTTCAAAGATATTAATTACATCCCCAACAGTACAATGAATTGTTTACTTCGTTGTTTTCTGTACATTAATTGTAATATAATTTTTATTTTTAATGCAAAAAGCAACAGTTCGACTATGTGTTATCATTTTAATTATTATTTTTAAATAGAAAGAATTCCAAAACTTTACAGTCACTTATTTCATGCAGTTCAAAGTTCTTTTCCCTTTACTTGCAACTTTTTGCTTATGTGCAACTATATTTCAGAGCAATAAACTGATGAATCGTTGCTTGATTGAAAGATTTTATAAAATTGTCAGCAACAGTAAACAGCGTTTAAAACACACAGCAGGGATGAATCACACAGAGATACACCTTTCGTCAAACTTCTACACAACAACAAGAGGAATTTCAGCTCCGGCAGATTTAAAGAGAATCGAACAGCATATACACAACAGTTGTTTTGTTTTCTGTCAGGATCGAAGTTACGGGCCCTCGTCTTCTACCAGTATGTCATTCTCCATTTGCATTATCCAGCAGTCTCAGACGAAGCTAAAATTATAAGAGAAGAAGAGTTGAACTTTACATTGAAAACACTAAATTTAAAACTCTACATTACTTTACATTGAAAACATTAAATTAGTAAATTTAAAACTATTAAGCATTGAATATTTCTTTAAAACTTAAATCATTTAAAATAAATTTTAATAAGTCTAAAATTTAATAGGTAGATTTCAGTAACAATACCTGCACCAAAAAATCTTAGTATCACTGCGCAAGAATCGATAAACATTTCATTTATAACCGCTCTCAAGTATTAATTTTATTCATTCTTAATTATTTTTTATTTTAAAAAAAGAAGAAATTGTAGTTCAAAACCCTTATGCCCTTTTTAATTGAAGTGAATATTCAAGTACATATACAGATACAAAAATATATCAAATTCAATGCTTTTTAATTTTTTTTTTTAAAGATAAAGTACAATGATACTTAACTATCAAAATATTTTTGTACATTATATAAGCTCCTAGTGCCAATAGGAAATATTCACACTTTTATTAAGAACTTCCTAAATAAAAATTTTAATACCTTTTCTGCACTGCCCTTCATTTAACGTAAACACAACTTTGAATAAACCATATTGTTGCTAATTTTTTAACCATTTGCTATCATTTATAAATTAATATAATTAATCATGTATCAAAAACATGCAAATCTGTCTATACTCAAGAAATGAAAATCAAAATGTTTAACTAATTATTTTACAATATATTAAACAGGAAATTTAAATAATGTAACAATAGTGTTCTTCTTGTGAATAAAATTTCAAACATTCTAAAGTGTACCTAATGGTTTTAACTAAAAAGTAGCCGATTAATTAATAATTATTTTAACATGGCAACTTCTTTAATAAATATTATTTGTTATCTTTATCATTGTTGCAGTGAAACTCTGTCAGATGCGAATTACCATGTAAACATTGTTTTTACGAGCCTATTCTAAACTAACTACAATACTTGTAATTTATAGTCGGACAATACGTTTTAACAGAGTAGTCAACTACTACAAGCAAACATTATTAAAAATGAGCACAATCATAATATTTATTGAGAGATTTATTAAATCATTAAATTAATTCTTGAATGTTTTGAAGAAGCGGTCAAGATTATTAAGTACACTGAATGTTTCTACAGGAAAAACACTACCTACGATACTACTTTAAAGTTTTATGAATCTATCATTGAAATTTATAAAGTTTACTAAAAAATTACCAAATTATAAATACTTTTGAAATTAAAAATGTCATTCTAGCTGATTACCACGATCAATGGCGGCGGGGATGTAAACATTCCCATTCCTAAGGAAGTTACAACTCAACAATTGCACTGGCGGAAACAGCTTATTTCTGCTAATATTATCTTTATGTTTTCTGGCATAAGTTTGAAGTGGCTAAAAATGATATTTTAAGTAATATTTAATTTATAGTTTTCTTTCATAAATAAATGTTTATTTATTAATAATATGGGATAACCTTTCGCAAAAAATGTGGCGCTGTACCAAAAGTAATGAAATAGATGATTATTTTGAAATTTCGGATGTTAGATCGAATACTATATAATCTTATATCAAATTAGTTCTAACATTAGAAGATAGGATTCAAGAGTATTGCGTTTTCTAGCACGGCAGTATTATATTGCATCTTGCCAGTATTAGATCATATCTTTTTGCTACCTGGGTGTTTTTAAAATGCCACTTAACATTCAGCAATTCCTCCAGTTATAAAAAAAAGAAAAATCGGAAATTATATAAAACCTTGTGAATGTGCATTAGAATGCCTCAATAATAGGCTTAGCTTAAAAATCTTAGCTTCAAGACGAAGTTTTCTAATCGTTATTTATTTTAATTTAACATAATAATAATTATCAATAATTGTCAGATTACACAATGATAAATTGCGTAAATAAAACTGAGGAAGCAATTGAAAGGTAATTTTTCTCGGATCAATCATTACTTATCTCTCTCGACCCATTCATTTAACTTTATTTTTTAGTGGATACACTTAAGAATTATTTTCGTTTCTGTCTTGTTTTCAGATATTTTGCATCCCTATCAAGTCTTAAGATATTTTAATAAAGATGATAATTCGGTGGCGCCATCTCTTATAATGTTTAGATACTCCAAAAGAAGCACTTTGGGGAAAAACAATTCATGATAAAATAATTTTTGCCGCGATACTCAAATAAGGTAGTTTCCGTTTTAATTATCTGCTTTAGGATTGAAATTTCATAAAAGATTTTTAATCTAACTTCCGTAAATTTTTAAAACACTGAAATTACAAAATTAAAATTTTTAACTGTAGATAAACATGAGAGTATTTCTAAGTGATAAATAATCTAAATCTTTGCGCATTTTTTTTCTCATTACATTATTCTTCAACTAAATGCAGTTTAAAGATTTTTTTTAAAATTAAAGATATAAAATTCAAAATTAAGGATAAATTCATTAAAAATGTATAGAATTAACATATCTTCAGAGAAAGTTAGTTGCTGCATTTATTTATTATTATTATTATTTTTTTTTTAAAGAAAATGAATTTGTAAAACTCGAAATATTTTCTATTTTGAAAATATTATGAAAAATATTATTAAAAATTACGCCCTCTAGTGAGCAGTTTGTCTAAACAAATCTTCATTGAAGTTGCTTCTTTAAGCAGCTTACATAACTTGTTCTTTTTTTATTTGATTTTTAAAAATTTTAATGATTTATAATAATTAATAACATACAGTCTCTTCGCCAGAAAAATCTGAAATTCTCAAATTTTATATCCCATTTTTTTTCCGAATGTTTTAAAGATTTATAATTTGTAAATTTTAAAATTTCCAAGAAACAAAGTAATATGATCTTAAAAATAAATTCTTTAATTTAATTAATTTAATTCTTTAATTTAAATACTTGAAATAAAAAAATACAATTCATGTACTTAGCAAAATGAAATAAATAAAATTAAATAAATAAATAAAATAAAATAAAGACCGTTTTAGTAAGCAATCTAAGCTACCCAAGTGACCAAAACATTAAATTTCATATAAAGCACAAGAAATTGGAAAAGGATAATAATTGCCGAAATACAGTCTCATTATTGTCTGTTAGCGTTCAATTTTAGTTGTTAGTAAAGTTAGTTCAGTTTGTTAGTAAAACGATTTCCTGGTTTTCATTTGTGCATAGTAGAAATTCTAATTATTTTCATTCAAAAAGTCTTTCAAAATATGATTTTACTAATCTATTTTAATTGCAAGTTACTTTGATATCTGGGTTGTGTACAAAAAAGTAAAAAAAAGGTACAAAAATAAGAACATTTCAGAACATTTACAAAGATGATAGGCTATATATCAAGGATGATAAAAAATTATTATTAAAAAATATTTTCATTGCTATAATAAGCATTCAGATGGAATCCTATTACCGTTCATCAATCTAAAAGACTTTTTCGTGGTTGTCCTTTGCATGTAACGCAAAATTTGATTTTTTTTATTTTAATTAAATTTTGAATAATATATAGGTTACTTCAATAGCTTTTATAAATATGATTTTACTCTTTACTTAGTTACTTTAATTTCTGCGTTGCGTTAAAAATGAAAAATATTAGAAAAGTGTTTCACAACATTCACTAAGATGACAGATTGTCTGCCAAGGATAATACAAAAATTATTGATTGGAAAAAATAATTTCATTGCGATAATGAACATTTAGCTGGAATCTTATTACCGATTCAGCAATCTAAAAGAACATTTCGTGGTTTTCCTTTGCATGCAACGCTAAAAATTGATTTATTTCAATTTTAATTTAATTTTAAATAATATATAGATTTTATAAATATGATTTTACTCTGATATTTAAATTGCAAGCTACTTTGATTTCTGGGTTGTGTTAAAAATTAAAAATATAAGAACATGAATAACCGGTCAAATAAACGGTCATTTGACAGGTTTTAGTATGTTTAGTGTTAACTGACTTTCCACTTTAACCAAGCTATTAAATATTTCGAGGATTTATTTTTTTGTTCTAGTTTATTTTTCATTTTTTAAACTACTGCTGAAAAAAAATTCTGAATTTTATCTTCCAAACACTCAGGAAAACAAAATCCAATAACTTGATCAATAATGAATCAAGCTAAGATGATGAAGTCAGTCATAACGAAAATCAACACATACAGATGGACATAAAGCTATTGAATAGATAGAACAAGAAGAAGAAACAGCCTTCCTCTTATATCTAAAAAAAATGGCGAAACATCAATGTAGAAAAGCGCCAAAGTAATGTAAAACAAAAAACGATTAAGGACATTTTTCAAGTAAAATCTTTTTAACCGCTTCCCTGATTATCCAGAGTTAACTCGGGTATGTATGGATTGCAAATATTTATTATCCCGGTCAACTCGGGCATTGCAGAATTCGTCCATACGTTTTGTTTTATCACGTTTTAATTCGGCCGGAAGCAAAACAAAAAATAACAATAATCTGCTGTGGAATTGGAAGCGAACCAATATTTGTTTGGGAGTTTTGCTGTTTGTGGGACTGCAGACGTGTCTAGTACAATTGTATATACGATAGTTGTTGAATTTACATAGAAAGAAAAAAAAAATGATGTTCGCGAGTGAAAGTGAAAGTAACGCAGATGAATTTTCAGATGATAAAGATGTGAACATATAGAAAAACTTTTTTCATTTGTCCGAGATAATCTGGGATTGTAAACTGATGGTAAATTAAATAGTTTTTACGCGTAAAAGAAAAGTAAAAAAATAAAAATAAAATAAAATAAAATGGCAGCTTAGAACTTGTGCATTATGTATTGTTTTAGTTCCTAGTATTTATGAATGAAATAAAAAAAAAATATGTTGAGCATTCTAATAAATTGTTAAGGTAATTCTCGTAAAGTATGCTCTTTAAGCAAGTTTTATAATATAAATGTGATCGACTCGTATAAATATTATACTCTTCCCCTTAACCAAGGTTATCCGAGTGAGTCCTGATAAACTCGGATAATCGGATTGTTAACGGGAGAAGATGTAAATACGTATCAGTTTTATACAATATTGATTTTGTCTTTTTAGTTGCAACTCCCCTGAGAAAATCTCATAAAATGATCACCGTCGTAAATAAGAAAGAACAGTTGTGTTAATAAATGAAGGATTTAATTCACTTTTGGATGAAGCTGAAAAGTCGTTCCCAACGAGTTTAATTTCTATTTAAATCCCTCTTTTATTTTAATCTATCTCAATAATGTAGCTTTGGATACATTTTTTTTTCTTTGGATACAATTTTTTTGTTGTTGTGTAAGTACTAATCTGTAATAAAAATAATTTTTAAATAACTTCAAATGAATTAAAACACCCTGTGTGTTAAATTTGTTCCGACACTTGAAATATTTGAAATAAAAGAATTCTGATGTAGTGAATACAAATTAATTTTGAATCTGCAATCCGTCTCTAGTCCAGCATCTAAAATGGACCTATAATGATAACGTATGAAGTAGGCATCTGGAAACGTTATTAAGGAACGGTTTAAGGTCCTAATGTTCAAATTGGAAAAAGTGTGGCTCCTCACTGTCTTTAAATTTTTTTCTCCTAAAAACCAATCCCTCTATGTTTCGGGCAATTGAAGAGCTGCATAGATTAGCCAGACTGTCCATAAGATCGCTTTCTCTGGTAAAAAAAAGATTAGGGATTTCGATGGGGGCAGTAAGATAGTGTTGAGCTGCTATCGAGTGGAAATTTTGAAAACATGTACGGAAGGAACCATTTGATGAAATAGTGACCCCATGTGGCTTATCATTGACCTCTTATAATCCTGGTACTTTCTGTGTATCATATAGTATCGTTTCGGTAACAGAATCCTCTATTTGTAGAACTACTAAAAATGTATGTTTAAAACATAAAAATATTTTAAACCCCAATATATTGGACAACAATTTTATCAATTAAAAATAAAAAAAAAAACTATATTAATATTTCTGGTTTGAGTGTCAAGGATTTTCTGCGTGACCCTAATGGGACACGAATTTAAATATCCTTTTGGACTGTCAAAAAAAATATTCCTTTTTTATGTAATTAAATAAAAATGGTTTTTAAGTAAACATTTTTAAATATATTTCTCCTAAAGTTATTTAAAGATAGGAGGTTGAAAAACTAATGTCAAATAGAGGAGCAAAAGTTAGAGAAGAACATCACGCTTCTAAGCTATTTGAACAAGCGTTTCGCATCCTATCGTCCAACGAATTGACAAAACAAATAATAGCATTCACAGAGGCACAATAATCGCCAAGCCTTGGCAATGTCCGGCCCTTGAAAAACATTACAGAGAGGGACCAGCTCGAAAGGTTTCCAACTTACATGCGGCCGGGGGCCGCAATTGAAAACATCAGTCAAGTGGTAAGCCGCAACTTTATCAAAATTTTATATAGAACTCTTTTATGTTTGAAGGAACATTAAGTATATTACTTTCAGATTTTTATCAAAGTTTTTTTAATATCAAAAAGCAAAATAACAAGCATTAAAAAATAATGCTTGTTGCGTAGCATTTTGAATCTTTTATTAATCAGAAACTTTTTTTTTTTAATGGCGGGCACTTGGGGCAAGTTCCCCATTGGCCACAGAAAAGCCAGAATTGCTACTCTCTTCTCCTTACCCAGTGGGCACCTATGGCTAAGCCACGGCGGTGGAGCAGCGTCGCCCACGTCACACAACCACAAACCAGTTTATACGGCGGGTTATATCAACACCTCCTAGAAAAGAGTAGGCCTCCGCACGGGTTACCATAAATATCCTTTAGTAGTCCAAACGTAATGACATATTTCGTATTTTCAACCACTGCGCAGATTAGTACCCCGAACGTAATGACATCTTTCTTATTTTTCATCTACTGCGCAGTTAACTTCGTCACATCGGACTACTAAATTGATCCGTGCTGAGGCTTTCCTTCTTCTAGGAGGTGTTGGTTATATTCACACACAATCACACAAAAGAAAGGACATAGAACAGAGAGAGAAAGAAAACATCCATGCCCTCAGCGGGATTCGAACCTGCAACCATCGGCTCCGCAGTCAGGCACGCTAAACACTCGGCCACCTGGTCGGCCTTAATCAGAAACTTGGTGATAAGATTTTTTTATCTTTTAAATTTAATTCTGTGATAAATTAAAAGTTTTTTTAGACAGTTCTAGGAATTATAGCAAAAAAAAAAAAAAAAAAATTCTCGCACATCGGAAATTAAATTTTTTTTTTCCTGCTCATGCGATATTCAATTCAAGGAATTTTAATAAAACATGATATTCATTCCCTATTTTATGCGTTTTAAAATCTACAAATGTTAATAATTTCGTCTAAAATGAGTAGTTTCAAAAAGTTAAATGGGAGAATTTCTTCGAGAAAATTTCTGATTCATGCTGAATTATATTTTTAAAAAACGAAATAAAAAAAAGCAACATAGACGATTATTTTAGTATTTGAATAAATATTTTCTTGGGTGCAAAATCTAAGATAAAATTTTTTGCATCGTTGGTTTGTTAAATTTCACAAAAACGAGGAAATTGAGTTTTCTTAAATGACGGAAAAGTATTTTAAACTCATATAGATTTTTTACGATAATTGTCCGCAAAAAACGACAACTAATATATTTTAGTTCGCGGGCCACAAAAAAACAAAGCTTTGCGGGCCGCCAGTTGAAAACCCCTGTTATAGATTTTAGCCACCCCTGGGCAAATATGAATAAGTTTTTATAAAAGATTTGCGAGTTTAAAATCTAATGAGCACCTTAGCCATCGTAGTTGGCACAAAAGATCATGAAAAGGAAATATCCCTCTATATATGGATAATGTTACACTATATTAGAACATAATTGTTTTTTAATTAAATAATGACTTCTTACTTTAACTAAGAGAAATGACTGCGTACATTGGAATATCTTACATATTTACAGTATTATCTCGAATGTAAGTGATAAACAAAAATAATTTATGAAATGCATTTCTAAATAGGTGCTTAATTTCAAAGATATTAATTGCTTTGTATGTGTAAGCAAGTTAAATAAAATAAATATCACTTTACCTATTCACATTCTTCTTTGGTCTTTGACAAGGAAATAAATTCCTTGCACAATGACTTGGCTGACTCTGTGGATAGTGTCGACTGCCTCACCTGGAAACAATCTCCCAGGGTATACCGGAGTGTAATAAGCACTTGTTCTAATGGTGACAAAGCATTATTCAGGGTCGATGAATGTTGTAAGTCTTTGCCTACGATGGAAACTAACACTTTCCTTGTACAGACGAAATATTTTTTCAAAACTCAACTCGTCGAACTCATCAAATGGACTAAATTCGAACTTTTTCTACATTTCTCTGCCTCCTATTTTCTAGCTTTTCTAATTCTTGAACTTAATTATAATCTTTCATTTTAAAAAGAATCGAAAAACAATTAAAATATAGAAACAAAAGAGAACAAGAAATACCGGCGAAGAAAACGAAGCAAATAAACAAACACTCGCTTACTGCGCATGCGTGGTTACTCTGACCGGGAATATCTTCAGGTTAAAGTTATTTAACTTTGGGTTAGAGTAACTCGCAGTTACGTACACGGTGAAATGAAATTTTGGAATCTAACCCGGAGTTGTTCTCATAAAACCTGTTTTGAACTGTGACTGCGGGTTAGGGTCAATGGTGAATACGGGCGTCAAACGGACAACTAGAGACCTGAGTGGTGAAACCTCATTTTTACCCATTGGCAAAATGGGTCTTGGTTTGGATTTCATGGCATCCTCTCTTTTCCACTACAATAATCAAGAGTAATAGTAAACAGTGCACATGCGTTGCTATGGCGATAATTGCTGTTTGATTATTTTTTTAGAATTTCTTTTTTCACTTTTAATTTTGCTAAGCATTAAGTGGGTGAATTTATTTTTGAGATAGGGTACCAGAGAGATCCCATAAATACTTCTTGAGTTGTAAATAAAAGAGAGTTTCATGATTTGAACGATATCTTTGTTTTCATTAAGAATCAGAAATTCTAACCTATAGTTCAAACTGGATAGTTTTCGATAGTAATTCAGGTGAATATCACACATAAAGAGGGTCCAAACTGATGAACACGGTCCCAAAAGCTAGAATTGAAGCAAGAAAAAAACGGTGCCAAGGCCTGAACTTACCGAGGTTGAAAAAGCTAAAGCCAAAGAACGAAGACGGGAATACCTTAAGCGTTACACACAAACGGAAAAACGAAAGGATTCCGTTCTCAAACGCAGGCATGAAGCCCGTTCCTCACAAAAGAACGAAAGTGATTGAGAGAATTGAATCCTACCGAAGAGCGAATGGGGACTCTCCGAAACCCTTTCATGCAAATAAGAGAACTGGATATTGATCACCAGTTAGGGATAAAAGGAACCATTGTCAACGTACCCAATGACTTGCACCAGATCGTAGACTGACACAATATAAATTATTCATTCACTATTCATGTAAAATTGAAAAGAAAAAAAAAGCCTAGCTTTCAAGTCATGTTTCATGTATGAACTTGTGTATGTGAAACGGATGTATGATGCAGCTTACAATCTCCATCAAACATCATTGTACCCATCCGAAAATGTTAATATTGATTTCGATTCGCTGTTCAATGTCTATTCAGTCATCGAACGAATTTACACAGAATGTGTCTGAGCTGCATTTAAATATGTCTCCGAAATTGTGTACCGAGCAGCTCAGGATTAACTATTAAATATGTCCAAGATGAAAACACAATCAAGTTTCTTTTCCAAAACAAATTAGACAGCAACCATTTTGCCAATGAGTAACCTCTGATCACAATTTTCTTCATTTTGTTTTCATTGAAGCATCTTTTTTTCATATAGAAAACATTCTTTACATAATAAAAGCGTGGTTGATTCTATCTATTTCTTTCCTCAGAGTTACACTAAAACCTTTTGAAATGCGCCAATTTTTTTCATAGACAAGTTCAGATTCATCAAAAACTTTTTTATTTTATTGGTAGAACATACATTTACAGGCGTGTGTGTACAATTAGGGAATATAAACCTTTGTCAAATAGAAAGAAACAACAGCACAATACAAAGAAGGACGTCACAAAGGGTAACGGCGGGATTCAAACGCGCCACCCCCATGCTTACCAGAACGTTTGGGTGGACGACACCATTCGGCCCCTGATGAAGTATCATCTGTTCAAATTGATTCAATTGTCAAATATAAGAAATCAGATGTGGTATAATTTAGCACCCTATTGAGGTTGCAAATTATTTGAACTATATTATGGTTCAATATGCTCCAAAACTTCTAACAATGATTGATTTTCTTTTATGGATCCGTTACAATTTATTCAATGCACTCTAATCTGTCCACGAGTTTCATTGTCTCTCGGCGACTGTGAGTGATTTTATTAACTTACTGCTGTAATTCATTTAAGTCAGCTGCAGTCTGGGAAACATGATCCCTCCGAAGACATCCTATGCAGAGGCACCCCCGCTTTCGAGGACCACACACCCTCGGTGCTTACGCAGACTGATCCAAGGGGTCACCCATCCAGTGATGCTTAACTTCGGTGTTAACGATTAGTCCACTGTGGGACTTATAGAAAAATATACATTTGCATTGTAAGCTCAATAAAGGCTTATAAGCCTTTTTCAAGTAGAAAAACAGAAAACGCACTGCAAAGAAGGACAGCACTAAGATACATCCAGGATAACCGTGGGATTCGAACCCGCTTCCTCTACGCTTCGTTGGGTGGGAATACCTCTCGACCAGGGTTTCATTGATACAACATACATTTGTAGGCTTGTGTGCTTAGTTAAGGCTAATAAGCCTTTGCCAAAGAGAAGAACAGATAACTGAGAATCCACGATTCGCATAGCGTTTGGCGATCAGAGAGGCTGTGAGATTTGCCGGTTCATTTCAAAAAAGTTTTCACAACCGCAAATTAGGGTTACAAGACGGGAAGGTTGAAAGAAAAAAAAAAGCACGAACTTTATTCAAAAGTAATTTTAAAACTTTTTACTCAATTTATAAATTCAGCTTAATTGCCGAGTTAAGAGACAAGAGCATTTTGTGCCTTGGTGCGTGTAAAATTATCATTTGATTTCCCGAGTGGAATTTGTAGGTCAGCACGGTAAGTTTTCATTAGAGAAAGTGTTTTGTTTTCCTCCTTATTCATTTCTTCATTCCCGGGATGAGAGGGATTTAATTTCATTTCTCATGTAAGTTTTCTCACTTTGAAAATATTTATAGTTGCTTCATTAGTTTGTTGTAATATTTATAGCGTAAAAATATTTTATGTTAAGGTTATATAAACTGCATATTTTTAAAATTGTTTATGTTGCATTTGTTTTTAAAAATTCATTCATTTCCAAGTATTCAGTGTTATGTTAAAATTGCGATGTGGAAGGTTTTATTTTCATAAATCTGTTTAATATGGGTTGTTTACTTTATAATTTCATTATTTAAATTCATAGTTTAAAGACTAAATATTTAGTTTTTCCCCTATCTATAAAAAGTGGATACCTTTTCAAAACCAAAATTAAAATTACCGATAGGTGTTTTAGATTTAGTTATCAATTTGTTTTAAACTGATTTGTCTCGTTTTATTAAATTAATTTCGTTGCAAATTTGTTTTGAATGAATGAACTTTTAATATACTTATCGTAAAAAAACTCCTTAACAATCAGTTTTATTGCAAATGTGTTCTTCAGATTTAGGTATTTAAAGAAGTCCACTGTTATTAACCGCTTTCCTGATTATCCAGAGTAAACTCGTTTGTTTTACCACATTTTTATTCGGCCGTTTTGTACAATTGTATAGACTATGGGTTCTCATTTTATATAGAAAAAAAAATCACTTCACTGGTGTTTGTAAAGTATCACTTTGTGTTGTCCCTTGTTTTAATAACTATCATACAAAGACTCATATTTTTTCATTTGCCCGAGATAATTGTGAACTGATGGTAAATTAAACGTAAAAAGACAAACTTCAACGTAAAACCTGTCTTTTCTTTTAGTTTCTTGTAATTATTAATGAAAAATTTTTTTTTTAATTTTTTGCACTTTTTTTTCAAAAAAATGGGTAAGGATTAATGTAATTGCAAAGTGGTTAAAATAATTGTAAAATTAAATATTTATAAGAGTTAAAAAGTAGTTGAAAGTAAAATTTAAGAAATAGATGGTAAATTTAAGGTACAATTTCAAGAAAATGAAGAACATTTGCCCAAAACTAGAAAACTCCCGATATAGAAAAAAAAATTTCAACTTAAAAAATGTAGTGCTTTGCATTGTATTTCAGCTGAGTGCATGGACAAAAAGTGTTCAAGTGAAGATTATATTCGTATTAAATCGAATTTCAACTAGAATATGATTTTGTAATCAATTTTTGTTATTAAGTATGCTGACGAATTTCACAAATACGTTCCCTTCTTATATTTTAAATTTATTCAATCTTCAAATTTTGAAATTTCTAAAGTGAACTTTCATAGTTTGATATTTTTTATTATTAAATCTTTATTCCGATTTTATATATGGAACAGTTTTTTATTATTACGTACAATATTTTTCAAGCAAACTTAAGAATTGACATAAATGATTGTTTTGAAAACAAGAGTTTTACCTTAAACATAACGTCCTATTATGAAAAATATAATGGGGCGCTCGCCTTCCAATGAGGTGAACCGGGGTTGCACCGACCACAATACTGACATGAAATATTCTTAATTGTAGACGGATCATGGGTTTGAGTCCCCTTGCCATCAGGCTAACCGCGTGAGGTTCTCGTGGTCTTCCTCTCCATGTAACGCAAATGCGGGTTAGTTGATTTGAAAAGTCCTCTAAGAAAGTAAATTTCTCCCAATACTTGATCCAGGAGTTCCCTTGTCATCTGGATCGGGTTCAAAATGACAAGGCTACGGAGTTGAACATGAGTAATCGTAAACCCAAAAATTGGATTGGCTGTTCAACGATGGTTATTAAAAAATCTCATTTCATTCAGCTGTTGAATTAAAATTTTATTTTTCGTGGATATTAAAAAAAAAAAAAAATTTTAGTGATTGTGTGCATTAATGAAAAGTGTTTCTGTAGAAATCGGGTAAATTAAAATTTAGCTTGGGTCCCAGATCGTTATTTTTGATAAAGCATCGTCGAGCAGATTGTGATCAAATCCCATATCAAAAATTCATCTCATTTCAAAACTGGCTTTTGAAATAAAGTACATTTTTCAAAAATTAATTAGTAATTCAATTGGAGTAAACACTTTTTAAACAAATTAATTAGCAATTCAATTGGAGTAAACACTTTTTAAACTGAGTTTTTTTTTTTTTTTTTTTAAAAAAACTTGAAACGGTTTTTGATAAATGAAATTTCTTGAAAATGTATAATTATTCCTTTTGAGATTTATCATTGTTTTTAAGATGGATTAAAGTAGCAAGTCAGTAAATAAAAAAATAAAATTAATAAAAAAGCAAGCGTTCAACTAAATGGTTTGGTCATTGAATGGTGCCCATACGCAGCATTTTATTTCTTTAATAAAATATAATTTTTCGCATGGCTTAATAAATGAAATGCAAGCATATTTCAATGAAAATAATACCACATTTCATAAAATTTCAATGCTTTGTCTAAAATGTGTTAAATCAGTTCCTTACACAGCTTGTTACTTGGAGCTCAGTGCAACTCGGGGAACACCCAAAAGTTAAGACATATTTTTTGTTTGTAATTGTGACTAAAATTATGAGTTAACAAAAAGATTACATTTATTAATAGAGTCCGATATAGTGAACCTTCAAGGGACCGAAATTTCGGTTCACACTATCAGTTCCGCAAACAATTTTAATTAATCTTTCCACCCCATTCATTACACATTATTTAAATAAATGACCCATAAAATGAAATAAAAAGACGTCAAAAATAATACGTAGCAAATGTATTAACTTTTATTATTGACTCTTGCGTACAAAAGTAATCTTTAGCTGATCCTCAACATCAGATATGGAAACCGACTCTCCCATCATTTTTCCTCAATTTATGTTATTCCGCTTTTTAAACATTCGATCACATAAAAGTAATCGATCAGAATCTACTTTGACTTGAAGCAATATATATTTCTTTGAATGCTGAACCCATTCAAGAAAAAATGATTGTTGCTACATTCCATTGTTTTAAAAATCGGTAATTTGTTTTCAAGTAGAAATTTAAAAATTATTATAAAGAAAATAAATCAATCGAAGAGAGTTCTTTTGGTTCCACTTCAAAATAACATTAGACGCGAACATTATGTTCACTCTCTCTATTCAGCCGTTGTATTTGCTTTTGCATTTTAAGTACAAAACATGTAAATTACAATTTTCTTATGCATATTTCATTAAAGTGATGGTAGTCTTCACAACCACCAATTTCAATAAATAACCCTTTTGGAGAATTCAAAAAGTTTCTAGCATTTTTGTCTTAATTTGGAACTATCTAGATGCATATTTAAACTACTTATAAAAACTTCTAACACCGCAACCTTGTTGCTTTCTATGAGCTTCTAGAAACGAAGATTTTATTTTCCTTATTTTTTGCCCCCATATGCTGCAGAATAATATTTAATATCCATAAAGTAAGCCCTAAGAGACTTTATTTATTATTATTTTTTTTTAATTTTTACCTCAGACATAATTTATGAAGGTTATATTTGATTTTACTGAATGTCGCCGCCGATTCTTGTGTCATTAAATACTACACTTAATCGGTTAAAATGAAAAGAAAAAAAAACCTGTTATACACAAAAGCTTGAATTGAAAATTAAGAATTTTTTTTCAATATCTATATCGTTTTACTTCAGGAAAGTTTTTCAGCTGGGAAGATTATTACAGAAAAATTTATCATCATCAGGTTTTATACTCTATCCTAACCCGCAATACAATATTTCAATTTCACATTCCTCAACTTTTTTCGATGGTATAATTTATTCCAAAAGCGGCTTAAAATGGTTTGAGTAACAGCTTCATTCCATAAACTCGTCATTTTCTGAATGTCACACATTTCGGACCATTTCTCAATTGATTTTTCGCTTGGCCAAGCATGTATGCTAAGCTTTTTTACGTAATCGAAGGTGTTTTTCGAAGGTGTCTTTCGAAGTCGTTTTGGATCGATTCGAAAACCACAAAGGCTCATAAAAAAAAATAATAATAAGAAAAAAGTTCTAAAACCTACAAATCAACGCTTCCTTAGTTCTAACATTTCCTCATTATGTAAACGTTTGAAAGCACATGATACTCATTTTGTTTACACGGTTAATTATTTGCAATCAAAACTGATGAATATTTTGTTTTACTTGATAAAAATTATTTTGACTAACAGAATGAGAATACAAGTAAAGAATTTTATGGGAAGTTGAGGAAAAAACTAAGGAACGCCAATAAGAAAAGGCGCTTTGTTTAATAGCCATGATACAGTTAAACCCCGATATAGTGAACCTTCAAGAGACTATATCCAAACTGAACTCCTCCCTTTTATGACACATTATTTAAATAAATGAAATACAAAAATCAATGTGTAGTAACAAAAATGTGTTTTATTTTAATTACTCTTTGTCTTGCGTGTAGCTTTTATTTAGGGATGCTGAGATAGAAGAAGAAAACATTCCACTCAATAGATGGTTTTAGAAATGCTTTTTATGTAGGAATTACCAAAAAGTGAAGAAAAATCCGTCAGAAAAAAGTTCATACTATCCAATTCTTTGGGTTCATTTTATCCACAAAAAATATGTGTATAGTAAGGTACGGGAGCGAAATTATTGTTTACTATATCCGGGGGTTCACTATAGCGGGGTTAGATTGTTGTATATATGTTTGTACATTTCACTTGCTCCAAAATACCATCGTTCGTTTTAATACCGGATGGAATGGTCATTTTAAGCTAATTAAAAATTTAAGGGGGATTATTTTGGATATTAAAAGTTTCATTCGTTTTAAAGAATTTTCGTATTACTTTTTAACTTATAGTCTGTACATTTATGGTTACAATTATTTCAGATTAGTTTCTGAAACGAATAAATTTTATGCTTGATAAATTATTATCAAACATAATTATTATGTTTTGATATAAATTTTATTAGCTGAAAACGTTCTATACAATCTTCAAATTTTACATAAACTTAGAGAAGAAAATTTTTTTTTTTTTAAAAATGAACCCTGTAGTGTCTACGCCGTATTTTGCGAAATGCTTTACATAAATTTTTGAATAGTTTAGTTTTAAATTTTTGAAAAAAGTGGCCCCTATTAAAAATGCTTCTACTGGCCTGCAAAAAATTTGTTAGTTTGGAAGGTGACACTTTATAAAAATATTTTATGCTTAAACTAGGAGTCTCTTCAAAATTCCTTTTGTTCTTTGGCGTCACACTTAAATTTATCATCATTGGCTTGACAGCCCAGGGTGGGCCTTGGCTTTCTTAGGAAGTTTTTTCCAGGCTAATCTTTTAATTTAGTCACATTTAAATTCAGTTGAAAGATTTTTAAACGTTTCATTGGATGAATACAAATTTATTTCCTGATTCTTTTAGGATTAAGTTAATCATTTTATTTCTTCTATTTTGGTTTCTATGAAAACACGTTAAATGTTCTTCGCTGGAGGGATTAAATACTAACAATGCGAAATGTTATTCCTGCTAATTTTCTGATTAGTTTTATAGAGCTCTTATTACAGAATTTGCTGTTAAATTATTTGTGTTCAGGCTACAGAATCGGGAAAATCACACTCGAAAAATCTATTTTCTAATTTTGACCATTTTATATGAATTAAATGATATAAAAAAGCATATTAATTATTAAAATCATAAGAATTTGTAAAACATTTGGACAATATTAGTGTTTTATTACAAAGACTTGTTTTTGTGAGTGTTTTGTGTAATGTTTCTCGAAACAATTTTGTATCGAACCATGCGCTGTCATTTTGATGACATGAAACTTTTTTTTAACACACTCTCTAGATCGATAAAAAATACTTGTAGAGAAAGAAATTTCAAAATAGGTTGTCACAACGCATTTATTGTTTCAAAATGTTCATAGAGGAACGATTTCCATGTTTGTTTGTTTTTTGTTGCCTAAAATTGCTTTTTCTACTCTGTATGGAAATTAGTAGAAAAATGTGTAAATTTTTCCCCCTACAATTTGGAGAGAAATGTAATAGAGTTAAAATTAAAAAATAATCTTTGAATGTCGAATAATTTAGCGCAATGAGCGTATTTAAACTTATAATTAATTAATAATTTTTTGAAAAAAATTATAATTTTTCATGTTATAGCATGAATTATGTATGAATTTAGTTTTTTATGTTCTTTATATAAATATGAACAATCGCTGTGAGTTACAGCAATGAAACATTATTTTTTAAGAAAAACTTATTAAGAGTAGCCTTAATAAGTTACTGCTTCAATGTGTTTATCATAAAAATGTTTAGGTGACATTACTTTACGATAACGAAACTTTAGTTTTAAGTCTTTAATTTGAAATAATAATGAAAAATAAAAACTCAATAATACTAAGAAATGATGCCCGAGTACAAAATTCCCAAACTCTATCCGACATTCCTCCCTTCTGAAGACGATGATTTTGTTATTATCGGAAGTTTTTTATTTTATTTTATATAACCGTCGTTGAACAGCCGACCCAGTTTCGGTCTTCTAATGTTCAACTCCACAGCCTTGTAATTTTAAACCCAATCCATAAGACAATAAGGAAACTCCTGGATCAGTAGTCCCCGAGGTATTGTTACGGGAACGGGGAGGACTTTGTGACTCGACAGATTAAACGTGCATCAGTCACCATTTACTACATGGGGAGTTTTTGATCTGCGGGGATCGATCTAGGAAGTTTTATCATTGAGATTTGCTATTAAATTTAGATGCAGTTTCACCACTCATAAGATTTTTCGGTATTTTATCGATTCTAAAATATCGTCGCGATTCGAACCCACTTGGACGCTCTATTGCCACCATGGTTCATCTTTAGTTTTAATCGTAAATATGATAAGAGTGATACAAATAATAAAATACTTTTTGCAGTAATATATGTCTTCTCAGTCTGTGGCTGTATAGTTTAAGATTAGGCGGAAATAGTAAGTCACGAACCGCTTGCGCTATTTCTACTCATATTCCTGAAATGACAGATTTCTCTTTCTGTAATGGAAAAACCTTCCATTTCTAACACATGATTTTCCTCTCACGATTATGTATTTGTGTAGCATCGTCACTATCAAAAATTATATAGTATAACCATTAAGTGTTTTTGAAACAATTTCCTTACTTACACCCATCATTAGAAAACATTAGATCGTAGTATGTAATTTTAAGGTCAAATTCCCTAGTTCAAGGTTGCTATATGAGTAGTCTTTATTTTATTGTTAAATATACATTATTCTTATTTGTAGGAAACGTTTTTGCCATTTTTTATTGCTACCGTGTTTTTTGGTTTAATTCAGCTAATTGTTTCATTCACCGTCATTACTTTTCAGGTGTCAATCTTGATTTCACAATTTTTTTTTTTTTTTTTTTGTAAACCATTGTATTTTTACTGTGTTTTAATGACTCGTTTTTGTATTTGTGAAGGTAGAATCGAAATTTCGATTTCCTTCAGACTAGAGTGCTTATATCTCCTTTTTTCCGCGGCGCTCTACACATTAGTTTTTCTAAGAATGCTACCAACAAACAATAAAAGGAAAATTAAATTAAAATAACATTCCACCCCATTGAAACTTAAATGAAAATACTCTAAAGAAACAATTTTTAAACGTTTTCTAAGCACAATAGAGACAAAACAATTTTTAATTTTACAGACTTGAAAGGATGCTTTTGTGACTAACTTCTATTCATCATGAAAAGCTCCTTCGTCTTTAAAAAACTACGTTTTGAATAACAGAAGATTTAATTAAAAAGAGAGTAATGTTGTCGCTATTAATTACTCTGCATCGTTAGCTAAAGTGAAAATTAATTAAACTTAACAAGAATTTTTTTTTCTTTTTCTGAAGAATTGAGAAGCTTTTATTTTAAGTAATGAACATGTTAAGAATTGTAAACACTCTAAATTGAAATCTCCATAATGCATAATTTTTTTTTTACCAATTCTTTTCTGTGACCACAACGGAGAAAAATATCAAAACTGGTTTAGAAAAACAACATTGTTTTTACTTGTCTACGCCAGATTTCTAAATAACGATGCTAAAAGTATTCACACGAACTCCTAAAAAGGAGAGTAAAATGAAAAAAAAGTCCGACAACGTCGTAAAAATGTTCATTCGAACTTGTTACATTTTCGAAGTTGTGAACACCTCTGCGTTCAGGTTTCTTTCGTCATAAATTGTTTTTAGCAAAACCTTTGAACGCTATGTGACCGCCTCTGACCCCTGTGTCTATAAACCATATATTTAACACTAAACATGCCAACACTTAATAAATACCTATTTCTACCATAGCCGGTCAAACAACCGGACATTCAGTTTCTTAATTGAATCTATGAAATAGAGTTGTTAGGTAGGAAATGAATTAAAAAAAACTTTATTATAATGAAACGAAATTGTATAGTTGCCCATTTTTATGTATAACAAAGAATAAGAATTTTTAATTCATTGCTCAGTATTTTTTACATATACTGGGTGTACATTTTCCGCAAATATATTTTTTTACATTTTGATTATTTAAACGGTGTATATTCAAACGCATCCTTTCCAACTAGTATATCCGCATTTTCAGAATATCCATCTTCTATTTCCGAAAACTCTTCGCCTATATTAATTTTCTACCAAGAGCTTGTGCTGCCTTGATTGTTTCGACATTTTTCTGGGTAAAAACTAACCTAGGTAGAAATGAAGTAACGCTATAACCAAAACATTTAGTTTTTGTCACTTTTTCTGACACAAAAATATTCTTGACATTTGAATTCAATTATTGTGATTGAACGTCTTTGCAGAAACTCATCGAATTGAACACGCATTTATTTCTGATTCTTATAATAATCAATTGTTTTCCCCGGCTGTGGTTGAAATAGGTTATAATAGAATATGAACTGTATAGAAAAAATCATGAAGATGACGTGTTCCAAAACGGTCATTTGACCGGTATGATTAGTTTCTATATATTGAATCGAATTTTTACCCGATGACGAGTCAAAATAATGAAATCTATCGAAGGGTGAGACACGTTCTCGGCGGAGAATTAATTTTAAAGAATAACCTCTCTTTTGAATTGACCCCCCCCCCCCCGTGTCTAAGTAGTAGGGTTTCTGAAAAACCTTTAGTAAGATGTAAAATTCATCCGTTCATTTTCTTTAACACCTCTGTGCTAAACTTTAGTTTTTTTTTTAGACAATTTAGAAGAATAGAAAATAAACTATTATTAAAAAAGTTGCGTTCATAAAATACTCTTTATTCATGTTCAAATACATTTTTGTTAAACCTGTAGACACTGGATGTTAATACAGTTCTTTTCAAATATCAATTCATTCATTCAATTTAATTAATTTTAGTTTTATAGGGGAGAAAAAATTGTAATTATTTAATAAAAAGCAACGAAAATATATTTTTTCGTTGTTGACTTAATTTGTTTCTTTTTAATATGACTTGTTTTGATATCAATATTACTAAATCATTTTAGACTGTAAAGCAAAAAAAAAAAAAAAAAAACAAAAAAGGACTAATAAATTTAGGGTGATTTTTAACTTTAAGACAAACCACAAATAATAATGGGAGTAAAGGCCCACAAAGGACAGTTGTCCCATATAATGTTGTATAAAGACTGACGATTTTTCGAGATAATTTCTGCCTAACTAGATCTAAATAGCCGGAAGGGAATACAATTTCAATGAAGCGTTCAACTACCGGAAACTTTTTACCTCAGCACAAAATATAATGGAGAGATCACTCTAAATTGCATTTGTCCAATGTGTGCCATTTTCAATTGATCACTGAAAGTAAAAAATCTGTTTTGTTTGACTCACTTCTTAATTGGGTCGTTTCCATGTCAAATTTATGTGTTGTTCTTTCCCACTTCTATGAAAAATACGTTTAAAAGAAGCTTTAATTTTTTCTTTTAAATTTTACACAACACACATTGTTTCGATGTAGAATTTTTACACTTAACTTTAAAGAATCACACATTGTTTTAGTAAACAATATAAATTCGCCATTTGATAATCGAACGTATGTTTGTCGGTTTACTAAAGCGGTTTACAAAATCGTGATGGATGTTTGTATCGTCAAACAATTGAGCAGCTTTAGTGCGACTTATATAAAGTACTATACTATTTTCAAGTAACCGCTTCCGAGCCGCGATGGCTCAGGGGATAGAGCGTTCGCCTTCCAATGAGGCGAACCGGCTTCGAATCCCAGTCGATACGAATTCCGCATCCGGCTTGCACTGACCACAGTGCTGACGTGAAATATCCTCAGTGGTAGACGGATCATGGGTTAGAGTCCCCTTGCCGTCAGGCTAACCGTGGGAGGTTCTCGTGGTCTTCCTCTCCATGTAACGCAAATGCGGGTTAGCTCCATCAAAAAGTCCTCCACGAAGGCAAATTTCTACCAATACTCGATCCAGGAGTTCCCTTGTCTTCTGGATTGGGTTCAAAATTACAAGGCTACGGAATTGAACATTAGTAGCCGTAAACCCATTAAGTTGGGTCGGCTGTTCAACGACGGGTATAAAATAAAATAAAGAGTAACCGCTTCCAGGGCCGGGATAGCCTGGTCGGTAGGGCGCTGGGCCCATGTCTAAGAGGTCGTGGGTTCGATCCTCGCCGGCCAAAGACTCCCCGTGTAGTAAATGGTGACTGATGCACGTTAAATCTGTCGAGTCTCAAAGTCCTCCATGTTCCCATCACAAATCAATACCTCTGGGGGTACTGATCCAGGAGTTTCCTTGTCTTCTGGATTGGTTCAAAATTACAAGGCTACGGAGTTGAACATTAGTAGTCGTAAACCCATGAAATTGGGTCGACTGTTCAACGACGGTTATAAAATAAAATAAAGTAACCGCTTCCCTGATATACCCGAATTAACTCGGGTACATTGCAAATATTTATCCCGAGAAAACTCTGGCTTAGCAGAATTCGTCAGTACATTTTGTTTTATCACTCGGTCGGTACCGTCTTTACGCATGGGCACACCTGGGCAGTGCCCTGGCACTCAGGGGACCTTACTTTTTTTTATAAATTGCCTTTAAAAAAAAACTAAGAATAAACAATTGACTTTTTATAATAAATATATTCTATTATACAAAGTTTTTTTTCTACAAATAGTTATTATCATGCAAACCAATAATTTGAATAGTTTATCAACAAGAAAACATTAAAAAAAAAAGGCTATTTTTTTACGTTCCAATGAAAATTTTAGGTACTTGGGCATTGAAAGATGTTTTAATAACTTTTTTGACAAAATAATTCATACCTTTTTAGAGGTTTCAAAGTGTTGATTATTTTCCTCTAATCACTAAATATATTGAGAGGACTCCAATATGTGAAAAGAGCAAGGATGACGATTCTAAAACTTAACAAACATTTATTGAAACTTAACAACCTTTTGTGTGACCGATCTCTGACGGGATACTCTCCGGAAATGAATTAAAAATCCTTAATCCCGGCCTCTCAGGGTAGGCTGAAGAGGCACAATTTGGGGGTTTGATCTAAAAATAGATTTTCAAGAAGGGAATCGCTACACCTTTTTTAACCTTTGAATTTATTTTAATTTGTTATACCCTTATGTTTATTTAATTTATTTATTTTAATTAACTTCCACGATTTTGAAACTTATTTTATTTGAGAATTACAACTGGTAAGCATATCAAATTTTTTTTTCAAATTATACATAGTTTAAAAATGCTTCATTTAAGTTTTTGTGGTAATCGAAATGTGTTTAAATTAGTTAAAATTATTGCATCATGTCTTAGAAATGATTCATTTTATGTATGTGAAGTGTTCTTAGAGATAACATTCTAGTATGTTATAAGGGTCGAAATGTGCCCGGGGGCCTTGCATGCTATTAAGACAGTCCTGTTCGGAAGCAAAAAACATAATCTGCTATGATTGGAAGTTTGCCAAGTTTTATTTGGGAGTTTGATGTTGGACTGCATGTGTGTTTTGTGCTATTGTATATACTATATACGATGGTTGCTGAATTTACATAGAAAAAAAAGTTTAAAAAAATGACGTTATCCCTTTTTTTTTTCTTTTTTTTTTTTTGAATTATCATACAAAGACTCATATTTAACTTTTTTCATTTGCCCCAGATTTACCGGGATAGTGAACTGATGTTAAATTAAATGATTCTTACACAAAAAAATTTTAAATTTCAACTTAAAACTTGTATATTATGTTTTGTTTTAGTTCCTTGTATTTATTAATAAAATAAAAAAAGTATGTTGATTTTTGCATATGTTTTTTCCAAAAAAATTGGCAAGGGAAGTGATTAACTAAAGGCTACACATTTTTAAACAAAGGCATGGAATATAATTTTTGTGCGATTCTGCTAAAACAGATTATTTGTAAAAATTCTTATTCTCATATCAAATAATCTCAATTCTAAAATCTAATTGCTCATTTGTAAAAAAATCTTACTAGTAACCTGTGTTTTCCTATTTATAATAGATAAATACAGGTTTCATGACTAGGTGCCCTAGTGATGTTTCCTTTTTAACTCCTCTCGTTTTTTGCAACTTTATGCATAGTTTTTTTATCATTTGTTTTATTGCCTTAAATAAAAATTCAGCTAGGATAATTTTTTAAAAACTAGTTTAGCGCAGAAGAGCCACATCCAGTTATAGCGTAACTATATTCTATATCTATATTTAATCGAAGGTTTGTAAATTATTGTCTTATATTCGATATTTTTAATGATATCGAAAACACTTTCTGGGGGTATCCAAGATTTGCGTATTCACGATACAGTTTTATCATTTTGAAAATGCCTCTTTCGTTTTCCCATTTAAGCATAGAAGAATGGCTTGACTCCAAGTGAAATAATTTTTAATTTTTCTGATCAAATTTTCAAGCATCTTTTTTGCCTCTCCAATGATATTTTTAGGATAAACTACTCAGATATGAGGCTTACCCTTTGGCAAAATGGGTCTTGGTTTGGATTTGATGGCGTCCACACACTTTTCAACTGTGTTCAAGAGCATTTTAGACTGAAATATCGCAATTAAAAAAAAACGTAGTTTGAAAATAAGGACTGTATTTCAAAAGAGCATTTACAAGTACCGAAAGTACAAATTCCCAAGTCGAAATTCTTGATGAATCACTCTGAAACCAACATAAACCATCAAAACATTTTGATGGTTTATGTTGGTTTCAGTGTGATTCATGATGGTCACCGTCATCCAATATTTTCTATTACGTGTTCATGGTTTTTGATATGTCAACAAACTTTTATCATTCCATGAAGGATACTTTATTACTATGATGGTTAACAATCAAGAAAAGTTTGAACCATGATGATCTGTTAAGGGTCACGATGGTTCAAAAGTATACATTTCCATGATGGACTAATGGCAACATCAAAACAATTTGGATCTTTTTAATATTAGATCATTATAAATCAGTCCGAATTCTTACATTGGGATGATGGTTCATGATCGTTCCAACATTTGATTTCTAAGATACTATGATGGAAATTCCTGATGGTTCATCAAAGCCATTCTTATGCTGGACCATCATAAATCAGTCCGAATACATTGAGATGATGGTTACTTATGTTGGTCCACTAATGGAAAACCATTAAAAACTTTGACTTGTATTAAGTTAAACGATATGCTGTTTTGAAGCGTTCATAGAATGTGTGGGAGGGTCCAAAAAAGGTGCCTTACCCATTCTGGATGTGGTCATCCGGTCCGAATTTAATTTTTTATTTATTTTAGATTATAACCGTCGTTCAACAGCCGACCCAATTTTTTTGTTTACAACTACTAATGGTCAACTCCGTACCCTTGTCATTTTGAACCCAATCCAGAAAACAAGGGAACTCCTGGATCAAGTATTAGTAGAAATTTTCCTTCGTGGAGGACTTTTTGATGGAACTCACCCGCATTTGCGTTACATGGAGAGGAAAACCCCGAAAACCTCTCCTAGACTGACTGCAACGGGACTCTAACCCATGATCCATCTACCACCGGCATTCGTATCGACCCACTATTGCTGTGATTTCAACAAGGTTCACCTCATTGGAAGGCGAACACTCTATCTCCTGAGCCGCCACGGCCCTCCACATTTATTTTAGCGAATCAGAAAATTACACTGCAGAATTTTTTTAGAGAAATTATCTATCGAATTTATTGTTGTGGCAAAAAAAGTGTCCGGATTATATATGTTACTGTGAATAACCGAAATGGCTGGTGAATGTTGACAGTCTCTTTAGTCTGAAATGTATACAATGGTTCGGTATACATTTGCCCGTTATGCCTTACTCTGATTGCTTTTTTAAGTGCCCACTCTGCATTTAACCGATACTCCGAACACAGATGTTTCTCATAATCTATCCTCAGCAGATATTAAAATATTTTATAAATTTATTAATATTGACGAATATCAAATCGGATATAACAATTATATTGGACATTCACCAAAGCTACTATTTGATTGTTCACGTTTCACTGGTGAAAGTCGACATTCTCTTGACTTCCTTCACAGAAGCATATATATATATATATACTTCGACTATATGCTTCGTTATATACTTCGACTGATGAAAGAAAATTATAAGTTTGTTCAATTTAAGCGCTTTAAGATATTTGAAAAATACTCAAAATATGCGAATATTAGATGTTGTTAGATGTTGATTCAAAATATTTAGATGCTTTTTTAATCTACGAAAAAGCATAAACTGTGTGTCATACAAATTGAATATTTAAAAATATTTCCTATATTTCATAACTGAATTATTAGTTGACCCGATTTCGTTCCCATATTGTATTTTGTGATATAAAACAATGCAGATTAAAATAATATAAAAGTTTGTAGACCGCTTACCCTTCAAAATTATATGTACCATTATTGAATAAAATAATGCAAAAGATTATGAGTAACTTTAAAAAAATGCTTTCTTTAATTATCTTTTTGATGATAAATTTGTTCAAAAAGTTTTTGCTTAAATAAGTGGTAGACAATCTCTTAATTAAACAGAGCCAATTTTATATCCGTCCTTGAACAGCCGACCCAGTTTTGGGTTTATGACTACTCATGTTCAACTCCGCAGCCATGTCATTTTGAAATAAGCCAAGAGACCAAGAAACTCCTGGATCAGTACCCCCAGAGGTATGATTTATTATGGAAACATGGAAGACTTTGTGACTCGATCGATTTAACGTGCATCAGTCACCATTTACTACACGGGGAGTCTTCGGCCGTCGAGGATCGAACACACGACCTCTTGGGCATGGGCCCAGTACCCTACCCACCAGGCTAGAAATTGTTCAAGAATAAGAGGTCAACAGAGTTAAGCCGTGGTGGCTCTGGGGACAGAGCTCGCCATCCAATGAGGTGTCTCGCGTCCAAATCCCGGTGATGGCTGGTAGATACGAATTAGGCAACTTGCTCGCACAGTCCTGACGTAGAATATCGTCAATGGTAGATAGAGCATGGGTTAGTTTTCATACCGTCAGGCTAACCGGGGAAAGCTTACAAAGTTTTCCTCCCCATTCAACGCAAATGAGGGTTAGTTCCATCCAAAGTCCACCACGAAGGCAAAATTTCCCCCCAAACTTTGTACAGAAGTTCCCTTGTCTTCTGTATTGGGTTTAAAATGACAGGGTTACGAAGTTGAACTTCAGTACTCGTAAACTGAATGGGTGGGCTGTTCAACGACGGTTATGAAATGAAAACCCTTGTTTTTGTATGCAATCTTATAAGGTGACTAGAATCGAATTTCTTACTTCTCTAATTTTTATTGCTATTAAACGTGGGTTAATTAATATGTATTTTTACATGGGCAATCTATTTGTAAATGTAATGCAATATATTGGAGCTCTGAGTGGATTTTAAGATACTTACTGAATAAATAAATCGTCGGTTCTAACTGGGAAAATTAAAAAATGAAATGGGAATATTTTGTTCAAAAAATAAACTTTTCATATTGAATTTTAAATATTTCCGTCCTAAATGAAAGTAACTTTTTACAGCCTGAAAACTTGATGAAGAAAGTTTTAAAATTAACAGCTTCCCTTACCAATTTTTTTGAAAAAAACAACAACAAAAAAAAAAAAAAAAATGCAAAACATCAACATATTTCTTATTTCATTAATAAACACAAGGAACTAAAACGAAACCTAATACATAAGTTTAAAGTTGAAATGTTAATTTTTTTATGTATAAAAAACATTTTTTTTATGTATAAAAAACATTTAATTTCCAATCATTTTACTATCTCGAGTTATCAAGGGGAAAAATTTTAAATATTAGTCTTTGTATGATAGTTTTTAAAACAAGGAACAAAGTGATACTTTCCAAACGTCAGTAAAGGAATTTTTTTTACTCTTATTGCTATGTAAATTCAGCAACCATCGTATATACAATAGCACAAAACACATGCCTACTATCCAACGGCAAAACTCGGCACACTTCCAATCACAGCAGATTTATTATTTTGCTTCCGGCCGAGTAAAAACGTGATAAAACAAAACGTACTGACAAGTTCTGCTACGCCCGAGTTATCTTGGGATAATTAATATTTGCAATATATACATACCCGAGTTAACTCGGGATGATCATGGAAACTGTTAATGAATCTAAAAATAAAATGAATTTCCTTGCACAGGAAGATAATTTTTATCATTAGATAAGGTAAATTACCTTGAAATCTCCGGTTCTTATAAGGAATTTTTATAAATCACCTGGATCTTTCATAAAAAGCTCTACTATCAATCCTAAAGAGAAGAAGGAAAAAAACAATTGAATGAATAACATTTAAAGCACATAGATGAACAAATATATAAGAAAACAAACAAAAATACAATTCCCTAGTACTATATAAAACATGTTAACTGGGCTTCACAGACTGACGATAACACACAGAATAATTCAAAAATAAGTCTGTTACGATTAAAACTGTTCGCTGCGGATTTTAAGTTACTATTTATTATCCGACAATTGATAATTTACTTTAATGAATAAACTTTCAAGTAGACTCGATTATTGATTTATTACAGTACATAAGAGGGTGAATACTATCCGGGTGATACTTAATTGTGGTACCAGTGATAATAATTATTAATTGTGTTCGTGATTCCTTATGAAACATTTAAAAACTTATTAGTGATAGAAAATGTACAATTATAACTTATATATAACTTAAGATAAATTTTCGCTGCCATTTAAACCCTTTGGCTACTAACGGGACTCATTTGTCCCAGCAAATGTTTAAAAATTACTAATGGGGTGGAAAGCACTTAGAAACTCATTATAATATGTCCCAGTCGTAGGGTCGAACCAAGTATACGTGTTTCATGTGTCAAATATCCCCTAGATGGCGCTAAATAGTTTCTTGCATGAAATAGCATAGGGATTTTGCGCTGGGACAGATATATCCTACTAATATTCTTCATTGGGACAGATATATCCCACTCGTATTCTTTATTGGGATTGTTATGTCCATTCATATTTTATTCATAATATCTCAAATGAACATATAAAAAAGAACAAATATGAGTTGTCCAATGTGTAATGTCTGGTTATGGAAAGATTGCTTCACCTTGTATCATACCATGTAAAAAAAAAAATCCATAAAATAAATTTTTCCGGAATGATAGATGAGCTTGTAGTAAGTCGATCACTACAGGTGGGACACATATGTCCCGGCCGTACTTAATGGTGGTATACATCTCTCTCAGCCTCTAAATTTATAACCGCTTGTCAGAAAAGTCCCAAATACTAAATTTGCCTTTTTTGTGACCTATTTTGTCCTTTTGAATAATAAACGGGACAACAACAAAAAAAAATCATTTTTTAAAATTCGTAGTCAAGGGGTTAAAAATGATCAATTCAGTGTCCAAGGTAGGTATTTTTTTACGTCACACTAGAGCTACACAATGGGCTATTTTCTTTTATTTTATTACCGCCGATCTAGAGTAGACGACTACTAATGTTCAACTCTGTAGCTATTTTGAACCCAATCCAGAAGAGAAGGGAACTTCTTGTCTTTCCTTCTTGGAGGACTTTTAGATGGAACTAACCTGCATTTGCGTTTCATGGAGAGGAAAACATCGAAAACCTCCCACGGTTAGCGGCGTTAAGGCAAGGGGACGCTAATGAATGATCCGTCTGCCACTGAGGATATTTTACGTCAGCACTATGGTCGGTGAGAGCTTGACGCGGAATTCACTGGGATTCAAACCCTATGCACCTCATTGGAAGGTTCTATCCCCTGAGCCACCACGGCTCACAATGGGGTATTGGCGACGGTCTGGGAAACATTCCCGAAGATGATCCGAAAACATGCCATTTTGATCCTCTGCAGAGGGGATCCGCTTTGGTAGCTCGACGACCTGCGCTCGAGGTCGATGACTTTACGGTAGAACAGTTTAACGAGGACCGATGCTGCTCACCCTCGGTTCCTACGCAGACTGATCCAAGTGGTCACCCATCTGCTTACTGACCGCAGCCAGTGATGCTTGACTTCGGTGTTCTACTGTTAACCGGTTGCTCCACTGCTGGACTCGCTGTCTAAAGACCAAAACAAATTTAGTACGACTAAGTAGCGCAGTTGATCTATGCTCTCAAAAAATTTTCTTTGTCAATTTCAGTACGCACAATAATTTTGTATTTTAATTGTAGTAATTTTCAGTATTTTTGTTTAAACATATTTATGTATATTTTGCAATAGTGTGCTAAAAAATCTTTTAACAATAATTGAGGTGTTAGTTTCACTTTGGAATGTTTTCAGTGTCTACTTATCACATTGTTGTGAGCAATATATCGCAGCTAAAGTGAAAAAGATTATCTACCTAATAAGCAGATTAACCTTTTGGGCAACATACCTCTCTGATATCTTTCCGCAAGATACTTTTGAAAATAACAAATATACATGTTACTAATTTAGAGTGACAAAAGCGTCAACTTAAAGAAGAAAAGCTTTCGGATCAAATAACAATGTCAATGTCGTGGTGTCGCCACGGGGTCTAGGGATACGTTAAAGTGCTCAAATTAGCAACAACTAAGGAAATTGAACCTTTATTAATTTTTTCAGTATCTAAAGAATAAAGAAAAGAAAAAACCAGCATGATATAATGAGAGACACACATTTTTGAAACTTAATTATACGGAAATCATTGATTCAGTTAACTTGTGAAAAACACTTGATTCCGCACTTTAATGTATTAACCTAGTTAATCTGAAGATTAGTTAAGTATAATTAATATCAGTCTTTCTAGTTTTAGTGATAGCACTGCAATTATAATTAGAAAAAAGTACCCAAACCTTATATATTTTTTGTTTTCAGTATTAGGTGTAGGGGGAACCTATGGACCGGAGTACTGTAAAATATGCAGCCCTACTCTGTTGCTTTTACTGCGTGAATGCTCAGTATGCTTATTATAACCCTTTCAAGATTCAAGGTAAGAGTACTTTTTAAAAAAAAAAAAAAGTTAATTCATTCTTAGACTCATGATAAATGAGTTTAGAGGAACATATAATTGCCACCTAATGACCATCTAAAGAAAGCGTTAAATAATCTTTTTTTTTTTTTTTTTTATTGTTTGAAGTGTCCGTATTTTTGAATTCAGAATCCAGTTTTAAATTCTCAAAAAATGTTAACTTTTTCCTCCACTTTTTTTATATTTTATTATTATTTTATGTATGTTTAGGCAGAGAGATTAATGCTGACGTTTCCACCCCTTATCAGTCGTGAGTTTTTTTATTCCAGATATTGCTCAAAATGCGTGTTTAAGAAAATGAATATAGGTATTAAAGAGATTTCGCAAATTTATGTGTTACCCGTACGTAAGATTTCGGGTAACTGCGCATACGGTCTTTTAGTGCACATGCGTCAGTTCTAGAGAAATGCGCATGCGCCCATGAAAAAATATCAAACTTAAGTAAGTAAAAAGAAGAGATTTCAAAAATCTCTTACTGTTAACCTTTATTTTTTGACTCTTCGCTTTGCGTACAAAAAAAATTTGTAATCTTTAGCTGATGTGCCATCAAATATGGAAACACTCCGATCATTTTTCCTCAATTTATGTTATTCCGTTTTTTAAACCTGTCTAACGAGCTCATAGAAGTTGTCTCCCTAAATCGTTCATCGACTTTGACTTGAAGCTTTTGTCCAGACATTGGAAATTCTTTGAATGTTGAACCCATTCAATAATGAAGCAAACAAGAAAAAATGCTTATTGCTACTTTCCATGCTATAGATGACTTTAAAAATCGGTATATGTATTTATTTTGTAGACATTTCCTAATTATTACAAAAAACAAACAGAAAAATTATGAAAATAAACCAGTCGAAGTCAGAAGAAAGTTCATACTATCCAACTTCCTCATCCTTTTTTGGTTCTCTATATCGACAAAAAATAACATTATACGTGTGCACGGGAGCAAATATTTCGTTCTCTCTATCCGGGAGTTCACTATAAACGGCTGGATTTGACTGAATATAGTTTTGTAAATTTTCTCAGTCAGTGTCTCTCTTTTGTAGTTTTTTCCTTACCTTTTTGGGGGGAGACTATAATTGCGAGACTACAAATATGACTCTTTTTTTTTTTTTTTTTTTTTTCAGATGGGAATATCTTTCATCAAAGTTATCCGGGACAGAGCTATGTATTTCAACAACACATAAGGAGGGCAGATGCTTGCAGCCAATATCCAGGATCGACTTGCATGTTTGTTCTCTTGTGTATTATGGGAGGAGGAATGCCAACGGGTACATGCCCGGGCAGTTTTCTTTCGACATGCTGCATCCCACCTTCTTCACCTGCGACGCAACCACCGAGAGCTACTTATCGATGGTCCCCAGTCAAGACTGTACCTGCAGTACAAAACACGGTCGACAAAACTACGACTGAAGTGCCTTTTCTGACCACTCCAAAACAAAATAATGTTACTTGTACGTACTTCTTCTTCTAAAGAGAGTCTTCTTTAGAATTGACTCATTATAAATTTTTAAAAAAATAATAAAAAATGCTAATATGAGGGGGAGGGGGGGTCAAAAAAGATTTTAAGATAAAAATCAAATCTAATTTTTTTCTTTAAAAAATTTAATTTAATTTAAATTTGATTTTTTTCGCATATATCAAATATTAATAATGCTTACAATAATCTAAAAATAATTAAAGTACCTAATATTATAACATAATAAAACTGGTTAAAATAATTATTAAATAATTGAAAATGTATTAGCAAGAAAATAAAATAAAAAAAATCATAAGTTTTTTTTCAAACTCATGAATACTTTCATGAATTTGTAAAGACAGTTGACCTCATGCGTAATTTAGATATTTTTTATTTATTTATTTATTTTTTAAATTTTCAATTTGATCTACTCAATGTATTGCAGTTTTAGTTGTTTTATTACTATCACAAATTTTTTATCACTTTTGTTTATATATAAACAATTTCTAAAACTTCAGTTATGTTTTCTGAAAATATGGAGGTTCAACCATATACAGTCCCTGACCCAATTATTAGACGCACTGTAAGATTTTATGAAAAATATTAATTATCAGATGATATACTATACAGCATTATTGTTTTTATGTGACTGTTTGCATTTGTTTACGTTCGTGCATCGATTGGTTAAATTAGACGATATATAATGTAAATTCAATGATTAAATAAAGTAGACGATATATTATATAAATATAGAATATTTATTATATCAGGTATTATATTGGAATATTACAATTATTAGACCCAATTATTGGACGCACTATAATGTTTTAATGATGGCATGTTTTGCACCAGTTTATATGCAATACGAGTTTATATTTAAACATCCATATAATGGGTTTTTATTCGGGAGATTTTTTATATACTTCCTAATTGCATTTATTTTTACCGTATTGCATTACAATGTTAACCAATTAATACAGGAACGTAAGCAAGTGCGATCCGGTTTCAGTCACATAAAAACAATAATGCTGTATAGTACCACCTGATCATGAAGATTTTACATAGAAGCTTATAGTGCGTCTAATAATTTGACCACGGACTTTATTTCCAAATTTTTAATGACAAACCGTAGATCGTGCTGCCTTCTCTGTATGGACCATTAATACATTCTGTCTGAATAAATTTGTCATTTGGAAAAATTCAAAACTCTTTTTCTTATTATTCTTAACCTGAAATGTGTGGCTGAAATATACCCATTCATATTGATTTAATATAATGATTTGTTTTAATATTTAGCAAAAAGAATGTTAAATTCGTTTTTTAACATTCAAAGTCCATTAAACGGTTTGGAGCCTTGGGAACGGGAAAATTCTTAATCTTGATAGAAATCTAAAACACATATTTAGTTATTAAGCAAATTGATAGATGGCAGCACCACAGGTATTAAAATTGAGAGCATGAAGTCTTTAATAAAGTTTTTTTTTTAATTTAATTCATTTCTTCCCAGATGTTGTATGCTCAGAAACTATTTTACCACTGCATTTTTGTCGCGAATTTTATTTATTTTTGTTTTAAAAATTTGTTTAATTTTTTATATTACAAAATTTTTTTCCAAATGTATAGAAAGCCGAAGTACATATTGAGTTTTCTCATTCTTTTAAACTTTAGTTCCCTGATAATATCAGTGTTTATATTGTTACTATTTTTTGTAAAATGTATGGCTATTAGACTTCATTATTTTTTAGAGCAGATTTTAACGTTCGATTTTTATTACTTTTATTTTAACGCTTTACATGTTGAATGGGCAGTAGTAGCACAGCGGTTAGAGAATCGGCTTCTGAGGGCTGCTGTGCAGTGGCGTAGTTAGTTATGAGGAGGGTTCAGGGGGCAAAACCCCCTCCGAAATGAAACATTATTTGAATAATGAACTATTGTACGATAAGTAGGATGTAGATATAAGAGTTTTTATTTTTAATTTTTTGTAGTTTAAACGTTTAAAAGCCACTGGTCCTGTGGTCTGTCGCTGAAGTCCGGCAATCGGGAAAAAAAATTTCTTCCCCTTCAGATCTATGTCTAAATTTAGGAAGTGTCCTCACAAATGAGTTGGCAAGTCTTCGGGTAATCCTCAAGAATGACTGTTGCCAATTGCTCATTGTGAGGCTCTAGTACAATGTAAATGTAGTACCTAAGTTGAAGTAAGACAATACATATTGTAAAACCAGTATCTTATTTACGAATGATACAGTGTTCACAATTGGCAATCAAAATTGGTCACAGGTGACGCGGAGCTGAACTCTCTGCCAACACTTAGCATGCTCAGCGTGTGAATAGTCAGAGGAGACGTTAGTTTCGTCCTGATTTTTAAACGGATTAAAATATTTTTTAAGATACTATACGGAACTCAAAACTGCGTTAGTTCTTAAAGCGTCGTGGAAATTTTAGAAAATATTTTATGAACAGAGGATGAAAAGAGGGAGGGTTCAAGACATGTAACAGGTCTTCTGGGTTATCGCGAATCGAAAAGTGTTATTAATGCAATTAAATGATATTTAGTATTTTAAATAAACATTGATAATGAAATTGAAATAATATTGAATCGAAAACATATGGATTTTTTTTCTTCATTTTACTCTAATGGGTACTTATTTGTTATAGGGAGTGGGTCGGCGGTAGTTTTTCTGAGATGACACACATTAGTCCCTATAATTGATAATGGGGACACATCATCCTGAATTTTAACATCGTGATGCAGTGTCAAAAAATATCCCCATTTAACACTATATCACAATATTTTCTTTTCCAATTTAATAAACTTATATTGTTTTTACGCGGGTCAATATTTTCGTAACGCAACTAAAATGTACATAGTATTCACGATTCTATTATGCATTATATCGTGATTATTTATGAATGTATCATGGTATAGTATCGCTATTATTTATGTAATACAGAGATGCCAACCTGCTCCGGACAGCCAATAAATATTTTCGAGTGGTAGTGGTAGATAATTTCGATTCTTGGTTTAATATATTCAATTTATCATATTTTTATTCACCACTATTTCTTAATAAATAGTAGGCTTATATATTCACCACTTTATAACAGTTATGTCATGTTAAACCGCTTAAAAAGCTAGCAAAATGAGTCAACTATGTGCAAATTTTAGTTTGTAGTTATTTACCGTTTTTTAAGTTGATTTGGCGTGTCCGGAGCATCTCTGGTAATAATATGACCTTTTTCAATGACCGTACAAGGTATCCTCTTTTAAAGTGAAAATCTTCTTTCTTAATTACAGATTGTGGTTTAATCAAAGCAAAACCTCAAAGTCGAATCATTGGTGGAAACGATGCAATGTATGGAGAGTTTCCATGGCAGGTAATATACATTTTCTTATTCACTTTCTTTTCACCTCATTCCTGATGGTATATTATCGATGGGTGGTGCAGCACTCATTCTGGATGCATTGATATACACTAATTTGTGCCTTTGAATATATTTCTTACTAAGATTATTTTAAAAGCTATGAAGATAAAAAAAATTGATTTGAAAAACTGATTAAGAAAAAAAGTGTTTCTAAATGAACTTCAGTTAAATTTTCATCATTTTGTGAACCTTAAGAGAGTTCACTTAAGATATTTATTTTATGATTTATTGTTTAATGAAACTCGCCGCAGATATTTAATAAAACTCAGATCCTTTTGCTTAAGTACAAGTCAGTTTGAAAAAAACGAGGCTAAATGTATTTTTCACTTTTCTAGTAAAATAATTTAGCAAACTTAATTACGCAGTGAAACTAATCATTCAATATCTATTCCTATAGATAATATTATTTATTATTAACTATATTTTAAATAGTTAAAATTTGTTTATAATCCCTTTTTTTTCATTCATTCATTTTCATTTATTCGCATTTTCGCTTATTTCTTTATTGTCGTAGAACGTTAGAGTAAAAAAAATTATGCAAAGAGATTTTATTTCATAACCGTCGTTGAACAGCCGACCCAATTTCATGGGTTTACGACTACTAATGTTCAACTCCGTAGCCTTGTAATTTTGAACCAATTCAGAAGACAAGGAAACTCCTGGATCAGTACCCCCAGAGGTATTGATTTGTGATGGGAACATGGAGGACTTCGAGACTCGACAGATTTAACGTGCATCAGTCATATGCAAAGAGATTTTATTTTATTTTATAACCGTCGTTGAACAGCCGACCCAATTTCATGGGTTTACGACTACTAATGTTCAACTCCGTAGCCTTGCAATTTTGAACCAATCCAGAAGACAAGGAAACTCCTGGATCAGTACCCCCAGAGGTATTGATTTGTTATGGGAACATGGAGGACTTTGAGACTAGACAGATTTAACGTGCATCAGTCACCATTTACTACACGGGGAGTCTTCGGCCGGCGAGGATCGAACCCACGACCTCTTGTACATGGGCCCAGCGCCCTACCGACCAGGCTATCCCGGCCCCATGCAAAGAGATTAAAAAAAATATCTTTTCTACAGAAATTTTCACGCAATATTTAAATCATGCATTTAAATAATCACTTTTTGACGCTCTCAATTTGCGCCGATAGTATCATAAATTGATGTAATGTTTCGATTGTATTTTCGGCAGTTTTATTAATATTGTTTTCACGCGGATTTTAAATATCCCAATATATTTGAAGCACTATGGACATTTCGAATCATGCATTTGAGTATTTACTTTTTAATAATTCATCGAACAAAATTTATTTAATAATTATTAGACAGGAGCAGTCATGAGAGTGTGAACGAAAAGTTGCGCTCGTCGGTTGTATGTTAGGGAAAATCTTGCAAAGTAAATCCGTAAAATGTTTCAATTTAGGGAAAGAGGGAAATCTTAGAAATTGCTATTGGTTAATTAAATAGATCACGCTATTCCCACGAAGCTGTAAGGGAGAAATATCTTTATTTAAATTTATGCATAGTTGAGCCAAAAATAGATTTAGAAACAGGATGTGGCTTTTTAAAAGTATGATAAAGTGTTTCGATTTGAAATTAATTAGTTATAAATTAGGAGTTGTTTTATAACGAAGAAACTAACATAAAAAGATTATTAGAAGCTTTTTATGTTACATCCCCCCTCGCTGATAAATTTTTAATTACAATCCAAAAATTTTAAAAATTCTCTCTTTGCAAAATCTTCCCTCTGATAGAAGCACAATTAAAATGAAAATAATCAAATTTGCAATATTAACAAAATATAAATGTTATATGAACTATAAAAAATACACATGTGTACACATAGTAAAAACAATACCATAATTAAAGAGTTTGAGGAAAAATTGTAGTAGCGCTACTGGCAAACTTGAGTTTGATTTTCTATTTTAATAGTTTTTTTGACTTCAGTTTTTTCAGTTCACAGTCTTTTGTTTGAAGATCACAACGAAGTTTTCTCACCATAAGAAGTAATTCTCATAATAACACAATTTAAGTTAACTCTTAAATCATGATAAAAATTTGTAAACATTTTTAAAATTGTGTAAGTAAATGTGTAAAACATAAAATACAAAAACAGTTTTACAGGAAAAATTTCAATCTGAAATTATCTTCAATGTTATTTACCTTGTTCGAAAACAAAATAAAATAAAAATAACACAGTGGTTGTTACTCTGAAGTCCAAGACTTCAGTATTGACTTCATTTCACTTTATTTATTATTTACCTTACATATTTGTCACTTTTATAGCATTTTGCATAATTCCGTCAACATGATTTTGACAATGTTGTACACCATTATCACTTTTAGTCTCAAGAACATTTGAAAATTTAAGATTATTTTCAGTTTTGCTATTTCAATCAAGTCTTATTTTTGTTTAATTTTTCTTTAAATTCACTTTGTTTACATTCTTGTTATTCTCATTTATTTATTTTATGTCTAAAAAAAATTTTTTTCTCTTCTTTCTCTATACTTATTTATACTTTTTCTTTGTTGGTATTTTTATTGCAATTATTAACCAGGATTTCAGGAAAAATGTGTAAGGACAAATTGCTTTTTTAATCAGAAAACGTGATCAATCTTCTCAGATTTTCCATTACAACCCGTTTAACGCGATTAATCACTAATTGAAATCCAAAACAAGCTTTCAAATTTAATATGGTATTAAGGTAAATCAGTTTTTAAAATTTGACTGACTTAGCTATTTTCCTTATTTGTAATAGGAAATGCAAGTTTGGTTAATTAGCAAATTACCTTTTGTTTGTTTTCATTTATATCTTTCTTTCTTTTTGGACATATAATTTTGCGAAAATATTTGTTGGGATCATATTTAAAGTACTATTTGTGTTGACTTTAAATAGATAGTTTTATTAGTCATAGTCAGGTATTTGTCATTTTTAATGTTTTTATTTTTATTTTGAAAACATTTTGTGTGTATCCGGATACTATACATTGTAAGTTTATGTTTGGTCACTTTATCTCTATGCTGGAATTGACCCTCAGCAATAAGAAACTTTGTTTATGGAAATGTTTTAATGGCATTTTTATCTCAACCCTAAACACCAGTAAAACACAAATATAAATTCTACTAATTAATAATTCATGGAAACTGTAACACATAAACAATAAATATGAAAATAATCTCTAAAGTGGAATCCACAGCTTTCAGAACGTAGACAAAACGTGCAGCATACACAAAAGGAAAGTAGAGGATCTTTAAGACAAGTTTCACTGGGCGTAGGTATCATTTATATAAACAAAAAGTTTGATGATTAAAGCATTTATTTTTTGTTGAAGATACTGGATGAATTATGATACGCCATGAGTTGCAGAAGAATTTGATTGATAAATTTTTAACTGTCTATTTGAATGAAATATTCCATATTTTCGGTGTACCCTCTTCCGAAGTTGAATTATTTAATTTCAAATGAGAGATATTACATATTTTTGATGAACCGTACCCCAGTGATTCTCAACCTGTGGGGCGCGCCCCCCTAGGGGGGCGCGAGCGCACTAGAGGGGTGGCGCGAGAATATTCAAGAGAAAATATTATTTTAAAAAATTGATTAACTGGATGAAAGAAAAGTGCACATGCACATAGAAAACGCACATGCGCATAAGTCTGTGTGGCTGAATTTTTTTCTGTAACATCTTACACCTATCTCTAATATATACCACGTATACTTTTAATTCTAAAATTAAATTTCATTTATTTTATAGTACAATTTCAAAATTGTAGCTTCTGCGCCTAAGGTTAATATAGCCAAAGCAAAATATATCAATACAATAGTGTGGTGAGGAGCACTCAAAAAATATTTACAAAAATTACATCAAACAAAATAGAACACAATAAGTATAAATAACACGTAAAAACAGAAAGTAAAATATAAAGAAAAAAACAGAATAGAACATAAGACATAATCTGTAAAGCGAGTTGCGAAATTAAATGAACTTACATGAACGGGAAATTTTTCAAGAATGATTTAAAATATTTTCGTAACAAGATTGCCAGATTGCAAAATATGAAAACAAAAGCGCAAATTGAGATAGCGTAACTAGAGGAGTTTTATTTTAAAGTGCGTTCCTGCTACATTATTGAAGTGCGTTTGATTCGTTAGTTACCAAGGATGGGCCCGAAAATGGATGTGCGCAAGGTAATATTATACTGGATAATTTAAAGAAGTTGACTATAAATAATTTTAGAAAATAAATATTTATTAAAGAAAAAAATTTAAAAATGGAAAAGAGAAAGAAGCATGAATTGCCTGTTTTGCACGTAAGTTTAGCCACGGATTTGCCCGAAATGGATTTGCACATGGGAAAATTACATAAATTAACAGAAAAAAATTTTAGTATGTAATTTTAGCCACGGATTTGCCCGTGCAATTAAGAAAATTCAAAAAATTTTGTAATTGCTCCCATAGACAAAGCTAACAATTATGCAATCTTCTGTAAAAAAATTCTATATTGAACTTTTAAATACGGAATTAAAAAATAGTAAAAATTTTAAACTTAGTAATTTAAATAATAATATTGTTATTAAAAAAAATTTTAGCTTTATGTAAGAGATTAAAAATTAAAATTAGCAATATACAATTTCCTTACTTGATTATCAGTCCTAAATTTCATAAAACTCCTGTAAAATTTAGAACTATCACATGTGGATCTAATACTTATCTATCTAAACCTGGCACTATTTTCTCTAACTACTTAAATAAAATTATTAACAATATTTCTAAGGAAGGTTTCTCTTGGATTATCAATAATAATCAACCGATTTTAGAATTCATTAAACATAATAAAATTAATTCTATTGCAACTTTTGATTTCCAGGATCTTTTCAATAGCATTCCCCTTTCTAAACTAAAAGATGTCCTTTTGAATTATTACTATGATTCCAAAAATATCCTTTGTTGCGATTTTGATTATTGGGAAATTCTGATTAATTTTTGTCTTTTTAATAGTTTTCTTTACAATGGAAGGGATATTTTTCTTCAAATTGATAGAATACCACAAGGATCTAATTATTCATCTCTTTTAGCTAACTTATTTTTGCATTATTTTGAAAAAAGTTATACTCTTAGTATTAAATATGTTTTTAGATATATTGATGATTTAATTATATTTAATTTTCATGATTATTACTATTTTATTAAATGATATTTACCCCGAGGAATTAATCTTGCTTCGTAATAATGATGATAATATTAATTTCAATTTTTTGGATTTGGGTATTATAAAAGAAAATATCTGCTTGATTTATACGATAAAAAAATTGGTTTTAATTTTAATATAAATAAACTTATTACTTGGAATTCTAATGTTTCTAGGAGCATCTATTTAAACACCACTTTTAATGGAGTGAATAGAATTAAAAGAATGTGTAGTAATATTTATTTATCCAAAAAACAAATCGATAAACTCTTTCAAAATTTGATCATAAACAATGGATACCCAACTAAAATAATAAAATTCTATATAAAATCATTGAGTTAATCGTATATTGTAGATATATTTACTAAAAATTTTCTTTGTTAATTTATATAGTTTCCCTAATGCAAATCCATTTCGGGTAAATCCGTGGACAAAATTATTTACTAAAAATCTAAAAATTTATTTGTTAATTTGTATAATTATTCCATGTGGAAATCCATTTCGGGCAAATCTGTGGTCAAAATTATTTACTAAAAAATTCCTTTGTTAATTTATACGATTTTTCCATGTGCAATTCCATTTCGGGCAAATCCGTGGCTAAAATTATGTGCAAAACAGACAATTCATGCTTCTTTCTCTTTTCCATTTTATATTTTTTTCTTAAATAAGTATTTATTTTCTAAAATTATTTATAGTCAATTTTAAATTATCCAGTATAATATTACCTTGCGCACATCCATTTTCGGGCCCATCCTTGGTAACTAACAAATCAAACGCACTTCAATAATGTAGCAAGAGCGCACTTTAAAATAAAACTCCTAGTTACGCTATCTCAATTTGCGCTTTTGTTTTCATATTTTGCAATATATGAAAATATTTTAAATCATTCTTGAAAAATTTCCCGTTCATGTATGTTCATTTCGCTACTCGCTTTATGGATTATGTTTTATGTTCTATTCTGTTTTTTCTTTATATTTTACTTTCTGTTTTTACGTGTTATGTTTACTTATTGTGTTCTATTTTACTTGTAACTTTTTTAAAAAATTTTTGAGTGCTCCTCACCACACTATTGTATTGATATATTTTGCTTTGGCTAAATTAATAAAATATTAGAGAGCACTCTTTTTTGCAGATAGAATCGTGTGGGCTGATGAAAAGATTATATCTTTTTTTTCTGGTTTTTTTAGAAAAGAATTCTATCCTTTTCTTTTTTTTAATAATAATTTTCTTTTTTCCCGTTTTTTCATTTGTCTAATTTTCCTTTGTTATATCTTCTTTTTGAACTTATTTAATGAGTTCTATTTACTTGCAGCTTATGCGCAATATATATTAAAAAATTATATATATTAATATTTATAATATATATAATTTTTTAATATATATTGCGCAATTTATATATTTAAAATATTATATATATATATAATTTAAATTTGTAACATATATGTTTGTTGTTATTAAATGTATCATGCACAAAGATATTAGTGCTAGAGAGTTTTGTCGCGTATAGCTAGAAGAAAATTCTGCCGCTGGGCATTTATTCGTTCATTTTCATTGTCATGTAATTATTAAAATAATACACTAGAAGCTTACGTAATGTCGATAAGTTCCGAGCCCAAACGATCTTTTTTTCTTTTTACGCAACGAACAAACTGTATCATTTTTTTTTTTTTTATTAAGAATAAAAATAAATTGCTTAAAAATATTCAATACTGTTTCGATCCTACCGTTTCAACTGTATTAAAAACAAAATTTTACGTAAAAGAACTCAGGACGTTAAAAAAAAAAAAAAAGTCATTCTATGACGTCATGGAAGACTCCAAGACTTCCCGTAGGATTTGTTTTTTTAGAATAGATTGTGAATAAGCAAAAATTCTTGATTTTATTTTAATAGGTTGGCAACCGATTTGTGCTTTTCATTGCAGTTTGGCGACAATGTAATGATTTTTAGTCGTATGTTGCATTTTTAAAAAAATGAATTCAATCTTGACTTAAATTTTAATCTCAGGATTTCTTCTAAAATCAATTTTTACTTAATGTTTCATTAGTTTTATTATGCAATATCAATCTAATTAAAACTCTAAAATTTATAAATACAATTCTATTCTTTTTATCCAGTGCAGAAACTTGAACTCATCCGTGATTTAAGATTTTTTTAGTGGTAGCGAGGGAAATGTTTCAATAAATTAGAATTATAACTAATTATAAATTATAATTAATTATAATTCTATAGTATTATAAATTATAATTAGAATAATAAATAGTAATTAGAAAAATTTTGTCTATCGCTAAACAGAGTTAAAGGTGCATATCAAATCATTATGCTTAAGTTATCAAAAAAATTTTAAAAAAATATTTGTTGAAAAAAATTCTTCTTTCGTTCACTGAAAAAAATAAATAACTAGAAACCACTGAGAAGTGGTAATTTTATAACCGTCAATCACTAAACAGCCGACTCAACTTTTGGGTCAAGTATTGGGAAAAATTTGCCTTCGTGGAGGACTTTTTGATGGAACTAACCCTCATTTGCGTTACATGGAGAGGCAAACCACGAAAACCTCCCACAGATAACCGGACGGTAAGGGGATTCTAGCCCATGAACCGTCTACCACTGAGGACATTTTACGTCAACACTGTGGTCGGTGCGAACCGGGCGAGGAATTTGTATCGACCAGCCATCGCTGAGATTCGAACCCGGTCCACCTCATTAGGGGGCCAATGCTCCTGCAGACACCACTGCTCCTTATTAGTTAGAATCTATGCAAGTAAAAAGAAATATTTTTACAATCGCTACAAACTTTTTCTTTCTTGATATAGGCACATATAAAACTGAAACGCCAACAGTGTGGTGGAGTACTTTTAAATAAATACTACGTATTGACCGCTGCCCATTGCATCTATCAGTGAGTATTTCTTCTATTTTCTAACTTTCAGTCTTATGTTGAAAAATAAAATTGATTTCTTATTTGTAGAGTTGGACTTCCGGATATTAGTATCCAGTTAGGCGTCTACGACATTCAGGATCATTCGAGGCAGGAGAATGCTCCTCAATCTTTTTCAGTCGTCGAAAAGAAAATTCATCCGAAATTCCAGTACCAAGCTGCTCATCCTGATAGATTCGACGTGGCTCTTTTAAAACTCGATAAAGCTGTTCGCTACCAAGAAAATATCTTGCCCATCTGCCTGCCTAGAAAAGATGCCAATTTTCAAGGCCGCAAAGGACTCATCACTGGCTGGGGAAAAACAGAAGCTGGACTTAGTAAGATGCAAATTATTTCTTAGCAACACTAAACATACCTATTTCTACCGTAGCCGGTCAAATGCCCGGATTGAATGCATGAAATATGGATGTTAGGAAGGAAATACACTAAAGAACACTTTATTATAATTAAACGAAATTGTGTATTGACAATTTTTATGTACATCGCTCAACGCATTTTTTACATTGTATTTTTTCCGCATTTCTTCTAATTATTATTATTCCTTATTATTATTATAAGAATTATTATTATTTTTATAATTAATATTTTTCCCCAGAATTTATGCTTTGATTGTTGCGATATTTGTTCTGGGTAAAAACTAACAGTTAGTTAGAAAAATGAAGTAACGCTACCAACAGAAAATGTAAGCTACTTACCGAAACATTCAGTTTTTATCACTTTTTCTGACACAAAAATGCCAATCAAAAATATTAGGTGCTTTCTTGAAATTTGAATTTAGTTATTCTGATTGAATTCACTACGCAACAGTCTTTGCAGAAATGTGCAACTCATCGAATGTAATACGTTGAACGCGCATGACATCGTCATTTCTGATCCGATAACCTGATAAAGCAATAAATGGTTCTCGCGGTCAAATGACCGGTTGTGGTAGAAATAGGTATTCGAGTCGTATTATTGGAAATAAAAAAAATCCAAAATAATAATAGAATATTAACTGTATATAATTGTTAGAAAAAAGTCATCAAGTGAAAGGTGCAAAAGACGCATTTTCGATGACCGGTTAGTGTTAAAAAAATTGTGATCGCTAAGAATCGATGAATGTTTAGAAGTTTTATAACCGTAAATCCCCTGGTAGTGAAGAGACTAAAAGCCGAACAAATATAAAATCACTTAATAGTGTCACATAACATAAAGGGGAGAATCTTATAGCAATTGAATAACAAGAAGATTTTAATTAGAAAGAATAAATATCAAATATTCAGAATTTAAGCTCTAAACGAAAGGAAGTAATAGCTTTTTTAAGTGTTGGCTGAAAGGAGTGATGCGTCTTTGAATCACGGCTGGTACTAAAGATGCATTTTCTCCAATCGTTCTTTGATGGTCCCCAGAGAAATGGTTTGTGTGGGATCACTCCGCTCTAAATTGAGGTAATGTAGTCTCATTAGACTGTTCTTCCCATTAATGTAGATTTTAATGAGATTGTTTCGACCACAACAAAAATATAATTTCAATTCACTAGTATATAAGACACGTTAACTCGATTGTATGGAGGGGTACCTTCCCATAGATGAAGGTTGACATGTGATTATCCCTACATTGATGACGTGATGAGAACACGCCTATCTTAAAAGAAACTCCCACTTTGATTTGAAAACGCCTACTTTGATGGATGGTCCACATTAAACAGTTGACTTGCTACTTGTGACTACGACATTATCCACCTCCTCGTGCTGTTGCTACTTAGTCTCGATCACGTCGGCTTGTATGCACTCGACTGCCAATGGCAACACACGAGCGGCCACGATCGTGAACTTAAGACAGCTCTCACGATCAGCATTTAAAAGTATGGTGATCTTAAAACTGCTCTCCCTGCTTCTCACAAAAGATGGCAATGAATCAACTAGTGGTATCTGTTCATTGAATTCTATCACAGATAAATTTCTGGTGTGGGAGTACTGTAGTATTTCTACCACTACAAAAATAAAATTCCGATTCCCTAGTATATAAGACATGTTAACTCGGATTCGATGGTGGGGTACCGTTTTCATAGATTAAGGTTGATAACTCCTCTCCCCACAAGGCTCATTAGACTGTTCTCAATAGTCCTTTAATGTGTATGAGATATTAACTACCAAATCTCGCAGAAGCTTTTCCCCTCAACATTTTCCTCTCTCAGTTTTTAATCTCGTATGACCTACGAATCATAACACTAATTGGGAGAAAAATTATTCAAAACAAATTATTTATGTAATATTTATGGTGTATTTAGTTAATATATGTAAATTATAATTTAATGTAACATTTACAGGACTACCCATTTTCTACGCTTTTTTAGTGAAAATTCATTCTAGTAATAGCTAAGTAAATGTTTTTAATATATTATTTTTCATTCATTTAAACTTATTTTCTCCATCACTGCAGATAAATTATTCAAACGTTTTTATGCAACGCCGCACTGTTCCAGCTGGTGATGCTTTTAAAATGTTTGCAAATTTACCAAAAAATTCTGAAAGCTTTGGTTTTTAAATGCCTACCACTGAATAAAATATTTTACAAAAAAAATTTGTTGTTCTGCATTTAGTCTTTTGATAAGTTCAGTAGAGTGTCATTATTCATTATTGGCATTCGGTATTTTGTTCATAGAAAATTAACACAACGTGGATCTATTAGTCTCTTCAGTTCTGGTATTTTATTTGTGTTTAAGGTAACAGGTATGGGACTCGTTTGCTTCAAAAAGTGGATGTCCCAATCATATCCAATAATCAATGTGAAGAATGGCACGAAGAGAAAGGAATCGAAATTGTGATATCTCCCGAGATGATGTGTGCAGGATACGAGGACGGAAAAAAGGACGCATGCGTGGTATGTAATTAGTTCTCTCTCTTTTATAAAATTGCAACCTTACGTTTATGGAGGCTGGAGGGTAGGGCTCTTTGTCCGTGAGGTTGTGGGTTCGAAACCCGTCGGCCGAAGATGTAATGGTGTAGCATTTGGTGACTGATGCACGTTAAATCTGTCTAGTCGCAAAGTCCTCCATGTTCCCACAACAAATCATACCTAAACTCTAGGGGTACTGATTCAGAAGTTCCCTCGTCTTCTGGATTGGGTTCAAAATGACAAGGACATGAGTAGTCGTAAACTCAAAAATTGGGTCGACTGTTCAGCGACGGATATAAAATAAAAAAAATCTTACTTTTACGAGACGGCCAGAAAATAGATTGAAAATTTCCATATTTTTCACATGCTATTAACTTTCGAAATGTTATCAAAAAAAATATCAGAGGATCAAAATGATATCAAAACGAAAGTATTGATACTATATTTGTATTGAAATTTACCCACGAGGTTAAAACGGGTCACATTCATATAAAATACATAAATAATGACACATGCCCTACAACTTTACATAAAAACACTTGATTGCAACGTAAATTTTTAAACTTATTACTTAAATTCTAACTCGTGTGAGTTGCAATAAGCTTAATTCAATTTCTTAAGACGAGAAAGATTATTTTAACCAACCGCTTTCGTAATATGCAAACTTTTTATAATTTTCAAATCGCTTTTTAACACTAGAAAGACATAGCTATATAACCCAAAAGAAGTCAAAATGTGAAAGAACTAATGTGTAAAGAAACCTGTTTAAATAATTTTTAATAATTTTTATATTATAACAAGTTTTTAATAAATATTAACACTAAAAAAATTTACTTCACTTGGAAAGAAAATATTAGTTTATGTGTTTGTACATTTTATGAAAAAGCAGTCAAAATGACTTTCTTTAGGCTACCTAGTGCTAATAACGGGCTTTAGTTCTGAGATAAATATTGAAAATAAATTTTTTGGTCTCAACTTTCGCAATTGAACGGAGAATTTTTTTAAAATGAAAAATCGATTTAATCGTATCAGTTTAAAATGTTATTCATAATATGTTTTGTGAGAGATGATTCTTTGCACCCAGCACATTTCTTTAGAGTCCCCTTGCCGTCAACTTAGCGATAACATTTCATGGTTTTCCTCTCCATAAAATGCAACTGCGAGTTAGATCTATCAAAAAAGTTACTCGTGAAAGCCAGTTTATCTTAGTACTTGATACAAGCGTTCCTTTGTCTTCTAGGTTGAATTCAAAATGACAAGGATACAGACCTATAAAAAAGCAGACTGCTCAACGCCGTTTATAAAATAAAATATAGTATAAGAGTTGTTTTCTTGAAATTGTCAAAAGTTCTTTAAGTATTCGTACTTACAAATTATCCATATTTCCTGTCATTCGACGTTTCAGTTTTACGAAAACTTTATCATATTTATCAAATAAATAATCTGTCAAAATAACGTGTACTGCCTAGTAAAATGTTTTTAGTAAAATGTAAGCTTTTTTTATGCATATCAAAACCTTTCGTTTTTTTTCTTTTTAAAAAAAATTCTATATTTTTGTTTTGCGAACAGTTTAATTTGTTTTAACGTATGGTTGGAGAAAATAAAAAAGATAGTACTCATTCTTACCAAGCGTAAAGCGTTTGGTGAAATATACTTTAAATGAACTAAATCAGTTTACGACTATTCAGTTTAGCGCCAATTATAAGGCGTCTAAGTCAAAATGTATAGGTGAAGTATACGTAATTTTTGACGTAAAATTGATATTTTTCTGCTACATGGGTGCGGTTAAAGTGAAAATCCTGAGTTTTTCCATCCTAGTTAAGTTTAAAGGATGTTTCTTAGCTTTAATCACTTCCCTTACCAAATATTTTGAAAAAAAAGTGCAAAAAATCCATACTTTTATTTTATTAATAAATGTAAAGAACTAAAACAAAACCTAATACACAAGACTTAATTTGAAATTTTTATTTTTTTATGCGTAAAAGAACATTTAATCATTTAATCTACCATCAGTTTATTATTCCGAGGGGAATCGGTTATCAAGGGGAAAAGGAAAAAAGTTAAATATGAGTCTTTGTATGATTGTTATTAAAACAAGGGACAATACAAAGTGATACTTTTCAAACGTGAGTGAAGGAATACGCCATTTTTTTCATTATTTTTTCTATGTAAATTCAGCAACCATCGTATATACAATAGCACAAATCGCGTAAGCAGACCCACAATCCAACAGCAAAACTCCCTAACAAAACTCGGCAAACTTCCAATCAGAGCAGATAATTATTTTTTTGCTTCCGGCCGAGAGTAAAAACAAGATAAAACAAAACTATTTCGCCCGATTTTTCTCTGGATGTCTTCAATGTACCCGAGTTAACTCGGTATAATCAGGGAAGCGGTTAATACACAAAGTGGATACTGAAAGGCTAATTTCCATTTTTCAGGGTGATTCTGGTGGTCCCCTGATAGTCTCTGTTCATGGACGATGGGTAGTCGTCGGACTTGTATCTGCCGGATTTGGATGTGCTCAAAGTAAACAGCCTGGAATTTACCATAGGGTCCCCCACACAGTGGAATGGCTTCGAGAGAACATCACTTCATAGTCACTTCTAGAAGAATTTTTATGACTGTGCCATTTTTTATGACAGCATTTCTATGCTCCTTTAAAAAGGACATGTTTTTAACTATCCATTTATAGTATTCACTGAACGCAAAGTACGAATGATTTTACAGTCCCATTTATTAGAAGCACTCTTTGAGATTTTATGTAAAATCTTAATTATCAGGTTATAGTATACACCTTTATTGTTTGAAAATGGTTTATACTTGTTTATGTTCGTGTATCGTTGTCATACAATACGTTAGAAATACAAATACAAAGTCTATAAAAAATCTCCTGAATTCCATTTATGTTTAACTATAAAAGTATTGCCTATGAATTCGTACAAAACATGCAATTATAAAAACACTACAGTGCGTATAATAATTTGGTTCAACACCTGACATAATAAATATTCTATATTTATGCAATATATTGTCTAATTTATATCGTTTAATTTAACCCATTGATACACGACCGTAAACAAGTGCTAGCCGGTCACATAAAGCCTGATAATTAAGATTTTACTTAGTCTAATAAATTGACTGCATGTGTGAGTGGGCCAATAAAAAGTTCCTGAAAGGTTTTAACTAGCATCTGAAATCGAGGTTCTCTCGGGGTTGAAAAAAAAAACGTTTACTCATTCTGTAAAAAAAAATCTATTTTTTTTAGACCTTTTTTCTTGTAATTTCATTGTAGTTTCATATTGCAAATGTTGATCATTTGAAAATGATGCATAAAAAGTTTTTTTTTTTTTCAAATAAAGAGATTTTAAAATCCTTAAAGGTTTTTCATTCTTGAACTTTTTGAGTGAGTATTTGTTTCTGATTTATAAATGCTGGACGCCAATTTTTTTTTCTTTGAGATAAATGTTTTTTATTACAAAATATAATACATAGAATTTTTGTACATTAGACTTTGCTGGGGGGGGAATGAAACTTTGAAATTTCAAATATAGTTTTAACTTTATTTAGAAAATTTAAGCATTAATTTTTTCACTGTTATTAATATAATTTGTCAAAATTAAAATTTATCAATTAGAAATGGGAGAATAATATGTTGATCACTGAATGAGATTAAATTATTTTATAATTTTCCTTACATTTTTTTAAAAATTCCAATTTTTTACTCACTAATGGGAAGCAGTACAAAATGCTTTCAACTTATTGATTGACATTAATGATGGATTAAAAACTTCATAGCATTCTGTTCTGAATTTTTTCAGAATCTTCCCTTGGAAGCAACAAAATACAATTTTGAGAAGAATAAATTTCAAAAAAGTTAACGTACTTAATCTCTTTGTTTAAGGCTGTGTTTATTTAAGATTTAAAAAAAAATATATAATTAACGGAATTCATTTAATTCTCATACTCTACTCCTGGATCAAGTTTTGGGAGAAAGTTGTCTTCTTGGAAGACTGTTTGAAAGAACTAACCCGCATTTGCGTTACACGGAGAGGAAAACCGCGAGCACCTTCAACGATTAGCCTAACGGTAAGGGGACTCTCACTCATGATCCTTCCACTACTGAGATATACGTTCTCAGTCGGTGAACCGGTTGTAAAATTCGTATCGACCTATCGCTGGGATTCGAGCCCATGTCCTGTGATTGGGACGAGAGCGCTCTGTCATTTGAGCTACCACGGCTTCGAATAATATGTGACCCAGGTTTGAATCCAGCCATGATGCGTAGCGTTTTTAAAAAGTGCTTAAAGGTTATATTTTCGTTTTTCAAAAGCTCTTAAAGATGCTCTTTTTATTGGGTGTTTTTAAAAAGTGCTTGATTTTTCCCTTTTCTAAAATGAGATTTTTTACAATGTTAATTTTTGTCACGCATTATGCAAAAGCGTGGTTTTCACATTGTTCTATTCAACGTTTTCACAATTCATTCAAACACAATCCGGTGTTTTTTATTTTTTAGATCATTTTTTCCGTAGGCATATGAAAGCGGAAAACATTTTACTTGTTTGATGAAATACTTGCGAGTCCGCGTGTGCGTCTACTTAGCTGAGTTCGTTGACTTGCACTCTCATCTGCAACTCTGCTACATTTTGCTAGATATTCTCAATTTCAGGCATCTTTTTCCACCCGCATTTTTCGAACCAAAAATCTCTCGATTTTTTAATGGTAGCTAATATAATCAAGAAAAGAGTACTTTGTCAGAAACTGGTTACTTTATCATGATCACGTAAAGTCTTTGAAAATTATTTTGCATTTTGTTACTGTATATAGTGCTTAAAAATATTTTTTGAGTGCTTAAAAAGTACTTAAAGGTGCTTATTATTTTTTTGTTGTTGAAAGATTTGGCTACGCACCCTGCGAGTGGTCCTTGCAAATTCCGGCTCACAGTACTAACTTGAAATATCCTCTGTGGTTGACGGATCATGGGTTACAGTCTGTCAGTTTTCGTCGTTTTACGCTCCATGTAACGCTAATGAGGGTTGGTTTCTAATTTATCGCAATGTCCAAAAGGTTATTTTGACCTAATGGTTGATCCAGAAGCTCCTTTGTCCTCTGGGCTCGATTCAAAATTAAACGGCTATGGAGTTGAACATTGGTAGTCGTAAAATCAAAATTGGATCGGCTGTTCAGCGCTGATTATAAAAAAGCCATACCATGACAAAACGAATGAAGTTATATCAGAAACTTCGTATTTAACTTCTACTTAGAATTCAGTTGTCAACACTCTGGTAGGGATCGCAGAAGACAGTAAATATGAGAAATTTAGAGAACAGCTACGATATTATTAGCGTTAGATGAAACGTAATGAATTTGTTTCGAATACAGCCAAGCTTCACAATTTAAAAGGAACACAACTATGGACAAAATACAAAAAAAGTTAAATTAGCATTAAGGGATACGAACTTTGGACCGCACTCCTGACCTACCTATGGGGACCATATTTCCCAGATTGTAGCTGTCTCCTATATCTTGGGAGTCAGAAATTCTAAACCGTGTGTTTATTCAGAGAAAGTACGTTTTTGTGTCTAATTAATCAGGCTATTTTAGGTCATATCCTCGAACTGTTAAGAGGGTAAAAAGTGAAGATCCGATCATTATATAAAAAGTTATTCAGGATGGTCCGTTACCTTTTGCTCTCTGTGCAACAAAAGAGGAATTTGAAAAATGGTTGGACAATGACGATAAAGCTAAAATAGATATAGTTTTATACCTTCGGAGTTAAAGCAAGTTAAGAATTGTTTGGAAGCGGCTCAGAAGAAAGCTTCTCTTCAAAATCCGAAGAAAATTGGATGTAGTTAATCATTTGAGAGAGTTCATCTTAATGAATCGATTCTATGCTGTCCGCAATAGAATCTAACCTACGCCTAATGTAGTAGAGAAGTAATGGCCCAACTGATGATGTACGAGGGTTGCTATTTATATTTTTGGCCTTGGCAACAGTAAGTGTTGGTAGGCGACCGCAGACGATTTTAATCGAAAGTTGATATTTTTAAACATAAATTCAGCCGACGATTTACCATTATAGCTTCATTTGTGTTGTTGACAGTAAATTGATAAGTTCTTCTCTTTCAAAAAATGGAATTGAATCGTGAACATTTTCGTGCCATTATTTTTCATAACTTTCGACGTGGATTGTCAAGACAAGAGTGCTTCGATGAACTTAATTCTTTATTCAGCGATAAAGCGCCATCCTACAGCACTGTAAAAAATTGGTATAACGAATTTAATCGTGGTCGATGTTTGATCCAGGACGAATCCCGTGCAGGTCGTCCAAAATCCGTTGTTGTGCCAGAAAAGATCGATGCTGTGCGTGAACTGATAAAGCAAGATCGTCATGTGACATACCGTGAGATAGAGGCGTCTTTGGACATTAGTATGACTAGCATCCATAAAATATTGCATGAACATTTGAGCGTAAAAATTTTTTTTTCGCGTTGGATCCCGCATAATCTGACAAACGCTCAAAAAAAGGCTCGTGTCGATTGGTGCAAGGAAATGTTGGAAAAATACGTTCAAGGTACATCAAAGGCTGTGTATAACATCTACACAGGTGACGAATCATGGATCTATGCATATGAGCCGGAAACAAAACAGCAATCAACTGTATGGGTCTTCCAAGACGAGGCAAAACCAAAAAAAGTTGTTCGAGGAAGAAGCACATCCAAACAAATGATTGCCTGTTTCTTTGGCATTAACGGTCATGTGGCAACAGTGGCGTTAGAGCAACGCAGGACGGTCAGTTCTGAATGGTACACGACCATTTGTTTGCCAGAAGTCATCGGAGAAATTCGAAAAAAGCAGAAGAACAGGCGAATCAATCTTCATCATGACAATGCGAGCTCTCACACATCGACTCAAACAAAGGCATTTCTGACGGAGCGAAAGATCGAACTGATGGGTCATCCGCCGTACAGCCCTGATTTGGCACCCAATGACTTCTTCTTATTCCCACACATCAAAAATAAATTACGTGGACAACGATTTTCGACCCCCGAAGAAGCGGTTAATGCATTCAAAACGCATGTTTTGGAGTTACCTCAATCGGACTGGAAAAAGTGCTTTGAAAATAGGTTCAAACGCATGCAAAAGATCATCATGGAGAATATTTTGAAAAACAATAAAACCAATTTCGATCCTACAAATTTGTTTTTTCATTATTAGGCCAGAAATATAAATAGCAACCCTCGTTACCGTAACTGACTGAAATCAAGAGAATGACAACTTTTACCGGTGAATATCAACAGTGAAATATTTGTTATATCCGACTTCGTTGCTATTATAATCATTCGAGATCTTCTGAGGATAGATTTTTATTATAACCGTTGAACAGCCGATTTTTGATGTTCTTGTCATTAATCTAGAGGACTCATGTATTGAGGACTTTTTAATGGAACATTTGCATTACATGGAGAGGAAGACCACCAGAACCTCCCACGGTTAACTGACGGCAAGAGGACTCTAAGGCATGATCCGTCTACCACTCAAGATATTTTAGGTCAGCACTGGGGTCGGTGCAAGACGGATGCGGAATTCGTATTGACCAGCCATAACCGGGATTCGGACCCGGTTCACCTCTTTGGATAGCGAAAGCTCTATTCTCCTAGCCATCGCGGCTCGCTGGGGATAGATTAGGAGAGACCTAGGAGGGTGCTCGCCGTACCGGTTAAATGCGTACTTAGCAGTGGCACTTGACCTTAAAAAGACATGGATGCTGGGCAAGCCGGACAAATGTATATCGGGTCAATGGCACTTCACTAGACTTGTATATATTTCGGACATTTACCAAAGCGACTATGTGATTGTAGACATTCATCAGTGAAGTCCACCCATTCAGTAACACAACCATTGAAGGAATCGGCGTTTAAAAAAAAAAAAAAAAAAAAAAAAACTCATATTCCGCGATTAAAATGAGACTGACTCTTATTATATACTCTGAAAAGGATACAAAAAAACACTTATCATCCTATAGGAATGTGGAGGATTTCTCTCCCTTGTCCTGTACTCGAAAGAAGAAACTCAAAGGGCATGATAACGAGGAAATTACAGGTGCTGGACTTTTTAGAATCTCCCACCCTTCCCCCCAAGCGTCACATAGACTGCCCTTCACTCGCATTTTCAAAATTTCACGCTAAGAGAAATATAAGCTGCGAAGTATTAGCGTAAGCGTAAGAGTACTGCAACGAGGTCAAACGACCTTTTTATAGTGAGAAAACACCACCTACTAAATAGAGCAGAGTTTAAAATGAGGGGAGAAAAAATATAATATGAAAACAAAAGAACTTTCAGAAGGAAACGCATTTATGAGGCGCAAAGGAACGCATGAGTGATTCAGTTACTGTGTTACAAGTGTGACCTACCTTTTTGCTTTGTATGATTTTCAATGTCAAGCACTTGGTTGAGCATCTCGGATGTGCCCTTCCTCATCTTCCTTTATACAGTCAAATTCCGTTATAGTGAACATGACTCATTGTGAACTCCCGGATACTGTGAACGAAATGTTCGCTTCCGTTCCATTCTACACACGTATAAAGTCCTTTTTTGTCGATAGAGTGAAGATTGGATAGTATCAACTTTTTTTCTGTCTTCGGCTGATCTTCTTTTTTTTTGGTAATTTTGAAATTTCTACGTAAAATACATTTTTAAAACCATCTATTATTGAGTGGAATGTTTGCTTCTATCTCCCCATCACTACATTTTTTAGACGCGAGACGCATAAATAATAAAAGTGAACGTATTTTTTTTTTTTTTAAATCATTTTTGTATTTCTTTTTATGGGTCATTTATTTAAATAATGTGTCATAAAAGGAAGGAAAAATGATCTACGGATATAGTAAACTTCCAGCTACAGTAAATCGAAATTTCGGTCCCTCGAAGGGGTTTGACTGCATTTTCACGATCGATGGAAAATGTTGCTTACCTTTTTTAAGAAAAAAATGCTTAATGGCGCTTAATTGTGATGTTCGTTATTTAATAAACATTAAAGGTTCGTAATTTAACCACTTCCCTCCTTTACCAATTTTTTTTTAAACAAATGCAAAAAATCAGCATATATTTTTAATTTATTAATAAATACAAGGAACTGAAAAAAAACATATCACAAAAGTTCCAATTTGAAATTTTAATTTACTATTAGTTTGCTATCCCGAGTTATCTCGATCAAGTGAAGAAAGTAATATATAAATATTAGTTTTATACACAGTTCTGATATTATGATAGTTTCTAAAAGTGACAACTTTACAACCACCAGTGAACTGATGCACCATTTTTTTTTTTTTTTTTTTACTATGTAAAGTCCGCAACCATGGTATCGCACAAAACAGTCCTACAATCTAACAGTTTTATTTCCAAGAAAACGTCTAATCGCAGCAGATATTTTTTTTCTTTCGGCCTAGTAAAAATGAGAGAAGATAAAACGTACTGATAAACTCTGCTACGCCCGAGTTTACTCGGTATAATAAATATTTGCAATGTATGCGTACCCGAGTCAACTCGCGATAATTAGGGAAGCGGTTTTCAAAAACTCTCTTTTAAAATGAAATGTTTCTTTGCCATGCCAATTGTAGTACACAAAAAGCGTGCTCTGTTTCCACCATTCATTAATCTAGTTTTGCGGTAATTGCACTGTTCAATGGGAAGGATTCTTGCAAACTCTGCTGTATTCTGCATAGAAATTTCTTTTATTTCAGTCAACTGAAATCGAACCTATTTTCATGGCGTTTAACAGTCACAGAAATTCTAAACTTGTATTCATTTGTTTTTATTAAAAGGTAAGAATTTACCACCGTAAGTTTGTTCCTGAGGGATCATCCACAAATTGTATAAAATAGTTTAGGTTTTTATTGTAGTCTTATTTTTATACTACATTTGTTGTCAAAATTTTCAGTTCTCTTAAGGTATTTTAGGAACAGTAAAACTCAATGAATTTTAGAGACAAGATTTTTTTTAAAAAAAAAAGAAAGTATGATTAGAGGGCCGTTCACTATTTTAACATTTAGTAAATGCAGTTCTTATGTGATTCAGATTTGTTATTCAAAAATACAGTGAAACACAGCTATAGTGAATGTTCAAGGGACTTAAATGTCTGTTCACTATAATCGAGAGTTCACTACATCTGTACTGCAAACAATTTTAACTCATTTTTCGGAATGGCTTCCTATTATGACACATTATTTAAATGAATGAACCATAAAAAGAAATACATAAATGATTAAAAAAACAATGTGTGTAGTAACAAAAAATGGGTTCACTTTTATTTTTTATGACTCTTCGTCTTTCGTACAAAAATTTAGGGATTGGAAACTGAGATAGAAGAAGCAAACAAGAAAAAATGCTTATGGCTACATTCTACTCAGTAGATAGTTTTAAAAATGTATTTTATGTAGAAATTTCAAAATTACCTAAAAAAAGGGAAAAAAAATCAGTCGAAGACAGAAAAAAGCTCTTAATATCCTCGCTTCTTTTGGTTCACTCTATCCACAAAAAATAACTTTATACGCGTGTATAGAAAGGCAAGGGAGCGAACATTTCGTTCACAGTATCCGGTTGTTCACAATAAACCATGCTCACTATAACGGAGTTTGACTGTAATATAATAATTTTTCTCTTAATCACTTGTTTTAAAAATAATTGAAATTAAAAATTTAGTTATCCCAGATTTGTTAAATACCGTAAATATAGGGACCCAATAATAATTTACTTCCGTTCAAATATCTTTGAAAAAAGATTACTGATCGGTGGTTCAACACACAAGAAATTAAAAAAAGAAAAGAAACTTGAATGGATTGTGATCGGGCTTTCCTTCAACTTATGCTTTACATTCATCAAATCATAATGACACACAAAAAGAAAATAAACAATTGAATTAATAGGAGAGCGCCATTTGTCGACAACCTTCAAAACTAACTGTATTTTCATTTTTTAAACATTTCATTGTTTGTTATTAATTCCAAACTTACAATTTTTAATAAAAATGTAAGTAGACCATTCAGTTATTTACAAACCGGAGCCATTGGATTTTGTTGTTGTTGTTAAGGCTCTGTGAAATAAATGGCTGCAAAAAATTGTAAGCATAAACTAGTGAAGGCCATCTTGGGGACAAAACTTTCCTTTTTCGAGTAACAGCATTTATAGTATGCGATACTCAAATAATGGGTTCGAGAGATGCGTGAAGAAGTATTCGGATGCTGTCACGGCAGAGATACGGAAATAATTTCAATACTTTTGCTGCTAAAATATCACGAACCGGTTATCGTAAATGAAGAGAAAATGGTGATAAAACTCTCTCAAAAAATAAGCCAATCCAAATGAAATTTCAATATGATGTCAAATAAGAGTTGCTAAAAAAATTATGTAAATGAGGGGAGCTGTGAAATCATCTGCCTGAAATTGTATGCTTCATCGCAAGCCTGCGAATTTTACTGTGTTTCCGAAATTAGAAATTTTAGATTAAACTAGGATTTTTTTTATATAACAGTCATTGAAGAGCCGATCGAATTGTTTGGATTCACGACTACTCATGTTCACAGCCTTGTCATGTTAAACCCGATCCAGAAGACAAGGGAACTCCTGGATCAAGTATTGGGTCAAATTTGCCTTCGTGGAGAACTTTTTTGATAGAACTGCCCGCAATTTCGTTACATGGAGTGGAAAACCACGAAAACCTCTCACGGTTAGCTTGACGGCAAAAGGATTCTAATCTATGATTGGTCTACCATTGATGATATTTTACGTCCGTACTGTGGTCGGTGCAAGCCGGATGTGGAATTCATATATAACAGCCATTGCTGGAAACCCGATTCACCTCATTTGGAAGACTATATCCTCTGTGCCATCACGGCTAGTCAGCCAGTTTGTAGCAATGAGCTTCTATCATCATTTTTTCGAAGAACTTCAATGAAGATCTTATTGGAAGGCAAGAAAGAAGTGGATAAAAATTTACAAGGGCACCCAGAAAGCGCCGATATGTGGAAGAATTAGTGCCGGAATATTGGTTTCTTCAAAGCTATTCTTATCACGCCATAGACAGAAACGTTTGAGGTGGGCTCTGCAAATTGTCCACTGGGCGGTCGACCCATGGAGGGTTGATCTTTACACAGATGATTCCAGGTTTAGCCCCCAAAGCGATAATAGACGTCATTTGAATCATTTTTTCCTTTCAATTTATGATAACCAGTGTACTTGAGCGGGATAGCGTGGTTGGTAGGACACTGGGCCCATGTTAAAGAGTTCGTGGGTTCGATCCTTGCCGACCGAAGACTGTAGTAAATGGTGATTGATGCACATTAAATCTGTCAAGTCACTCCAAGTTCACCATGTTCCCATAACAAATCATACCTCTGGGTGTACTGTTCCAGGAGTTTCCTTGTCTTCTGGATTGGTTCAGAATGACAAGGCCACGGAGTTGAACATGAGTAGTCGTCAACCCAAAAATTGGGTCGGCTGTCCAACGGCAGTTATATAATAAAGTGTAATTAGAGGCTCAGGGGCGTTCTCCTTCCAATGAGGTGAACTGGGCTCGAATCCCAGCGATGACAAGTGGATACGAATTCCGGCTGGCTCCGACTACAGTGCTGAAGTTCTCAGTGGTAGATTACTATTAAAGTTAATATGTTATACAAGATAATTTTAAGCGAGCAAACCACTGGGTTTTGATAATATAGTGTTTGATAATGTAGTGTTAAACAGCCATGAAACCACAATAGTGCGCCTTCTTATTCGTATAAAATGAGAACAGAGGTAGAAAAATTGGAGGTTAAAATTAAAATATCTAATACATAATTTAATAGGTAGGTACTTCGTTTACGTCACACAAGAGCTGCACAATGGGCTATTGGCGACAGTGTGGGAAGCATCCTTAAGGATGAGCTATTCCAATTTTGATCCTCTGCAGAACGTATGGCTCCCCGCTTTGGTAGCCCGACGACCGTGCTTTGGTCCCAACGCAAGCTGATCGATGTGGTCACCCACCCTCTTATTGACCGCAGCCAGTAATCTCGTTGTTCTACTGGGAAACGTGTCTTGCACGATCAATCCACTGCGACGCATGATTTTTTATGAATACGTGGTAATTTGTATAGTTAAATAAACTGCCTAAAATTACAATGATATGTTTTATTTCAAATTAAAGAATATTTTTATTTGTTCACTATATTATATTCTGATGAGTGAAAACATTTCTCAGTTGTACTAGATTTCACATAAGGAAATTCAACACAATCTAAAATATCATTATTTTATAACCGTCGCCAATCCAATTTTATGGGATTACTTATGTTCAACTCCGTAGCCTTGTGATTTTGAACTCAGTCCAAGAGACAAAGGAACTCCTTGATCGAGTATTGGGAGAAATTTGCCTTTTTGAAATACGACTTTTTGAGGGAACTAATCCGCATTTGGGTTACGTGGAGAGGAAGACCACGAGAACCTCCCACGGTTAGCCTGACGGCAAACAGACTCTAACCCATGACCCGGCTACCACTGAGGATATTTCACGTCAGCACTGTGGTCGGTGCAAAACGGAAATCGTATCGACTGGGATTAGTACCCGGTTCGCCTCATTGGAAGCTCTGAGCCATCGCTCCTCATAACTATAATTATTGATACTGTATCGATTACGTAAGATTTCAAAAAGTTCATCGTTAGAATCCCCGCTATAGTCAACAAAACAAAAGAACTTTTTTCTGTCTTTATTTTCTTCATATTTTTTAAATTTCTGCTTCAAAATTTCTACCTTTTCATAGATGAAGGTTGACATCTACTCACAACACAGTCCTGTGAATTGCGCTGTCATCGCTCGGTGTATTGTGTAAATTCCAGAAAAATGTAACGTCCCTACTTGGAAATAATACTAAGGCATTTAATTTGAAAAGATTGCTTTTGGAAAAAGCGTAGTTTATGATCCTTTTGCCTCTATACCCTTTAATCGATACATGTTTCCAGTTCAGCGTGCAGATTCAGAAGACAATAAAACGATTTTCTCAAAGATTGAATTTACTATTTCTCATATAAAAAGAAAGTATTTAAACCAGCGTTTTTATTTTAGATTTGAAAAGCTTGACATTCGAAAATAAAATTTGAAACTGCTTAGAAAATTTAAGCGCAACATTTGGCCTTGAAACATTTCATAAAATTATCAACAAATAAGATTGAAAAAAGAGTTATGTTAAATGTTTTAATACACTGTAAGAAAATCGATAAAAATAATAATTTGTTTTTAATTTTACTTTAAACAACTATTATAAAAAAAAAATTTTTAAAGTGAATTCTTACTGAGGTCAAAAAGAAAATTTTTATTTTAGTTACATTTTATTAAATAATTAAAATATTTTCGCCCATATAAAACTATGATTAATGAATTAAGTTTAATGAATGAATTAATATTTGAAAAAACTGTATTATCATCCATTAACAGTTTAAAAAAAAAATGTATTTGAATAAAAAGTATTTTATAAACGATTTAAACAAGATCTATAAATATGGAGAGTATGTGAGTGGGAATTGAAACGCGGTGTCAGACAACAATAAAAGTTTAAATTGGGTGACGCGGACCACACGTGCTACCACGTCATGTTCTTTATTGAATGTATCTGACACAGCGAATATAAAATAATTATGTGCCGAATAAACTATTTTTTTGATGTTCAGCTGTAAGTTAGAAATTATCACTGATTTTATCTTTAAAATAGGTGAATAATTGAAGCACTTATAATAAAATTTAAAAGAATGATTAACGCTTAACCCATCAGAAAATTCCATTTCATCTTTCGCTCATCCTTATTTAATGAATGAATTTATATTTGGAAAAAAATTTATTAACATCGAGTGTCATTCACTAAAAGTTTTTAAAAAAATAGTTTTAACTTGAGTGGATGAATAAAAAGTATTTTAATAACGATTGAAAATGTGAACAAGTGACAAGGAGAGTATGAACTAATAGTAGGAATTGAAAAAAAATCAGTATAGCAGATCTTGAGAAATATTTGTCCATTTTAACGTAGGCTTTCATTACTCATTGATGTTTTTTTAAAAATATATTTAACCCTCTATAATCTGTCCAAAAAATGAGTATATTTAAGAACCACTTCTTTTTAATGTCATATTTAAGGATTGCTATCATCAATCATCCCTATTATAGTCTCAAAATGGCGAGGATTGACCTTAAAATGAGATTGATTTAATCGGACGAATGGTTAAAAGTGTCACCCATTCAATGGGTTTTGAAGTCAGTAAGACATTTCATTATTGTTTGAATCGATTACAGGTTCAGGAAGTGACAGGTGACTGAATCTCTGAAGATGCAAATTACCAATTTACTGCCTGTAATATGATTTTATTCTTCCTCTTGTGATTGACACGTCATATCAGTCACTCATCCACTCTTGATTACTTTTGTAACTTCATTTTGTTGCTAAAGACAGGAAAATAGTCAACTGCTGAACACACATACTATTTTTTCTACTTTAACCATTCATATTTAAATGCGTGTAAAATAAAATGAAGTCTCTCTTAACTTCATTTGTTCTAAAATATGAAAAACGGCTGCCGAGAGAATCCTAAAATTCATTTGAAATTTTCGATCAGTTTTTTTATTTTTTATTTTATAATCGTCGTTGAACTTTTTGTGTTTACGAATACTCATTGTTCAACTCATTGTCATTTTGAATCCGGAAGACTCAAGTATTGGGAGAATTTTTTTTGATACAACTAACCAGTATTTGCGTTACATGGAGAGGAAAACCAACCCACGGTTAGCCTTACGGCAAGGGGACCCGTCTAACACTGAGAATATTTCATGTCAACACCGTGGTCGGTGCAAGCCGGAATTCGTATCGACCAGCAGGCTTCGAAACCGGTTCACCTCATTGGAAGGCGAACGCTCTATATCCCCTGAGCCATCGCGGCTCAAACAGTAGAGTGACACTATACTGACGTAAAACAAACAAACAAAAATCAACGTCACGTGGCGAGAAATTCATAATTGAGGTGTTGATAGGTTTGGCCTTTTTGTATGATAAGCTAAATATTTATTTTTTTTAATCAATTTTCTGAAACTCTTTTTTAGTGCATGGAAAAGAAAAGATTGGTGAAGTCGTTTTTTAAATTGCACGACAAAATCAGACGTTTGACATAGACTTTGAACGCTATTTTCGACTTAAAAAGTATTTGTACTGTCACGTGTAAAGTACCAGTACTTGTCTTATTTTCACTACTGAGGTACATATGTATCACTTAAATGGAATATCAGCAAAAATATTCATGTGTGTTCTTTAAAAAACTTAATTCAAATAAAAGATGGGAAATAAAGTATAGATAAGAGAAGTAGTGTTGAAAAATAATACTGTTGAATCTAAAATGTTATGGATCTCTTCCAATAAAAAATATTTGATTTTGATAAGAGACCATCAGTAACTACACATTTCCAGTTTGCTATTAAAAAAATGCTCTAAATTTTATTTTTATTTAAATGAAAGATTGAAAAATATCTCAACAGTCAAGTATGCCACCAGTTTTAAATACAGTCCATGCCCAAATTATTAGACGCATTCTATGAAAAATCTTAATTATACAGGTGATACACTATACAGCTTCATTGTTTTTACACGACTGTTTGCACTTGTTCACGTTCATCTACGAATGGATTAAATGAGACGATATATAATATAAATTCGACGATTGCATAAATTAGACGATAATATCAATATAGAATATTTAATAAATTAGGTATTATATTAGTATGTTATAATAATTGGATCAAATTATTAGACCCACTGTAGTTTTTTAATAATGGCATGTTTTGCACGAGTTTATAGGCAATACTTTTATATTTAGCTATACATGTAAAGGGTTTTTATTCAAGAAATTTTTTATATTCTTCGTATTTGTATTTATTTTGAACGTATTGCATTACAATGCTGACCCATTGATACACGAACGTAAAAAAGTACAAACTGGTTTCAGACCCGTAAAAACAATAAAGCTGTATCACCTGATAATTAAGATTTCACATAGAATCTTAGAGTGCGTCTAATAATTTCGCCACGGACTCTACACATTTCCAGTTTGCTATTAAAAAATGCTTTTTTATTCAAATAAAAGATAGTAAAAAAAATTATACAGTCCACCCTCTAAAATGTTCTTTTGTAAGAGAGATTTTGAGTGATATCCAACACCATTTTTATCGACTCCTGATTACAGTTCATCGACTGTTGGACTCTCAGCTCCATTTTCAGTTGAAACATCTCCTTTCGAAAAGAAAATCTTCTTTCATTAAATGAGAATTCTTTCAGTGTGTTTCTAGGTTAAGACCACGCGTGGGTCACAGATTATTTGACCCGGATTCGTACCCCTCTGTTATTTTTTTCATTCTGACAAACTTTTTTGATATGTGTGCTCAAATTTTCACCCTCTTTTATGGTAATTGAAAATAGTTTGGTTTTGAATACATCGCGAACACAACGGAACGAGTCAATCAGTAAAGCAGTTTAAATGCAGTGTGAATCATTTAGGAACTGCAAAAATAGTAGTACCAATCACTTAGGTACTACAATGAATCCGTTTCTTCGCAAGATTTAACTTTTAAGGTGGAAGAACACTAAACATACCAACACTTAATATATACCTATTTCTTCCATAGCCGGTCAAATTACCGGACTTTATGTTTCTTGATTGAATGTATGAAATATAAATGTTAGGAAGGAAATAAACTGAAAAAAAAAATTATTATAATTAGACAAAAATGTATATTGCCCATTTTTATGTATTACAAACACAAATAATGAGAACTTTTAAATCAACGCATTTTTTACATATACCGGGTGTTTCCATTGTACATTTAACGCAAACATATTTCTTCTAATTATTATTATTTCTAATTATTATTATTTCTTCTTATTATTATTTCTTATAATTATTCTTATCATTATATGAATTATAATTAAAATTATCCTTATATTATTTATTATTATTTCTTCTAAAGACTTGTGCTGTCTTGATTGTTTCGACATTTTTCTGGGTAAAAACTAACAGTTAGTTAGAAATGAAGTAAAGCTATCAATATAAAATATAAGCTACTTACCAAAACATTTAGTTTCTGACACAAAAATGACAATCTAAATTTTTAAGCATTTTCTTGAAATTTGAATTCACAGTTATTCTGATTGAACTCACTACGCAATAGTCTTTACAGAAATGTACAACTCATCGAATGCAACACGCATGACATCGTCATTTCTGATCCCATTACCTTATAAAGCAATAAATTGTTCTCCCGGTCAAATGACCGGTTGCGGTAGAAATAGCTATACGACACGTATTATTTGAAACAAACAAAATAAACATAAAATAAAAAATGGAATATTAACTGTATATGATTGTAAGAAAAAGTCATGAAGTCAAATGTGCAGAAACAGTAAGATGATAAGAGCATTTTCGATGCCTAAGTTCTTAAATGGTCATTTGACCGGTTATGGCATGTTCAGTGTTAAACAAAGATATTTTTAGATCCCTTTCTAAATTCTTCTAGAAGAAATGTCTAATCAAGTGTATTGAATCACTAATAAATTATTCTTTATTCCGTAATAATGTAATTTTAATACTAATTAGGAATAGATTCTATTCGCTATGGTATGAAAAATCCCTAGAATAAAATAAATAAATAGCATACAATTGTCTTGTTTTAGATATTTTATAATCGTCGAAATTTGATTAGGAAAAATGTTGAAAAGTTCCTTAAATTTTGAAAAAATATTGTTCAAAACTTGAAAACCACGTCCTTCAATTACCTCTTTGAAAGCGCTGATTGTAGAATTGTCTCGGTGTAATTTTGTAAATATTAATAATTTAAAACTACACCTGCTGTGAAGCCTAATCGGTCGGTAATTTTTCACTTCATTTATAACAAGAACCCTAAAATAGCTATAAATGTCCCCCTCTAATGGTCAGACGAAATCTGTCCATTTTATTGACATCCATCATGCCGTATGCTTTTTTCTGATTGTCATCTAGCTGCGAAAATTTATATTTTTGCTGACATTAAGCTAAATTTACGCAATTAGGATGGCTCAATCAGGAACCCGTATTTTTGTACACACAATCGTATTTTGCGAAATGTAAAAATACAGGCTTTTGATTGGCCAAATGTGTCTATCGTTATTGCGAAAATTTAGCTGAATTCCGCCATAGAAAGCCACGGATTTACGAAATATAGATCGTGTTCAAACGATCTATTCGATTTGGGGGCCTACTCTAATGCCGGGTATAAAATGTATGCCCCTGCTTTAGTCAGGCTCTGACCTTGTCATTCACTTGACTCGAGTGATCTTTTGTGTAAAGTAAATCTGCTTCAGTAAAATCGTGAATTAAGATAATCAAAAATAATTTTAAAAATTTTATCTCACCAAAACAAACATTTCTTTGATGGCAGGAATTGTTGGGTAGGTTAGAAAAGACCCAAAGGGAAGAGGCCTCTCTCTTTGTAGGAGAGGGGGAGGGAGGGAATAGTACAGTTGTAGTGTACGTGATTGTACTCTCTAAGTAGTAGAGAGAGGGAAAAGAAACAATTTTGTATCCGGGAGCTACGAAATCTACTTCCTGCCTTTTTTTGATCCCAGGGAAGGACCAGAAAAAGATGTTGAAAGGTCAAACGCCGAATTTCTTGCCAGACTAGGTTTTTACTCGAAAGATTGCTGACCGAAAGGCATTTTCAACAAAACCTCTCACAAAAATTTTATATGCCGGCCCAGAAATAAGAAAATTTTCATTTTATTGAAGCATAAAAGCGAAATTCAGAAAAAAAATAATGATGCTTGGCTAAGGTCAGTACATCGAATGTTTTTTTTTTAACATATCAAACAGAAGTTTTTAATGAATTATATTCAATTGTTAATTTGTTACTGTTATGAGTGACTATTCATACGTTTTGATCATCCACTGCACTTAATACTCATTATAATAATGGCGCACTTACGATTTATTTTTTTTTTTAAAGCGAATTGGCTTCTTAGGAAAGCAAAAATAAAAATACTTGTTTTTGTAGGTCTGGGGGAAAGTTCTGTCATCTACATTTAATTGCGTTCCTATTGCTGTCTGTAATGGAATCAAAATTACTTACACTCCAAATTATTAGACGCACTCTAAGATTCTATGTAAAATCTTAATGATCAGGTGATGCAGCGTTATTATTTTTACGAGACTGTTTGCATTTGTTTACGTTCGTGTATTAATGGGTTAAATGAGACGATATATAACATAAATTTGAAGTTTGGATAAATGATACGATATATTATATAAATATAGAATATTTATTATATCAAGCATTACATTAGTATATTGTAATAATTAGACCCAATTATGAGACGCACTGTAGTTTTTTAATAATTGCATGATTTGCACTCGTTTATATTTAAACATGCTAGTATTCGGGAGATTTTTTATAGACTTATTATTTGTATTTATTTTTAATGTTAACCAATTGGTACAGGAGAGTAAACAAACAGTGTAACCGGTTTCATCCGAACAGTATCACGTGATTAATGAAGATTTCACATATAGAATCTTTGAGAATAATATGGACTTTACATTCAGAGATATAATTTTATTTACAAATAAAATCTTTAATTTGTTATATAGAAGAATATTTCACTTCTGGCGGTAACATATTATGACTATGTAAAACAGTGGAATAGGTTCAAGGGGATGAATTACCAAGAACAAATAAGAATGCAGTTGTACAGGTATTTTAGCAAACTGCACTTTAATGAGGATGCTTGCACCAGTTTTTGTTAAACCCTTTGTTATGCAATATATTGGAACCACCTGATTTCATCTGGTACAAGAACCGGAAAAGCAATATAAATAAGAAATTTTTAATAATTTGCCCGATGCTGAGAGGGTTTAATTGCAAGCAATAGTCCTATAATAATTAACGATAATGACAATAATATAATTAATAACATTAAATATGTATATTATATAATAATAATAATTATAATAAAATTGCTCATAATTCTAAAATATTTTCCTTTCAGATTTTTTAAAAAAATTTAGATATTAAATTTTTTAAAGATATTTTAAAGATTTCGTGCTTTTATTCGATATCCAGAAGGTTTATGGAACGCTAAAATAATGTTTAGATTATTTTAAGGCCCATTTGCTGTCACTAAGTAACCTCACGTAAAGTGATAACTTTGTGACTCAAAAAACTCCTTCTTTCAAATTTTCCTTATAGTAAATTTTTAAAATTAGAATTGTGATTGTGCAGATATATTTTGGAGTTTGTTAGCTGAAAACTTCCATAAAAAACATCCCATCAAAAAGAAAAAAAAAAAATAAAAAAAAAAAAAAAAAAAAGAAGAAGATTTAATATAACCTAAACTGGTTTCTTTGATTTTGAACCTCATGTTTCGTAAACATGTTTTTATTAACCGAAATATATTTTTTAACCGACTTTTTTATGGTTTTTATTCCATTTGAAAGTGCTGGGAGATAAAAAAAAAGCTATCGAACACAATTTTTAAATTAATATGATAATTTTAAATATTTTCTAAGTAAAATATTCCCTCTTCTGCCCTCTAAATTTTATTCAGAGAATAATAAAATTTTTCAATCTAAATAAAAATCTTTTTTTTAAGTCTTTTTTTTTTATCAAACTATTTTTTATCTTCTTGGGAAACTTTTTAATTGTGGAATAAATTTGATTTTAGAATAATTGTGTTCCTTAGTTATGCATTTGGAAATATACCTAGTCACAGTTCCGATCAAGCGATACTTGAAAGTGTTCTATTGTATCTAGTTCTCTTGCAAAAATTGCTGCCTTGTTTCGTAGCTAGAAATGAAGAATATGCATTTTTATATGGCTTCTATTGGCCATGACAGAGAAACCTAATTTTACCATTTCCCAGGGCCCGACTTAGCCTAATTGGGGCCCGGGGCAAAAATCTCTTTGGGGGTATTCACTATTTCAGTAATGAAGAACCTAACTTTATGGAGATATTTAAATTTTCCCCCTCATTAAAAATAACAAGTAAAATGACTGGAACCTAAAATAGCTATAAAGTCCACCCCCCTCCAATGGTCAGACGAAATATCATTCGGTCCTTGTTATTGATTTTTTTACAATTCTATGTCCATCATGCTAAATGTAGTTTTCTGATTGTTAACTTTCTCATCTAGCTGTGAAAAAATTCATATCCTTGCTGACATTAGGGCAGAATTCAGCAAAAATTTATAATTACGATGGCTCAATTAAGCCAATCAGAAGCCTGTATTTTTGTAAGCATATTGCATTTTGCGAAATGTAAAAATACAGGCTTTTGATGGGTCAAATTTGTCTATCATAGTTGTGAAATTTAAGCTGCATTCTGCCTTAGAGAGCCATGGATTTACGAAATATAGATTGTGTTTATACGATAGATTAATGAAGAAGCTAACATAAAACTGACGGATTTTACACTGTACTGATATTTTGTTTTAAAAAAAATTCATTAAAGAAGGAAATGTAATATAAACTCTCCGGTTTGGGGGCCCCCTTATATGTGGGGGCCCGGGGCGGCTGCCCCGTATGCCCCTGCCTTAGTCAGGCTCTGCCATTTCCATAATTGAACCTATTAAAATAGCAACAATTCTTTGTTGGCATTAAACACCTGTTTCCAACTGAAATAGTTTTCTATTAATGGGAACATCGAATGTTTTTAAGAATGTCTGCATCTCACCTCGAGTGATGTGTTCCTTTCTTCGCCCCACCTGAACAACCTTCCATTAAAAACATTCCCAAGTTTACAGCGAATCGGAAAACAAATCACTTCCTCTCGAGATGCTGTTGGCGATCGAATGAAACATTCGAACACCAAACGATTATTTAGGGTGCGTGCCGATTTACATCAAATTGTTGGATCTTCATGAAAGGTATACTTGCTTCAAATGACGTCATAAAGATGAAACTCTACTTTTTATTTTCTTCTTTTCGCTTAACCTACTTTGAGAAGGCCTATCATCAAGAAAACGTTCCATTGCTCAGACGATGGCCGCGTTTTTTCAAGATAGGTAATTCGGCAATTGTAAAAGAAGGTTAGAAAGCTCTTCAAAAGTGTATTTTTTATCTGGATTTAAACAACATTCAGCTGTCTCATGGATTATCGGGGCAAATGGAGAAAATGTAGAGATTTATGGATGTTTATTTAATTGGATATCCTTTGTGGGAGCATGTGAGTATCATTCTCTTCAAATATATTTTTAAATTTTTGCATCTTTTAAATTAAAATTATTTCAACAAGTTATTCACTCGAAAATTTCAATCATTCAATTTCACAATTCAGTTCAACTATTATTCTAACAAAATCACCTAAAAAATTTCATTCAAACGATTTCCCCCTACTATAACAAATATTTCAACTGACCAGAAAATTACAGTGTTATTTACATATATTTTAAAATCTTTTAATTGCACTTGTTTATTTAACCACTTCTCTGTATCCCGAGTTAACTCGGGTATATTATTGCCCCGAGACTATTTACTGTCCCGAGAAAACTCGGGCGTAGCAGAATTTGTGAGTACGTTTTATTTAATCACGTTTTTATAGGGTCGGAAGCAAAAAATAAAGTAAAATAAAATTTCCAAATTTTTTTTTTTGAGTTTTGGATTGTGGGAATGCTTTGTGAGGTTACATAGAAAGAAAAGTTTTAAAACATCTTTTCATTTGCCCGAAATGTTCCTTGTATGTTGATTTCTTGCTCAAAAAACAAATTGGTATTATAACAATTCAATCAAACCATTCATTCAAAAAACAATTAAATTCAACAACAACTCTATTTAGAAAACAAATTCAATAAAACGTCTTGACGCATCAATTTAAATAATTCCTTCAATTATAAAACACTCCAGCAAATTATATAGTGTATATTTAAAAATTCGCTTTTTAATGAAGCCTGCACCTGTTGAATTAAGATTCCAACAGTTCGGTTCAATAATTTAGTCAAAAATTCAAATAACTATTCAATTTAACGACTCATTCTATTACAACATCTCAATTAAATTAAAATCATTCAGGCAGTCAAATAAAAATATTCTAATCTTTAAACCGGCGTCCAACAAACTTCTTAGTTTATTTTGAAATTCTCTTTTAATGAATCTGTTGAACTAAAACCATTTCAATCCCCCCCCCCCCGACGTCTAAAGATTTATCAGAGAATTTTCCCAATCAACAGAATAAAATTGTTCAGCCGCGATGGCTCATGGGATCGCCTTTTAATGAGGTGAACCGGGGTTCGGCGATGGCTGGTCGATATGAATTCCGCATCCACCGACCACAGTGCTGAGGTGAAATATCCTCAGTCGTAGACGGATCTTGGGTGAGAGTCCCGTCAGGCTAACCGTGAGAGGTTTTCGTGTTTTTACTGTCCATGTAAAGCAAATGCTAGTGATCCTCCGCGAAAGCAAATTTCTCCTTCTACTCTATCCAGACTTGTCTTCTGGATTGGGTTTAAAAGGCCACGGAGTTGAATATTATTAGTCGTAAACCCAAAAAATGAGGTCGGCTATTCAAGGAGGGTTATAAAAAAAAAATGCATATTATCTATTTAATTTATTTCAAATCGAAAAACCAATGCAATATTGAATGTCATTAAAGCAACTATTCATTTCGAAACTTTTTAATGTTATTAATTTAGGGATTCAGTCATTAGAGCAAATATTAATTTTGTATAGGGTCGCACAAAAACATCTTTTTCAACGGAATTTTTAATAACTATTTTGATAGTTTTTCATTCACCAGAAACAAAATGTCCCTACATTTAAATAACATTACTTAGCAAATAAGTATTTGATTTTGTACAGTTCGAATAAAAAAGATCTGAATAACTTTCGTTCTAATGATGGGATTTTCACGTGTCAATCTTAATGGTTTCTGGGGTGGCCTCAAATATCACAATTATTAATTAAGTTACGAAATCAGACGCAAAAACCTCTAAATAAACACAGTTTTTTTTTTTTTTTTTACCTATTTGGATTCTTGACGTTCAAAATATATAAAAAGACCTCATTTTTAGGTGTTATTTAAAAATTGATTAAAAGTTTCAAATGATTTATGGATTTCAGAACATTTTTGCGTCATCAAATTTGTTTTCAACGCTCCAGTAACAATTCAACATTAATTTATAACATCTAAAAGAGTTTTATATCTGTGACATTTCTTTCACTATATGTTACAATGAATGCCATTTTTTTTCTTTTTACTTCACTTAAACAGCCTTATTTATTTAGACACGCTTTAATTTATTCAGACAATTTTTTTTTTCTCAAACAAAATCAAAAATTCTTTTTTTAAGAGACTTAAACTTTCTTTCTTTCTATACACATGTATACGAAGTTTTAATCCACGTTTTTTTCTATTGTTTTCAATTCGTTTAATTAGTTCCTAATTTAAAACTGCCCGAATTGATATGTTTAATCTCGTGTACGTACAGAAAACATCGAAATTATATTCATTATTTCATATATTAATAAATAATCTATAAAAATATGAAGTTTAAATTGATGACATTTAGTTGATTATTCAATTAAAGTTAATACGTGGTCATCTCCATGCGAATACAGTCAAACCTTGCTATAGTAAACGTGGTTTATAATGAACTCATATACTGAAGAACGAAATGTTCGCTTCCGTGACTTGCTATACATATATAATATATATTTTTTCTGGATAGAGTGAACCAAAAAAAGAGAGAAAATTGGATATAATGAATTTTTTTCTGTTTTTAACTAATTTTTTAAATTTATTTTTTGTTGATGTTGGTAATTTTGAAATTTCAACATAAAATACATATACCGATTTTTAAAACCATCTATTGAAAGGAATGTAGCCGTAAGCATTTATTCTTTTTTGCTTCTTCTATCTCAGTTTCCCCTCCGTAAATTAAGGCCATCCATCAAGTAATAAAAGTGAACACATTTTTTGTTACTAGATATTGTTTATTAACCATTTCTGTATTTCTTTTTATGGGTCATTTATTTAAATAATGTGTCATGAAAGGGAGCTTTTCGGAAAAATGAGTTAAAATTGTTTGGATATAGTGAACTGAAATTTTGGTCCCTTGAAGGTTCGCTATAGCGGGATTTAACTGTACTTATAATTCTTACTTTAATTTTAAAAAATGGCATCATATCAAAGATGTTTATGTATTTAGATTATTTGGATAAACTTTTTTTGAGACATTTTGACTTGCAAAGATTAGAAAACTGTGATCTAAATCATTAATCTAAAAATTCACATAACAAAATTATTTAAACTATTAAGTTCAACAACAACTCAATTAAATTCAACACATTCCAATATTTAAATCTAAATGATTCCTTCGATTGAAAACATTCCAGCAAAAGTTCTTTGAATATTTTAAATTTCGCTTTTAAAACTTTAAAGTGGTTTTGTTAAAATTTTATTCTTCTTAAATATTCTATTCTTCTTTGCAAAAATTTTATTCGTCAAATGTTTCGTAAAGACCTCGAGAACCTCCCACCGTTAGCCTGACGGTAAAAAGACTCTAATACATGATCTGTCTACCATTCAAGATATTTTACGTCAGCACTGTGGTCGTTTCAAGCAGGAGGCGGATTTCGGATCGCCAGACATCGTTGGGAATCGAACCTGGTTCAGCTCATTGGGAACGCTCTATCCCCTGAGCCACCACGACTCTATCTCGATGTATTTTATTAAAATTGGATCGTCTGTTCAGCGAGAACAGCCGACCCAATTTTGGGTTTATGATAACTAATGTTCAACTCTTGTCATTTTGAACTCAATCCAGAAGACAAGGAAACTACAGGATCAATACCCCCAAAGGTATGATTTGTTATGGGAACATGGAGGGCTTTTTGACCAGACTGATTTAACGTGCGTCGGCCATCATTTAATACATGGGAATCCTTCGACCCTCGGGGATGACCTTTTTGACCCATGACCTTTTGTACATGGGCCCAGTGCTTGCTTTACCAACCAGTGCTTGCATAACCATCGGTGAACAGTCCACCCAATTTTTAGGGTTTACAGTTCAACTCCTGTCATTTTGAACCCAATACAACTCCTGGATCAAGTATTGGGAGACATTTTAAATTCGCGGAGAACTTTTTTGATGGAACTAACCCGCATTTGCGTTACATGGAGAGGAAGACTACGAGAACCTTCCACGGTTAGCCAGACGGCAAAGGGACTCTAACCCATGATCCGTCTACCACTGAGGATATTTTACGTCAGCGCTGTGGTCGGTGCAAGCTGGGTGCGGAATTCATGTTGATCAGCCATCGCTGGTACGAACCTGGCTCACCTCAAAAAACATCGAACCTGTTATATTATTTCGCAAATTTCGCAAAATTAACCTATTTTTTAAATTTCATTAATAAATACAAGGAACTAATACAAAACATAATACACAAGTTCTAAGTTGACATTTTAATTTTTTTATGCGTAAAAAAAAAATTAATGGACCGTCCATCCAAAATGATCTCGGGAAAATGAAAAAAATTTAAATATTAGTCTTTGTATAGGTTCACATCTTCTTCATCTGAAAAATCATCTTCATTGCTTTCGCTCGCGTATTCCATTTTTTTACTCTTTTTTTTTTCAATGTAAATTCAGCAACCATCGTAGATCACATCTGCAGTCCAACGAACAGCAAAACTCCCAAACAAAACTTCCAGTCAGACCGAATAAAAGCGTGATAAGACAAAACGTATTGACGAATTCTGCTATGCCCGAGATGACTCGGGATAATAAATATTTGCAATCTATACATACCCGAGTTAAATCGGGATAATCAAGGAAGCGATTAAATATCATCAAATTTTTGTGCATTCCTTCATTTTCTTTTTAACTTCCTAAAATTTTAGTAAAATTAATTAGACTATAAATATGATTCTTTTTTATTTTATTTCACTTTTTTAAAGACAAAACACACACAACAAATAAACTAGAGTAACAGAGGTGTATAGAATAAGAAAAAACAAAACATTACAACATAATAAAACATTTAAACTTCGATTTTTTAGAAAAAAGCAGTGAAAGACATATTCAAAATACCATTGTCACAAGCATGTTCGTTAAACGTGTCGTAACATCTGCATGAAGAAAAAAATGCAATTATATTTACAAAATGAGTTTCTTATTTCATTCAGCGTGATTATTTACATAAAAAGGGAATCCTATTTAAAATACCAAAGCAATGAATCATTTCATTTAGAATTTACGAAATAAGAGCCGACATTCTACATTCAACTACATTCCATACTTTGAAAGGTCGAAAGAGTATTAAAATGTTGCTTATTTGTTTTACAATGTAGAAAAATATTTCGCACTCATTCACTTTTTATTATTTTAAAGAGAAATTTTCGATTGTTTTGTACAAAAATACTATATCTTTATTATATCTATATACACTGAGTGGCCAAATTATTATGACCACCTCAGAGTTTTATGCAAATGAGTTATTGCGTCACAGCGCTGCCGCTAGAGGGCAAGATAACTATAACACGGGAATACTGGACAAATGAGTCATCAGTTATACTGTGTTGCTTACTCAGATATGCGAAAGAAAAGAGATTTAACTGAATTTCAACGTGGAATGATTTTGGGTGCGAGATGTGTCGGAACGAGTATCAGCAAAACGGCTGGGTACTGAATGCTCGATCAGAGAGAAGGCTGGCCAGGGTTGTGCAGCGCAACAGGAGAGCAACAGTGCGACAAATTGCAAGTGATCTTAATCAAGGAGCAACTGTGAACGTCTCTGAACGGACTGTTCGACGCACATTGCGCCGTATAGGGTATAGGCCAACAGCGTACTGAAGGGGTGGTCATAATAATTTGGCCACTCAGTGTATTTCTTCTTTTAAATTTTTCTTCCTCTTTTGCCTCACATTCTCAATTGATTTGTCTGTATGATATATATCTATAAAGATTAGCATTCATTGATTTTTTCTAAGCAATCATCCAAGCATATATTTTGTTGTAACCAAATGTATTACGATCGAAATTTTAAAAAGATAATCAGCTGAAGCGGAAGAAAAATTTTCTTTCTAATATTCAACAACAGTAACTAAACAGTAACAAAACTATATATTTGCTAAAAATTTTAAAAAAATTAGACACGCAATGGAAACAATTTTTTACGTTAACTATTTGTTTGATGGTATTTGTAATTTCTGGAAGATTCTGCTAATAAATATCTGGGATGAAGCATTCGCCTTCCAATGAGGTGACACGGGTTCGATCCCTGCGATGGCTGGTCGAAACGAAATCCGCATCCGGCTTGCACCGACCACAGTGTTGACGTGAAATATCCTCAGTGGTAGACGGAGCTTGGGTTAGACTCCCCTTGCCTTCAGGCTAACCGTGTGAGGTTCTTTTGGGGTCTTACTCTATCCATGTGGGTTAGTTCCATCAGAAAGAAGACAAATTTATCCCAATACATGATCCAGGAGTTCCCTTGTCTTCTAAATTAGGTTGAAAATGACAAGGCTACGTCGTTGAACATAAGTAGTCGTAAACCCAAAATTCAACGACGGTTAGAGAAATGAAAACCAGGGTACAGGAAAACAAGTGTAATAACAGATTTTACTGAAGGTTGAAAGTAATACATTAAAATTGGTCTTAACGTAACAAACTGTATATTAATTGACTACCTTATTTTTTTTGCCAACATATTTTTGACTCACTTCCTAACCAGATGTTCTCTGGAACTATTTATACGAATTAAAAACTTCTTGTACACGATTCTCCAAACATCTAAATTTTTCTTCAAATGAACTTCATTCCATTGCGTGTACTTCCCTTGAAAATCAAGTGGTTTCCTTATAATCCCTGATGACGACGGAAGTACCTTGTCACTGATGATGAAAAAGATGTTATAATAGTTTTTAAGAGGATTAAAATTCTTTCAATAATTCCGGGATAAATCATGCATTCAGTGTCTCTACTCAGTATGAAATATTAGGAATAAAATTACAGAAAGATTTATTCTTTTTTTAAACTTTTATGAGTATTACGGTGATTTGAATTCTTATTAACTCTCACTAAAAATGTGTAACAGTTCTATTTTTGTGTCAAAAAAAGCTGTTTGGAATCAGACAAAAATCACAAATATTTTTTTAAAAAAAACATTTCTCCATTTTGTAATAATCATTCAAAATAGGACATAAGATATTCAAATAATTATTTCTGTCTTAAAAACGTTAATAAATCACAGCTAAATAATTTCCATCCACAATGTCTTAAAACAACCCCTGAAAATATAGTGTTCAAATAAATTATAAAGTCATAACAAAAACAGCAAGGGATCGCCTTTCAATGAGGTAACCCAGGTTCGAATCTCAGCGATAACTACTTGATACAACTTCTTCTTTTGGTTCACACCGGCTGAAGTAAAAATAATCTCAATCCTCAGTGGCAGACTAAACGTGGGTTCGAATCCCCTTACCGTGGGGCTAACTAAGAGAGAGTTTCGTGGTTTTCCTCTCCATGTAACGCAAATGTTGGTTAGTTCCATCCAAAAACTCCTCCACGAGTACTCGTTTGTCTCAGTGTTCGGTCCAAGGTCTTCTGATTCAAAATTATAAAGCAATAGATTTTGACATTGGTAGTCGTTCACTCAAAAATGGATGGGGTGTTCAACACCATTTTAAAATAAAATAAAATCCATTTAAAACTAATCACAGAAATATCGATAACATATTGTACATCCTAGTCATTTAAAAACAAATCAAAAATGAATCAGAATTCTAACTGAATAATTCATTTCATTGAAGAGTTTTAGTTCACTGAAGATTACAGTCTTAATTCTTCTTCCAAAGAACTGCAGCTTGTCGTAGGGCGAGACTGTTAGTGAGACAAATAGTTTCTGCTCGTATCCACAGCATGTTTCCTATAATCTGCCTTTACGGTTAATTAATATTTGTTAAAAAAATGTGCTAATTATTTTAAAAAATGCTCTGTAAAATATACAGAAAACTGCTTTAAATAAAAGAAGAATATGCAATTAAAACTAAAATGTTCGATTCCTTAGTGGTCACGGCCTCTTCCTATAGGTATAGTTCGAAAAATAGAACATTCGTCTACTGAAATTGTATTAAATTATAATAATAATTTCAATTCGAATAAATTTCACTTAAATTATTTTAAATTTTATTTTAATTTAAAGCCATATTGGAATGGGACTTCATCTATATATAAATATATATATATATATATATATATATATATATATATATATATATATATATAATATTAATTTAACATCTGTAGGCAACGAGGACCTTAGTAATTACAATTAACAGCTAAAATAACACTATTTTCCTTTTAATTTCGCAAGAATTAAAATTTAATAATTTCTACCATTGTGCATGTGTCGACTTTTGCGTTATCAAATTTCGAAAATTTTACGTGTTCTGAAAATCGAGTTAAAAAGCAAAACAAAAATTTTCCACATAATTTTCGAGACATTTAATTTTCAAAATATTATTTTAAAATTGCAACTTTGGTTCTGGAGAAATAATTGTTCTCAAAAAATGTTTACAATGATTTAGGTTTCTTTACAAATACGATTTTAATAATTTTTTTTAAATAATGAAAAAATTATTTTTTCATTCATTGTACTAATAATATATAGTTTGCTATATTATGTCTTAAAAAAACTCTCCACACTTATGTATCCATCATGGAAACTTAGGGCCTGACTAAGGTAGGGGCATACGGGGCAGTTGCCCCGGGGCCCCACATCAGAATGGACCCTCAAATCGAATATAAAGTTTATTTTACGTTTAATGAACATTTTTTAAACAAAATATCAGTACAGTGTAAAATCCGTCAGTTTTATGTTAGCTTCTTCATTAATCTATCATATGAACACAGAAAAATCTTTATTTGGTAAATCCATGGCTTTCAAGGGCGGAATTCAGCTAAATTTTTGCAATGACGGTGGACAAATTTGGCCAATCAAAAGCCTGAAGCAAAATTTAAATACATCCATAAAGTTTTGAAACAAAGTAGTGAAACAAAGGGGGTGAAACATTACTGAAGTAGTGAAACAAAGGGGCCACCAAAATAAGTTTTTGCCCCGGGTCCCAATTAAGCCCTGTAGAAACTAATCCTCTGAACTTGTGATGTCTAAAGAAAAAAGATTGCTTACTAATTTATGAATAATTTTTAAAACATATTACTATTTATGAGTTAAAAAAGTTAATTAACTAAAACAAACTAAGTTTAACTAATTAAATATTATAGTGAATAAAGTACAATGTAAGCGTTCGTAATTTTCAACTGATGATTGTCGTTTTAAATTTTATGAATGTTCTTAAAACATTAGTTATTTTATGTGTATTTTAGTTTATGTGTACTTTTTAAAATGAAGCTCCAAAAAACTTTTGATTTTCAAACATTTTATTCAATTCATATGCATGTTAATGCTTCTTGGAATTCTTTTAATATAAACAATTACAAATTTAAACAGTTTTAAGTTCTTTATTTTCGCATTATCTCCTAAAATGTATAAACAACAAAGAAAATGTTTAAAAATGAAAGAAGTCAGTAACGAAATAGGCTAAATCGAAGGCAGAATAGCATAGCTCTATATTATATTCTATCTCTATATTTCTGTACGCATATTCATTGATAAAACGCATCGCCATCCTACAGTAGTTGTTAAGCACCATTAAAGTATAAATTAAAATGTTTCTTTCTTCAATTAATAAGCAAAATTGAAAAAAAAAAAAAAAACAATGTAAAACAATTTGTTTTTAGATACATTGTAGCTTTTAAACTGCTTAGTTTGCTTTATTGCGACCAGGAGAAAAAAATTTGGCGACACTATGCAAATCAATTTTGCAAAATATAAATTATTAATAAAAATTAGTAATATAATATAAAAAGTGTAAGCATAATGAACGTGTTATTCAGTTCTTATAAATGGGGCAGTCAAACCCCGCTATAGTGAACACGGTTTATAGTGAACTCCCGGATATAATGAACAAAATGTTCTCTCCCGTGCCTTGCTACACACGTATAATGTTATTTTTTTATGGATACAGTGAACCGAAACAAGAGAGTAAGTTGGATAGTATGAACTTTTTCTGTCTTCGCGACAGATTTATTTTCCTCATTTTTTTGTAATAATTTTGAAATTTTTACTTCAAAATAAATACATATACCGATTACTAAAACCATCTATAGCATGTAATGTAGCAATAAGCACTCTTCTTGTTTGCTTCATTATTGAATAGCATTATTGAATGGGTTCAGCATTCAAAGAAACCGCAATCTCCCAGTATCTGGACAAATGCTTCAAGTCTAAGCCGATGAATTGGCTAAGTGATTGGGTGAGGCTACTTTCATATGTTCGAATGGATGGCTAAACAGGTTTAAAAAAGCGGACTAACATAAATTAAGGAAAAATTATCGGTGAGTCGGGACTATAACTGATGTTGAGGATTGCGTATCAGTTAAAGATAACTCATTTTTTTGTAAGCAAAACGACGAGTCATAAAAAATAAAAGTTAATAAATTTTTTGTTACTACGTTTCATGTTTCAGTCCTTTCTGTATTTCATTTTATGGGCCATTTATTTAAATAATGTGTCATAAAAAGGGGGAGTTTGGAACCATTAGTTAAAATTGTTTGAGGAACGGATATAGTGAAATCCCGGTTATAGTGAACCAGTGGCGAATATAAGTTTTTAAAAAAAAATTTGGGTGGGGGGCCAATATTTAATTTTATCTTTCATTTTTTTTTTTTTTTTTTTTTTTTTTTTTTTTTTTTTTTTAAGTGAACCATCATTCAGTGATTAAAGATAGCTTTAACGAAGTTTTGAATTTAGTGTTGGAACTAAAAAATCTCGTTATCATTTTTTTCTTTTTATGCTTTCAGTTTATCTTAAAAACTATGAGTAAACAAAATTGAACGTAACAATTGATTTTATTTGGTATGACGACTATACATACATATATATATATATATTTAAATATAAGAAATTTGTCTTTTTAAGTAAAATTTACAAAACAAATTTCAGATATCTTGGTATACACTTGCAAACTTATGAAGAACTTCTTCATCGCTTATTTTTACGTCTCTATGGATGGAAAGAAATGCATGTCCATTAAGTCTATTTTCCGAAGTGGTGTTTCTTAAGTAAGACTTCAGTCTTTTTAAAATTGAGAAGCTTCTTTCCACAGTCGCAACAGAAACAGGCAGAGCTGCTAGTAATTTTAAAAGAATATAAATGTTAGGGAAGAAAGTCTTGTCACATTTTCCTAAACAACTAATTGCTGTTTTGGGAAGATCTTCAGATTTATCCCGACTCCACTTTTCTTTCCATAACATAAATTCACTTTTCACGATCTCTTTATGTGACAAATCGTCTTCGTAGAAATTGAAAGCAGCTTCCAGAGAACAGAAATCTGTTTTTATACAAAATTCTGGAAGTATGTGTTGTAAGGATACAACTGTTTCCTTGTGAGATTGAAAGCGTTCCTTCAAGGAATTACAAAAATCATCAAGGTAAGGTAGATAAACAATTCGTCGATAGTACTCTTCTTTTGTGCTGTAAGGGACGTTGTTGCGGGCTGTTTGAAGAGTTTTTCAGCGATTTCCTTTACTTCAGTATACAGGGTTTTAAAGTTCTCTTAAGCTTTGATAGCAGACCCTTCTAACATTTGCCATGGCTTGAGGAGAAAGATCTATTTTTAAAGTTACGACTCAAAAGAAAAAGATTGACAACTGATAGAACAGTGGGGGGCAAATCCCTTTTGCTCCGGTCCATTTAAATGCAATTCTTAAATAATTGATAAATATTATGTGACAAGTGTTAACAGTAAATCATTTGTGCCGATATCTCTGAAAAACTAAATATATTAAATAAGCAACTTCAAGGAAACTATTGATGCAAAAGCGAAGATATTTGGTTTCATTACCCTTATTGAGTTATGTCAGAAATATATTAACACTTTGAACAGTTTGATTAGTTCCAAAAATGTGAAGTAAACAATACAGCTTTACTTGTTATAGTCGATCATCTGAACACTCTATCGGCTGATTTACAAGAAAGATTTTCTGATTTAAAACAAATTGATTTTCCAACACGGATGATGCAGTCAATGTTAGTGGATTTGTCTGATAAATCAAATATGCAGTATCAAGAAAAACTCGGAGAAATGATGAGTCAGTTAAAACATTATTTAATATAAACAGGGTGCGTAGCCAGATTTTTCATCAAAAATAAGCATCTTTTAAGTACTTTTTAAGCACTCAAAAAATATTTGTAATCACTTTCCAAAAAAAAAATAATACTCATCATCATAACTAGGATATGTGCAGTAAAAAAATTTTTTTTTCTATCCTGTTAAAGTTTTCAATTTATGAACATAAAATTCAAAAATATTTTCAAAACCTTTACATAATCATGATAAAATAAACTAGTTTCTGATAAATATTGCAGAGAAAATAATAAAAATCATGAATTTCTTATAATTTAGTTTTCTTGTAAATTCTTTAATCGAAACGGCAAAGAAAAAATCTCTTCTTAAAATATAAAAATTAAGCACTTTTTACAAACACCAAATAAAAAAGCATCTTTAAGGGCTTTTATAAAACGTAAACCAAAAATAAGCACTTTTAAAAGAAGCCCTGATAAAAGAAGTGATGGCATGGTTTTGTGAGAAAACAGAAATCAAATACCCAAATTCAAACAAATGTGCAAGAAAACTGTTGTTACAGTTTCCATCTTTATATTTAGCCGAATATGGATTTAGTGCTGTAAATGATTTACTGGTAAAAAACAGAAATCATCTGGATGTAATACAATGGGGAGACTTGAGACTGAAGCTAACCAAATTGGAACCTAACATAAAATCTCTGTGCAGCAAGCATCAAGCGCAAGGATCTCAATTAATTAAAATATTAAATTATTATAGAAAAATCTTTATTAAAATTATTTCAAATTTGCATTTTAGTTTTGAAAATTTGCTTACCATGTTCCGTTAACAATTTCCTAGTGATTTCTTCCTAAAACCTATCATTTAAGTTTCTTAAGTGAACAATTCAAATTTTTAATATTAAAAATTATGTAGGGGGGCATAAGAATTTTAGAAAGGCTCAGGTGGCACAAAAAAGGTTGGTTGACCTAGAGCCTTAGTCACTTGATTCTTCTTCAAAAGAGAGAGAAAGATTGATGGTTCTAATATATTTTTAAACAAAAACACATCCAGCCATCGTGTTTCACAGAGTTTCTTTTTTTTCTGTTCAGGACAGCAGTCGTCGATTTCAGTTTTTTTGGCTGACTTGTGGAAAAATCTGCAGACTTTTTTGATAACACCCATGCAATTTCTTATAGAAGGGATGTTACTTGCATCTGACAAACACAAATTTAGACTATGTTATGAGCAATGTGTATACAAGGCCAGTGGAAGTTTTTCTCTGATAAAAGCTTGTACCCCTCTGAACTGCCCTCTCATCGCGGATGCACCGTCGTATCCTTGACCTCTCATTTTCTCTAAGTCAAATCCTAAACTTGACTAGGTCTCCAACACTGTGTTAGCTAAGCCTGCACCAGTAACGTCATTAACGGGGACAAAAGTTAAAAAATTTTCTCTAATTTTGTATGATTGGTCTTCAACATACCGTACACAAAGAGAAACTACTGCTCTACTTGGCTAATGTCAGTGTTTTCATCTGCTAAAATGGAATATAAAATAGAATTTGTCCCAATTTGAGATTAAATGACCAAACGTGTCAATGAGCTCGTTTTGAATAAAAGAACTGGTGTACATACTCTTCCCGTTCATTAATTAGTCTGTTAGCTCATCCGTCATTTTTTTTTTCTATTCGTCCACCATCACGATCACCTCTCACTGATTTTTCTTGACTTCTTTGTATTATAGGAATCAATCTTTTTCTGTTTTTTTTTCAATCTCCAATTTTCTTTGATTGATAACACTAAGCTCCTTTTTTTTTTTTTTTAATGGCATTTTTTTTTACAAAACTGATGTTTAATGATAAGTGCAATTTACGAAATATTTCCTTGGCTTTTTTTTCAAATTATTAAATGCCCGTGTTACTTGATGATCTCCTTTTCCTACACTATTGGAAGGTGAAAATATTACGCAATATTTAAAAAAAGATCCGGATTTTTCTTCAGAATAAACTAATCACTCAAATTCTTCTAACCATTTCATTTGAAAAGTTCTAGTATGGGTTGAAGTAGAAAAACTGCAATTAGAAGAAAATTTGTATGCAGGTTGTGGTTTCCAAACATTTTCTACAAACGAAATTTTTTCTTCATTTGTTAACGAACGAACGGAATGGTTTTGACAATAGTTTCCAATATCATAGATATTTCTTTTTACCTGGTTGAAATCCTCTGTAATTGGGGCTGGATGTGGATCAACAGTACCAATACCTTCGACACCAGAAAAAACATTCTTAGTAGCACAGCCAACTTCAGTACTGTCGCTGACAGACTTATTTACAATCTGTTTTTTTTTTTTTTTTTTTTTTTTGCAAAATTTTTTTTTAATAGAAGCTTGTCTTTTCATTATAAATGCAATTGACTTAATAACAAATTTAAAATTCCACAACAGCGAAATGTAGATGATCGCTATCTAAGAATCTCACTATCCCAATAAACAGAGCTACAGATAAAACGACTTGGAGCTAACTACATACTACATGCTTATTGTTTGTTTCCCGCTTATATAGATTGAGTTAGAGCGCATGAATTCGAGAAGCTTTGATTTCTGGAATAGTCTAAAATCTTCGAACAGGAACCTATTCGAAATTTCGATTGGGTCTTCAAAATAGGCCGCGCCTTTATTGTATGCCCATATTTTAGATTTACGATACTCTTAGCGCCATCTATACTTTTTTTCGGAAACTATTTGCGAGCAAAGCCATCCGAATATCAACTATACGTGTATATATATATAATTTTTTTCGGATTTCGGGGGGGGGCTTGACCCCCTCTCTCCCCATATATACGCCCCTGTAGTGAACAGACAATTTGGACCCTTGAAGGTTCACTATATCGGGGTTTGACTTTATTACAAATACGTAGTCACAATATTAATCTTTTCAAAGTCATTCATTTCAAAGTCATTCATAGAATTATTAAATTTAATTTGTAAGAAAAAAAATTTGCTCAAATCATTTTTGGAATTTTTTTAAATGAATCAATTCGACCGATTTCGCTAAAAATAAAATTTGGAAAGGTATTTTTTTGAAACATTCATTTCAGTCTAATTATAAATTTTGATATAGTACTCTCATTTTTTATATTTTAATAATTTTAAAATACTATTTTGAGGCATTGAATCTCCAAACAATCAGGATTCATCCTGTTTTAAAAGATAACAAGAAAACATTTTTTAAACCGCTTCTCCGATTATCTCGAGTTAACTCGGATATGTATATATTGAAAATATTATAGCTCGGGCGTAGCAGAATGCGTCAGTACATTTTATTTTATTACGTTTTTATTCAGCCGGAAGCAAAACAAAAAATAATAATAATCTGCTGTGATTGGAATTTTACCAATATTTGTTTTGGGAGTTTTGCTGTTGGATTATGGGATTGCACACGTGTTTTATGCTAGTTGTTCGGAAAGTAATTTCGTTTTTCTGACAGAGGATTTAATTGTATTTTTTCGAACCCAACTTTACACTTAAGCCGCATTATCATTATATGTTTTGAGAGCTGATATAGTAAGGCTTGTGTGTGAAAAAGTTGAATTAATTCTACGCAGTAGTTTTTGATTGGTGCCCTTTTAAATATGGAGAGCAAAAAGCAGCATTTTCGTCATATTTTTCTTTTTTACTATAGCAAAGGTAAAAATGCTGTTCATGCCAGAAAGAAATTAACCGATGTGTATGGAGAAGATGTGTTGACAGAACGCCAGTGCCAAAATTGGTTTGCAAAAGTTCGATCCGGCAATTTTGGTGTCGAAGATGCACCACGTTCTGGAAGGCTGGTTGAAGCTGATAAAGACACGATAAAGGCATTAGTTGATGCAAATCGGCGAATAACAACACGTGAGATGTGTGAAAGGTTAAATTTATCGAAGTCAACTGTTTATGACCACTTGAAAGGTCTGGGTTTAACCTCAAAGCTCGATATGTGGGCTCCCCCATGTTCTCACGGAGAGAAATTTGTGTCGTCGCGTTGATGTCTGTGATTCGCTTCTCAAACGTCACGAAAATTATCCTTTTTGAAGCGCATCATTACTGGGAACGAAAAATGGGTTGTCTATAGCAATGTCAAACGCAAGAGATCATGGAGCAAAAAAGATGAACCGGCCCAAAGCATTTCGAAAGCCAATATCCATAAAAAAGGTGATTCTGTCTGTTTGGTGGGATTTTAAAGGAATAGTTTTTTTTTTTTTTTGGTGCTTTTACCGGATAACACAACAATTAGTTCCGAAGTCTAGTGTCGTCAGCTGGGCAAACTGAATGATGCACTCCAACAGAAAAGGCCAGAATTAATCAACAAAAAAGCTATAGTGTTCCACCAAGATAAAGCGAAATCTCATAAAAGTTTGGTCCGTCGCCAAAAGCTTTTATAGCTTGAATGGGATACACTGCCACATCCACCATATTCTCCAGATCTGACGCCCTCAGATTATTCTTTGTTCCAGTCACTGCAAAATCTTTTGGACTGTAAAACCTTTACTTCAAATGAAGAGGTCAAAAATCACCTGCATCAGTTTTTTGCCAGAAAAGACCAAACATTTCATGAGCGTGGAATCATGCTACTACCTGAAAGATGGCAAAAGGTGTTGAACCAGAATGGCCAATATAAAATTTAATAAAATATTTAATCATTATACGAAAATTGTCTTACATTTCCCCCCCAAAAAACGAAATTACTTACCGAACAACGCAATATATACGACGGTTGCTGAATTTACATAGAAAAAAGAGTAAAAAAATGGCGTATTCCTTCACTGAATTTTGAAAAGTATCAATTTGTATTGTCCCTTGTTTTAAGAACTATCAAACAAAGATTAATATTTAACGTTTTTCATTTGCTCGAAATAATAGGGGATAGTAAACTAATGATTAATTGAATGTTTTTTACGCATAAAAAAAAATTTGAACTTAAAACTTGTGCATTATGTTTTGTTTAAGTTCCTTGTATTTAGTAATAAAATAAACAAATACGTTCATTTTTTGCATTCTCTTTTTAAATTGGTAAGGCAAGCTGTAAATGGAGTATTGTAACAAAAGTTTGTTGACCAAACATCTTCTTAAACTTGGGAACACATTTTAAAAAACTTGCCAGTGTTCAGAGGTCCCTTAGAGTTATGACTACTTTATCAAGTTACGGAACTCGAGTATCAAGTTACGGAACTTAGATAAACAAAACAAAATAAGCGCACCGGAAGTTAACGAAATTTATTTTTATCATTGCTCCTTTAAGGCACGCGTCTATATTACGTTCACTGCAGACCATGTCGCAAAACATTAATTGGAGCATTTTTTTTTTCCGAGAGAAAAAGAAGAAGAAAAGAAGCATCGACATAGGTAAGCCGAGACGATTCCGGCCTACTTATGGCGTTAACCAGTTTTTTCGGTGTATCGTTCACAAATATGAAAGTTTTGATCCGATTCGCTCGGAATCGGTGTTTCAAGGTCGTGGTGTTCCTTCATCTTTGAATTCAAGATCAATGTCAAATACTCTGGCACAACAGGAGTCATCCATTATAAATAGTTTTTATGACATTCCAAAAACACTGTTCTGTTTTTTCTCTTTTCGAATAACTTTATTATGCAGCCACCGTGCAATACTTTCGAAATAAGCATCATTAACGCGTGTAACAGTTATAAATGTAGAAATAAAAATGAAAATTTAAATAAGTAGAAAGCAACGATGCGGTAAATACTGTTAAAGTATTAAGAAGTAGCTAATAAATACCATTACGATTTTGTATTTATCTATATACAGTCCCTGACCAAATTATGAGACGCGCTATTAGATTCTATGTAAAATCTTAATCATCAGGTGATATACTATACAGCTTTACAGTTTTTACGCGACTGAAACAGGTGTGTTTAGGTTAGAGTATCAATCGATTAAATTAGGCGATATATAATACAAATTCGACGACTGGACAAATGAGACGATATATTATATAAATATAGAATAATTTTTATATCAGGTATTATGTTAGTATATTGTAATAATTAGACCAAATTATTAGATTCACTCTAGTGTTTTAAATGAATGTTTTGCACGAGTTTATATTCAATACTTTTATGTTTAAAATACATGTCATGGGTTTTTATTGAGTAGATATTTTACTTACTTCCTATTTGTATTTACTTTTAACGTATTGCATTACAACCCATTGATACACTAATGTAAAAATGTGCAAACAGTCGCGTAAAAACAATGAAGCTGTAGATAATTATAATATTTTACATAGTGCGTCTAATGATTTGGCCAGAGACTGTTCCCACTGTTCCTTCCATTACTGTCCACGATACTACTGAATACTAATCGTCTCAGCCTTTTGTTGTTTGCAGTTTAATCTCACCACAAAAATTTATATTGCTTTTTTTTTTTAAAAACTAGGGCGAGGGGGGATAGAGGATTGAGAAATTATATTTATCTGAACGAGATTATTTCATTCCATCGGGCAGATTTAAAACCATTTACAATTCATTCACCACAAAAAAATTTTCTAGTTTTTGTATGAATATATATATACATATATATATATATATATATATATATATATATATATATATATATATATATATATATATATATATATATATATATATATATATATATATATATATATATATATATATATATATATATTTAACGAAACTGTAATTATTTTTCTATAAGAGTTAGTCTCGAATACATTATGGAAGTAAAATCATTTCATAATATTGTAAAGCCTTTTTCAATATTTTGACATGTTTTGAATTATACTTTTTATATTAGATAGAAAATTTCCAATTACTTAAAAAATGCGGGTTTTAAGAACGAAAAACTGGGGACTTTTATTGATCTCCGTGTTTAAACAAGAATGTGACACTGGAAAAGGAGCGAATAATTAAAAATATTTATCTCATTAAAACTTATCATTGAGCATGGATTTTTAAATTTTTTTTAAATAGAAAAGAGAGACATTGAAGCGTTGAAAGGTGATCACTCGTTTCGTGAAAAAAATCGTGATTCTTTTCCTCCTGATACGAAAAAGGTGTAAATTATGAAAGGATGTAAAATTGTAAAACTGACTCTTTGCTTATTATACCGATTTTTTTTGAAAAAATTATGTTTTTTAACCGCTTTCCTTACCACTTTTTTTGAGAAAAAAATGCAAAAAATCAACATATTTTTTTATTTCATAATAAATACAAGGAATTGAAACAAAACAGGTTCTAAATTGACATTTTAATATTTTTATGTCTAAAAAATATTAAATTTACCATCTGTCCCAAATTATCTCGGGCAAATGAAAAAAGTAAAATATTAGTCTTTGTATATATGTTCACCTCTTCTTCATTTGAAAAATCATCTGCATTGCTCGCGTATTCTATTTTTTTTTACTCTTTCTTCCATGTAAATTCATCTGTCGTGCGCAAGAGCAATAACATAGCAAGCATTTAAATTTAGTTTTATAAAAAATAAAAACAACGCGTTGCTAAGACAATTCGATAATAAATTCTATCTTGACGTTCCAGACATTGGGATGTAAAAGTATTAATGGACGTATATATTTTATATTAACTTGTAAATAACTGTGTATATTAAATGTTGTGGTGTCTCCAATTTACTTCGTTTTTATTTATCCAAAATCGCATATAGTAGGAAGATAGAAAACCTGCCCTTACAACCGGTGACCCTGACGTGATTACTTTAACAGTGCGAAGATTTTATTTGGATAAAAAGAAGGTTTGTCAATAACCATTATTTTCTGATTAACTTTATATTAAACATGGAGGAAAGTACAAACGATAATTTAAATTCATCAACTCAAGATAATGTGAATTTAGAAGTAAACAAAGGTGCAGTTGAACCGCCAATTTTTTTGGCGACATAAACCTAAGCTATGGTTCTTACAACTTGAAGCACAGTTTGCTAACGGCAATATTACTCGTGATTTAACTACGTATAACATTGTCGTTGCCTCATTGGACGAAAATGTCTTAGATTTCGTTGAGTTGTTAAACCCGCCAATTTACGGAAAATACGACGCGTTAAAAAATGCATTGTTAAATAGATTGACAGATTCTGAAGAAGCCAGGTTAAAAAAGGTGTTGACTGACGATAAGCGTCCATCTGACTTGTTGCGACAAATGAAAGGTTTGACTGAAAATTCCATTTCTGAGGAATTATTAAAATCTCTTTGGCTACAGAGGTTACCACAACAGGTTCAAGCTATATTATCTATCTCGTTATAAGTTATATTGGTACCATTTTAAATTTGGAAACATCGTTGTGTTAAACCTTGCGAATTTCAAAAACCAACAAATACTTCGGAAAACTAATGGGCCGGTTGATTGAAGAGGCCAACGACTACGGCCAACCAAATTGCCGCCTCTTTCTTTTTGACAAGTCAAGCAAAAGGCACTATCTTATTGACACTGGGACTGACGTGCCTGTAATTCCACCGCCAAAACCCAATAAGCTGTTCCCATCTGATTTTAAATTTTATGCTGCAAATTCAAGTTCAATCAGAACTTACGGCAAGCAACTTATCAGTTCAGATTTAGGCTTGAAAAGATGTTTCAAATGGAATTTCATCATAGCAGACGTCTCAAAGCCAATAATTGGCGCAGATTTTCTTAAGGGACATGGACTTTTGGTAGACATTAAACAAAAACGTTTGCTTGATCCTTAAACATCATTAACAGTCTCAAATAAAATAATCAAAGGACTATCTTCATTTTTAACACCCCTCGATAGTAATAATATAGATCCAGATAATCATTCTCTACCGTAAGAATTCAAGAACTTATCTTCAGAAAAAATAGAACTGAATAAAGTTAACTAAAGTTAAAGAATGATCGAACTATCGAATGGTCAGATGAAGCTTCAAACGCTTTTATGAAATCCAAAGAATTTCAAAATCTGCAGCAATTTTGTCTCACCCAGTGCCATCTGCTAAACTTACCCTTATGGTAGACGCTTCTAATATAGCGATAGATGGAGTGGTTCAACAACTCGTAATGATTGGCAACCACTAGGTTTCTTTTCTGTTCGACTAACACCTACACAAAAGAATTATAGTACCTATGATCGGGAACTGCTAGCTGCATATTCGTCTATTAAGCATTTCCGATATTTGTTGGAGGGTCGAGAATTTACGTTATTCACTGATTACAAGCCGCTGGTATACGCTTTCCGACAAAACTTGGAGAAAGCATCACCCCGACAACAAAGACATTTGGAGTACATTAGCCAATTCACATTAGAAATTCAACACATTTCTGGAAAAGATAACATGGTTGCAGTCGCTCTATCAAGATTGGAAGAAATAAGAATTACTTCCGAAATTGACTTTGAATCTTAAGTCAAAGCTCAAGAAATTGACGATGAGTTAAAAGATTTAATGAAATTTCAAAACTAATCTTTGAAATTTGAGCTAGTTCCTATTTTTGGCTCTAATCATTCATTATATTGCGATACTACCACAAAAATTATAAGGCCATTTATTCCAATTAACTTTAGAAAACTAGTATTCAAGAGTGTTCACAATCTCTCACATCCTGGAATTAAAGCGACTGTTCGATTAGTTACATAAAAATTTATTTGACCATCAATAAACAAAGACATTCGCGATTGGACCAAAAGTTGTTTGAAATGCTAGAAATCCAAAATTTCTAAACATAACCATACTCCATTACAAAAATATCCTATTTTTGTAATGATTTCAAGAAATTAATCTAGACCTGATTGGACCTTTGCCATCATCAGAAGGATTTCGTTATTGCCTTACGATAATTGATCGCTACACGCGATGGGCAGAAGCCATTCCTTTACCTGATATTCGAGTAGAGGCAGTTTCTGATGCTTTATTGAAAAATTGGATCCCTCGCTATGGCATTCCAAGCGTAATTACAACTGATGAGGGTGCGCAATTTGAGTCTCAATTGTTCCAAGAACTTTCAAAATTACTTGGTTTTAAAAGAAATAGAACTACTGCATATCACCCACAAGCTAATGGCTGTGTAGAACGTTGGCATCCTACTTTGAAAGCAAGTATAATGTGCCATGAAAATCCAAGCTGGATAAAGTCACTTCCGATTATTCTACTTGATTTACGCACAACCTTGAGAGATGACTGTCAAGCCAGCCCAGCAGAACTCTTGTATGGTGAAAATATAAAACTACCATATGATTTTTTTGAAAATGCAAACATTGAAGCACAATCAGATTTCATTCAGAATTTCAAAAGCACCATGGAAAAATTAAAACCCGTCCTATTTCGTCATCACTCAAAGCAGTAACCATTTATATTCAATGATTTAAAAACTTGCTCACACGTTTTTGTCCGTACTCACAGTGTTCGACATAATTTGCAACAACCATATCATGGACCATATAAAGTTTTAAAGAGAACCAACGAAATTTTCAATTTTTAAAATGAAGCAAAAAGAAGTTAATGTATCTATAGATAGAATAAAGCCCTATTTTTCGGACATTTCTACAGAATCTGAAAAGACTTCAGAAACACCTTTACTGGTTGAAAAGAATTTTGGGCCTATTTCATCGTCTACAATTTCTCAAGCTGCTACAGTGCAAGGCAACGGAAACAAAAGAGTGAAGCTTGTTATTTCACCCCAAGTGACTAGATCTGAACGTACAGTGCGCATTCCAGCACGTTACTCATCAGGTTCTTCATCGTTCGAGTAACTCACTAGGGGAGGAGTGCTGTGGTGCGCAAGAGCAATAACATAACAAGCATTTTAATTTAGTTTTATAAAAAATAAAACAACGCGTTGCTAAGACAATTCGATAATAATTTTTATCTTTGCGTTCCAGACATTGGGATGTAAAAGTAACAATGGACGTATATATTTTATATTAACTTGTAAATAACTGTGTATATTAAATGTTGTGATGTCTCAAATTTACTTCGTTTTTATTTATCCAAAATCGCACATAGGAGGAAGATAGAAAACCTTCCCTTACACATCCACCATTGTATATACAATTTCACAAAACACGTCCTTTAAACAGCAAAACTCCCAAACAAATATTGGCAGCTTCCAATCACAGCAGATTATTTAAATTTTTATTTTGTTTCTGTCCGAATAAAAACGTGATAAAACAAAACGTATTGACGAATTCTGCTATGCCCGAGTTTACTCGGGATATTAAATATTTGCAATATATACATACCCGAGTTAACTCGGGATAATCAGGAAAGCGGTTAAAAAAAGAAACTTGTAAATGGGAAAAAGCGGTCTAATTTACAATAGATAGAATGAAAATAATGCAAATCATCGCCATTAAATAATTAATAGACGAAAGGATCCTTCAGAAAAGTGATTTAAAACAGTCATTATAAAGAGCTTTGATTACTCTTTTTATGAGAGAACTGAATAATTAATGGTGTTACACCATTAAATGTTTATTTCTTCTCCTTCAGCTGATGATTCTTGCAATGCGTAATCAGTTTTCACTATCCTCAGACATTTTTATCACAATTTTCTGTGGTATTGTGACAAAGGAGATGAAATGAAAGAAAGCTAAATTAAAATTGGCCATTTAGTAAGAAAGTTCAATTGGTTAATTTATTAAGAAATACTAAAAGTTTAAATATGAAACTTTAATTAAACGAGTAATATAAAACCAATTCCTACATAGGTCAACAAAGAAAAATTTTATTTTAGTTCATTTTTTTTTTAAATAATTACACTTTTTTCTCTCATGTGAAACAAATATTAATTCATTAAATTTAATGAATGAATTAAAATTTGAAAAAACTGTTAACATCCAGTGTCATCCACTACAAGTTTAAAAAAATGTATTTGAACGTGAGTGGATGAATAAAAAAGTATTTTAATAAGGATTGAAAATTTGAACAAGATATAGGAAGTGTGTGAACTAATTGTAAGATTTGAATAAAGTTCATGAAATGAAGGAGAGGAGAAAAAATCACTGAATCCTGCCTTTTAGAATATCAGTCATTTTATTATTGAAAATTTGAACAAGATATAGGAAGTGTGTGAACTAATTGTAAGATTTGAATAAAGTTCATGAAATGAAGGAGAGGAGAAAAAATCACTGAATCCTGCCTTTTAGAATATCAGTCATTTTATTATTGAAAATTTGAACAAGATATAGGAAGTGTGTGAACTAATTGTAAGATTTGAATAAAGTTCATGAAATGAAGGAGAGGAGAAAAAATCACTGAATCCTGCCTTTTAGAATATCAGTCATTTTATTATTGAAAATTTGAACAAGATATAGGAAGTGTGTGAACTAATTGTAAGATTTGAATAAAGTTCATGAAATGAAGGAGAGGAGAAAAAATCACTGAATCCTGCCTTTTAGAATATCAGTCATTTTATTATTGAAAATTTGAAGAAGATATAGGAAGTGTGTGAACTAATTGTAAGATTTGAATAAAGTTCATGAAATGAAGGAGAGGAGAAAAAATCACTGAATCCTGCCTTTTAGAATATCAGTCACTTTATTATTGAAAATTTGAAGAAGATATAGGAAGTGTGTGAACTAATTGTAAGATTTGAATAAAGTTCATGAAATGAAGGAGAGGAGAAAAAATCACTGAATCCTGCCTTTTAGAATATCAGTCATTTTATTATTGAAAATTTGAAGAAGATATAGGAAGTGTGTGAACTAATTGTAAGATTTGAATAAAGTTCATGAAATGAAGGAGAGGAGAAAAAATCACTGAATCCTGCCTTTTTGAATATCAGTCATTTTATTATTGAAAATTTGAACAAGATATAGGAAGTGTGTGAACTAATTGTAAGATTTGAATAAAGTTCATGAAATGAAGGAGAGGAGAAAAAATCACTGAATCCTGCCTTTTAGAATATCAGTCATTTTATTATTGAAAATTTGAAGAAGATATAGGAAGTGTGTGAACTAATTGTAAGATTTGAATAAAGTTCATGAAATGAAGGAGAGGAGAAAAAATCACTGAATCCTGCCTTTTAGAATATCAGTCATTTTATTATTGAAAATTTGAAGAAGATATAGGAAGTGTGTGAACTAATTGTAAGATTTGAATAAAGTTCATGAAATGAAGGAGAGGAGAAAAAATCACTGAATCCTGCCTTTTAGAATATCAGTCATTTTATTATTGAAAATTTGAAGAAGATATAGGAAGTGTGTGAACTAATTGTAAGATTTGAATAAAGTTCATGAAATGAAGGAGAGGAGAAAAAATCACTGAATCCTGCCTTTTAGAATATCAGTCATTTTATTATTGAAAATTTGAACAAGATATAGGAAGTGTGTGAACTAATTGTAAGATTTGAATAAAGTTCATGAAATGAAGGAGAGGAGAAAAAATCACTGAATCCTGCCTTTTAGAATATCAGTCATTTTATTATTGAAAATTTGAAGAAGATATAGGAAGTGTGTGAACTAATTGTAAGATTTGAATAAAGTTCATGAAATGAAGGAGAGGAGAAAAAATCACTGAATCCTGCCTTTTAGAATATCAGTCATTTTATTATTGAAAATTTGAACAAGATATAGGAAGTGTGTGAACTAATTGTAAGATTTGAATAAAGTTCATGAAATGAAGGAGAGGAGAAAAAATCACTGAATCCTGCCTTTTAGAATATCAGTCATTTTATTATTGAAAATTTGAAGAAGATATAGGAAGTGTGTGAACTAATTGTAAGATTTGAATAAAGTTCATGAAATGAAGGAGAGGAGAAAAAATCACTGAATCCTGCCTTTTAGAATATCAGTCATTTTATTATTGAAAATTTGAACAAGATATAGGAAGTGTGTGAACTAATTGTAAGATTTGAATAAAGTTCATGAAATGAAGGAGAGGAGAAAAAATCACTGAATCCTGCCTTTTAGAATATCAGTCATTTTATTATTGAAAATTTGAACAAGATATAGGAAGTGTGTGAACTAATTGTAAGATTTGAATAAAGTTCATGAAATGAAGGAGAGGAGAAAAAATCACTGAATCCTGCCTTTTAGAATATCAGTCATTTTATTATTGAAAATTTGAACAAGATATAGGAAGTGTGTGAACTAATTGTAAGATTTGAATAAAGTTCATGAAATGAAGGAGAGGAGAAAAAATCACTGAATCCTGCCTTTTAGAATATCAGTCATTTTATTATTGAAAATTTGAAGAAGATATAGGAAGTGTGTGAACTAATTGTAAGATTTGAATAAAGTTCATGAAATGAAGGAGAGGAGAAAAAATCACTGAATCCTGCCTTTTAGAATATCAGTCATTTTATTATTGAAAATTTGAAGAAGATATAGGAAGTGTGTGAACTAATTGTAAGATTTGAATAAAGTTCATGAAATGAAGGAGAGGAGAAAAAATCACTGAATCCTGCCTTTTAGAATATCAGTCATTTTATTATTGAAAATTTGAACAAGATATAGGAAGTGTGTGAACTAATTGTAAGATTTGAATAAAGTTCATGAAATGAAGGAGAGGAGAAAAAATCACTGAATCCTGCCTTTTAGAATATCAGTCATTTTATTATTGAAAATTTGAAGAAGATATAGGAAGTGTGTGAACTAATTGTAAGATTTGAATAAAGTTCATGAAATGAAGGAGAGGAGAAAAAATCACTGAATCCTGCCTTTTAGAATATCAGTCATTTTATTATTGAAAATTTGAAGAAGATATAGGAAGTGTGTGAACTAATTGTAAGATTTGAATAAAGTTCATGAAATGAAGGAGAGGAGAAAAAATCACTGAATCCTGCCTTTTAGAATATCAGTCATTTTATTATTGAAAATTTGAAGAAGATATAGGAAGTGTGTGAACTAATTGTAAGATTTGAATAAAGTTCATGAAATGAAGGAGAGGAGAAAAAATCACTGAATCCTGCCTTTTAGAATATCAGTCATTTTATTATTGAAAATTTGAAGAAGATATAGGAAGTGTGTGAACTAATTGTAAGATTTGAATAAAGTTCATGAAATGAAGGAGAGGAGAAAAAATCACTGAATCCTGCCTTTTAGAATATCAGTCATTTTATTATTGAAAATTTGAAGAAGATATAGGAAGTGTGTGAACTAATTGTAAGATTTGAATAAAGTTCATGAAATGAAGGAGAGGAGAAAAAATCACTGAATCCTGCCTTTTAGAATATCAGTCATTTTATTATTGAAAATTTGAAGAAGATATAGGAAGTGTGTGAACTAATTGTAAGATTTGAATAAAGTTCATGAAATGAAGGAGAGGAGAAAAAATCACTGAATCCTGCCTTTTAGAATATCAGTCATTTTATTATTGAAAATTTGAACAAGATATAGGATGTGTGTGAACTAATTGTAAGATTTGAATAAAGTTCATGAAATGAAGGAGAGGAGAAAAAATCACTGAATCCTGCCTTTTAGAATATCAGTCATTTTATTATTGAAAATTTGAAGAAGATATAGGAAGTGTGTGAACTAATTGTAAGATTTGAATAAAGTTCATGAAATGAAGGAGAGGAGAAAAAATCACTGAATCCTGCCTTTTAGAATATTTATTATTACGTCTACTTTTTATAATATTTGTAGTTGGCGTTTCTCACTTCACTGATGGAGAGATTGTGAGTTCGATCCTGGGAACCTATTTATCAACTACGAGATGCACATGAGACTGAAACTGAGACTTGTAGGCAGAGGGTTAGAGATTAACGAAAACTGTGTACACGTCTTCTGACTGTGGTCAAAATGATGTGGCATTCCTGCCATGACTGTTAAAAGATAAAGCCCCCAAATATGGAATTATGTGCTTGTGTGTGTGTGTTGGTCTGAACATGTTGCGTTTGGAGTTAAAACAAGAAAGTTTACCGCATCCCTGATTATCCCGAGTTAACTCGGGCATGTATATATTGTGAATATTTTATATCTCGAATCAACTCTGGCATAACAGAATTCGTCCATACGTTTTATCAATTCTTTTAATCGGCCGGAAACAAAACAAAAAATAGTAATAATCTGCTGTGATGGGAAGTTTGCTAATATTTGTTTGGGAGTTGAGCTGTTTGTGGAGTTGCAGACTTGTTTCGTGCAATTGATGGTGGATGAATTTACATAGAGAAAAAGAGCGAGCGAAAATAACGCAGATGATTTTTCAGATGAGGAAGATGTGAACATAAAGACTAATATTTATTAGTTATCATAAAGATTAATATAATTAGTCTTTGCACAAAGACTAACTTGTGTATTATGTTTTGTTTTAGTTCCTTGTATTTATAAATGAAAAAAAAATTTCATTTTTTTTTTTTTTCAAAAAAATTGGTAATTAATCGATGGTAGATAGTTTTTGTAATATTCATAGGCTTCATAATCAGACAAATTATCTTCAATTTTATCGATTACTTGGAAGAATTGTGTATCAAAAGAAAAGAACCAATTTGTGAAATAGAGGGCTGATTGATTACTGGCTTCTTTTAATACACAACTGGTTCATATTTTTATTTTTCCTTTCACAGGTGGCTCCTGTTTTTCTTTTTGCCAGTGGTCCAAAGTCTAACCTATAGCAGTCGTCGCGTAGCGCCCGTTTGGACAGAGGGGCCCTCGGATCAGAGGGCCCCCACATTTCCCTTTGACACCAACATAGCTTTAAATTTACTCAATTTCGCTCAACAATTACTCGGTAAGTTTCTATTCTAATACTCCCAACAACAACTTAAATATGATAATTAATTATATGTATTTTTAATGAAAGGCACAAAAGGTATTTTTTCTGGAAAAAACAATTTTCGCTAAATATGGGAGAGGGGTAGCCAGCCGGAAAACAGGGTTCCAATATTTGGAGTGGGGTTGAAAGTTTAGAACCCTTAACGTTAATTATATTTTTCGCGTATTTCGTAGGGTTGGTTTCAAGAGCTTTTTAAGAAATTCGTTTACCTAAAGAAAATTCCGTGCTTTTAGTTTTTAATAATTATTTAATTTTTTTTTATTATTATTTCGTCTAATAATGGCCGTAAACATTTTAAATTGAAAGGTATTAACATTTTTACATCATTTAAAAAAATAATAATAATAATAATTTCAAATGTTAAAACACAATATTCAATCTTCATCGATCATTAAGTTTCTAACTTTTTATATTTTAAAAAGAAGTCGTTTATTTTAGATTTGATATCTCGATCAATTTCGTTCTAATTTTGTACTTTGCTACTTCAAAATTCAAGTAACTTAAAATTTTGCCTGATCTAATTAGTAAGCATATTTAAGCTAAGGCCATTAGATTGAATCCCAGAATCATCGAACCACTAAGATTGAATCCTAGAAACATTAAGATACGATCAATAGATCAAAAGTTATTGAGAGTGTTTACATTTTAGCAGGACAATCTTGGGCGTGCTGGTGGCTTGCCGAAATAGTTTCTTTACATGTTGTTGTTTTTTTTATTACAAGATATGCTTACTTTAACTGACCTGCTTTTATGGACTGTAAAGATGAGACTCGAGGCATTTTTCTATACATAAAGAGGTTGAGCTACATCCATGAGTGGAATAAATCAATCAATTGTCGTAATTTTGTAGTTGTGATTGTCAAGTAGCTGTTGGCACTATTGCTATTGGAGGATACGTATTTCCATCCCACTAGAAACGTATTCCAATTGGTTGCAATCTACTTGATTGATCATGGATGGATTACCAGTGGACAGGTAAGTGAAGTGACTTCAGCTTAAACGTCTCTATTGCTCTAGTTAGTATGCGTTTGGGTTAAAAAGAAAGTGTAGCCATTATTTTTCAGGGCTTACCATTGTAATTTAGCAGTTAGATGTTGTTATTTTTTTATATTTCCTAAACATTTTAAACCTTGCACGTAAAAAAAAGAAAATTTAATTACACATGTAAATGAAAATTTCGTCCAATTATTTAACTTGAATTTAAAAACTAAGAGGAAAAGGGTGAATTTTGTGCCATTTATGAATGAAGTAAAACAATTTTTTTAAAAAAAGCATAAATAATGCGAACATAAGCAAATATATTATAGTTTCGATCGAAGAACCTGTACCCATAGAAGGTTTTATCCTCACAGAACCGAAATTATAGCATATTTGTTCATTGTTGACATTATTTGCGCTTTCGTCACGTTATGTTAAAGGGCCTGTTTAGACGATCAAAGTTCTTGGACAAAGATTGATTCATGGAAACTTTGATCTTGGATCGTATAAACAATACTACTACTTGTGTAGTACTTGGATTCAAGTACTTAGCCCAACTTCTTGGACAATAGTAGAGCATGTTCTACTTTCCATCCTAGTTTTTTCTCCCTTAACCAGTCCCGCAGTGGGCTGATCGTTAAGACACGAAGTCAAGCATGCGGTCAGTGTGCGGGTGGGTGACCACTTGGATCAGTCTGCGTAGGGACCGAGGGTGGGCGGTATTGGTCCTCGTTAAACTGTTCTACCGTAAAGTGCTCGACTTCGCGTGCAGGTGGTCAGGCTACCGAAGCGGGGGTGCCATCCTCTCTGCAGAGGATCAAAATTGTGATGGCATGTCTTCGAATCATCCTCAGGGATGTTTCCCAGACCGTCGCCAATAGCCCATTGTGCAGCTCTAGTGCGACGTAAATGAACTACAACGACAACAATCTCCCTTAACCAAACAGCTTTTTAAGTTTTGTGACGTCAACAAGCAGACATTTTGTTGTCTGTTTTCATATATTTTAGTCCAAATAAATTAATCTGTTAGGATCTATTTGTGTTATTTTGGTGTTATTTGAATTTATTCAGTAATTTCAAAGTCATGTAAGTATGATGTTGAATATGAACAATGCGTAAGTTGTTCTTCCGACCCATCAGTGAGATTCTTGGACAGTGTCGACGAATCATCCAATTTCTCGAATTCAAGAACCATGTAAACAGGACTTTATTCTTTTCGTATAAGCGTTTCTTCAGTATCCGAGTTGATGGATTGATTATTGTTGTTTTTTCAGCTGCTCCTCGTACCTGCTTTTACCAGGGTAACAGTTATTCGTGTGGCCTGAGCATAGGTTGCTGGTTCCAGGGTAAAAGATCGATGGACCTCTGCAGCGGAGGTGTTGTCTGGTCATGTTGCGTGCCAAAGAATGCAGAGCCTAACAAGAGGGCCGTCGTCGAGTCTGCAAGTGAGATTATCCCTTTCATGCATTAGATATATTTTTTTGTTTACATTCACTATTAATACGTTTTAAGAAATATTTTGCATTTTAAATGTTGGACAAGACCTGGATAAAAAATTTACCTCGATTCGAATGGGACTAAAAACTAGCTGAACCAAAAGAGTAGGTTGCTCATCAATTGATTCGGGCAATATCCTGTATATGCACCAGATTGGCTAAAAAATATATAGCCTAAATCGTACGAACCTATATAGGCTGAATATTGGCTATACAATATTGGACGATTTTTATCGGATCCATCTACAGTCCCTGGACAAATTATTAGACGCACTCTAAGATTCTATGTAGAATCTTAACTATCAGGTGATACTCTACAGCTGTATTGTTTTTGCGCGACAGTTTGCACTTGTTTACGTTAGTCTATTAATTGGTTAAATGAGACGAAATATTACATAAATATAGAATATTTATTATATCAGGTGGGACGAGTTATTAGTATATCAGGTGGGACTTATTATATACTTGATTGGGACGAGTTTACAGGCCATAATTTCATATTTAAACATAACATGTCATGGGTTTTCATTCTTTTATTCAGGATATTTTTCATATACTTCCTATGTGTATTTATTTTTAACGCATTGCATTACAATTTTCATCCATTGATTCACGTATGTGAACAAATGCAAACAGTCTTGTAAAAACAATAAAGCTGTATAGAGTATCACCTGATATTTAAGAATTTACATAGAATCTTAGAGTGCGTCTAATAATATGGCCAGGGACTGTACAATAAACAAAGAGACTCAAATAATTTTAAGTAATTACTGGTCAAAGATAATTTATGTGCTATAGCAGATGATATGTGAAAATGTCCCGAAAGTTCAACCAATTGTTGGCGATGCATGCGTTACTCCGTCGTTCTATGGTTTGGTGAACTCGCTCAAATACACTTGGATTTTGTTAGATTTCCGCTGCAACACAGATCAATTTTAGAATCCACAAGTGAAGAATCCACACAGCACTTTCCTGTGTACCCTAAAGAAAGAAATTCATGCAGCTTAAATCAGGGGAGCGTGGTGGCCAGGAAACCGGAAAGGTGTCCAATCATGTTGAAACCACATAGGATGTCTGACATGCAAGTAAGCTTGGTAGCAGCTGTTGCAAATAAAATGGGATAATTTGCAGATGTTAGAGGCAACAAGTAAGGTCGTCGACCACACCCACCTAAATATTGGATGAAAAGCGATGTTAGGCAGTCACGAGGAATATCGCTATTTTATAAATGTGCATTGTTAAGTACTCATCTCGCGTAAAGTACTTGTATTTCGTAAATAAAACGTATTATGAAAAATGCGCGCCTCGGCAGCATGGGTCGAGATACCACCGTGCGAAACACGCATGCACAGGGAGACAGTGACGGTACTCTCTGGAACATGGAATAAGCCTTTACGTTTCAAAAAATGATAACTTTAACGCATGCCCTCAAAATAATCCATATTCACACAAATTGTGATGTGAATTAATCCGCCCATGTAAGTACATCTCTCAGTTGGTACTGCTGTTTCCCTCGGTCATCATGCGGTCAGTTCTGATGGGAGGGGGGGGGGGCGATTGACAGTCAATGTTTCATCTAATGCTCTTATGAACACTGTGGGTTGCTTTTCCAAATCTTTTTTGCTCCCTTAAATTGTTTGTCACAATCATCCCTGTATCTATACAGTGCCTGGCCACATGATTAGACGAACTCTAAGATTCTATGTAAAATACTGACGTGACACTACTATACAGCTTTATTATTTTTATGTGACTAAAACCGGTTTGCACTTGATTACGTTAGTGTATCAGTGGGCTAACATTGAAATACTATACGTTAAAAATAAATACAAATAGGAAGTATAATAAAAAATCTCCCAAATAACAACCCATTACATGTAAGTTTAACTATAAAAGTATTGCCTATAAACTCGTGCAAATAATGCCATTATTAAAACACTACAGTGCGTCGAGCAATTGGGTCTAATTATTATAATATTATAATATAATACCTGATATAATAAATATTTTCTATTTATATAATATATCGTCTAATGCATCCAATCGTCTCATTTAGCCCATTGATACACGGACGTAAACAAGTGCAAGAAGTGACATAAAAACAATAAAGCTGTATAGTTAAGATTTTACATAGAATCTTAGAGTGCGTCTAATAATTTGGCCAGGGACTGTATCTCTTACTATCACTTTTGTATTATATGTAACAGCTGCTTCGAAAATATAAACATTTAAAACCTGGGGTCATTCATGTGTGCCATTCCTATATAATAATCATAAAAGAGAGTTTATATAATTATAAAATTTTATCTTTCTATAAAATCATATTTTGTTGAGTCGACTCTATTTATTTTCTATGTGCATAACTCTTTTAAAAAAAGCAATCTTTTAATTGAAGCTTGTGGAAAAACATACATCAGGGATTCCAAAATCGTTGGAGGAGAAAACACAACATTTGGTCATCAGCCCTGGCATGTAAGTTATTATTATTATTATTTTGCACTTTTTTATTTAAAATTTTTAAATAAGAGAAATTTAAATTTTTTTTTGTTAACTATAATAAATTAGCAACTGTATAGCTCTTTAGAATATTTTGTAAGACATTAGATGACTCCATAATTTTGGAAATTGTCTAACCAGTCATCCCAAAGTTCAATACAAGTCTGAGGTGTAACTACCACTATAAAGTGGTATCCCGTTCATCTAATTCTATCACAGATATAATTCTGGTGGGGGAGTGTATCTACCTCTACAAAAATAAAATTCCTATTCTCTAGTATATAACTCGATTCCAAAAAGAGTTACCTTTTGATAGATGAGGGTCTATAATTAAATTCCCTTCAATGGTATGATATGAACATTCATGGATGATCCACATTAAACAGCATAAAAATTAACTGCTCCCCCGGTCAATATTGAAGGGAAAAAAATAATGAGCGAAATGCTATAAACAAAAACAAAAAAGAAGAAGAAAATTGAATGAGCAAAAATGATATGAGTAAAAATAAAACAGCATAAATCAACTAGTGTTATTCGTTCATCGAATTTTATCACAGATGAAATTCTGGAGTGATTTGGCGTAACTATAAATATTAAATACCAACTAGTGGGTTGCGCCCCCTGCTCGCTAACGCTCGCCAACCCCCGAAAATTGCTACGCAATCTTATATGGTTTGCTTCGCAAACCAAGCTCGCTCTCAAAATATTGTGAACGCGACAATATAGGAAGATCAACCTTGCCTTTCTGACAGCATATTCATTGCTACTTCCTGTCTTCTCTAACATAAAATGCTTAGCATGACAAAAGTTACAAATAAAAGTCAGAAGGGAATCGCCACCTCTACAAATTTGAGATTTTTACAAATCTGCATTGACTGTTCATGACGATTGTGACCCCTTTACTATTGGATCAATAGTAAAGGGGTCACAATCGTCATGAACAGTCAATGCAGATTTGTAAAAATCTCAAATTTGTAGAGGTGGCGATTCCCTTCGGCGAGAAATGCTTTCCCGTTTAGAATTCCGCCATTCATTTCTCTGACGTCTGCCAGAGATATTTCGACGCCTGATAGCAGGCATTTTATTTAGGCAGCAGGCACTAAATAAATAAAAATAGAACTAAATAACTAAGATATCGTTTTAAATCTCAAATCAAAATAATTGTTTGTAGAAAGTTTGTTTTGGTTTGAATATTCGCACGTTTGTTTTGGTTTGAATATTCGCACGATGCCATTGCCATTCTATTGTAACGAAACAAAAAATTTATCATGAAACTAAAAATTTATCAAAGGAACTAAAGATATTGAATTCTTTTTTTAAGAAATTCAGTTCCGTTTTTTTTTTATCCACTCTTATTTTTGTTTATCAATCGATTAATTCAGAAATGCTTTAAATCAAACGATGCTTACGGAAACAATGCTTATGCGAACCACCCGAAAAATGATTTGCTGAATTCTCATTGGTTGAAACTAAATTATTAATTTTATTAATTAATTAAGGGAAATTTTCATAATTTAAGACCTTATTGCACATCTACATAACAATGCCTTTAAAACGACACCTTATTTGTTGAATTCTGTTGCGTAGTTTGGGAGTTTTTAGCGAGACAAAATATTGCTAGCCTATTAATATATGGATTCACTAGTATAATGTTAATTTGATTCTATCTTGAGGTATCTTTTGATAGGTTGACAGAGTCGATAATAATCTCCCCTTAACAAATTGAATATCAATACGCAGTCTTAACTGAGGTTAAACCTTGACAATCCTCAGAATCAAACATATTTAATGTGTTTATCACAATGTTAAACACGTAATTTCTTATCAACTCAATGTTGGAAGAAAAAAAATATTCAATGAAATTTTCACGTCTTCTCGCTACATAATGCGACTTTTTGCTTAACTTCTAATTTTTTGTTTACATTATTATCCTGTAAAAAAAATGAGGCTACTTTTATATCTTACGACCTTGTTTCTTGCTCTAAACAACTTTTTTTAAGAAGAAATCAGTAACCAAAATGTATCAAACAGTATCGGTGTTAAAGCGCATCCGATTGCTGGTATGTTTTTTTTTAAAATTTTGTAACCGTCGTTGAGCAGCCGATCCAAGTCTGGGTTTACGACTACGCATGGTCAACTCCACAGCCTTGTCATTTTGAGCCCAAACCAGAAGACGAGGAAAGTTCAAGCATTGAGAAAAATTTCGCCTTCGTGGAGAATTTTTTGATGGAACTAACTCGCATTTGCGTTGCACGGAGAGGAGCACCGTGAAAAACTCTCATGGTTAACCTGACTCGAAAATATCTTCCGCCTATCACTATGTCAGCAATGTGGTCGTTGCGAACCGAGTGCGAATCGACCAGCCATCGCTGGGACTCGAAACCGGTTCATCTCATTGGGACGGATGCTCTATAGCCTGAGCCACCGTAACTGACTGCGGCATTCAATTTTTCACACATGTGGGGGGTGCTTTACATAATATATTCAAGATATTATTGGTTGAAAAAATAATATTCATTTAAAAAAATTGCTATTTATTTTTCATTAACTAATAAACAGCACACTTTGAAAGGAGAGCGTAAAATATGCCTGTATGTAGATCTGAATAAACAATTAAACATCACTGCCGAAATGAATTGGGAAAGGTTGCATAGTTATATGAAAAAGGAACATTGGGGGTTAATTTTACCGTGAAAATCGCGGGATATGTATCGCGAGGGTAAAAACTAATACTTTTGTCTTAAAAACAATTTGCTAAGTCCAAAAAAAATTTTTTATCTCTGGTTGGAAATTAATTTTCTTTTAACTAAATTTTCTAAACTTAGTTAAAACTAAATTAAATAAACTAAATTTTCTTTTTAGAAGTTAAAATATAACGAGAAAGTTAACATACTTTTTACAGAAACTGTGAATAACAATTTTTCCTATGTCTTAAGTGGATAGTTATTTGCTCCAATTAACCTACTCAATCATTTCTTCATTTCCAGATCTGTTTGGATATTATTGCTTGAAAACTAGAAAAAATTTAAATATCGAAGTCATTTAATGATATTAAGGAAATGCGAGAGAAGTTTAAATCATATTATTGTATGGAAATTATTTATTATTTTATATTAATATTTGTTGGCACCAAAACACATTTTCGAGTGCACATGTTTTGAAATTAGGATGGGTACCAATTGAGGACAATCTAAGAACTGTTCCCTACAGTCAAGAGGTGCCGAAGCTGGCGGCCGCAATTGTCCAGACCTTTGATGTTATCTGAAGATCCATGGACACGAAAACAACATTTAACAATATAAAGCAAATAAGGGTGTAAAAGTAAACGTCATCGAAGTATGCCTAAAGTATGTACTAAACTATATATAGAATGAACTTAGGAATTGATAAATAAAAAATATAACTTCGGTAGGATGATCCTTAAAAAAAGTAAGAGAACCGTAGCATCAATATTGTAACTATGAAGTTATCTTAAACTTTAAAATTAAAATTTTGAGACCCGATATTTTGAGTAAATGAATATTGAATATTTTATATTTTAAGTTTTTGGGCCGCCATTTCTGTCACCGAAGTCCAGCACCACTGACTGCGGTCAGTGTGCGGGTGGATGACCACTTGTATCAGTCTGCGTAGGGATCGAGAGTGTGCGGTATAGGTCCTCGTTAAACTGTTCTACCGTAAAGTGCTCGAATTTGCGCGCAGGTCGTCTGGCTACCAAAGCGGGGATGCCATCCCCTCTGCAGAGGATAAAAATTGTGATGGCATGCCTTCGAATCATCCTCAGGGATGCTTCCCAGACCAATAGTCCATTGTGCTGCTCTTGTGCGACGTAACAAGTGCCATCATTTCAGTATCTTAGGGACGATACGAAAGGAGAGTATCGTATCAGATAGATGTATAAGAAAACAAAGAAATCATAGTAGCGGTATTTGGTAATAAATGTAGCTTATCGTAATTGAAGAAACATGTTATGCGACATTTTATGGTGAATTTGTGAAAATGAGTTTCAGAATGTATCGAAACAATTTGTAAATCATCTTTATCCAAAGTAAACTGTGTAACCTAAATATTTGTCAGAATGAAGCGATTTTTTAAACTATGAATCATGCCAATGTGCAACATATTATTTCAATATGTTATTCTTAAGCATAACGTATTTCAATGTTTTTAAAATGCCAATTGTCTATTGCCTAGAAACTTCGAGATATTTTCGATAATCCGAGCATTTCAATTTTTTAAAAATTGTCTGAACTTAGCTGCTTAGCAACAAAGTAAAATTAAGTTTTCCTCTTTTGAATTAGTCTATTGGTTATATATCTTAAAATATTTATTTGCAGGTGCAACTTTGCTTGACTGTTTTTTGGGACTATTGTCAAATATATATAACTTATTAGTCCCCCAATTTATGATAAAATCTTTTTGTCTTTCTGAGGAATCCAAATATGTATTATAAATATATATATACATTTATTCAAAGGAAGTGCATTTTTGTGTCTGATTTCGTAACTTAGTTATTACTCATTAATTACCCCCAGAAACCATTAAAATTGACACTTGAAAATCTTATCATTAGAACGAAAATTACTGAGGGAGATATGTTTTCTTTCTTTTTTTGCGCACTCTACATTATAAAAAATGATTTCGCAACAATTTTTTTCTTTCTTGGAATTTTGTTAAACTTTTAATTGATCGGGTTTAGACTCATGTTTACTGAAAAATGCGGATTTTAACAACCGTCTTGTCTTTCGATTGTTTATCTTAGCCTAAATAGCATTTTTAAAAATTTATACACAAAGCAATTATAATAACTATAAATGTTTGGTAATCACATATTTAATTAGATTCTGGTAAAATGGTCGAAAAAATGTGAACCAAATAAAATCTTTAGAGAGACCTGAAATTTAAATAAACCTAAAATATATCTTTTTTCTATTCGTCATTGAAATGAAATGCGTGTAATAATTATAATCCATTTTTCAGGTTGGTGTGATAAAGAGGGCGCTGATGTCGCAGAAGATAGCATGTGGTGGAGCGCTCATCCACGAAAAATGGGTCATCACGGCAGCTCACTGTGTCTACAAGTCAGTATTTTTATTAATGTTTAAGTAACAATTTAGTAAGTAGGGCTGTTTTTTGACGCTTCTTTTTTCTAACGTATTTTATAAAAACAATTTTTTCTAGTAGTTTTACATTTTGAGATTTCGATTGATTTCTTAAATAAGTTCAATTAAAATAAAATTTGATTTTTAAAATCATTTTTTCTGGATGTGAAGAATTTTCGAAATTGTAACGGCCTTAAACGTATTGGAGCTTATAAATAAACAAAATTCTTTGTTTATAACAACAATCATAAACTTGATGATCAAATGGCAATAGATATAAGGTTCTTTCTTAAAAAATATCATTCATAAAAGATTTTCAAGGGTGCATTAAAACGGTATTAACCAAAGAGCTGGAGAATAAAAAATAGCCCTTTTTGCGAATCTTTCCCGGTTCGCTCGAAAAATATTCTCAGTGGTAGACTGATCATGGGTCCCCTTGTCATCAGGCTAACCATGGAAGGTTTTCGTGATTTTCCTCTCCGGGTAACGAAAATCCGGGTAAGTTCTAGCAAAAAGTCCTTCACGAATTCAAATTTCTCCCAATACTTGATCCTCGTGTTCCTTTGCCTTCTGGATTTTAATCAAAACTACAAGACTACGGAGTTGGGCATTGGTATTTGTAAACCCAAAATTGGGTTTACAGCTATGGTTATAAAAAAAATCATTCTGGGTGGAATCTAAATCCACTATGTTTGTAGAAAAAGATATAGCTTTGAGCTATATAAAATCATTAGAGAGCCAAATATTGTAAAGTTCATAAAAATAAACCATATTAACTATCTCATATATTTAGAATGGATAATGATCCAGATTTAATATATATATATATGTAATATAGAATTTCTCATGCGAGTCATTCTATATTAACTGACAAGCTTAAAACATATGTTTCTTATCAAGTTTAAGATGTAGAAGTCGGTCTCTCACAAAGAGCCATAAAAAGTCAAGATAAACCGGATAAGGCCAGATAAAAGATTCTTTTCTGAAGTTAAGGGGCAATAATTCGTAGATGAAATACACATTAAGATTCTCAAAAACTGCCGAGAACCAGAACGGCGCTATCCTGTTAGCGAATCAAAATCTTTAAATTTTATCAATTGAATGACGTTTCAATAAAATAAGAAGATCCTTGCAACCACTCTCTTTCAGGACCTCACTATAAAAGCTTGGACCGCCAAAAAATGCTTGTCTTTTCCATATTTCTCATGGCTAGATAAATCTGGGCCAAATCCAAACATCCCAGCAATGGGGAAACCATTATTGTACATCGCCAACGAACACTGTTTTCAATACTTCATAATAACGTAATAAAATGCCTTTTTTTTCTGAATAAGTCTCTTCAATTATCTAGCCTTTAAAGGCATCCTATTACAAGCCGGCAGTGGCAAAGTAATTTGTTTGGAAATAATGGCCGCAGAAATAAACAACAAAGAACATACTCATCGTTTCTCTTCAACGAAAAGACCAGGGAATGATAAACCTTCCGAAAAAGAAGATGGAAACAACTAATATGTCAACAAGTTCTGAATGATGGGGTGAAAAAGTTCCCTCCGTATAGTTCCCTCGGAAGAAGAAGTAAATAGATAAGGGCCATCAAATCAACGAAAAAAGAAACTTCTTCTAAAGTCGAGAAACAACCACCGTAAAAGAAATTATTAGGTAACAAATAAATATCCATTCTACAGTTTCCATCTGGATCAAATAACCATCTGGAAAATTTCAACTGCTTAGAATTCCCAACCGCAAGAAAAGAAATGATACATCTTTTTACACCGGCATTCACCGTCTATGTGTGGACAAATGAAAGACTAAAATATGGGAAACATCTCATCTGGATGGAGAATCTGGATTTCTAACTGCTCAGAATCAGAAATGAACACTTTCTTAATAACTCTAAAGAGGTAAACATGACGAAACAGCTTCACATAAAATGTTTACGTTAAACCTTTTAATTTATAATTATTAATGTGCAATAGGGCATCAATACACTTCATTCTTCTAAATGGGTAAGTTATTTTTATGAAAAATATTCAATTTCTATAAGAAATTTTTATTTAGTTAAAAATAATCATAGTTGTTTCTTAGTATTTAATTGAATATTATGTATAAGTATTTCTTAAAATTATGCTCTTCATTAAAGTTAATTTTAAAAGAAAAATAAAAAATAAAATGTTGACAAATTGTAAGAAATGAAAATTCTAAAGCATAATGAGCTACAATGGTACAAAATATTGAGGTATATTATATCAATATTCTCTTATTGTTTGCATTATTTATTTTTTCATTATTATTTCTTGTATTATTATTTGCAAAATTTTTGAAAAAGTTTACATATGAAAATAAGAACGAAGAAATAAATCATGAGTGTAATATTACTGATAATCATGATAATATTAAAGGAAATTGTGGAATATATAGGGAGCCGAAGTCGGTTAATTCTAAAAGTATACAAACTTCTAATAATTTTAATAATGCTGAAATTTATGCTAATGTAGAAAAAAAGAATTCAAATGTAACGCAAAATGTAAATTCAATTGAATTTAGAATAGATTTTTCAGATTTTGAAACAGTTGTTCCACTTTTTAAAGGTAAAAAACATGAAAATATTAAGTGGTGGTTCCAAGTGTTTGAAGATCAGGCTAAATTTTTTAATTTATCTCCTTTACATAAATTTGTATATGCAAAAAGGTGTTTACGCGATATGCGTTGATACTTCTTCTTAGCCATCCTAATATTAATTCTTTTGCTCAATTGAAAGAATTATTAATCGATGAATTTCTTGTTACCTATAACTCAGCCGAAACTCATGAAATTTTAAGAAAAAGAGTACTCATGAATCAGTGCAAGAATATTTTTTAAAATTAAAAGTAATTGCTAATCAAAATAATGTTGAGGAACAATCTTTAATGAAATATTGTATTAATGGCATACCCGATACAGTAGAAAATAAATCTATATTATATGGTTCAGCTAATTTAAATGAGTTTAAAAATAAACTAAGAATATATGACCAAATGTGCATAGATAGAGAAAAAATAAAATAAATATTAACCTTATAATACTCCTAAATTACAAAAGCAAAAGGAGGTTCATTTAAGTGATTATAGCAGTAATGAAAATCAGACAATACATTCGGTGCGAGATTTGCCGCCTAGACCTTGTAAATTTTGCGAAAAAATAGGCATACGAAAAGCATGTCACTGGCTCAATCCTGTTCAAATAATCCGGCTATAAATAAAAATAAAGCTGGAACATCAAAGAATAATAAGTATCAATTACTTGTGTCAGGATACATAGAAAGTGAACAATCCGTACAAAAGGATAAAAAAGAAAAGAAAGATAACTCGAGTTGCATGCAAAAATTAATGTTAAATTTGGATACGGGATCAACAATAAATTTGATACCCGAGCATATTGTTTTAAAATTTAATGTTCCCGTTAAAAGTTGTAAAGGAATAAATGTTATCCAAACACAAGGAAAATTAACACTTGCAAAAAAGTGTACTCTTAATTTAAAAATTGGTAATATGGTTAGATCGACTGAGTTTCTAGTACTAAACAACGATCTAAACTATGGCATGTACAATCTTTATGTGATTTTTCACATCGTTATAAATTGTGTAAAGCAAATTGTTACCCAGAGAAACAGAAAACTGAAACTCTGGAAAATCGCGACTTGACTTTACAAATGATAACTGAAAATCCAATGCAAATAAGTGTTAGTAACAGTAAACAAAAAGAGGATAAAATTGAGAAAGGGAACATTAAACAAACAATTTCAGAAATAAATATGACAAATAACGTAAACGAAAATAATCGTTGCACGGAAAAAAGAAAAAGTTAAGAAAGATCTAAAGATTTCGAATGTTTCTAAGATAAAGTCTGGTAATGGAAACACAATTTATCAGAACGTCATCCACGAAAAAACGGAATCGATAGAAAGTGTGAAAAATTTGGATTTACTCAGAATTCTAAAGGAATATGAGGACATATTTGCGAAAAATAAATATGATGTAGGGAAAGTTAGAATAGAACCACAACGGGTGAGGTTGCCTTCGGAGTTACCGATCTCTTTAAGACCATATAAAACATCTCCGAAACAACAGGAAGAAATCGATAACCAAATTCAGGAGTTATTAAAACATAATATAATAAAAGAAAGTTCTTCTCCATATTCTGCACCAGTAACATTAGTATTTAAAAAGGAGGAAAATAAAAAAACTCGTTTATGTGTAGATTTTAGAAAACTAAATCAGGTGACGAAGTCGGATGCTGAACCGTTACCCCTCATGGAATCTTTAATTGATAAATTAGCCCAAAGTTCGTATTGTTCTTCTGTGGACCTCATTAGTGGTTATTGGCATTTACAAATCCACTCAGAAGACACAGAAAAACTAGCATTTGCAACACACAATGGCTAGTACGAATGGTTACGTTTACCTTTTGGTTGGAAAAATGCCCCAAGCATTTTTCAAAGAACTATTCGTAGAATCCTCACTAAACATAAAATTAAATTTGCTGCAAATTATTTTGACGATATAATTATTTTTTCAAACAGCTATTCTGAACATTTAGATCATATTTAAAAAAATTTTAATATATGTTGACAAGAAAATATTAAATTAAAATTTTCTAAATGTCAGATTCTTGTTTAATAGGTTGCATTTTAAATATGTTTTTGATGTGACAGTCAACAATGAGTCTTTTATTCTCATATCGCTGCTGTAATGCCTTGAATAATGATTCAAAATTATCGTCTAACGTTTCTACTACCTTCGCGTCACCCCTTAAGGATCCACGTAGGTAAAAAAGTTTTTCGTTTTCTGAAAGTTCCGGATTTTCATTGATTAGACTAGAGAATTGGCATTTAAATAAATTCCACTCTTCTATTTTACCGTTAAAAATTGGAAGTGGAATTTCTGGTAACTTTAAATATGCTCTTTTGGTTTGGTCATTTAATATAGGGTGATTTTCATGCATTGAACTATCTACATTTTGGTTTGTAGTAGATACAGTTTTAAAAAATTTGAGTTTTTTAATAGAGGTTTTTAGGCTTACCTCTTGTTTTTGAATCTCCTCATCAATTTGAGACAGCAGTAACTCCTTTTCTTCTAGTTCATCATCATTGAGCATTTTGTAATACTCATTTTTTAGAGCATCGAATTTCTCGTATATATTAGTCACAGTGTCCAGGTGGGCTTCGAGTTCGAAAATGTCTATTTCAGTTTGTTGCATTGCTTCCGAAACAGCATTCGATAGTTTTGTCAGTTGTCCTTTTAAATTGCCACGTTTACGGTATAACGAGGCTATGTCTCTACTTCTTTGAGACAATTATTCGGTGTCGTCATTGTTTGACTTCACAGTAGCCATTGTTTGACTTGTAGTAATCCAAAATTAGCTGATTTACCTCCGGGTCGCTAGGACCAAAAACATGGAGGGGGTTTCATGTGTGTGTCGCAAAATGACTGCAGCAGTGAACTGTATAATTCAAACAAAAATTTTATTTTGATATAGGAAACAACAAAGCGTCCTTGTCGGACTGGAGAGGAGCGGTTGACCCGCGTGATTCTCTGTGCAGAGAGAGAACGAGAATGTCCGGTTATTTTTCGTGGCGCGTGATGAACGCCACTTCCACCCACTCATGATCCTTTAGAAGATCATGCGTGGGTGTTAACTTTATTTCTTAGAATTGAACATATCTTATTAAGCGTTAACATGCTCCCCCCTCATTGAAATAATTTAAATTATTTCAATAGTAGCCAACACAATATTCACAAAACACATTACTATACATATACATTAACAAAAGAGTAAATATAAACACAAATATTAATTATTCCCAATACAAGTTTTCATTGCAGATTTCGTAAAACTTTACTCAGTACATTTATTCAACTGGCAATAAACTACGCCTCAAAGTATTGCCATTTGGCAATCTAACCTTTACTACTCTAATTTTGTTATCTGTACCTGGGTAAACGATTCGAGCAGTTAACCATTTATTAATTGGAAGATTGTCTTCCTTAATCAAACCTTTCTCAACATTATCTTTTTCAAATTGCCATTTACCTCTTAATTGTAAATTATTTAAATTATCTCGTGACCCCAATTTCCATAATCTTTGAATATACTTAGTAGTTTTTTGCCACCTATTTAATCTTTTATCATTTATTTCACCAATATCTGGTTCAACGAGAGTATTTATTGGTCTGCCAACCAAAAAATTTCCAGGAGTAAGAGTTTCAAAATCATCAAAGTCTGATGACAGAGGTGTTAAATGTCTAGAATTTAATATACCTTCAATTTGGTTCAAGTTATAGTTAAAAATTCTCCATACGTAAGAGCTTGATTTCCTACTATTCTTTTCAAATGGAATTTAAATGATTTGACTCCTGCTTCCCAGAGACCGCCAAAATTAGGAGCTCTGGGGGGGGGGGGTATAAATTTCCAATCAATAGTCTCATTAGTGAGAAATTTTGCTAAGCTTTCACCTGGATATTTTACAAGATTGTTTAATCTTTTAATTTCGGCATTAGCTCCGATAAAATTTCGAGCATTATCTGTCAACAATTTCGAACATTTGCCCCTACGAGCAAAAAAACGCTTTAAAGTGGCGATAGATGCTTCTGTAGTCAAATCAGTAACAATATCCAGATGAATGGCTCTTGTAGTAAGACATATAAATATACATACATATATTTTGTTTAAAGAACCCTTTCTTTGGTGTTTATACTTAATAAAAAACGGTATGCAATGATCAACACCTGTATAATTAAAAGGAAATGTTGGCGTAACTCTTTCATTGGGTAAGTTACCCATACTTTGTTCGATAAGTTTTGGATTATTTTTAAAACAAATTAAGCATTTGTGAACTATTTTTCTACACAAGTTTCTGCCGTTAATCGGCCAGTATTTTTGGCGAATACAATACAAAAGTGATTGTGCGCCAAGATGGAAATACTTTTTATGATAATATTCAATAACAATATAAGTTAGTTTACTGTTCTTTGGTAATATAATTGGAAATTTCCTGTTAACAGTTAAATTTGCATTTTTTTAGCCTTCCACAAACTCGCAAGACTTCTTTGTCATCTAAAAATGGATTTAAATTTTTAAGTTTACCTGTTATAGGATCCCCTTTTTTAATCTTACTTATCTCCAAGGAAAATTATTCTTTCTGAATCATTTTGATTAACTCAGTTTCTGCTTTTTCTAAATCGACCTGAGAAATAGGTCCCTTTCTTTTTGAGTTGGGATTTCGGCAGTTATGAAAAAACCTGAAAATATAACTTAAGGCATATATTATAGTAAAATAATTATTAGAGATATTAAATATTCTGGTTAAGAAATTATAGTCATTAGCACTGGCTAAACAGTAATTAGAGTCACTATTATTTTCAATATAGTTTTTTAGTTCATTAGCACAGTCTTCATCTAAACTAAGGGAATGAGAGTCACTAAGTTCAGAATCAGAATGCAAAAAGGAAGGCCCGTTCCACCACGAAGTATTGGTTTGTAAAGAGTCAACAGTAAGACCCCTTGTCAAAGCATCAGCTGGGTTTTCCTTTCCATTGCAGTGGTACCACGAGCTTATATCCGTCAAGCTCTGAATTTCTTTGACCCGATTAGCAACAAATGGTTTCCACCTTTGACTGGAACCTTTAATCCAACATAACGTTATCTTTGAGCCTGTCCATAGAATTACGTTGGTAGATTTCTTTCGCTCTATTATGTTTTTTATTTTATTTGTTAGGCGAACTAACAACAAAGCACCAAGAAGTTCCATTCTAGGTAAAGTTATTTTCTTGAGCGGTGCGACACGACTTTTGGAAGTAACCAGGTTCACTTCGATTTTGTCTTTCTTGAAGAGTCTAACGTAAATACAAGCACCATAAGCCTTTTTGCTTGCATCCGAGAACCCATGAATTTCTATTGTGGAATCAGCAGTGTCTTCAAATGAATTGAGGATGTATCGTGGTATTTTCAAACTTTGTAAGTTCGGAATTTCAGAACACCATTGTAGCCACGGTTCTTTTATGTCAGGAGGAAGCTCTTCATCCCAGGAGATACCTCGTATCCATAGTTCTTGAAATAGACACTTGATTCGTAAAGTATAAGGCGTTAAGAGTCCTAACGGATCAAATATTTTCCCTGCTACCTTCAGGAGAAAGCGTTTTGTGTTCTGAGAATTGGCTAAGAGTTCCATAACATTGTTTACATCGATCGTTAAACAATCAGTTTCAGTGTTCCAGCTTAATCCTAAAACCTTTAATGTACGAGTTCCTAATGCAACATTGGAGTTACACGCATGTGTATCAAATCCAGACTCCTCCCATCTCTGTATTAAATTTGGATCATTGGAAACCCATTTTCTTAGAGTCATTCCTGCATCTTTCATAATATTGTAAGCTTTACTAGTATTTTCAAACGCTTCTGAAATATTGTCCGATCCCCCTATAAGATCATCCACGTAGAAACAATCATTCAAAATTTGATATACTTTAGGGTAATCTTCGCGATATTTCTTTATGTGATGTTTAATTGTTGCGGCTAACAAAAATGGGCTACAATTTACTCCGAAAAGTAGGCGAGTTAATCGGTATAACCTAAATTTTCTTCATTAGTTGACTCCCCATAAAAACCTTCTGACAGTGATATTTGTAAGAACGCTTGAGCGATATATAAACGATTCTATTTAAGCGAAAGTATATATTTATTTTCTGTTAGGAAAAGGGATGGAATCCTTGGCGTGGTCAAAAAGAGAATGAATGCAGTGGCCAAATATAGCGATGATGATCTAAAATAGAAACTAATTTCTTATTCGAGACCTGTTCACATTGCTCCAGTGAAACTCAATGCTTCAGTGTTGTTGTCTGTTTGGACCCCTTCATCATCAAATTCAAACTTCGCTTACCAGTTATTTTGAAGAATCTAAAATTTTATTTTATCAATAAATACAAGGAACTAAAACAAAACATAATGTACAAGTTTTAAGTTAAATTTAAATATTTTTTGTGTAAGAAACATTTAATTTAAAATCAGTTTGCGATCCCGAGTTATCTCGGCCAAATGAAATTAGTTAAATATGAGTCTTTGTACGATAGTTCTTAAAACAAGGTACAGCACAAAATGATATTTTTCAAACGTCAGTGAAGGAATTTTAAAACTCTTTTTATTTCTATGTAAATTGAGCAACCGTACTGTCCAACTGCAAAACTTCCAACCACAGCAGATTATGTTTTTTGCTTCCGACCGAGTAAAAACGTGACATAACAAAACTGTACATTCTGGTACGCCGAGTTTTCTCGGGATGATAAATATTTGCAATATATACGTACCCGAGTTAACTCGGGATAATCAGGGAAGCGGTTAAAATTGATTCATCTCAAACTTGGTCTCAAATAAATAATGGTTTTCAAATGTATTGATTAACATTAAAAATGTCTTTATTATTATAGCTTTTGGTGCATCAGTTTGTTTATTTCTCCAATAAGACTTTGATTGAAATTATTTTCTTTTCGGATCTACCTCTCTCAATTGAATAAACCACTACATAATATGTTATCATAAATTTGTCTACACTAGCCCTATAGTTTGACCACACCAGTTGATCTAGTGTAAACAAAAAAAAACTTTAATAAAAAAAATAATAATAAAACTTTAGTGAAAAAATTATCAATTTTGTAATTTAAATAAAAACCAGAGTACAGGTCAAGATTATTGTGAAAATACTTCATGAGTTAAAAACAATATCGTTTTGGTATAATTTTGGTATATTGTGGCTTTGGTACATTTGGCTCGTAAAATCTGTCTGACCTGCTGAAGTCAGCTCTTCGTTGCTGACAGCAAAGAAATTGAGACCATAATACATAAGTGTCTCATAAAATATATAGATAATTTAAATAAAAGTGGCCAGATAGCCTTAGTTGGTAGGGCGCCGGACTCACGTTCGTGAGAACAAGAGTTCGAATCCCCATGCAATAAATGGTGACTGGTGCACGTCAAATCTGTTGAATCACAAAGTCCTCCATGTTCTCATAGCAAATTATATACCTCTTAGGGTACTGAATCGTTCAGGTCAAAATGGTGATCTGCGGATGAATGAATGGATGCATAAATGGGTCCGCCTTATAAACGGGTGCGACGTATGGGTGTGAGAGAAGTCGAATTCTTGGCCATAGATGGCACCACTGGAAAACAAGAACAATCGCACTCCCACTTCATGGTCGACGACAACAACACTAATTAAAAAAATTGATAACTGTGAATCATAAACGAATTCATTTTCTTTAAAATGTTAAGTAAACTTTTGCTGAATATAGTTTTTCGTTTTCAGAACTCCAGCCACTACTTTGAGGGTGAGAGTGGGTGAATACAACATTCGAGAAAATTCTGAAGTTTTTCCTCACGAAGAATACAGCGTGAAAAGAAAAGTGGTGAATGAAGATTACGAACCCGCAACCTACAGGCATGATATAGCACTATTAGAGCTCTCTCATCCTGTAGTCTATAGAAAACATATAGTACCAATTTGCCTGCCAGAAAAACTAGAAAACTTCACCGGACGAATGGCGACAGTGACGGGATGGGGAAGGACCAGCTACGGTAAGTATGTACTGGAAGGAATTGCTTAAGAGCCGGGATAGCCTGGTCGGTAGGGCGCTGAGCCCATGTCCGAGAGTTCGTGGGTTCGAACCCCGCCGGCCGAAAACTCCCCGTGTCGCTGGTGACTAATGCACGTTAAAATTCTGTCGAGTAGCAAAGTCCTCCATGTTCCCATAACAAATCAATACCTCTGGGGGTACTGGATTGGAGACCGATCGTTCTCTAATTCAGGTCGAAATTACGATCTGTGGATGAATGAATGGATGTATGAATGGGTCCGCCTTATAAACAGGTGTGACGAATGATGTGGCAGAAGTCGAATTCTTGGCCATAAATGGCGCCGCTGAAAAACAAGAATCGCACACTCTGCCTTAAATTTGCTCGGTTTCACCAAGCAGGCTTGCCCGTGTGGCAAGTGGCAATAGAACCAACCAACCAATTGCATAATGCGAAGAATAAAGAAAAACAATCATGAAAAAAATAAAATACTTTAATAACTTTTGATTTAATGATCGGAACTTCAAAATAGAATAGTTAAATGGTCCTTATAATGTTAGTCAGGAAAACGGTTGGCGTCCTTTAATGTTAATTTTACTTTTATCTTATTTCACACAATCTACGAAACTATTTCGAATCGAACACATCAGTATAAAACTTGTTTATCCAAAAATAATTCCACACGAAGCGTTTTTTTTTTATTATTCCCTTTTTTATTATTTACTTTAATAATAAGCGTGAATTAAGTTAAAACTTTTTTTCAAATGTAACAATACAATTTGTTATAAATATACTAGTTTATATTAGTTTATATATATATATATATATATATATATATATATATATATATATATATATATATATATATATATATATATATATATATATATATATATATATATATATATATATATATATATATATATATATATATATATATATATATGGGTGATTCTCACGAAATATGACAATTCGGACCAAACAATTTCTTGAAATTTAAAGTCGTCCAAATAATTTTAAAAAGTTTTTGTATACTTCTTTAGTTACACTTATTAATAGAGCCCGGATTTTGATGACCTAAAAAATCTCAACTAATGCCCTTAAAAAAGGTAAAAAAATGCCCTTAAAAAGTGCAAAAAATGCCCTTAAAAATGCTCTAAAAATGCGAAAATTGCGCTAAAAATGCCTTATGACATGACTTAAATAAAGTAAATGTTTTACTCTTTAAAATTATTATGAGTCATTTCAAAAAATATAAAGCAATGTGCAATACTTATTCTACGTTCATTAAAGTTTGAAAAATATGTTTTTTAACCTAATATAACTAAAAAAAAAAAAAAAGGAAAATGTATTGACTCCAAAAGATTTTCATTTTGTATAAAAACTTTAATGAATATAACAACTTTCATCTCATAATATTACTAAATATCAGAATTACAATGGATTATTAAATGATATTTGATATTTTGAAGTGTAAACGAGCGTCTCTTATCTGAAAGTAAATTTTTATACCTGGAAAAGCTTCTCACAACGTCTACTGATGTTATTGGTGCATACTTGAAAAAGACGGTCTCACTTACTGACAATTCTTCAATTTGAAAAGATGTTGCTCCACCTGTTTATATCCTAGAGATTTTCTTCATTGTTTGAAAGTTCTTCTCCAAAACTTTGTTCAATTTAGCTGCTACACTTTGTGCTATCTTTCCCCTTGCTTTTTGCAACACTTGACTCACTACTTCAATATAATTTATTGCATCACAAAGTTCCAATTCTTGTTTCTTCAAGCTTGCAATTGTCGAGGATACAATAGCAAAGTTAGACTTGATAAATGATAAGTTTCCTTCGATTTTATCAGAGGTCAACACGTTTTGCGCTATCTTAATTGATGCAGCATCTTCTGAATCAAGACAAATTTATAAGGCAAATCTTGCATTTCATGTATAATTCACATTTTATAAGACAAATCTTGCATTTCATGTATAATTCACATTTTATAAGACAAATCTTGCATTTCATAAAAATGCTTAAAAATGCAAATTACGCCCCAAAACTTTTTTAAAAAAATGCTCTATAAATCTAAAAAAATGCTCTAAAGGACAAAAAATGTCCAAAAATGCAAAAAATGCACAAAAATGCAAATGTCATCAAAATCCGGGCCTTACTTATTAATATCTTACGGACGGCAGTGTAGTTTATTGACATTTGCTTGGGAAAAAAAATAAAATAGAAATTCACCAAATCTTGAATGCCAGGAAAATGACATATTAGCTTAAAAGTTTAAAAAACAGTCATTTTAAGTTAATAGTAAGTAACTCAACTTAAGCCTTTATGTTAGATGGACCATAAATTGCTTAAATGAATTTTTTTATCCACTGTAGAACGAATCAGAAAATTTTTTGTTGCTGATATGTACAGAATAAAATTGTGGGTAATAATCAATCATTAAATAAATAAATAACTTTGATTACATCCAAGCATATTGCAATCAGACATAAACTTGGTATTGGGTTAATATTTGCTTTCCCTCCTTACAGTATTAGCAGTTAAAAAGAATTTCTGGTAACACTTCAATGTCCTGGCATTCATAAGCCAGGAAAATGACAGCCAGGATAATGACAAATTCGCCATTTTATAGCATATAACTTTACTTTAATTAAATATTTTGGCCTAAGACGTTTATATTCTGTAGAAAACAACAGGATTTCTTAAAATAACTCAGATAAATCTATGTAGTTTATGTTATTAATGGTTTCAAGAAACCAGGAAAATGACAACATAAAAACCTACTCACCTAGAAAAAAAATTTTTAAAAAGATTTTGAACCAGAAAATTGGTTCTTTATTCATGCAACAAGACATGTTCATATAGGAGCGTATCTAATCAATCTATTAACATAAGATATTGATTGCTGGCTCTATCTATTTTGGCTATAAATCACTAAATAAAAGTAGCCAAGAAAATGACTGATTTTCTTGGGACAAACAAATTATTGACAGAAAAAATTAATTGAAACGAAGTTTTTGTAAATAATACCCTCTGCGTATATTCTAGAAATGCTTACACCAGTTGAGATAAAAAAATTTAGATATTGAAAAATTTATAGGAAGTTTTGAAGCTAGTTATTATTGGAAACATTGTTTGGGACATGCCAGGAAAATGACATTTTGAAGTTCAATTAAATTTTTTAACTACACAAAACAGTTAATGCTAGTTCAAAGTTATTTTAAAATACTAACAACAATGCTATTTATAATTTTTTTTTTTAAAACAAAGTTCTTTTAGTATTACAGTATTAGATCTTGGAGCAAGGGACAGTGAATTGTCATATTTCGTGAGAATCACCCATATATCCTTTTAATTAAAAATGGCATCTCAAAGTCATATTTTCTGTCTTGGCAACGATGCGACTGCCAACAACGCTATTCTTTTCTTTTATTCAGACGGCAGTGAGTATCGATAATTCATAACTGTATATATTATTATTAAAATATAACTAAAATAATGATAACGTAATGACGTAGGGGAAAAGCAAGATGTGTGGAAATATCACGGCAACGGGAAATCGCGTCAACTAGACGCTGAAAAAATTTGATTTAATATAATTGTTTTAAAACTAAGGAAGTTATTAAAATTGAAGGATGGGTTGTTGAAAGACAGTTTTCTCTTGGTAACCATTTACAGTCTCTAGCCCGATTATTATACCAGATATTAGACGTACTATAAGATTCTATGTAAAATCTTAATCAGGTGATACTATACAGCTTTACGAGACGTTCAATAAATAATATTTATTACATCAGGTATTACGTGGGTATATGACCAAATACTGCAGAGAATGACACGAGTTTATAGGAAATACTTTTATATATTGAGGAGACTTTTAATATACTTTGTATTTATTTTTAACGTTACATACACCAACGTAAGCAAATGCATAAAAACAATAAAGCTTAAATAGAGAATTAAGATTTTACATCTAATAATTTGGACTGTCCAAGATACAGTTGAAAGATGGTTGATATCATAATAAATTTATATGAAGGTCGCCGTACTCCCCCCAACATCCTCCAGAAGGTGAGCGTTGAAGTGATTGGAACAGACATGTGTCAGGAATGGCTTCGTATTGCAGGAAGGAAAGAGACTGTCTACCCAACAATGGTCTGTGCTGGTTACAAAGAAGGAGGAAAAGATTCATGCCAAGTAAGGTTTTTCTTTCTTTCTAATATGTAGTGTCGATATTTAAATAGATATTCAACAAGAAATGAATACCCGTTCTTCGTAAGGAGTGAAAACAAAAACAAATTTATTAAGTGCCTAAACAAATACAATATTTAGGTATGTTTCCAATATAAACGCATTATCTAGACAGGGTTAAGGAAATTAAAAATGATAGGAAATGTTAAAATTTACTTTTTAAAATTTTTGTGAAAAAAAAAAAGAGTGCTCTTGAAATGTTTGAAAACTTTCATTCACTTTATTTAGCGTGCAATAAGGAGAGTTTTCTATTCATTCACTCAAAATAAATAAAGCACACAATTTTGCTTTTAAATAAATAAAAAAAAGTTGTGATCGCCTTATGACGATCACTGGTTACCCATGGGTCAAATGCTTTTTCTTTCTGGATTGACTCCGTTAAACATTTCAAATCAGTTGGGTTGATTTTCATATCTTTGCCTATGTACATGTTTCACAAATACTTTTTCCTTCTTCAGCATTCATATTTATATCACCCTCAAGCCAGTTAATAATGAAAATACTTTAAATTATTATGATGTAAATAAAATTAAAGAAATGCCTGCTAGTGAAAGGAAAACAGCAGCGATCGCCATAGCAACGCACTCTTTACTCCTGAACACAATGTGTGAACGCCATTCGATCCAAACCGAGACCCATTTTGCCAATGGCTAAAAAGAATCAATAAATGAGTGCTGAACAACACTGCAAATCATGAACAAAACTGTAAGACAAAATATCAAAACAAATAAAGTAAAATCAGTACCGTGACAGCCCATAGAGGCCCAAAGCTTACTGTGCCCATCACAGTTTTCTTGATCTTGGGCTCTGGGGTGCAGGAGCCGAAGGTGGTGTTCAGCCTCCAAGCATTTTATCGACCCTCTGAAGGGATGTGATCATCACAAACAATAAAGCTAAAATAATTTCAATGTTTTTTTTTCATTTTATTGTTAGTTTTTGTCCTTCTAGAATAAGCCAAACACATGGTGAGTCGTTCATTCAAATAAAATAAAGATAATCTGGCCTTACGATGTTGCTCTATACCAGGGATGAGCAACACGCGGCCCGCTTGCCGCCCGTTCAACATGTTTATGCGGGGCGCCAAGCATTTCTAAAATTGAATTTATTTTATCGACTGTCTCCCATCGTATTGCTATAAAATTAATTATAACAAAATGGTAGTACATACTAAACCGAAAAAATTTTCTGTGACGAGTTACTCACTTGTCGGCGACTGGTTCAAACATGCAATACGAACGCGCTTGTTTGTGTTTGGCGGCATCACTTGCGACCACCTCGGTGTCAGAGGGTTAAAAGCGAATTGTTGAAGAGATCCTCATTTTGGTAATAAAGAATGGATGTGCGATTTCATATCGACATGACTCAGCATCTCAATGATGTGGAACTTCAAGGCAAAGGACAGTTTATTCACAATTTGTATGACTCAGGGCTTTGAGGGCAAATTAAAATTGTGGAAACAGCATCTTTTGCAGAATAATGTGTCTCACTTTCCACATTTAGAAAAAGAAAACGTTACTACTTCTCAAAAATACGCACAATATATAGACATTTTAATCAACGAATTTCAATTACGATTCCAAATGTTCAAACCTGAGAAAACAGCGGTTTCCATGAAAATGTTTTCCTCGCCATTTAATATCGATGTGGATACAGTTCCCGAAGATTTTCAAATGGAAGTGCATGCAGAATAATATCGATTTAAAAAAATGTATTTTTTTCAGTAAACATCAAAAATTTTTATAAATCGTATGTGAGTTCTGAGAAATTTCCGCTTTTGACGAAAGCAAATGATGTCTCTGTTCGGAAGTACGTATGTTTGCGAACAATTATTTTCAACCATGAAATTAATCAAAAATGGCCACTGATCAAAACTGAGTGATGCACGATTAGAAAACTGCGTACGTGTAGCTACCTCATCAATTCCGGCTTTTATTGATCAGCTTGTATTGAAAAAACAGTGCCAAATTTCTCATTAAAAATTTCAAGTAAATTCGTTTTATTTTTTTTCTTGTTTGTTTTTATTTTGCATTAAAATTTGTATAAGAAATCTTTACTTTTTTTTAAATTTTATATTTTTTTATTCTAATGTTTATTATAAATAAAATTTTGTAAATTATTAATAAGTGTTACTTTATGTGTGGCCCATCAAAAATTTTAAAATTTTAACTGTTGATTAAAAAGGTTGCTCAACCCTGCTCTAGACAAACTCGTGATATTTAAAATGTTCCCCAGTCAAGCTATTTTCACCTGTATTTATCTTTAAAGTATTCTTCATACTTAGCAATAAAGTTTAAAACTTTCAGAGAGACCAAAAATAAATCACGAAAGAAAACATTTATTTTTAAACTATGCCAGATCTATGCCAGAAAATCTAGAAATAAGCATGTAACTTATACCGATTACTTTGGTTGTTACTTGCAATAACTGCATAAAATTTCATAAACCTAACTTATATATTTATGGAGTAATGAATATTTTTATAGTAGAAGATTCATTTTTTTGTCTTAAGTTTTTTTTTTTTTTTTTTTTTTTTTTTTTTTTTTTTTTTGCTATATTTTTAAAAATATTTATTAAAATTAAACAAAATTTTTGGAGGAAAAAAAATTAATTACAAAATTTCTTTTTTTTTAAAAATTTGAAGAAAAAAAATTATTCAAAATTACGCAAGATATGATTATTTAAAGTAGGTATTTTAAACTGCGCCTTCGGGGAAAAATTTGTAAAAAAAATTTATATTGGCGTGTATCGTATTTGACAATAAATAAAAAAAAGTTTGATTTGAATATCTTAAAACTTTAAAGAGTTTCAAGCAACTTAAGTAGTTTTTGTGCTGCTTCAAAAAAAAAATAATAATAAATAAATAAATAAAAATAAATTTAAGAAAAAAAAAAGCTTAAAACGATAAAGGATTTTCCACAAATTTCATTCTGTATCATAAGACAAAATTTAATAACAGTTGATAATACCTTACAATATTCGTCCGGACACCAAACTGTAAAGGAAAGACAAGTGAAACAAAACGTTTTTTTAATAGGGGCATCCAATCAGACATTTTTAATTAGTTGCCAAATACAAAATTATAAAAAAATTCATATTTTCCCGCTCATACGCAGTATAATACTATTTAAAGTATAGCAAGAAACTTTAAATAGTATAGCAAGACATAACTATTATGAAGTATAACAAAGGATATATCTTGCGTCATTTTTAACGCATGTTTTTCAGGAAGTTTTAAACTTTATGTCTAAGTTTGAAAAAGGGCTCCAAAGTTACAAAATAATCTTAGGAGATATTTAAAATGTTTGTCATGAGATCTCAATTATGTACCTCAGCATCTCTCAACTTAGTATACAACATTTTGCGCATTGCTTGAAAATCTCAATCTATTCTTTACTCATTATTTGAAGTCTTATGATAAATACTTACGGTGGTTGCATTATACAATACAATGATTTCTTGAAAAAATTGAATTCATCCGCGCGTGCAACAATCATTATTGAGTTGCAACTCAACCTTTTCGTTCATTATGAATTTTCTTCCAAGTCTTTCAGTATATTAAAAAAAAAAAAAAAAAATTATTTAAAATCGGCAAAGGAATCACTTTGATTAATCCAGTCATAAAACCTGCTATATTAAGTTAATACTTTTTGTTTTCAGACAATTCCAGATGTCTGCCATATCTATATGCAATTGTACTTTACGGTATACTTTATATTACAGTATATTGTAAAGTATAGATTGAAAATTTTCATAAAGAGCTGGCGTATTTTTAAGGTTGAAAAATGTGTATATTTTGAAATTTTTTGGACACCGAATTTAAACTTTTTTTCTTCCCCTTTGTTTCTTAGGGTGACTCTGGTGGTCCTCTAACCATTCGAGAAGATGGCCGAACGACACTGATAGGTCTAGTCTCGTGGGGTGTCGGTTGCGCTCGACCCAATCTACCCGGTGTCTACACGAAAATCACTGAATACTTGGACTGGATACGAATACATCTACGATCATGATCTCCTCTGACGTCATAAAATGTACATTCATTTGTTTATAAATCACTTGTAAATATTTTGTTCAATAGAGAGACCTTCAAAACATTCTCTGCGTGGGATCCAGAATAATAATAACTATCCTATTTCACAGCGACAACAGAGTTCTTGCAGAAAGATTTTTCTTTTAAAAAGCAAAAAATTTTACTTTTCTTTTCTGCAGATATTTACCGGTAATATCTGTATTTTCAGCAGTTGATTGATGTTCACGTGGTTTTTTAAATATCCCGACATATTTCAAACAATATGGGAAATTGGAATCGTGCATTTGAGTATTTACTTATTAGGGCAATCATTCTATCGAATTTTGAGCAGTTATTGCTATTGATTTCAACATAGTTTTTAAATCCGGTATTTTTTATACGATATTATTTACGGCAACAACGTCATCTCAAAAGGAAACACGCATTTGAGGAGTCCGATTCGCGTGATTTCGTCGTCGATCTTTTTTTCGGCAATGACTACTACGGATTTCGTGAATTTTTATTGTGATGATTATTTACAAAATGCGAAGAAGTAAATAATTTTTGCGTTCCCCCCGAACAAAATGCGAGGATATCACCCATAATGTTAGAATAAAAAATTATGACATGTTTAATTAAAAAAATATTTTATAGTTGTTATTTTTTTTTGTAAACATTGCGCTTTTGTTATTTTAAATGAGTAACATATATGTTTGTAATTATTAAACGTATCATGCAGAAATACATTAGTGCTAAAGAGTTTTGTCGCTGATAGCTGCCACAGGTTACACAGAGATTGTTTTGTGGTTACAATGGCAATGCAAAATGCGTAGTTTTTCGAAAGAGACCATTATAGAATGAACCTATTCAAAATCATCCCGTAAGATTACTTTTTCCTAACATCTCACAAGTAAGTAATCTTATTTTTGCAGCAGTTCATTTCGGGTGATCCATTAGAGACTTGTTTGACCCATCAAATCTAGATAACAAAATAAGGTTTATTCTAACTCAGCAAAAACCTTTTAATGTAAACCCAAAGAGGTTTGTTATGTGGTTTAAATGTAAACCTTAAAACGAGATCTGTGACACAATCTGCTCTCTATTCTACGCACATTACCTCACTCCAAAACCTTGGAAAACAATCTTCGCTATAAAAACCTTACATCGAGGTTGACTTAGGGTTTTAAAGAGTGAAAAAAAAATCCTTTATTGAAGCTAGTCTCAAAGTGAAAATAATCTTAAATCTAGGTCATTATAAGGTCTTGACTGCTCAGCTAAAATCCACCTTCTCATGATATTTTGATGGATCCTATCGCTAGTGTGACGTCAGCTAAAACGTCATGATGGACCTAAGTAATTTTTAAAAAAACTTTAAAAAATATTTTTTAATCCTTTTAGCATGAAAGGTTTGAAACTGCAATATTTTTGCTTTATTGAACAAAGGTTTTGAGTACAAAGATTTTGGTGAGAATAAAAAGAAAGTTCCGACACAAGGTTGCAGTAAGGTTACATTCTTTCTGAAAAAGTCTCTACACTACAATTTCACATTCATCGAAGTCATGATTTCATCATTCAAAAAAGATATTGTTCAACACTTGCCATCATATTATTCAAAAAATGGTTTCAGAAATCTTACTGGACATAATTTTGTGACATCATGCATTATACATGTTGTGAATGTGTTTATTCTGATTATTTTTCATTGCATAAAATTTTAATAAGTCATTGTTCAGAGTCTTTTTTTTATATCTAATAATAAAACATCAGGAACAAAAGGAAGTACTCGTATAATAAAACTATCCAGAGCCTGAAAAAATAAGGGGCATACGGGGCTGTTGCCCCGGGCCCCACATAAGAGGGAGGAGATCCCAAATCGAATTGACAGTTTATTTTAGGTTTCCTTCTCTAATGAACTTTTTTTAAACAAATTATCAATATAGTCTAAAATCCGTCAGTTTTATGTTGGCTTCTTCATTAATCTATGGTATGAACACAAAATAACTATATTTCACAAATCCATGGCTTTTTAGTGCGGAATTCATTGGAGGAGGGGGACTTAATATTTATTTAAGGTTCTAGTCAATTTTCTTGTTATATTTGTTGTTGTTGTTGACTTATTCCTCTTGGTCAGCCGCAGGCTAGACCAAGTCAATGAGCTCGAAAGTCTTCAGGAAATCTAAAACAAGCAAAGGGCCAGAGTAGAGGTCTTTCTTCTCCAGGCCAAGACAGTGTAAAATGTGATCGGGAGAAGCCTGTGCAGAGTTACCACCTCATGCACGTTGAATAGGTCTTTCGCCCAAGCTCAAAAGAGAGACACCTGATGTGTCCACTTATGAGCCTACTTATAGTGGACTTTATGGCCCCATGTATGGCTCTATCAGCCCCCATGGTAAGTGCCCCACCAGGAGTCCGTCCATTGTAAAAAACATTGTCCATCTTGTTATATATGTATAATGAGACAAAAAATTTAAATACCTCCTTAAAGTTCAATTCTTCATGACTGAAGTAGTGAAACAGAGGGGGGGGGGGCAAATAGGCTAAGTCCGGCCGTGAAACTATCGCATTCATTTTTATGTACTAATGTTAATTCTAGGAGATAAATGGGTGGAAATATTGTAAGAATTTAGACTTTATTACTTATTATTAAACTCGTGCAAAGTGTCTCTAAAGCATAATTTCAATGAACCTTAAAATTACTGTTAAATTAATTAAACAAATGTTATTTTAATAAAATTATCATAACTTAAATAGTGTATCTTATATGCCTGTAGCCAATATAAACAAAAGAAATTGCTTTTTGATCAATTTTAAATCTTTTTGTATCGTTAATGTTTATAAGTTTCACAATTTAAAAAAAAATCCTACAATTAGATTTATACCATCCTTAAATTATCATATTACTATTAATGTATTACAATATGATCCTTTGGAAGAAAAAAGAATTTAGTGCTTTATGTAAAATTAAACTTAGCTCAAAGTTTTCATTTACATTAGGATTACAGTATAGAGTTTGCTCGTAAAAAATGTTATTTTAAAATTAATATATTCGTCTCAAAGCTGTCTTGCAGCTATATAGAAAATAGTATAAAAATTAATTTAACTTCAATATTTTGGTCGGTTTTTTCCAGATTTAGTTATGTCCCAATAAGTAAAACGTTTTTATTAAACATTCTTTTAAAAAATTATCATTCATCATAAAAATTTAGTCAACTGTAATGAATAATTACCAAGATTAAAATTATTTCTGAGATATTAAACCAAAAATTCCTTTTACCGCATTAGACAAAACAATAATCTTATGAAGTTTTCTAGATAATAAATAAAACACTAACGCTAGAATAAAAAAAAAATAATAAAAAAACTTTAATAAACACATTTTTTCTCCCTAAATATTCTCAAATAGTTCGAGTAAATTATTCATGCTCCTTTACTAAGATTTTTTTTGTATTTCAAATTTTATTTTTGATTTGAGCTTCTGAAAATGATCAACACTTGTGAAACTCTTTAAAAACTTGAACCACATAACAGGGCTTCATATTGGAACTCTCATGATTGGCTCTTTGCAGATTTTCGCAGCATCTTGTTTTTGCAATAAGATCTGCAGAAAAATAGCATAAATAATAATATTCACATTTTAGAAAGAACATTTACTAATGTTATTGAATGCTTCTTACAGTGTGTTTTACTTAATCACTAATTTAAATATATGTTTCTGTTTTTTTAATATTTTCTGTTCCTTCGATGTTTACTTAATTTATTCCGATCATATTTTATAAGCATTCATGTCGTAACAAGTAAATAATTGAATGAATGAAGCTAGAATAGAAAGAATAATGATCATCTTAATCAATAACTGAAACTTAATAATTTTTGGCATACATACTATGTGTTTCTATTTAAACTAGTTTTCAAAATTAAATATAGATGGCAACACAAAGTCACGTGAATAGTAAATATTAATTTTTGTTTTCTGTATTATTCTCTATGCGTTTTGCCTCAATGAAATTGTGTTATTAAAACCGGCATTTCGAAGTGATTATTTCCCCGAGAAGGAATTGCTTTATCAGTTATTAATGATTGCATTAAATAACTGATTGCACTGTTTAGAGCATAAAAGTATGGCTTAATTAAGTCCATGATTTGGTCTAAAAGTTACTGTGCACAATAGATATTTTAAAAATAGACATATTAGAAGCGACAATAAATATATTTTTTTTCGGAACAGAAAACAGCAAATCATAAATTTCTATTTCTAGAAAATTATTTTAAAATCGTAGAGGATTGTGTTTCTGATGCTCCTCCAAAATCACAATCGTTAAATTGCATCCATTATTCGATAGATTGATATTTTTGCGGCTACCATTCCATCAAAAAAATAACTATTATTTTCGGTCTGAAAACTTGTCCTGATAACAGTTTTGACCGAGCAATTTGTTTTGCCAAATGACGTTTAAAAAACTTGTCAGCCAATCACCACCCTGTTGTCACTACGGATGTCAGTTTCAATATAAATGTAAACAACAACAATCACGATCTTTTGATCCGCTCTACTTCCGGTTAGAAAGTATACAGCTGCTTACTACAAATTATTCTGCCAGGTGATATGTTCAAACAGATAATTTCGTCCTTTATAAAAAAAATAAATTATGTAATTTCTAAGCTCAAATCTGCTGTACTTCATAAGTTATTAACCCCTTCCCTGATTATCCCGAGTTAACTCGGGTATTTATTATCCTCGGGAATTGCAGAATTCGTCAATACGTCTTGTTTTATCACGTTCAAATTCGGCCGGTAGCAAAACAAAAAAGAATAATAATTTGATGTGATTGGAAATTTGTCAATATTTGTTTGGGAGTTTTGCACAATTGTATAGACGATGGTGGATAAATTTACATTTCTAAAAAAAAGAATTTAAAAAAAATGGCATTCACGAGCGAAGAGTGAAAGTAATGCAGATGATTTTTCAGATTAAAAAGAGGTGAACAAAGACTCATATTTAACTTTTTTCATTTGCCCGATATCATCTGGGATAGTAAACTGATGGTCAGTTTAATATTTTCTACACATGAAAAAGTTAAAGTGTCAACTTAGAACTTGTGTATTATGTTTTGTTTTACTTCCTCGTATTTATTAATGACGACAAAAAAAAGGTTGATTTTTTGCATCTTTTTTTCTCTTCAAAGAAACTAGTAAGGGAAGCGATCTGTGCGACAGTTCTTAATTCAAGACATATGAACTAACCTTTTCCCTCAAATTGTTTAATCCAACATTTTCGTTCTTTCTTCATTGTTTTGTCCCAAACTTGAAAACTGGTTCTGTCAACCTGATGATGCTTTACCACATCTCTCATAGCAGACAATCTCTTTGCTATATCTGGTCGAAATTGCATCACGGCGTGAGTAGCCCATGGATAATTAATTCCAACATAATCGGTTAAGAATGGACAGTGACCAGTATATCTGGAAAGAAGACAAAGAACTAACTTACGGACATTATGCGATGTCAGGTCATCATTATTAAACTCTAACACGCTAAAAAAAAATTTAAAAAAATTGTTTTCATAATACTTAATCTTGTGTTTAGGCTTTTTTTTTATCATCAATTTCATAACAGTTCTCGCAATTGTAAAAAATTAGAACTGAAGGGCATATTACAATTACAAGGCATATAGCGCTCCCTTCACAATAAGGTGATTCAGGATCGCATGCCGACGATGGCTGATCAAAATTTGCTTCTAGCTCGCTCCGAATACAGTGCTGATGTAAAATAATATTCTTCGAGGTAAACGGATCGGGAATTAAAAAGGCAGTTTATATCAAAATATTTTCCACGAAGGCTGGTTTGTCTCCATTTAGTGGTTTCCTTTTCTTCTGGGTTGGGTTCAAAATTACAAATTACAGAATTCATTAGTATAAGCCCAAAAAATGAGTCGGCTTTTTAACGCCGGAAATGAAATAAACGGACAAGAAGTAAATTAAGCTTCAATAATTTGAAAGGAAAGAAAGGTACATTTCAAGTATATGATGTCAATCTGGTCTTGAGAATATGCCGCTAAATCTTTTATAGTTAATTCCAGTTAATATTCAAAGCTCAAAGCATCGTTCAAGCTTTTAAGCTGGTTGAATCTCTGCTCCATTTAATGGATCTTTAAAAATGTTGAATTCATGGCTTTTTCTTGAGTGCAGCTGAGAAAATAAACGAGTGACTTTTTTTAATGTCACCTCCAAACTTCGTTCTGTACTTTTCCCGGGTGAGTCCCTATATGTTGTGAAAGGCGGCTTCGTTAGAAAATTTTGGCTTTGAGGGTCACAAACATTGTTGTTTACGCTGTCTTTATTTGACACAAATTCTGTAACAGAAGTCTCTCTAACAATAAGTGACGCGTTAGTTAGTGTGCTTTCGACCGTTTTTTGTACGTAAAAGTGACTCATGTCGTATAATTTTTGCATAATCAAACAAAACTATTGTTGGTTAGAAACGTGCTATGTCACGCTACCGGCTGACAAACAGTTTTGGTCTGGGGGGGGGTGTAATTTGGTGACCCATGGCTTAGCTATGGTTAGACTGTTGGGTTAATAGTGGGAGATTTTCGTGGTTTTCTTCTCTACGTAACGCAAGCGCGTAATAATTCTATAAAAAAATCTTGCGAATCCTTATGAAATCTCGTTTATCCCAATGCTTGATTCAGGAGATTCCTTGCCTTCCGGGTTAAGTTCGAAATAACGTGTCTACGTAGCAACATTATATGCCTATAGACGAAAACCCGAAGATGGGTCAGTTATTTAATGCCGTTAAGAAAATAGTTGCTATTCTCTTATTTAGGCTTTTTCTGAGAGGCTTTTTAATTAATTCTTTTTCTTTCCCCAGTTGTCTGTTATTATTATTATTCACCCCCCTTTTTTTTTTTTCATTTGTCTGTAATTTACCTTTGTTTTATCTTCATTTTGAACATATTATATATATATATATAGAGAGAGAGATTTAAATATATATATATATATAGAGAGAGAGAGAGAGAGAGATTTAAATATATATATATATATATATATATATTATAGAGAGAGAGAGAGGATTAAAAAAAATATTGTACGATAAGCATTGATTACATGATAAGTAAAATTTCTATAAGTTATTTCTATAACAAACCACCAACTATGTATATGTACTTACCCAGGTATAAAATGTGGTTCAGGAACTGGTCTGTCATATCGGGCATTTTTTTGCAAGTGAGTCATCTTATTTTATTAATATAAATTCTGAATAAATAAATAATTAATTTTAAAGCTATCTGACTGTTTGAAATTTTTTTTTAAATTGATCTAAAATTTCATTTAAATTTATTTATCTGGAATTCTTTTTTTTTCTCCTCACGAGAACGACGGTCAAAAAGTGAAAAAAAATATTGATGCCAACCCATTAAGTGTAATAAACTTTTCTAAACCAAATTTAATCAAACTAATATGTTTAGAAACAGCTATTTTTAAAGATCAATTTCTTGATGGTTTTTCTCTTTCTTGCTTTAAAAGATTCATAAATACAAGATAGAAAAGTAAATTAAATATTCCATAAAGGAACTACAATAATTTAACGAAGTGTTTATCCCCTGTGTAATTACTTGAAATAATCTATTTTGGCGAAAAATAAATTCTTTAAAAAGTCAAATATATCCTATTTAATGAAATACATAAAATAAAGAAAAGAAAAATAAATGAAAAAGAAAAAAAAAAAGGGGGGGGGGGAGATTCTAGCTGTGATGTCGGTAAAGTCATAAAGTTGTCGATAAAATTTGTTTCATAGTTTTGGAGGCCAATTCCTGAGTTACCCACAGGTTTATTTACAATTGAAGGGAAATATTTACATGAAGTGATAACAAAACAGATGAATTGTGAATATTTACATGAGGATATAAATGAGGGTCATTATTTTACAGGGGATTACTTACGTGATGAAAAAATAGTGCTTTATCTCATCTTGATAAGAGAAAGAAATATGCATATTATAAAACATTGATAAATATTTCTCTTTAGAGAGCTCAAAAAAAGGTTTATCAAGAGCATCCTTGGAAAAGATAGAGCTGTGGTGGAAGTTGTCCAGAGATTTCTTGTTTGGAAGTTGATGGTGCTTCTATCTAGTAAGCTGTTGTATGTTATTAGGAATTATTCTCGGCAATATTCAAGCAAAACAATTTAGTTTTTTTTTTTTTTTTTTATGTTGGCCCATCATAAATCAGTCCAAATTATTCCTACTTTGGGAGGATGGTTGTTCATGATCGTTTCAACATTTGATTTCTATTATACTATGGAAATTCGAGATGGTCCATAATGGTACAGCACTACGTTTCCATGATGGTTTAATGGAAATTCTTCTTGATTCAGTAGGAATATACCATCAAAACCATTTGGTCTTTTTTTTTATGTTGGGGCCCATCATAAATCAGTCAGAATTCCTACATGGATGATGATGGTTACCATCAAAAAATATAATAGTTCATGATGGGATTACTTGTGGTTACCATCAATATTATGTTGGTCCATCAATGGAAAACTATGAACAACCACCCATAGGTCTACTTGACTGTGGTAAATTTTAATATCATGAGCTGGCTTCGAAACGGATTATAGTTTAAACTATAAATATAATTATTTTATAGTTTAACTATAAATATATAGTTTAAACTATAAATACAATTATTATATTATACCTATAGAAACCACTTTAATAGAAGATCATTCTGTGAAAATAATTATTTTGACAGAATGATCTTCTATTAAAGTGGTTTCTATAGGTATAGGTCTTCCGTGGTTTCGTTCTCTGCCGGATTTTTTTCGAATTTTCAACCCAAATAAATCATTTTTTTAATGCTGAAAATTAATATATGATCTATCCTAAATTCGAAAAATGCAAAATACTTTTGTTAGCAAGCAGTTTTTTGTGGTTAAATATGTGACGTCACATCTACTGATCTTGCAATGCACCCAAGTTTTATCTTAAAAAATACACTGCGATAACATACTCTATTGCTTTATGATGAATTATTAAAATTAGATAAATATTTTGGAAAATAATTTTCTAACCTTACCGTTAAAACAGCTTTACAGTTGTCAGAGGGTAAAAATCCAAAAACTAAAATAATTTATTACAGAATTTTTTTAATGCTTATTTTGTCACAAAAATTCAAAAGGGTTTTTGATTTCAATGAAGGCGGAAAATCCTCACTGCGAAGAAAGAGGTACTAATTTAAAATCTTAGCAAGATTTAGAAATACAAAATTAAAAATCCAGGAATTCCATTTCAATGATGATGTCTCTTTCTCGACCGAAAACGGGCACATGGAAGGAGTTAATCTAACATAGTAAAGCGCAAGAAATACTAATATATGGAAAAAGAGGAATTCAATTATTTTTATTATATGTTTTGTGCATAGTATAGATAAATACCAATCGATTGATAATATACTTTTTTTTTTCCACCCGTACGACGATCACAGCTGAAAACTACAAGAATGCTTAATTAAGTCTTTTAAACGTGATTAACCATCGAATAAAACCGGTTCTCGAAACTTCATAATTAGTTATTATACTATGCCTATTTAGACTATTCAACTAGATGTGCACGTTAAATCTGTCGGGTCACAAAGTCTTCCTAACAAATTATACCTCTGGGGATACTGAATTGGAAATTGATCGTTCTCTGGTTCAGGTCAAAATCACGATTTGTGGATGAATGAATGAATGGGTCCGCCCTATAAACGGGTGTGGCAGAAGTCGAATTTTTGGTCATAGATCGCACCCCATCTGCTATAATGGCCGACAACATTCATTTAAACTACGCTGACAGCAGGCATGTCTTGTGATGAGAGTTGAGTCTAAACAGGGTCCTATATCTCCCTCTAATATTCAAATTGAACCTGGTATTATATTACCAGGTACTAATGCACCGCACGGGTGGAAATAATTATAAGCTAATTAGGTGGTACGTAATATGGACCTATAGATTACAATGTAAATATATATATAACAATGTGTTGAATAGCATTAAAATGAGGAAATTCGAAGTCAATATTCTGTATAAAAATATGGTCCTATATCTCCCTCTAATATTGACCTATAGTTGAGAGTCAAAATCCACTATAAGATTAACAAATATTAGTTTTTTTTGCATGACTGGAATTTAATGTTAGGTTTTCTGAAAGTAGTGAAACATGCAAACTTGAAGGAAGATTTTACTTAAATATATAAAGTGATAGGAAATTTTGATGTTTAATAAATCCGATTTACAAGGATTTTGACCACAAGTAGACAATTTTAACAAATAACTAAGACCTAATAACTGTGCTGTGAAGCCTTTCAGTTTACCTTATCTGTTAATATGAATATATAATCGCTTTAAATATTGGACTTTTTAGTTGGCATGCATGAACAGGATTTTCTTTCTTTTTTAACATTTGTTTTGTCAATATTTCTTACAGTCCAACTTTCTCAGATTAAGAAAATGTGCGGCTTAAATTTTAAAGAATAATAATACATCAAATAAGGTTTGAATGTAGTGATACAAAATATATATATATATCTAAGCTTAGTTTTTATGAGAATGAGTAATATCAATAAGATATATTAACATTTAACATAGAGATGCACAACCTGCGGCCCGCAAAAGCTTCTGAACATAATAAAAAAATATTTTTTTGAAAGAAAAAAAAAAAAGAAATGTTAAAAATTTTGAATCGCACGTTTGAGTCATCACTTTTTGACGAGCTCAATTTACAGATTCCATTGTACATCTATATTTCTCGATCGTTTTTTCCGCCATAATTGATTCGGAATTTTGCATGGATTTGAAAATCCAAATACAGTGGTACCTTGAGATACGAGTGCCCTGACATACGAGTTATTTGAGATACGAGCGACATTTGAGATATGAGGAAAGGCCATGCAAGCCCTTCTCGTCCTCGACAATGCTCCTGCTCACCCACCGAACCTCGAAGAGTTAAAGTTTATAAAGGTTCTCTATCTACCACCTAACACCACTACTGTCCTGCAGCCCATGGATCAGCAGGTGATTTCTAATTTTTAAAAGCTGTACACTAAGCACCTGTTCCGGCGCTGCTTTGAGGTGACAGAGAACACAAACCTCACCCTTCGAGAATACTGGAAAGACCACTTTAACATTGTGATATGCCTCTGAATGATTAGATCAGGCCTGGCTGAGTGTTACAACGAGGACGTTGACCTCTGCATGAAAGCTGTGGCCTGAGTGAGTCTGTAACCGAAAATTGTGTTGTCACCCGAGTCTGTAGCTTCGAAGGATTTGAACCCGAAGTGCCCATAGAGGAGGAGATTGTGTCTCTGGGAAAATCCATGGACCTGGTTATGGGTGAGAGAGACGTAAGCGAGCTCGCCGAGGAGCACTTTCAGGAACTGCTGACGACCGAAGAATTACAAGAGTTACAGTCGCAGCAGTATTCGGGGGTTCTGCAAGAAATTGTTTTCGAGGAAGAGCCAGAGGTGGAGGAGGTTATATCTACAAGTGAGATAGAAGAGTTCATGGGAATGTGGGACAGAATTTCACAGTTCGTGGTAAAGAAACACCCCGAAAACTTGCAACTGGTCGTACAGCGGAGCTATTTAATGACACTTGCCTAACTCCTTTCTGCAGCATTCTGAAAAGGAGGAGGGAAAAAACCTCCTAGGGACAGTTTTTTTTTAATCCGGCTAAAAAAGCAAAGACCAGTGAAGAGAAATGCAGTGACTAAAATTGAGTATACAGTAGCATTTAAGTGACAAAAATACAAATATGTATGTATACACTTTATAAAACCAGTTTCTTTTTTTTTTTGCTTTACATTCTCTTTTATTATGCTTTTATACAATATTTGTCATTCATAAATACATTTTTCTTATTCAAAAACAAGTAAAAAAAACAATTGGGGATAGCATTTTTGGGGCTGGAAAGGATTAATGGCATTTCAATTAATTTTAATGGGGAAAATTGTTTTGAGATACGAGCAAATTGACATACGAGCAAGGTTACGGAACGAATTAAACTCGTATCTCGAGGTATCACTGTACTTTTAATATTAAGATACGCGAATTTCGAAATCATTTATTGTCTCGCTTTAATCTTGCATCAAAGTGATTTTTCGATCATTTTTCTTTTTGATATTCCGATACATTTAATACGATATTACAACTTGGTGAGTTTTAAATTGTGCATTTAATATTTTAATCACGCACTTTTTGACTCTCTTTATTTACGCCGATCTCATCGTAAAACGAAATTATATTTGAAAAAACTTCTTTTTAAAAAGGCCGTTTTTGCTACGCTTTTCCACGTGATTTTGAAAATAACAAATTTTTACTTAGAGACCATTACAACACGCGAGTTTCGAATCGCACGTTTAAATAATCACTTTTTAACGCGCTTTGTTCGTATTGATTTAATATTCATTCCAAGTTGCTTTTCAAGTATTTTTTTAACAGTTATTGGTTTACATTTCCATGCGGTTTTAAAAATTCTTAATTTTATTACGACTAGCGAATTTTAAATATCGCATTTAAATAATTACGCATCGACACTGTTCATTAGTACTGATTTATTTCATCCTAATAAAAAATAAATTTTCTTGCAACTATTGCATGAGATTTTGACTTTCTCGAGAGATTTCTTCCATGAGATTTCTTTTGAACAATGCTTATTAAAATTAAGATACATGTTGATTAAAAACATATTGTATGTACACAACTATCTTTACAATATATCTATACTTATCAATTTTAAAATGAAAAATTATGAAATTTTAATTGCAAACTAAAAACATTTATCTATTTATATTTAATTAAAAAATTATAGTAATACTCCGTTTCACTCTGTCTTTTGTTTTTTTTTAAAAAGACGGAAATTCGTCAAAATACGGAAAACTTTCACCCCTGATTTCATCCTAATAAATAAAAAAAATTCTTGCAACTATTGCAATCTCTTCCATGAGATTTTGAATTTCTCGAGAGATTTCTTCCATGAGATTCCAAGGAGTCTAAAATTTAAAAAACTTTGTGTAAAAGATAACTAGACAGTTTTTTTTTTTTAAATATCAAAAAGCAGTTACTATAAAGAACTGGCAAAAATGTATATTTTGAATTAGATATTTTTTTCTAGCCCTTTTGAAATAAATTTTGACTTGGTCAAACATCATCAAGAAAAATAAATAAAATTATCACTTTCACACAAATACATTTTCCAGCTTCAAATATTTTAATAAATCTTGTTAAAGTACATATGTTAAAGATTAACATAAAAACCTACCAATCTTATATTTTTAAATTTGAATTCATAAAATCTAAGGCATTTTATACAAAAAAAAAAACAGTAAATCATTAATTAAGTTAAAGCTTGTAATATGTAAAATTAAAATTATTTGCTGTTATTTTTTTCTTCTAACTCTTGCAATTCAATTTTTTTTCTTTTAAAGTGTTTAGATTCGTTAAAGAATTAGTTAGATTAAAGTTTTTAGCTATTAGATTTTGACAGCTTAGTCATATCATTTGGTTCCTCTGCTTGGACAGCAAATTCTTTAGCAGACTTAGTAAGTTCATCTAAGCAACACAATAATCTAAGGAGGTTCTAAGGACTAATTTGGAAATCTAAGTAGTTCCAAGTACTCCTTGGAGACCTTTTTATTTCCAAGGAGTCTGTACGAACCCTGACTATAATGGTTTTATTTTTATCTTTGTTTAAACCCTAAACATTTTCTTCAATTAAAATATTTAATTTGAATTTATATTATATATCAAAATATGTATTTATTGATATATTTTTTATACTTTCATTTTGTGAAGATTACCTTTTTTTTTAAAAAAAAAAAAAAAGTTTGAATTTATTTTAAATTGTGATATGACAAAAAAAAAATTTTATTTTATTTTTTTAGAAATATATCAATTTTTGATAAAAAGGGGGAAAAAATTACAAGTTTTTTTCATTTTTGAATGAATTTTAATAATTAAAAGTGTTTTTAGAAATTAAAAGTATTTCATTTTCTGAAAATATTACTGATAAATTTCAGGTTTACAGATTAAAAATATGAGTGATTATGTTAAGATAAAAACCCTGTTATTTGCTGTTAACATGTCTAAATACATGTACGGCCTTTTGTTATTCCACCCGCTGGGCAAGTCGTCCCTCACTCAAAAAGGTTGTGCACCCATAATTTAACAGATTGAGTAATATTCAACACATAAGTTTAGCTTTTTAAAAGTTAAATAAATAAATATATATATATATATATATATATTGGATAGACACCATTGGAAAAACATTAAATAAATTTAATTAAACAAAAATGTGCTTGGCAGAAACGATTTACCACACTTAAATTTGTACAATCTAAAAAAGGAATTCACCCATAAAGCTGTAAATACAATTAAGAAAATGAAATTAAAATAGGAGATACTTGAAATCAAATTTTTTTACAAATAATTTTATATACCTGTTTGTTTTTTGCATACCTAGTTACAGACACACAATTAAGAATTAGACAATCACTCAATGACATGGGAAATTTTTCTACAGATTTTAGTGCAATCATTTTTCCAAGACATATAGTTGAACAAAATAACAAACATACATGATTCTAAAGGAAGAATTCTATTTTTAATAATAATTGTACATCAAAATAACATTTTCAACTCTAAAAACAATTTAACATTTAAATAAAGAAAATACAACAGAATGTAAAATAAATTAGACAAATGCTAGTTTAAAATTTTGTTTTGATGATGAAAATCTAAACTGGCGATAAGAGCAAAAAAATAATTTTCTTCTAATAATTTATTTGATGAAATTTTTTTATTGCTTCTTAACTTGTACAGAGACTATAAAAGTCACGTTCAAAAAATTTGAGCCCCTGAAATAAATTTCTCTTATTACTCCAATTTTAAGGATGTACAAGATATCTGCTAAATTTTAGATTTTCAAATCTATGACTGATTCCAAGAATTTTTCATTGCTTAATGAAGTGACAATTTTCTCCGACAAAAACACAACAGCAAATTTAAAAAAGCATTATAATAACATTAATTGAAATGATAGGTATAACCAAAACTGTTGTACTCTGGATCTTAATATTTATTGATTTAAATATAAAAAAAAAAACAGAATAAGGAAAGAGTTAAAGCAATAAAATAGCAAAAAAAAAAAAAAAGCAATTTTCTTTTTTTTTTTTTCTTCTGCCGAATTATAGTCTAAAGATACTTTCCTTGTTCATCGGAAAGGAAAGAAATACTCCTGGTTTTTCTGTTCTCATTTCGGAATAAAAATAAATAAATAATAAAAATTAGAAATGATGTTTTTTCTTTCCTATTTTGAAAGAACATGATAAAAACATTTTATATTTTAATAAAATATGACTGTGAGTGGTGATTTTATTACAAATTCAGAACACAGTGAAATTGGGGGCGGGGTCATATTCCATCTTAAAAATTAGATTTTTCGGCTACCTAAATCGATGACTTTCCATGATTTTTTTAAAAAAATAGTTAAAAATCATGACAAATCTTGTTAAATACCGAAATTCATGACTTTCCAAGCGCGCAGATACCTTGTATATAAAAATTATGGTCTGCTTTCCTATAGTTCTCCTGCAATATAAAATAAGGACATTCAAAATTTTCTATCCAAATTTTGTTACATGTTAGGCCAAGAGAGTACATCATTCTGGTACTTTTTAGTGAGACGAAATGTGGAACTGATAACTTTTTTTTCATTAAGTTTTAGTATGATTCACTATTCATATTGAAGTGATTGTGCTAGAGAATCGGGATATTACCCATCATTTATAATTTATAGAGTGGTTGATAAAGACGTTTATTAAGTTCCTATATATTGATTTTTAAAAAAGTAAAAATAAATAAAAAAAAATCCTCGGTAAAATAGAGGTAGCAGTAAAACAAAAATGCAACTCAGATGGTCAGAGACAAGCTAAAGAGCTCTAGTGTGCGTCAAAAAGAGCTAAACAGGAACAGTTTGAGAAAGGCCATTGGTCTTATCACTGCACCCTCAGGAGACATATATTGGGTGTTGTATCTGATTCGTCATCTTGAGGAGAAGACGACATATTATGAGGTCTACTCTGCTCAAAGATTTCAGGTGCATTAAAGCCTGGAAATTACAAGATATTCCTGTTAGGTGTTTGCTGAACTTTGTTTCAGTTTCTTAATCATGTTAAGGTTTCAGTGGCCTCTGGTTGATGCACCCTGCTTTTTGGAGCTGCCCAACCTCAATTAATTCTAAATGCAAGCAAATAAAACTCCTTAGAATGAAAAAAAGCTCTACAAAACTGTTTACCTATTTAAACTTAAAAAATGACACGATTAAATGTTAAGTCACAAAACAAAACAAAAAATTCTTAAAACAGGGAATTTGTTATAAAAATTACATTAATTTGATATCATTTATTAAGCGTAAGAAACGATTTTTGTTGTTTTGTTTTTACATAAAATGTAAAAGCCATTTACAATCAGATAATTTAAAATGTAGGAAGAATCTTTTACTATTTAAATTTTAGCTATTATTGCTGTTTGACTTTTTCTCCAATTTTGTGCTAGTAATTATTTAGCCTGTCAATTTTTAATTGCTTCGATTAAATAGTAATAGATTACATTTAATTGTAAATTGAAATATTAAAAAAATTACTGTTTGGACATATCATATAAAGAAGAAACTCTGGCTATTTATAGGCACTGTAGAATAAAATATGAAATTCTTTTACGCTCTCCTATGCTCTTTCCATACACTTCTCTAAACACTTGATCATTGACTTTAAAAAAATAAAAATAAAAATTAAAAAAGGGGTTACAATAACTGCTATTTCCTACTCCCTCTCTCCACGAGTTCTGTAGTACGCAAGTGTAAAATCAGAGTTCCCACTCTTTAAACAAAGCAAAAATTAAGGACTATTTCAAAAAATTAAAGACCTTAAAAAATAGTATAATTGTTTATCATCGAATATACCACAAGTAACAGTGCCAATTATTTACCTCTCTTAAAAAAAACTAATAAATAAAAATAATAATTTTTTTATTATAATGTAAATACTGATATAATTGTATTAATTAACAGGGTTCGCCAAAGTAGGACCATGCAATTTTTGCAAATCTGGGTTGTGTTTTTTTTTAACAATATTTTCCGATTGTTAAATGTTAACATCTATGTAACTAATCAGTTTTCTATTTTTAATGATTTCATTGAAATTGAATAGTAAAATTAAGAGCACAAATTAAGATTTTCAAATTTTTTAATACATGAAAAAAAACATTGAGAAATTTTTTAAAACAAGTTTTTATATTTCGCAGCTAGACATGCATAACATATTCAGTTGTGGGCATGCTAAATTATGCCAAAAAGAAAAACCAAAAATTATGTCTCTCTAAAATGCAGTACTCTTAACAAATGGTCTCATTTTAAGGGATAAAAAAATGACTTTTAAAAAACATTTTTGTAAGACTCAAGAAGAGCGTTCACATTAAGAAAAGTGATACTGAAAAATTATGGACTTTTAAAAACCTTGTACCAAAATTAAGTCGTTTTAATGGCCCTTATTTTCCAAAATAAAAGTTAAGCAGTGTTTAAGGAACCCTGAAAAGACACAAGCAGGCATGCAAAGGAGAAGAAAAAAAATTTCTTCTTTTTTACAAAAAAATCTTTTAAAGCTTATGTCTTAAAAATAATTATAAACTCATTTTATGTGAAGTAAACTCTATTTATATTAAGAAACGTATTGGAATAGTGTAATCAACAATAAAACTATAAAATTTTTAAAATATGCATACAAAAATAAATAAAATTCCAAAATATATAACATTTCTTTGTGTAATTTATATGTACGCATTACATTGAGTAATGCATATTTTTTTTCTTGAAAGAAAAAAATTATTCCACAAAAATATATCTATCTTTGAAATAACAGCAATAAACATAAATTAAGTCTGGAACAAATTCATAAAAACATGCAAGTGATCATGGGTACTTTTATTACAATGGATAACTAGCTATTATCTGTAAATCACAAGAAGAGTCCAGATTAGAATAGTCATTATATTGACTAAAGCTTTGACTAGTTATGCAACATTTGTAATGATTTCATGACCAAACAAATTTAACACTCATTAGCAATGAGTCCTTGCTAATTATGGAAGACTTTTTTTCCTTTAAAAGTTCTCATTACAGATGAGTTCACAATAAATAGCCAAAAGCTAAATTTTCCTTTTGACTTAAAATATAAATTCCGTTTCGATCAGAGAATCAGTTTAATTTTAGGGAAATAAAATCTATTGCATGGCTGCAGATACCCAATCGGAAGAACTGGAGACCTTGTGATAGATGCCCGGCTGATAACTCTTGGCGCAGGAGTAACCAGCCGAAACGATGCCGATCAAATACCAGACGTTGTTATCTTCCATCATGAGTGGACCACCAGAATCACCCTAAAATAGAACATTCATTGTGAGAAAATAAATTCTATTTATGATCTTTTACTAGTGTGGGGAGAATAACATTGTCAACCTTCATCTATGAACCCCACCCTACAATCAAGTTAATCATATATTAGTGAATTGGAATCATATTTTTGTAGACACACACTCCCCCACCAGAATTATAGCTGTGATAGAATTAGATGAACAGGATACCACTAGTTGATTCATCGCTGTTTTGTGAGAAGCCGGCAGAGCTGTATTAAGATCATCGTACTTTTGAGTGCTGATTGTGAGAGCTGTATTGAGTTCACGGTCTCTCCCGTGTTGCCATCAGCAGTCGAGTGATCGAGACTGAGTAGCACCAGCGCGAGAAAGTGGATAATGTAGTAATAGCAAGTCAACTGCTTAATGTGGACCATCTATTGAAATATGCATGTTGAAATCGAAGTGGGAGTTTCTGCCCAAGACGTGGGGAGAATGTCAACCTTCATCTATGAAAAGGTATCCCACCATAGAATCGTAGCAGATACTTACACTACAACAAGGATGTTCATTTTTTTCATCATTGAACTTTTCAAAGTTTACATTTTAACTAGTATAAAAATGTGTGTTTTTTTAAAAAAAATAACAGCAACCTTCATTATACCGAGTTAACTGGGTAAATACATAATAACTCGGGTGTAGGAGAATTTGTCAGTTTCTTTTGTTTTATATCGTTTTTACCCAGCTGGAAGCAAACAAAACATAATCTGCTGTGTTTGGAGATTTGCCAAATTTTGTTTGGGAGTTTTGCAGTTGGATTGTGGGGTTGTACACTCTGTGCCATTGCATAGACAATGGTTAGTGAATTTACATAGAAAAAATATAGCGTATTACTTCACTAGTGTTTGGAAAGTATCGCTTTGTGTTCGCTTGTTTTAAAAACTATCCTACAAAGATTAATACTTAACTTTTTCACTTGCCCAAGATAACTCGGGATACTAAACTGATGGTGAATGAAATAATTTTTAGACATAAAAAAAAAATATATTTAAAAACTCAACTTAAAACTTGTGTATTATGTTTTGCTTTAGTTCCTTGTATTTATTAATGACATAAAAGAAATATGCTAATTTTTGCATTTTTTACTTTTTTGAAAAAAATTGGTAAGGGTATAACAAAGTATACATACTTGTAAGTATACATTTAAATACTACTGAGAAGAACAAGGGTAGATATGAAACATGCTTAGTAATGTTTTATATAATAAAAAATACACTTTTTTGATTCATTTTTTATAATTTAAATAAAAATTTGTGTTTAATTCTCAGAACAGATATATTTTTATTAGTTTAAACTTTGATTTTACCCATGTCAAATGCATTGACATTTCACAAAATTATATTTAAAAACAAAATGAAACTAACTCTTCCTATATTGTAAAATAAAATTCCGCCAAGTTAAAACTAGTACAAGGCTTTGCCAGTGATAGTTAAACCTTTATGTATAATCAACAAACTAAAATAAATCTTTAAAGCAGCGTTACGCATAGTAACCTGAATTGATACAACCATCAGGAATAATATACTATTTCTTTATTATGCCAGATAATTTTGTGAATTAATATAATGGAATGAAAATGGAATAGAACCCTATAAAAATGGAGAAAAATTTAGTATTAAAGGTATTAATGAGCTCAAATATGGGGTGGAAAAGAATTATTCATGACTACCGGGACAGAATTTTGTGCTGATATAGCCCCTCCTTTAGAGATTCATTGCCTCCTTAAGAAGAACGCATTGTGTGAAGAGGGTTAACACTAAATCGTGCTTTCATATATATTTTTTGGTTTTGTAGGGTTGCCACTCAAATCTGGAATTCCCGGTGTTTTCCCTGTACACAATATATTAAGAGTGTGCTCTTGTGTGAGCTATAGTGGCCTAAGTATACTTATTAGTTTTAATTTATAGAACATACTTAAATAATCCAAATGAAATAGTTTAGTATAGCTGAAATATCCCATAGATTACACTGCTTTGAGTGGTTAAGACAAAAATAAGAAAATAAAATTCCCAGTTCTCCCTGTGGAGTGGCAACCCTATTTTATGAAAGCATTTTTAAGCATAAAAGAATGTTTATTACCTGGCAGGCATCTCTTCCGCCAAATTCATATCCTGCGCACATCATCTCGTCGTGGATCCGGATGTTTATACCCTGCTTTCTATGCCAAGTCTCACACACTTTATTCTCAATCACGGGCACACCCACATACTGCAGCACTTTGGGACGCAGCTTAGAACCTACATTTCAGAGAACATCATTAGTCTTTGTACTAAAGATTAATAATGACACTTTTCAAAAATCTGAAAAATAATGGAGCTTCTTATATGCTACAAATGAAATGAGTTAATCAACAATGCCTGCAGACATCCACGTAATCTTTCAAATCTATGAGGCAAATTTTTATTTAGCATGACATCTAATCGAGGTACCTAATTTCTCCGACAGTTACTTTCTTCGTATATACAGTAGCATGGTCAAAAATACAAAACTCTTATTCTTGTTATAGTAAGAACTTGTTAATTAGAGTTCCTGTCAAATTAGCCTAATTACACAGATAAATACGAAAAAATCATAATTTTTTTTATTCAACCCATATAGAAAACATTATCCAAATTTTAATTTTATAACTTTATAGAGAATGAAGACAAGGTGCATAGCCAAATCTATCAACAAAAAATAAGCACCTGTTGAATTCCAAGCGTAACAGAAGGGAAATCACACAAGTATTTCATTCTAAACAAAAATTTCAATATTTTTGAAAACAAAAATTCTACTAGCATATGTTATTTTAGGGTGCAATGTTTAATTAAAAGTACTTTTAACAGAGGGGACAAATAAAATCCCACATTTTTGACATGCACTGTAATGTATGCTAAATTCTGTGATTTGGACCATCCTTAAACATTATCTGTAATTTTTTTAAAAATTATCACATTTCAAGATAAAATAAACTATTATAAGACTTTTAAAATTGCAAACACATTTTTTTAAGTCCAAATAATGCATCGTAACAGAGAGGACATGGAATGTAACAGAGGGGACGTCTTACAAATTTGACAAAAAGTTAAAGGGAAATATCACTGCTAAAAGTGACTCTTCGGTTATTTAAAGTTGGAGTTTGCAGCACTGCTATTATTGAAATCCGTGCTACATCTTTGTAGTTATATTTGAAATTTTTTATTTTACCAGAAGATGCTTTAAAAAAATTAAAAAAAGTGCATGGTTTGTGTCCTTCTCAATTGCAGTTATTTGGCAACAAAATTAACTACCCAATTATTTCCTAGAACTTTTTACACTTGCAAAACCATCTATTGCAACATCAAAAAAAATCCCAGTTTTTTAAACGTTGACTGGTATGATTTAAATATGTCAGGTCAGAAAGTCTTCCAAGTTCCCAAAACAAATCAATACCTCTGGGGGTATTGATCGAGGAGTTCCCTTGTTTTTTGAATTGAGTTCAAAATGACAAGGCTACAGAGTTGAACATTGGTAGCCGTAAACTCAAATTTGGGTCGGCTGTTCAATGATGGTTATAAAATAAAAAGTCACTTGAGGAATAGTCGCAAGTTGCTATATTTAGTAATTCGCAATTATTAGGCAAACAACTGTGATTTTAATGGTAAATTCATATTTTCATAAATAGCACATACACATTTTATGGTGTTTTACCTACATTTTATTTATTATATGTTGTTTTACCTACGCATAAAATATGGATAGTTCATAGTACAGCAAACTTAGATTAGCCAATTTTTATGTTTGGATGAATCTGCTTTGATACTTGATATGCTTTCGTCAAGGTGCACATTTGGCTTTGTGGACTTTTTGTCCATTTTCTCTGACAAACATGCACTCAGCTCTACCAGAAGTCTGGTAAGAAAGTTTATCAGATGAATAGAAATGTATTAAATTATTTTTTTCCATCAGAAACTTTGTTATTAGGCTATTTGTTTTGTTTCGGTAGTAAGGTTACAGAGTATGGGTAAAACAGTACAACATTTTCCCGGAGATACAGGTAATGAACGGTTGGCTTTTTTAATAGCTTTCCTCAATGCCTATGGAATATTATAAAGAGAATATCCTCCCTAAACTTCTACTGCTTGTATCAGTGCCTTTTTATTTTTCCTTGTTTTCTTTTTTTTTTCCATTTATCTATTTCTTTGTTAAAGTTTTTTTTTTTTTTCAAATTACTACTGTTATCATAAATTGTTATTTTATATTCTTTATCTTTCTTTTTACAAATGCCTTTTTTTCCGTTCTGGAACATTCTATCTAGTTCTATAGTTCTATATTCTCTCATTCGTTTTGCTGCTGTTTTCCTCATATCGATTACTCACTTAAAAACTTTCAACTAAACACACTATCAAATAAAAATGGCACAGCTTTGTATAAAAAGTGTGCTCTAATAGTGGAGGAACTGGTTTAAACTAGTTGAATCAGGATGCACTTGTTTACATTTCTGGAGTTCCTTTTTAATGGTCAACTAATCATTTTTGTGTAACTGAGGGGACATTTAATTTTGTCCTCTCTGTTATATGAGAAACAACAAAATATAACATGATTTATAAAATATGACATTATGATTTATAAATACAACAAAATATAACATGATATTTTTTACAAAAATATAACATGATTGCACTAATAGACTTCTTATTGTAAAAATCAAATATTAAGTGAAAAGTTTTTTTGTGCAATGAATAAAATGAACTTAAAAGAATAATTGTAAAAGAGGAGACAAATATATATTTGAGATAATTTTTGACTTAAAAAAATATAAAATATGTTTTGATGGTAATCACTACCTAATTAGATAGAGGAACAATTTATTTTACAATATGCATCAAACTATATGGAAAATTGCAATATTGTTAATGACTTATTCTTCTTTAAAATAGACAGTTTTTTTTTTTTTTTTTTTTTTTTGTAGAAAAAGTCAAAATCAAGAATGCTTCTATTTATGATAAATTTTACTATAATCATGCATAACTCTAAAAAATATTTTTTCAATTCATAATTTACAACAAATTTCTTTTAAAATTATACCAAATACAAGGATATTGCTTAAACTTTAAAAATTCACTACTGGTTTCAGTTGGCATGGAATTCAACACCTTTTAAGTACTTTTTAAGCACTCAAAAATATTTTTAAGCACTTTATACATTAAAAAAATGCAAAATTATTTTCAAACACTTTATATAATCATGATAAAATAATTAGTTTCTGACAAAGAACTCTTTTCTTGATTATATTAGCCATTATTCAAGAGATATCTGAGAGTGGAACCGAAATTGAGAACACAGAAGAGTGCAATATTATCACTGAACCTAGCACATGCAGACTTGCAAGTATTTTATCAAACCTGTAAAATGATTGGCGCTTTCATATGCTATGGAGCGACTGTACGTCAAAATTGATAGTGGTTGAATGAATTGTGAAAACATTGAATTAGAACAATGTGAAAAGCACGCTTTTGCATAATATGTGGCAAAAATCAAAATGGTAAAGAAAAAAAATCTCATTTTTGAAAAGGGAAAATTAAAGAACTTTTTAAAGACACCCAATGGAAAAAGCACATTTAAAGGTTTTTAAAAAAACAAAAATGGAAAAGAAGCACCTTTAAGCACTTTTTAAAAACGCTGCACATTCTGTATTAAAATTATATTCAAAATAAAATTAGAAATACTTGTGAATTTTAATTAAGCACTTATCTTGAGTAAAGAAAACTTTTTTTCTTAAATAAGATAGAAAGAAAACAAACCTGGTTCCAAAGCACCCCATCCGGCTGCATATGCAGTTCTCCCCAAGAAGTCAGTTCCTTTACTAGGAATGCATATGGGTCTGATGTTTTCCCTATAAGGTGCCGCTCGATCTAGTACCACCACCGCTACATCATATCTGTCAGCTTGAGGAGTGAACCTGAAATTCGGGTGAAGTCGGACTTCCGAGACACCGAATATTTCGGCCGGCAAGCTTTCCACATTAGAATGCAACACATAATCTCCAAGGGTCACCCGAATATTCCCAGGCTTGTGCTGAGATCTGAAAACAAATAGAACACACTTGCAGGGGTGATTGTGAGGAGAACTCAAAAATCCTGAGTAAAATCATTAATGCTGCATTCCAAAAAATTTATGTCTTATTAAATTTAAATCATTTATATTTTCACAACATGAAATTTTAAATAAATTATACACAGCATAATTTAAATTAATAATTATATGCAAGTCAACTTTTATCTCTAATCTCATTTATTATTCTTCCAGAAAAAATGAAAAAATTTGCAAATGAAAGAGATGTCAAGCACAAATTCCAGTTCTTATATTTTTAAATAAATTACACAAGAATTTTTATACATAAATATGATCGATGATTTCCGTGAAACTTCTACACCTTGGATTTCCAGATCGTGGTAATCGAAAAATACGTAAAATCTAGACTTTTTCGGTGCACAATCAGCTTTGCACTTATAAAGAATTCATAGCAATCTTACTATGCACAAATTATTATATATATATATACAACAATCATTATTAGAAAATTAAGATAATTTAGATGTGTATTCAAAAACATGAAATTAGATTAATAAAATTTCATATGTCCACGAACAGTGGGGAGTCCTGAAAAGCAGGGTTTGTTGATTTTTATATATATATATGTAACATCTGGGCTATATCCCTGATATCATGGGTGTATTTAGTTCAAATAATTCAGTCGTGAACCAAAATACTTCTTCAAATATCTTTATTTAAAGGTAGGCTGTTGGTGGTAATCGCTCACAACCATTTCTCCACACTAGAGAGGGGTGGACAGCACTCTTGGCCAATTCTGACACAGTTTATCAGGATCACATCATGTTGAAAGAGACACGCAAAACCCACTGCTCTTGCATTATATACTAACAGAAAGGAGGCAAAAAGGCTCAGTCGTGTTACCTTATGCATTAAGGAAAATCATTTAATGCTTCCTAATATGGAAGTGAAATAGGGAAAGATTCTAAAAATAACTCCTCTTTTTAAATATAAATCTAATTATAATTCAATGGTATGTTTTCAGCCTTGAATTCCCAAAATAGAATATCTCTACACCTATTCTTTACCAAATACATTTTATGAAAACGAAAGAGTTTTAATGCTTTTATTAATACAAAAGTATTTATAATTTTTATATTATATATATATATATAGCGGAGAGTCGGGTAGCCCCGCCCACTTAAGGAGTATTGCTTATATTTCTGTATAATATAGAGTAATAATCAATATTTTTGTATGTTTCTATTGTTTTATCATCTAACTAAATAATGCAAAAAGAATAAACCAAAAAAAGAATAGTTTAACTTAAAAAAATAGAAATTTAAAAAATTTGACTACTGTATTCAACATATTTTCAAAACAATTGTTTACCATGTTACCAGCTGCATAAATACTTGAAACTTCGAAAATAATCTTTTTTTAATATAACAATTAATGTCCGATGGCCCATTGACTTGAAAAAATATTCTATACATATGAAATTGACAGTGGGCGGGGATACCCGACACTCCCCTATATATATATATATATATATATATATATATATATAGGGGAAAAAATGGTGCTTTAAATTATTGATACTCTTATTTTTCCTTTTCTTAGTTTTAAAATTTATTATTGCTGCATTAATTAATTTTAGCTAATGAAATTACTTTCTTTCTTGGTATGTGTTAAATTCCATCACATTTGAAATTACATTTTAAAAAATCTTATAATTCTTGAGATTGAAAGTACAAATTAAAGTAAACATTTAAGTATTTTTTTTTTTCTCATAACATGTTTACAGTATCTTTGACATTATCAGATTTTCTAAAAAGAAATTTTGATAAAAAAAATTTCAATGAGTTCACAGATATTTGTAAAAATTTTTTTTAGCTAAACTTATCTATTTTGATATAGGATTAAACATGAATATTTCAATATAAAAATGTATAGATTAAATATTTATTTATTTTTTAAGGAATGACTACATTCCTGAACACAATCCTGTAACATTTGTTTTGTCATTTTAAAATCAAGAGAAAAAAAAAAGAAATTACTATTTAAAATTAAAATTATGGTTTGGTAATTGAAACTTTGTTTTAATAGTTAGAGTATTCTTTAAATTCTCAATTTCATCTAGTCTTGAAATTTCAATCATGCATTTGTTTCAAAATGGTTGCTATGCATTTAAAGCTATGTATTATAATGAAAAATTGTTTTAGGTAGTTAGAGCCTCTAAACTATTCTTATAATATAGTTTTAATATTAATTTAATTTTGATTAAACATTTTTAAAGTTTTTTAATCATAAATCAAAGTTCTTACAATGAATTTGAATAAAAAAAAAATCACGAACCCCGCTGAAAAGTTTAAATATTTCGACTCTGCAAAAAGTTTTTGTTGTTGTGGTGCAAAATTTCAGCTTAAAAAAAATATTTATTTAGAGGTCCCTCAAGGTTGTCTAAAAGTTTAAAAAATAAGATAATAACATATAAAATCATTATTTTAAAGTTAATATTTAGTGAAGAAAATACAAAACAAACTGTTTAGAAAAGTTGGAAGTTAATGCAGACTATATTGCAGAAGAACGTTACAGAGTACTTGCAGAAAGAATTTTCTTTTGAAAATTTAGTTTTCTTTTTTACAGAAATTTATACGTAATATTTTAACCATGCACTTAGCAGTTGTTGATATTGATTTTCACGAGGTTTTTAAATATCTTGATACATTTAAAACAATATGGAAAATTCGAATCTTGCATTTGAGTATTAACTTTTTAAGGCAATGATTATCTAATTTTTGGCAGCTATTGATTTCTCAAAAGTTCTTAAATCTGATATTTTTTATTAGATATCACAATTATTTATTATGCATTTAAGTAACCCCTTTTGGAGGACTGAAATGAGAGTGATTTTGTCAAAATTTTTTCGATAACGGATTACGCGAATTTTAATTATTTTATCACTGTGATGATTATTTAAAAAATGCAAAGAAGAAAATAATTTGTGCGTTACCTCCCCCCCCCCCAACAAAATACAAGAATATAACCCATAATATTAGAATCTTGGGTTCCACTCTAAAATAATTGCAAGACTGAACATATTTCTTAACAAATTAATATGGTACATTGTTACTGGTATTTTCAGAAATTTATAACTGACTGAACCCAAAATTTACCTTTCCGTGATTTTGGCCTCAATAATTTGTTTTTGTTTTCAAAATTTTTTCTTTATTAAATTTTTAGCTAACAAAGTAAAATTAGCAACTAATTGTGTATGTTTTTTACACTTAACTCAAAAATAAAACCACTAACAGGGTGCATAGCCAAATTTTTCAACAGCAAGTACTTTTCAAGCAGTTAAGAATATTTGCAAGCACTTTATATATATATATATATATAAGGCAGGGTCGGCAAATTTTTGACAATTGTCGGTTTTATCCAGATTTAAGCATCATGTCAACAAAAAAAATATTAGTTTTTTTGGCATAGTTTTTGACAATTGTCAAATATCATGAAATTTTGAATCATAAAACGAATGGCGTTTTCACACGCTAAGAACAGACGGTGCACCGAAATAGATTGGGGTTTAATTAATTGTGAAAACATTGAATAGAACAATATGAACAGTGTCGTTTTGCTTTGCATAATACGTGGTGAAAATCAATAGGGTAAAGGGAAGATTAAGCACTTTTTAAAAACACCCATTGAAAAAAGCACTTTTAAAAAAGGATAATCGAAAGCACTTTTAAAAAAGGATAATCGAAAGCACCTTTAAGCACTTTTTAAAGACGCTACGCACCCTGACTAACTTTCTTTCGAGACCATTCACATCGTTACATATTTTTTTAACCATTATTTTTCGTTCTAGCATTATAAATGAAAATAAATAAATATTGATTTATTTTCGGTCAACATACTAATGCATTGGGGAGAGTAATTTTAAAAAATTTAGATTCAGCAATAGTACGAATCTCATTCTGTCATTGCAGTGGTACATCATTACTAGATCATTGCAATAATAAAAAAAAATAACATTGTTTTCTAAAAAATTAATTATTTTTTAAAATTTTTAACTGAAAATATGTTATATTTTTAAGAAAAAGGAAATTAGTTTAAGTAAACAAATGGGAAAGATATTTTAATGGAATTTAGTTCAATGATTTTTCTCTAGTCTGATTTCAGTCTCCAGGATTGAAGAGTGGCACCCATGATTAGAATAAAAAATGATTACATGTTTAATTAAAAAAATTACAGTTTTCTTTTTTTTATTTTTTTTATTGCAAACACATTGTTTTTGTTATCATTAAAAGTATCTTGTAGAAAGTTATCAGTGCTAAACAGTTTTGTTGCAGAGAAAATTATGCCACAGGGTAACAAACTATTTTGCAGCAAAACTACCCTGTCCAGAAGGGAGAAAATATTGCATATACGTAATTAATACTTTTTGATAATTTACATTTAAAATTAACATTACTCTCAACTACTTGCAATAAATATTATTTTTGTTCATCTTTTGTTGCACTTTCAATTCATTCTATCCAGTTTTCCGCACATAGAAAAAATGAAACAATTTCTTCAATAGGACTGCTAAGAAATCTGTGTGGTGTAAAAGAAATAGCAAAGTTTCTTTAGTAAATGCAATTTTTTTTTTCACTAATATTACTAACATTTTCCATGGTACAAGGAATAAATTTAGTAAAAACAAAGAGTGCTAAGTTGTTCACTTAAACACCAAAGAGTGACATAAAATTAGTATAATTTGCGTAGTTTTCTCCAAAGAGAGAAAATGAATTCTTCCATGTTAATCAAAGATACACTGATGGATGCGTCAAACTTATGCACGAAATTTGAATAAACATCGTCTTTTAGTTGTATAAATAAAGCCTAGTTTGAGCAAAATTCCTTCTTGGTGTTTTTTTTTCCAGTCAGCGCATTAAAGCAATTTTACTAACCCTTAGCAATCATATTAATCGGTCAGAAATAACTTTTGTCGAACGAACACAAAAGGGAAAAACTCTAATATGCAAAAAGAATTCTTATATTATTTTGAATAGAGTATGCTTCTGAAATCAACAAATTTAAATAAAGAGACAATAAATACTATTCAATTTAGTTAAACAGTAGAACAATGTTTTCTGTGGCGACTTACAGCAGGGCCTCACAACTTGAAAAGCTTACTTGTGTGGAAAAAGCAGTAAATCACTTTTCTAGAACTTATTTTGTTTTGGTAAGTTAGTTGGCGCAGATTTTGAAAAAAATATTATTTTTTAGTTTTAGGTATTTTTATTTATTTTCAAAGTTGATCACAAAACAGATTTTCCCTAATTTTAAGAATCAAATTTTCTGAATTACGAATTTGAGAAAAAAAATTTGCAACAGAACAAAGGGAACAAAACAAATAAGAAAAATGAAAATTGTTTCAGTCCTTTAAAAAAAACATTGAAGTTCATTTTTTATGATGGAATAATATAAAATAAAAAAATAACCACGCATACATGTCTTATTACGATCGGCTTTGGCACAAGTTTTCAAATGAATGTGACCGGCCAATTTTAAAAACAAATTTTTAATCATTGAATTTCATATTAAATGACTGGTATTGTCTGCGCCAAATTAATATCCAAAATTCCAGTTTTTAAATGATTCAGATATAATACGAGGGTTGTCCATAAATTAAGGTTCCCAAGGAGCTGCGGATGCTAGGAACGCTGTTAGGCGGGAATTGGCAAGACTGGCGTGTAGCTTGGCTCCGTTTCTTCCAGTTCCCGTCCTGGCAAGCTGTCTACAACGATCATTCTTGTCTTGGTAGCCGTGAAAGATGGAGCTTCCATTTGTTTCTCACGCCAGGTGCGAATTACGCTCTGTGATTCGTTCTTTGTGTGCAAAAAACGTTCCTCCCGTGGACATTCATTCCCAACTGTGTGAGGCGTACGGGGAAAAGTGTATGAGTGTGCAACATGTGCGCAAATGGTGCAGAGAAAGACAGACGTACAGACGTCCATGACGAACAACTTTCTGGCCGACCATCATTTTCGGACGAAGTGATTGCGAAAGTGGAGGAAGCAATGCTGAAAGATCGAAGGGTGACGATTCGGGACCTCAGCGAGATGATCCCTGATGTCAGCAAGTTCTGCCTTCACAACATTTTGAGTGACCGCTTAGGATATGCCAAGGTTTGTGCCAGGTGGGTCCCGAAAATGCTGACGGATGACAACAAGCGGCAACGTGTGGAAGCGGCCCGCGAATATCTTCATGTCTACGAAACCGATGGCGAGAAATGTTTGGACTCTGTTGTCACTGGGGACGAGACCTGGGTCCACTACATGACACTGGAAACAAAAGAACAATCTCGTCAGTGGAAACATCCAGGCTCACCGAAGCCGAAGAAGTTTAAGCAAATTCTGTCTGCCGGCAAAGTGATGGCGAGTGTCTTTTGGGACAGGAAAGGGTTGTTGTTGTGCGAATTTCTGCCTACCGGTAACACAGTTAATGCGGATCGCTACTGTCAGACGTTGAAGAGCCTTCGTCGCGCGATTCAAAACAAGAGGAGAGGCATGCTCACAAATGGAGTGCGTCTCCATCAGGACAACGCTCGTCCGCACACCGCCCGTGTCACAACTGATCTGATCAACAGATTTGGATGGAAAACTGTCACACACCCCCCTTACAGCCCAGACTTGGCCCCCAGCGATTACCACCTCTTCCCTGAATTAAAGAAACACTTGGGAGGGACGCATTTCACAACCGACGAAGAGCTGAAAGAAGAGGTTTTAAGCTATCTTCGCGGTGCGGCGGCAGAGTTCTATGACTCAGGCATAAAGAAAATGGTACACCGCATTCAAAAATGCATTGATCTAAACGGCGATTATGTCAAAAAATAGAGGGAAGTCTAAGCTTTCCAAACATGTATTATTCAATGCCAATAAACATGTTTTTTATTGTGAAAATTCGTTTGGAACCTTAATTCATGGACAACCCTCGTACATAGCTGTCAACATGGATGTCGAAAAAAATCCAGTACATTTTAGAAAATAATATAAATTTCATGATAATTGTTGCAAATTGTAATTACTAAATATTTTACACAAAGGGGATTTTAGAGATTTTTCTATTCATCAAAATAGAAATATAAAATACTTTAAATATAATGTGTTTTTTTATATGTCTCTAAAATTCATGTGTAAAATATTTTTTTAATTTACCGTATTTCTCGGCGAAAGCGCCGCTTCGTCGCAAGCGCCGCACATCGATGAAAATGAAATTTTTTAAAAGAAAGTTATAGTAAGCGCCGCTCCGGCGCAAGCGCCGCAATGGCACTACACCGCGCATATCAGCATCCTTATGCAAGAGACCTTTAAATTACCATTTAGAATATCTGTATAATAAAAAATAAAAATTTTTTACACATTTCATAAAGTAAGGTTTTAATTTCTAAATTATAATAAAAAATTTATTTTTCAGCGAAAAAAAAAAAAAAAAAAAAAAGAAAGCGACAAAACGATATAAAATAAAATTGTTCTTATCTGTTGGCACCACACCAAAAAATAAACTTAAGTACAACAAATAATTCTGAAAATAATGTTAAGTGCAACAAAATATTTTTTAATACATCAAATAATGTAATTTCTAAATTATTTGGGGGTGGGGAGAGAATATCCTAAACTGCGTTAACAAAGAGTTGACATGAAAAAAGTTTTCTCCTTTGCAAAAAAAAAAAATAATAAAAAAACGGTATAAAATAAAGTTGTTCTTACCAGTTGGCACCGCGCCAAAAAAACATTATAGCAAATAATTAACAGCAAAAAAATATTTCTATGCTCAGCAGCTGAATTAATGCTGGACTTATTACAGAAATCCGTAAAACAATGTAATAAGAAAAATAAAATGAAAAATTTATTAAAAAAAAAGATTTTAAAATAAAAAGATTTTAAAAAATTTATTACAGTTAACAAACTAAGGAAAAACTAATAATAACGAAATAACTAATAATAACAAGAATAAGAAATAACTAAGAGCGCCCCAAAAAAATTCTGATGAAAAATTCCTCTGCTTGTCATTTCTACTGGAGCTGTTTAGGAGGAATCAATCAGTCATTTTTAAAGGGGTTGGGGAAAAGAAAAGGGCATACAGTATTGGACCCCTAATCCGGCATTTAATCTGATCTAAATCTTTTTTTTTTTTTTTTTAAGAAATATATATTGATGAGACAAAAAAATCAGCTATATTCTCTTTTTATTTGGAATTTTATTTTGTTGAAGTAAGTAACTTTATTTTATCTTTTAAAAATAAAAAAGCTTGAAAAAAATATATAATAAATCTGTGTCAAAGGAAACATCTGTTTCTAAAGCAGTTTCAAATAAAGTGAAAAGTAAAAACACCTTCATTTCCAATGAACAAAATAAAGAAATGCAAGTTGGAAGAAACTGATCAATCAACCTTGACAGCTGAGCTTGTGCATTACTGGTTTGTCCCCACATTTCCCTCTTCTGTTTGACCATAAATTGGCCACACCCAGTTGACATTGAAACTACCATGTGGAGTACAAAATGAATTCTATCCTTTTTGCGGTTTTTTATTTGATTCATTTATTTTTTATTTTGCGGCTTTTTTATTAGTTATTAACTGTTAATTTTTTTTTTTGTTAGTTAGCTTGTTTTTTTTCTTGTTGTTAGTTGTTTCTTTTATTTAATATTTTTTTTATCGTTATTAGTTTTTAGCTTGTTTTTTGCTGTTATCGTTAGTTCCTTAGCATAAATTGTTACTTTTTTTTGTAGTTCTTTGTTAGCTTTTTTTTTCTTGTGAGGTGAGCGTCTTTTGTTAAAACAAAATGTTATCTAAAAGAAAAAAACAAGAACTATGATCTCGCTCCGAAGAAGAAACGATTATTTCTTCTTCATCAGAGGATTCGGATTACTTCTTGAATTATTTCTCCTTCGGATTATTTCTTCTTGATTATATTGTATAGATGATTATTTTAATTAATAAAATTTCTTAAGATGGACCAGTTTTAAATTCACCCCATCATAATCTATGATCGAAACTTGACTAATTTTATTGGTTTTTCTAAAATTGAATTATAGTAATATTTGAGCGCCATATTGGAATTTCCGAAAGAGATCCGAAGTTCGGCATTTCGTCGGTCCCGTGAGTGCCGGATTTGGGGTCCTATTACTTCCTTTACTGTCCGCTCCAAATACAATTGCCAAGGCGCTAAGTAGATTTCTAGCTTTCGATTTTTCTTTAAGCTGGAGGTGGATACACCTTTAAATACCTTTACCTTTTAAATTTTCTCCTTACGCGATGCTTTTTTAAAATTATTATTTCGTTTATTTATTTTCTTGCAGGCTGCTGCCGAAAGTTTGCTAAGAATTGGCAATTGTTCTGCAGCAGATCGCGATACGTACAAATATTTCGTCAACTTCGTTATTAATTTTATTTAATAGTCTTTCTCTCAGAAAATTATTTCATCTTAAATAAATTTACTTGAGAAATTTTTTTTGGTGCTAAAAATTATTTCCTCGGAAGCGCCGCTGCATCGGAAGCGCCGCATGTAGGGAAAAAACAACTTTTTTTTCGATAGCGCCGCGGCGCTACCGCCGAAAAATACGGTACTTAAAAAGATAATTCTGAATAAAGTGAACATTTTATAAAAAAAAAAGTTTTGACCTGATTTCTAAAAATGAGGTTTTCTTTATTATGTATCAGTAATACTAATTTAAATATTCAAGCAAGCAGTAATCTGTACAAAAATACTCGGGATTTCTAATTTTCTAAAATTTACAAAAACCAGGAGAATTTTAACTAAACCAGTAGAGTTGGCAGCTATGATAATATAAACTTACATTTGAAACTAAATACCCTATCACTAGCCGGAAAATAAAAATATGTTACATAATTTAGCAAAGCTTCAAAGCAGTTCATGCAAAGCAGCAATCTAACAAAAATAGAATAAAAAAAACTATTTTTATATTTGATAGTAATTTGAAATTTAAAAAAATAAATAAAATTGATATGTACAATAATATTATGCAAGGCTTTGATTCACATCTAATATTCAATTAAAATAAAACTAATTAAATTTGGCATAAATTGATCAAAGTTTGAAAGCAACACTTATTATGATTATTTTAAATATTATTGAAAATGGCTCTAAATTATTTGGGATAATTTATAAATCACAACATACTTACCTAGCTACACAATGTCCAGCAGTAACAACAAATCTCCGCCCGACAAGCGCCCCACCGCATCGACTACCGCCAACTTGAATGACAGCCTACGTTACAATCATTCATTTTACAGGCATTTTAAAAACAAACATTCAATCATTAGTATTATAGAAATTATGAAATTAAAATGCAGAACAGAGAACGGTTAATGCATAAACAGGGTGGCAACTCAAATCAGGTTTCAAATTTCCTTGATATTTCCAGGCAAGAATCTAAAGATTTCCAGGTCAGTGTGTTTTATTTTCCTCATAGAATATAGGATGGGTACAAGAAAAGTGTTAATATTATAAAGTATTTTATTTAAAAGGTTATTTTTTTAATATATCTTTAAAAAATAATTAGACAAAACTTATTTTAACAACTTAGAAGAATTTTGTTTTTTATTTTTTAAATGTTTAGGTAGAGAAAATAATACGTTTAGCTAGCAGAATCTATTGTTTTTGTTGAATAAAAAATGTTTTAATGTGCTACTTTAAGTTGTTTTTGTACTAAGCGTACCAAATGGTAAATACAGAGCGACCAAAAAAATAAAAATAAAATAAAAACAAGGATAAGTATTGTTTAATATATTTTCATTAAGCGAAAAAAATAAATAATTCTTAATGATTCGATATCAGTATAACTTTATATTTATTTACATTTAAACATAAAGCCATTTTATATTAAAAAAAATTCATTGTTCATATTTTCTTTAAACTAATATCTTAAGTCAAATGTTTAAATGTTATTTGTTTTGAATTAGTATTATTATTAAGAGATATTCAGTATTTAAAAATGAATTTTGCAACTGCAATTTCTTGTACCACACTCTATGGAAAGAAATAGATAAAATTCTTCGATTTTTTTTTTTTCTTACTTGAAATTAAAATTTCTGAAGAATTCCAATCTAACATGCTTTTTTAGTTTAGATCAGTTAATTCTTGCTTTTACAACTAGAAACCTGTCCCTGTACAGTGCAGAAAAAACAAAGCTTGGTTTTCCTTCTTGCTAATGAACACATATGAATAAAAGTATTTTTATATTATATGTTTATACATCATTTAACATGTTTCCCACATTCTTTAGTTTTTGCCAGCTTTTCAGAGTAAAAGGGAAAAATAATTTTGGATGTCAGTATTAAAAGCATGTTTAAGGGATAAGGTATTCACTTTTGTTCTTCAATGAATTGTGGAGCTTCGAAAGTTACATATATTTTAGTATTATATTTTATTTTTTTCATTTAATAAGTTAAAGCAAATACCGTATATTCCGGCGTATAACGCGCACTTTTAATACAAAAAATAACATTGGGATTTACGGGTGTGCGGTATGCGCAGAATAAAAAAAAATTCTAGATTAAAAAAATTTAAATATAGAAAAACACTTTTATTTTAAAGAAATAAGATACCTTTACCTATATACTTTATTGATTTTCGTTATTACATAAATAGTTCATTATATTCGTCTTCCATTATTTCTTCAGGCACGTCATCACAATCTGTTTCGTCTTCATCATCTGTGTTACCCTCATCCATAAATAAACAGTCATCTTCTGATCCGTCCAGATTATTTGAAATGCTGCATTTTTTGAATGATTTTCTAACCATCTCAGGCTTAATTTCATCCCATGTTTTTAATATCCATTTGCACACTGTTTCCAAACTTGCATGACGCATATGTCCTCCTTTCGTAAAGGTTTTCTCGCCCTCCAACATCCAAGTGTTCCACTGTTTTTTTAAATTGGCTTTAAATGGTTTGTTTAAGCAGATGTCCAATGGCAGAACTAATGGTGTCAATCCGCCCGGAATAACTGCCATATCGGTGTTACATTCTATCAACAATTTTTTTGTATTATCTGTAAGGTGGGACCTAACCATGTCCCACACTAAAAGACTTTCTGGTTTTCTTACGCAACCAGGACCGATTTGCCAGACATTTTTTACGCACAATTTAACACCATTCTCGTCCATCCAGCCTTTTTTGTGGACATAAACAAAAATACCATTTGGAAAATTACATTTGGGAAAAGTTTTTCTCTTAAAAATAACCATTGGTTTTAGTTTTGTTCCATCCGCTAAGCAAGAAAGGGCTATGGTGAAATGAGATTTCTCATGTCCTGTTGTTGCTACGTTGACAGATTTTACTCCCTTTAAATCAATTGTTTTATTACTGATCATGTCAAACATGACTGGGATCTCATCCATATTTCCTATTTGTGAAAGTAAATATTCCTTTTTTTTTCTGCAGTTCTATAATATATTTTTGAAAACTTAACAATTTGCTATCCAAGTCTTTTGGTAGTTTTTGTGATACTTTGGTTTTTTCACGTAGAACAAAATTTTTTCGAGCCATAAATCGGCTACACCAACTCACAGTAGCCTTGACATTTTCACCCTCGTGTGGATTAATCTTTGCCCATTTTAGAGCAAACAAGCGAACACAGTTTCTTGTTACAATCAAGCCATTTTTCAGATTTTCCAAAACCCAGTTTTCTACATTGTCCTCTAACACCGGCCATTTTGTTAGTCCTGTATGCAATGCACACTTATCCTTAGGCATATCCATTACTTTCTCTTCATTTTTTTTCCATTCACGCACCGAGCTTTCCCCAATACCAAAATATTTCACCGTAGCCCGATTGCCATTTTCTTTCGCGAATTGAATTACTTTGCATTTAAATCCAGGGCTGTGTATGCGTCGTTTGATAGGAGCCATGTCTACTACTAAAAACTACACTGAATTCTTAAAGCTTACAATGTTTACTTTCCAAAGGCAGGGCATCAAATGGTGCAATTGGCAGAAGAGGAATTATGTTTTGTCTCCTGATTTGTGGTATGCTTTTGAGACATACACATTAGACAGCATTCCCCCCCCCCTTACTTCTTGAATGTGGGGAACAACATTCTTGCACTGCTGAATGCAACAATCATGGGTGCCAATATGAAAAAATTTCAAGACTGAACTTGTTTTTTGACCAATTAATGTAATATAGGGCTTTGTGAACTGAAAAATTTAGAAATTATCACCTTAGACACTAAAATTTACCTTTTCTTGATAATGGCATACTTTAAAATCTATCATTTGTTATTTTTTCTAAAAGAAAATATTTTGCCTTGTTTTTAGATCAAAACAAAAATAGCAGCTAGTCAAACATATCTTTCCAAACTTTTCACTAAATAATAAGCCACTAACGTTTTTCTGACAACATTCATATGTCTACTTATATATCACCATTATATATTTTATGTCCAAGCAGTATAATTTTTTTTTAAAAGAAAAAATGAATACTGATTTAACTTTGGACATCATGTCAATACATTGGGAGGGATGTAAATTCAAGCAGATTTACCAATAGCACAAATTTTGTTCAAACAAGCAGATGAAATCCCATTTGTCAGGACTCTAGGAAAGTTAACAAAAGCAAGATAAGTAAAAATCCCAATTCTTCCATTGCAGTTTGACATCATTACTTAATAATTTCACAATAATTGTGAAAAATAGCAATCTTTCCAGTAAAATGTAATTTTTATTGTAAATTAAAAAAAAGAAAATTTAATTTTAAAAAATTAGAACGAAGCATTAATTGATGAAATTTAGTCCATTAATTCTTCTCTAGACTGATTTCAGTCTCCGGGACTGAAGAGTGACACCCATGACAACAATCTCTTTTCTCAGAATCACATTATTACTCGTTCAACTCTACCCTCACATACATGTCAAATTCAGTTCTTTTATTTTTGCAAAAGATAGGGAAAAAAACTTTTTATTTACAATCTTGAAAGACGAGATATTTCACATGTACAATCCAAATTTTCGTGCGTGCTATGCGCCGGAATATACGGTAGTATAAAAAGTATCATTAACCATTAATAAAAGTAACTATTATGTGTACAATGGTTAAACGTATAGAATTTTTACTTTTTACCAATATTCTGGGTTTTGGACAGTTTTAGTCAAAAACCACGTGTCCTGTCCAAAACCAGTTTTCAGAGAGAATTTCAAGAGGTATTCTAGCTAAACAGAGTTATAATGGAGCAAATTTTGATACAAGCAAAGTATTGCTAAGTTGATGATATTTCGAGATAAATTTCAGTCTAAAAAAAGTGGATACAACGAAAGGTCAAATAATTTAAATTAAGAAAATTAGTGAACAATTTAAACTAGTAAAACTGAGAAAATATGGAGGGAAAAAATCTAGCTTTTCTTTAAAGTTTCCTGATTTTTCCAGTATAAAAAAATTCCCCGATAATTCAAGGTTTTCAAGATGAGTGGCCACTCTGATAACACTTTCAGTACACTTATACATACAAGTACATTAGTTGTACACCTTTTAGAAGACCTACTCAATCAGCAATACCGTTTTTGTAAATTCAAATTTGTCTGTGATCACTAAAATACTATTTTAGTAATAACTAGGCTTAAAACAAGTCTAATAAAAATTTAACACACAAAATATTATGTCGGTAAGAATTGACATAGAAATTTTACGCAACACTTTGACAAAAATGGTATAAATTCCCAATACATTCATTAAAAAAAATAAATTAATTAATTAATAGTTTCTTAAAACACTTTAAATTAATTTTTTGTAATTATTTTTTTTCTCGTTAGTTTTCAGTTAACAAGAAATGATTTTGTTTCAGATCATAACATTTTTTGGATGGCTAAGAAAATTTTTGCACATGTAAAGGGAGTAATTCCAATTTGCAGCTCTTAAGGCAACTTTTTTTTTTTTTTTTTTTTGACATGTTTCAAAAGGGAAAATTGTCTAGGAATCAAGAAAATAGAAAAATCTTTTCCCCTTTTCTCTTAAAAACCCTGAACAATTTTTCAGTATTATCTCCTCTTTATCCCAAATCTGAGAAGTAAAATATTCTGTAGAAACCTCTACCATGCTGGAAGATTTCTACTAACAGGATCACACATTTGAAAATATACATTAAAATACATAACAAATGTAGTTGAGCATAATCACATTTATACATCTAATGAAAAAAATAAGAGAACAATGAAAAAAGGGAAAAAAGAAAAATAATAATAGATATAATAAATATCCGTAAAATAAAAGATATAATCTTTTCATCAGCTCACACGATTATATCCGTAAAAAGGAGTGCTTTCTAATATTGTATCAATATATCCAAAGCAAAATATATCAATACAATAGTGTGAGGAGCACTAAAAAAAGTCCTTTTTGTATTTATTTATTATGCTATTATATATATTATTGAATTTGTTTTTTAAAAATGTATAAAAATAAAACATTTGCAACAAGTTTTTTGTTAAAAGAAAATAAATTTTATCAACACTAGGAGAAATTATTATTGACGCTTTCATTATTAGATTCAAAATTTTCCAGATGCAGAGCCTGTTATTGCATTCTTTATTAGAAACCTGCAAATTGCAGGTGAACTACAGAACAATAGCTTTAAAACAGTGTCCTGCAAATTACATTTACTTCCAAGTAAAATAATGGAAAAATCTTCACAAATGAATATTTGAATACTTTGGCACACTAAATAGTTTGTTATAACAAAATTATCTTTACCTTTGATCCTTTCTGAGCCCTGAAAAACATAGCAAAAAAAAAAAAAAATTCTTCTACCATTACTACTATACATGTGCTTTTGGGTATTTAAATTTTAATTTATAATCTATTATTGTAAACCATTTCACTATAGAAAATGTTGTTAACCAGCTTAAAGTAAAACCAAGCTTTTATAAATAATTATGTTAGAAATGAAAAAAAGTTAGAGATTACCTGCCAAGGAAATTGCCCAAAGTAAGCATCATTACCACCAACTATTCTACTCGTTCTGGTTGCACTTCTTCCACAATCTTCAAAAAACAATGAAACAATTTGAATTTTGTTTAAAAAAATTTTAAAAAAATACATAACTTTATAAGATCAGACTTTTAACATTCAACCTTACTGCAATGCAAACTTACTCCAATTCCCTGTGGCAAAATCACAGCGACATTGTCGCACAACTTCACAGAGTTCTTGCAGAAGGATTTTTTATTTGCGAAATAAAAAAAATTTTGCTTTTCTTTTCTGCATAAATTTTCAAAAGATTTTATGTTTTCTTCAGAATAACATTTAAAAGATGCCTCTCTTGCGCATCGGAGTGGAAAAAGCTTATGATTTTTCTATTATCATTTGAGAATAACGAAAAATACAGTATAGTGAAGTAAAAAATTTAGTTTTTTTTTTCCTGTAGAAATTTTTGCTCTATTTTTTCCTGCAGTTATTACAGCTGAATTACAAGCTTTTAAAATCCGAAATTTTTAATGCAATATTATTTATTACAACAACTGAATATCGAAATGAAAACACGCATTTAGTCACCCCTTTTGAAGAGTTCTATTTGCGTGATTTCGACGCCCATCTTTCTTTTTTTTTTTGGAAGATACTGCTACGGATTTCAGGATTTTTCAATTTTTTTTAACGTGATGATGAATTACAAAATTCGAAAAAGGAAATAATTAGTGTGTTATCTTCCTAGAAAATGTGAGAATATTACACATAATATTAGAATAAAAAAATATTACATATTCAATCAAAAAATTCTTTTATTTGATAAAAATTTTTTTATTTAAATTTTTTTATTTAAAGTTAACCCTCTAGTTAACCCTAAAGTTAAAGTTAACTTTAAATTAGTAACATGTATATTTGTTATTTTAATATATCTTACAAAAAGATATTAGTATCAGAGAGATATGTTGCAGAAAGCCCGAAAAATTCTGATATAGGGCTCCAATCTTATTAAGGTATTGAAAAAAAAACAACTAATATTCATTCCGTCATTCTGTTTAAGAAGTATGATAATATGGTTCAACTTAGAGCTCTTTTGAGGTTGCTAAAATTTTTTAATCAATATTATAATTCAACATGTTTAAAAATTCATAACAGTGTAAAACCATAATAAAAAGAAAACATCCTGAATAACTTTTGGTTTAGTGATCAGATTCTTATGAACTAAAAACCTACCATAATAGTTTGAAGAATTTGTACTACTTAGTGCCAACTATTGAATAACGAATGGAATCAAACACATAAATGTACATTCTCTAAACAAAAACATACACTCTCTAATTTATTGACAGATTTGAATTTTTGACCATTAAAATATTAGAAGGGGGTAGCCCAATACCTATGTTCACCCTAGAAATAAAAAAGAGTTTCCTCTCTGAAAAGAGCACTTTGAGTTTTGTAACTTATCATAGATATTTATCAAACTGTGTAACAATTTTTAAATTATCCTCTCATACTATTTTATGAATATATTCCAAATGATAATTTTTCCTCATAATTAAAAGAGAAACATTTATAGTTAATAAAAATAATTTAAAAGCATGCTAAAAGGCAATCTCTGTGAAAAAAATTTTTTTTAAATAATAAAAATGATTAATTGATAAACAATTTGAAAGCTGTTTCCTATAATTTAAACTACATGAAAGAGAAACTTTATGAGGAAATGAACATTCAAAGATAAGACATATAAAAAGAACCAACATTTAAAGGTTTAAAAAATATATATATAAATATTTATTTGAAAGAAATAGTTTTAAAATTTAAAATCTAAGAAATGTATTAATATCCCTCCCTCCCCCCCAAAAAAAATACTCACAAAATTTAACCAGTTGAGAATAATCCTAACAAAGTAAAACAGATAAGAAACAGAATTAAACCTATAATAACAGACAATTTTCCCAATGTGTAATTATTATTTAAAAACAAAGAATAAATTTTTTCAAAGTAGAATCTGAATAAAACAGCATTGTTTTTAAGGGATTGCAGCCTACTTTTACAAAAGAGCATGCATTTATTGGGATCAAAGGGCAAACAGGGCAAGCCGCCTTTCAGAAAACGCTAAATGAGAACATTGCCAACAGTGATTTTGGCCTTTTAATGTTAGATTCATTTTTGGCAAATTTCACCATATCACTATGACTTTTAAATTTAATCGAACACACTTATTACCCAGTATTTAATATGCTAGAAATATTTTGCATGGCGTTAATCTTATGTTAACTATAATGCTACCCACCTTAGCAATATGGTGATTCGTTGGGAAAATTTTGCTCGTACACTCTGATGCTTGCATAGTGTTGACAGTCCGCACACGGCTTGCACCAATCACAGTGATGACGTGAAATAACCTCAGTAGTAGACGGATCATGGGTTAAAATAAATAGTCCCCTAGCCCTCAAACTAACCATGGAAGGTTTTTATAGTTTTCCTTTCCGTGTAACTCAAATGTTAGTTCTATGAAAAAGTTCTCAATAAAGGCAAATTTCTTCCAGGGGACTTATGGATTGTGTTCAAAATGACAACGCTATGGATTTGAACATCAGCAACCGTAAACTCAAAAATTTAGTGGTTTTTTAATTACGGTTATAAAATAACGTTTGCAATGGAATCAGTCACGCTTTGCGAAATCTCGTTACTGATGTTTATTTTTAAGATTATAAGTGCATCTAAATATTTTCTTACATTGACAATTTTCCTAGTTTGTCCTAATTCATCAATTTTGTAGCCATTTTAAGTTAAAATAAATAGGGACTCTCTCAAATTTGGAGAAAGCTTTAAATTAAACCACTAGTTGTACATCAAAAGATATGTTTTTGATAGGTTTTTTTATTTTTCAAATTGCATACTCTTTGCAAATACAATAGAACAGCAATTTCCAGGATTTCCCCACAATTTTTTACCCTCTCTGTTACAATGGTTGTTTCGATGATCTTTTCTTCACCTCTTAATAAGGTTATCGGAGAAACATGATTCTTTATACTAAAATTGGGCCATTTTAATTATTGAAGTATACTTGCGAGGAGAAGATTTCATTATATCATGGTAACACCTGTTTTTTGGGCCTTTTGCGACATACCTCTCTAACACTAATATCTTTCTGCAAGATACTTTTAAAAATAACAAATATACATGTTATTAAATTAAAGTAACAAAAGTATCAACTTCAAAAAAAAAAAATAATAATAATACTTTTCCAATCAAATTAAACTATTTTTTAATTAAATATGTAATTTTTTTTTATTCTAATATCATGGGCTATATTCTTGCATTTTGTAAAATCATTATCTCATTAAAAAAAATTTAAAAAATCTTGAAATCCGTAGCAATAAATCGAACTCTGCAAAAAAGAGTTACTAAATGCAAGTTTCATTCCGAGATTCAGTTGTTGTAATAAATAATATTGTATTAAAAATATCGAATTTGAAAACTATGTGGAAATCAATAGTAATAACTGCATTAAAAGAATTAGATCAAAAATTTTTGCAGAAAAGAAAACCAAATTTTTTACTTCATTCATCTTTATTTTTCATTGTTTTCAAATGAGAATAGAGAAAGCATTTTTTTTTCCACTCTGATGTGTGTGAAAAGGCATCTTTTGAATATAATTCAGAAGAAAAGATAAAATCTTGCAAAAATTTCTGCAGAAAGGAAAACCAAAGTTTTTCCCTTTCTGCAAGAACGTTCTGCGACAATGTCGTTGTGTGGCCACGAGGCATGATTCTTTATGCTAAAATTTGGCAATTTTAATCATAGAAGGAGAAGATTTCATTAAATCATGATAATAAAGAGGGGGGGGGGAGTCTTGAGATGTCTGTATTTACAAATAGTTTAATACATGACGTGTTAAAATAGCTTACATGGATCATTTTTGACCGGTCCATAATTCTGTGCACTGACCGACTTCTTTTCCGTGGGAATGTTGCAGCAGGCGAAGAGTGGTCCACATGATTGACCCAGTGAACCCCCAGATAACCAGCAGTAGAGAAAGAATTGGCACTTGCCCCCACTGGAACACTGCGTGTAAGTATTCTGTCGGGAAGGACTTTGGTAGAAAGGTTTGAAGGAATTGAAACCCCGACCCTCATGCTTGGGTCTACGGAAAAACACCTCCGATTCTGGTGAGTGGTGGACGTAGATAGCACCTGCAAATAAAAGAAAACTAAATACTCATCATAAATTATTTTGTTGTACTTGCTGACACTTGTAATCAGTAAGCATTGTTTATAGTATAATATATAATGTCCTACCACTTTATACGAGATTTTCAAACTTTTCATACTTTCCCCTCCTCCGACACCACGGTTTTCAGAAACTTTTTCTCCCACACCAGTTTGTTTCAGTAAAAGGTTTGACCAACACCCATTTTGGTAACTTTTTATGTAATTTACTATAGTATGAAAATGTTACTGAGATAAATCCATGCATATTCTGATATCATATATGACTGTCTATTTCACCTCCAGTTTACTGTCACAAGTATGGAAAGTATAAATAAAACACTTTAAATAGTTGAATAAAATATAACTTTCAGGTTAGAAAGAACACCCTTCTCTAATAGCATTTCATTCAGGGTCAATAATTTTACATTTAGAAATCTTTATTGAATGCAATTACTGTCTCCTAATTTTTATTGAAAAAAAATGCAAGCAATGATTTGTGCTTAACTATTTAAAGAAATAAAATAATTTTTCCATCAGGGTTGTTACACAAGAAAAAAAAAAATAAATAAAACTTCCCTGACTTTTCCAGATATATTTTTAAAGAAAATTCAGACTAATATTGAAGTACGTACTGATAGTGCCAAGGACAAAATATACAATGAACCACAAAAAAATTATCACTTGTAATTTATACATTTTATTTTATGAAACTCCACAGTACAGAGAAAAAAATGGCATTGAAGACAATAGAAATATATCATATAAAAATGAAAAACATGTTTTAACATTTTGTCTTGTCTATCACAGAAAACTATCATTTTTGATTTAATTTTGCAATTTGAACAACTTTTTAAGAAATACCCCATATTAATTTTTGCTTAGTTTTGTACACCTGTTTAATTTTATAAATTGCCTCCTGCATGAAGCAAAATCAGACATGAATAAAATGTTTAGAATAAAAAAAAGTTGTGTCTCAAGTCTTTATATGAAAATTAAAATACATTTTTTTATAGATTACATTACTTTATGTATGTAAAGCAAAACAAAAGCCTCATTTATCTAAGCTTATCCCAGATTTGATAATAATAAATTATTAATATCTCTACTATACACAGATGCTCTGCATTATAGGTTCAAAAATTTAAGAATGCTAACGCATTTCACAAAATCTAATTTAATAAACTGAATAAAATAATATCTCTGAAAACAAAATACACAAAAACAACTGCAGAGGATTGTCCTCTTGGCAATGAAAAAAAAAAAATTTTCTTATTTGTATTTTTATTCTTTTTTATAAAGAAATTAAAGAAAATTTGTTTAAAAAAAAGCAAATAAATAGATATATCTGAACCATTATTATGAACAAAAAATAAAATACTACAGAAAGAAAAACATTAAAAAGTTATGCCTACACAAAACAAAAGTAAAATTATTCTAAAAGTTTTTATTACAATATAAAATTATTTAAATAACAACAATCATAAATATAAAAATATGGAATTAATGTTACATTTTATAGGAATTAGACCCAATCAAACGTAAAAAGAACAATGATACAAAATATAGCTTAATCATCTTCGAATATTTTAAAGAATAAATTAGACACAAAAAAAAAAAATGATATATATTTTTCTTTCCAGTTCCAGAGGAAAAGAATCATTTGCCAAAACCCAATTATATTCGCCAAATTTATTGCATTTGGCGAGGTGGCGAATGTTAAGCACCGGCCCTGCTTTTTGCAGGAACTCTGAAACGTTCAGCGACAATGGCACCGCGAGTCTATCGAGAGAAAAAAACTATATAAACTTTTTTTTATTTATTTCTAGAATTATTTTATACAATTAAATTTCAGACTTAGAATTTCTAGCTGGAAGCTTTCATCATAATTTAAAAGAATACAAAATGTAAACTACTCTAGCTGTCATTAGTTAACTTTTACAGTAATCTTACACTTGTCTTTATTTGAAGATGAACAATGAATTCCTAATACGTCATGTTTTTCAGAAAACTCGTTCACGGCTTCGTGCCAGGCTTATAACTAAATAGTTAATAAAACTACTCATATAATATTTAAAATAATTGCAATAAAAATTGTAGAAGCAGTTTTAACAAAACAACCAAATTTTGAATTCATGAAAACAAGCAATCAATGGATCAATAAACTTATTTCTCTTCAATTCCTTTAGTACTTATTGTTGCCATACAAAATAATGTAATAAACTAAATTCTGAAGTGTGTGTGTAGTTAATTTACGTCGCACTAGAGCTGCACAATGGGCTATTGGCGACGGTCTGGGAAACATCCCTGAGGATGATCCGAAGACATGCCATCACAATTTACTAAATTCTGATATTGTTGTAGTTGTAATTCATTTACGTCGCACTAGAGCTGCACATTGCAGGGCTAAAGAGAATAGAAGGGCTAGTTCACTCCGCTCTTAGAGCTGAAGCTACGATTTCCCTCCTCATGACGTCACTGGGTCAACAGATCTCGGAGACAGCAAACAAAGATATTATGATAACTTTGCATCTTTCTCTTTGTAAAAATAAGTTAGACTTTTTCTGGTTATTAGCTTTCAAACTGTACGTAATTAACACATTATTTCCCTTCATAAACATAGTTCAAAAAAACTTTCTTGGCCATTATATTAAAAAAATACCATTTTAAACTTATAAAAATATTTTACTAATTGGCGAAAATGACACTATAAATACTTTGTTTTAAAGAGTTCAGTTTTAACTTTAAATATTAAGAAAAATGAAAGCATATGTCGACGCTTTTTTATCTACATATTCTTTTATAGCAATAAGTTGAGTTAAATTTAAAATCCCTGATTTTAAAATAAGTCATTAATAGCAATTTGTTCATACTTAATCATTAAGAAACATCAACCTTAAACGCTAATTACTGAAACAAAATAATAATTTAAGTTCATGACGACATTAGAAATTTTACAATTGTTTATAGACATTTCAATTTAAGATGATATAATTTATAGATATTTAAATTTAAGAGAATATAATTTTTTAAAAAAATCATAAATATTTAGAATAACTACATTAAAAAATATGTTATGAAATTAGGAGAATTTCAACTATACACTATATATTTTATTTATACTTTTTACTTACGTTTTAATTTTCTTTTAATTTATCCATTTTTTAATTTTTTTCACCTGCCTTTCTTTTTGAAGTAACGAGGCGGTTTCTATTTAGATAACGAATTTTTATAAAAGTTCTTCTCTTTGCTGTTCTATATTAACTGCGTCATTTCGGAATTCATTCTTTACAACATGTTTAGTTGTTCATTTACTTTAAGGAACACGCGGAAAATTACATTTTTTCCTTTTGTTTTTCTATCAGAATTTTTGCAAGCTGCAATTGTTATATTTCTTGTAAGAAACACATAAGCCTTTGTAAGGATTTAATTACAACTTTATTATTGCTCAACAACTGACAACGTGCGTACCTGCATGGCTGCAAGCTTACAAACACACCACAACAACAATCTGAGACGGTTACAGTGGTTCACTCGTAGTTAAAGTGGAAGTCGCCGGATATGACACCTCCTTCCCCACTTTAAGGTAATAATCCTTAAACTTAGATGGCATTTTTCTCAGTCTGGTAGGACGGGATTGAACAGAGTCCTGACTAGGAGAACATACTACATCAGAGTCCTCTTCAGAACTTGTTACCGTTGGTGATGGAAAAATATTTTCCGTTTCAGTCAGAGGTTGCACTTCATCTGGCATAACAGTCGTACCCGGCTGCCCTTGATCAGCAATCGGCACAACGCGAGCCTTCAGCTGGTTTAAATGCCTCTCAGCGTTTGAGCCTTTCGAGTCCACCACTCGATACATTTTATTTCCTATTGGACTCTCTATTGTACCAGGTACCCATCTCTCTCCTAGCCCATAATTACGAAAATATACACCCTCACCACCCTTAAAACTTCTACCAGCTAAAATATTTGATTTAGGAGAATATGAATGCACTAAATCTAGACGGCAGCGAATCTGTCTACCCAACAAAATCTCTGCTGGTGAAACACCATGTAATGCCAGTGGTGTTCGTCTAAAATTCATTAAAATTCTGGACAACCTGACACTCATAGAATCCCCTACTACCTTACGTAATCGGTGTTTAATAAACTGAACTGCTCTTTCTGCCTGACCATTTGAGGAAGGGTGATAAGGAGCAGAAAACAAATGTCTTATACCATTATGTTTAGTGAAAGCTTCAAATTCATCTGATCGAAACACTGACCCATTGTCACTAACGATACATTCAGGAAATCCAAACCTAGAAAATATCTCATATAATTTCTCTAATGTTACTTTCGAGGTAGCACTTTTCACCGCTATTGCCTCAATCCATTTAGAATATGCATCTTGAACAATTAATATCATATGATTTTCAAAAGGGCCCAAATAATCTATGTGTATTCTGGACCAAACACGATTAGCTGAGGGCCAAGGTTGTAAACTTTTAGCAGGAGAATTAGAATTCTGAATGCAGCTATTGCAATTTTTGACTATATTCTCAATGTCTACATCTAAATTGGGCCACCAGAACAGTGAACGAGCAATGCTCTTCATGCCTGAGATTCCCTGATGTGTACTATGCAGTTCTTGCAAGATACTACTACGTAAAATGTCAGGGACAACCACCCTATTACCCCATAGCAGAACATTATACTCGACAGAGAGTTCAAAACGCTTCCTAAAATAAGGCAACATCTGTTTATAAACTGGACTACTAGAATCTAAGTTATCTGGCCATCCCTCTAACACTAATTTTGAAACTTTCCTCAGAGTTTCATTGCTGCTTGTAGCTTTACTAATATCTGCAATTGTCTCAGGGCCCAGATCTACTCTCTTAATGTTCAATACCAGTTCCTGCGGTACAGGGGGATCTAAAGAAGAATCTGGTAATGGTAATCTACTGCAAGCATCAGCATTTCCATTCTGAACACCTGAACGATAACGAACAGTATACGTATACGCTGAAAGAGTAATGGCCCATCTCTGTATCCTCGAATTGGCCATGGCTGGTACATGTTTCTTTTCAGACATTAAAGTGACTAATGGTTTGTGATCGGTGTATAAAACAAAAGCCCGACCCAGCAAATAATCACGGAAACGAACTACACCAAATACTAGCGCTAATGCCTCTTTTTCTAAGTGAGAATAATTTTTTTCTGCAGGAGAAAGGGTCCTCGAGGCAAAAGCAATCGGTCTATCTTCACCATCTATGGTATGGGATAACACTGCTCCAACACCATAAGGTGATGCATCACAAGCTAAAGTTAATTCCTTCTCGGGATCAAAATGGACCAACAATCCTGAATTACAAATAGCCTGTTTAGCCTCATTGAATGCGATGTCTTCTTTATTTGTCCATTTCCATGAGGCTGATTGATGTAGTAAATTGTACAATGGGGCCAGCTTAGTGCTCATCTGTGGCAAAAACTTGGAATAAAAAGTAATTAAACCTAAAAATGACCTAAGTTCCCCTACATTTTTAGGAATAGGGGTCTCTTTGATAGCTTTAACTTTATCCCCTACAGGACGGATCCCCTCTTTGTCAATTACATGGCCTAGAAATGTTAAGGAATCGCACAAAAATTTACATTTTTCCTTCTTTAATTTCAAACCTGCTGCTTTTAGCTTTCTGAGCACTTCCCTTACATTATGGAGATGTTCTGACTTAGTATGCCCAGTAACCAGGATATCATCGAGGAACACTCCTGTGCCTGGAATACCCTTCAAAGTTGTTTCCATTACTTTTTGAAAAATCGCGGGTGCTGGTGCAACACCAAAAGGCAGTCTATTGTATTTAAAAAGCCCTAAATGGGTGTTAATTACTGTTAGTAACTTAGAATTCTCATCTAACTCCAACTGGTTGTATGCCTCACGAAGATCCAATTTACTAAATTGTTCCCCACCAGCTAAGCTGGCAAAAATATCCTCAGCCTTCGGCAGTGGGTATTTGTCAGGGTCGATAGCTATATTAGCAGTTAACTTAAAATCTCCACAAATGCGAATAGAAGATTTATCCCTTTTTAACACTGGTACAATAGGAGCAGCCCAATCTGAATATCGAACAGGGGTAATGATACTTGCAGCTTCCAGCCGCTCTAACTCTTCCTTAACCTTAACCCGCATAGCGAAAGGTACAGTTCTGGCTTTATAGAAAGCAGGTTTAACATTATCTTTTAACATAAAGCTCACTTTGGCCTCTTTGAAAAGGCCAAGCTAATTAGAAAACACATCTGCATATTCACTTAATATTTGATTCATTTCTAAATCAATCATATTTAAACAATTATGTACAGGTAACATTTTAAATATTTCAATCCAGTTCCTGCCACAAAGATTCGGGCCCCCCTCCCCCACAACCTGCAATGGAACTTTAACTACTTTACCATTATACTCAACATTACATTCTATATACCCAATACTGAAATTGATTGCCCTGTAAAAGTGGACAATATGGTATCTGCAGGCTGTAGAGCAGGAGCACCTAATTCACTATATGTTTTAGCATTAATTAAAGACACAGCACAGCCTGTGTCTAACTCCATAACAATATTATGGCCATTTACCTTGAATCTTACCTTATAAGGCTTAGGAACTGGATCAGAATTGTTAATATTCAAAGCATTATTATTAAAAACATCATATTCATTTAAATCATGAAAGGTTGAATTTCTACTGTTATTTAAATACAGATCATTTACTACACCAACATCAGAGCTCATAATATTTAAACCCGCAACATTAGTTCTAGACACATTGTTTACACCATCACTTTTACCCAGTGAAGGAATAACCTTCACTTCATTTACTGAAGCAGCGACCATATTACATGGCCTTTTTTTCACACCATTTTTTTTAGACTTAAGGCACTTTTTAGACAAATGGCCTATTGTGCCACACAAAAAACACTTTTTGTCCTTTGAAGGACACACTTTCGGTAAATGATCCGAAGCACCACACCTAATACACTCTGTAAAGTTATTTACAGACTTCTCCTTCTGAACAAAGTTTCTGTTAACACACGAGAAATTCGCAGTCTGCAAATCCGCTGCATCTTTGGCAGCCGTTTCCATTGCAACGGCGATTTCAATAGCTTTGAGTAGCGTTAAGCTAGGTTCAGCTAGCAGCCGCCGCTGCATTTCCGGATGATGTATTCCGCATACCAAACGGTCACGGATCATGGTTTCCAGCGTGCTTCCAAAATTGCAGTGCTCTGACAGCCGCCGTAATTCAGAAACAAATGTAGCTATTGATTCCGAAGGCTTCCGAACTCTGGTATTGAATCGAAAACGCTCCACTATTTCGGAAGGCTTAGGGCTGTAGTGCTCGTTCAGCACGTTTAATATTTCTCTGTAAGATTTGGCCTCAGTGGTGGACGGAGCAAGCAAACTCCGTACGACCTTGTACACAACAGGGCCCACTAGAGTCAGAAAGATTGCCTTCTTTTTATCGTCCTTGATGTCATTTGCATCGAAAAATATTTCGATCCGTTCGACATATTGCGCCCATGGTTCTAATGCCGGATCGAAAGAATTTATGCGCCCGTAAGTGGCCATAATAAATTTTCCTCGTCGCCAAATGTTATATTTCTTGTAAGAAACACATAAGCCTTTGTAAGGATTTAATTACAACTTTATTATTGCTCAACAACTGACAACGTGCGTACCTGCATGGCTGCAAGCTTACAAACACACCACAACAACAATCTGAGACGGTTACAGTGGTTCACTCGTAGTTAAAGTGGAAGTCGCCGGATATGACAGCAATCGCGCAAACTGGCATTTCATTAATAGTTTTAAATTTTTGTAAATTCCCTGCAAAAACTGAAGAAAGTCATGATAGAAAATAACAAATGTCTTGGAATATGTCACAAGAAGAAATGCTCCAATATTAGTTAGAGCTAGTAAGGCCGAACGCAAGTAAAAGTTCGAGCTTTGCGCCAAAGTGACGTCACTAGAGAAAATCGAAGGATTGGCGCGGCGAGAGTTTCTTCAAAGGAGTGAACCAGCCCTTCTGTTCTCTTTAGCCCTGAGCAGGTTGGGCTATTGGCGACGGTCTGAGAAGCATCCCTGAGGATGATCCGAATAAATGGCAGATGGCACCCCTGCTTCGGTAGCCCGACGACCTGCACACGAAGTCAGCACAACTAAATTCTGAACCTATTTTCAAAGAAACAAGAGCAATCCAACGTTTAGTTTTAGTTTGGCTGTCCATGTTACTGAGCTTGCGGCGTAAGTACCACTACGATTATTAAACATCAATTCACTGGTATATAATACATGCTAACTTGATTCAATCACGCACCCACCAGTTCTACCTCAGACGTCGTGAGGGAAAGTTCTCTTATAACCGAGCTCTCACAAGAAACGATCCCGTAGCGGTTTTCTGTTTCTTATACAGGTTCCGGGAGAAGTGATCCAGCGTTGTTGAAGCAGACGTGCAGTTACTGAGAAGATTTGGAGCCCCAGTGGTAAAGTATAGATAGGATCTCAATCTGAGAGGGAGGTGAACGAGAGGCCGGCGAGTGCGTCGTAAGTAGCGTTGGCTTGCCACCGGGATTCGCGGAGGTACCCGGTTTGGAAGGAGCGGTTCACGCATCAGGGGCGAATGCGGTGAACGAGGAGACTGTGAGGGCCTTTAATAGGCAGTATTTGAAGAATTTAAAGAATGGATGGTTACCTCCAATGAATGGGGGTAACGTGAACGTTAATAAGAATTGCAGTGATGGGGCACTGACAATTATGGCAGAACAAATGAAAGTGATGAGCGATCAGATGAAAGAACAAATGAAATTGTTGAATGAAAAGATTGATTTTCTCGCTTCAGAGAACGAGAAATTAAAGCAGGAAAACAGGCACCTGCAAAAGGCACTATCACAAAGAGAGGAACTGCCCACTCCTCCCTCGAAAGAGACTGAGCCGGTCAAAGAAGTGACGGTAAAACCCTCCTATGCAAACGTTGCCTCTAAAAAGAGGAAAAAAGGTAATAACAATACCAAAAAAGTTGTAGGAAAAAGTAGCGAGAAAAAAAGAAAGCTCGGGATCATCTGACAGTGATGATAAATGTAGTGGACAGACCTAAAAACCGAAAGTAATATAAAATGAAGTAGTAAAGGTTGTAGATTTAGAGAAAGAGAATGAATATGAGGCTTCAGATAGTAATGTTGAAGAGATGGAGTTGGAAAGAAATTTCCATTTTCAAAAGAATAAAAAACGGAAAGTCCCTCCGATAATCATTAATGACAATACTCAAACATGGACAACAATCTCTAAAACACTTAGAGAAATACGTATTAATGACTTTACAGGAAACGTATTCGGGGATACTATGAAATTATCGTTAGCTTGCGAGGATGATTACAGGTGTGTTATACGGTACTTTAGAGAAGTGAACGTTAAATTTCACACGTTCAAATTGCAAACAGAAAAGCCGCTCTGAGTGGTCTTAAAAGACATCCCTGCGACTACAGAGACCAGTGAAGTAGATGAAGCACTGATAACAAACGGTTTCACCTTATTAAAGGTGAAGCAAATGAAAAGTTTTAGAGACGGGGCTTTGAAAAAGCTACCACTATTCATTGTTACAATGTCCAAAAACGATAAAAACAAGGAGATTTTTGATCTGGTTTTCCTAATGAATTTGAAGATTAAAGTCGAATCTTATAAAGGCAGAACGAACCACGTAACACAGTGTTACATATGCCAAGGATTTAATCATGAGCAGGATTCCTGCAATCATGAAATTAAGTGTTTGAAGTGTGGAGAGGGGCACTTCACTCACCTAAGTGAAAAAAGTAAGAGTAGCCCAGCAAAATGCGCAAGCTGTGGAGGCGAGTACCCTTCAAATTATAGAAATTGCCCTAAATATCCCAAGGGTCAAAACAAAGGACCAAGAATGGCATACTCAAATCGGACCACAAACAGAGAGCATAACGAGCTAGATAATAACAACCTAACAACATTAGGTGATCCTCGCATAGTCATGACTGAGCTTAAGCACTTGGTAAATTCGATTAAAAAAGAAGGCTTGATTGACCTTTTAAAAACTCTAAAATCAATAACTCATGATGAATAGTACGAATATAAGAAAAAGCCACTTGAATTTGTTCAATTGAACGCAAACGGACAGAAAAATAAATTAGTAGAATTGATCCTCGCAAAGAATAGTTTAAATCACAACGAATATGATCAGTCAAATGAAAATGGTATGGAGTATGTATCAATCCTTTTAAACTATAATAATGATACAATTAAAATAGCGGGTCTTTACAACGCACCCACTGATACCATATCTGAGACGCAACTAAAAAGCTTGTTTGAAGGTGGATATGACACTATTGTAGCGTGCGACTACAATTCTAAACACACAATCTGGGGCTGTAATAGGTCGAATGTAAATGGAATAAACTTAAAAAAGTTGGTCAACAAATACTCTCTCACAGTGGTAGCACCTTTAGAGCCCACATACTACCCAGTTATGAGAAATCAAATTCCCGATATATTAGACTTTGCTTTAACTAATATGAGAATACCAATGGCTGCAAGTACAATTAAGGATCTTTCATCAGATCATCACCCTGTTTTAACCTCTGTTGGCATAACAATTAATAATAATCCTAGAATGATAAACAGTACGAATTGGAATCTATACGAAAATATTCTTAAAAGAAAAACAATAGCAGAACAAAATCTAAAAACAACAGACTGCATTGACAATGCAATAAGGCACTTTCAAACTTCCATACAAGAGGCTCATGCCGAAGCAAGTACCTCTAGACTAGAGAGTATAAGGTCAACTTCCTAAGGCTCCCACCAGAAATTAAGTTCCTAATCAAACAAAGAAACTGGTGTAGGAAGAAGTATCAAATTACGTCTGATCCTCAATTCAAAGAGGAATATATGGACCTTAATAAACAGATAAAGAAAATGTGCAAACATTTTAAAACGAGGCAGTGGAATGAAAAAGTTGAAAGTTTATGTGTGAAAGATAATAGTATATGGAAATTGGCAAAGGCACTGTGCACGGATCCACAGAAAAACAAGCCTCTAAGAACTGGCAATGGCTTTGTTTGCACAGAAAGAGAGAAAGCTGGGGTATTTGCGGATTGTATGAAAGAACAGTTCTCATTAAATCAAAACTTTAATCCTCAAAATGATAGAATAGTTAATGAAAGCGTAGATAAATTTTTAAATGAAAACAGAGATCCACAGCTGATAGATAGTAGTGATTTTCAAGAAGTAAAAGCGATTATAGTAAAGTTACACAATAGAAAAGCCCCTGGCTTATAAAAAATAAAATGGTCAAAGCCCTACCAGATCATTATGTAGAATATCTAACTAAGATTTTTAATGCATGTTTATCGCTAAATTATTTTCCGGCATTATGGAAGACTGCAAATATAATCCTATTTCCTAAAACAAACAAAGATTTACTATTCCCGACTAGCTATCGACCTATAAGTTTGCTTTGTACTCTTGGGAAGATACTGGAAAGAATAGTATATACAAGGCTCAAACCATATTTAAGTTGTCTACCAGACGAACAGTACGGGTTCAGGGCGAAACTCCATACTACTAAACAGTTATTACGTATAGTTGATTATGTTGGCAGAGGATTACATCTAAAACAGACTTCGGCTTTGTTGATGCTCGATATTAGTAAAGCGTTTGATAGAGTATGGCACAAAGGAATTACTTATAAATTTATAGAACTTGAATTCCCGAAAGGCTTAATAAAATTTATTAATAGTTATTTGGCAGAAAGAAACTTTCAAATTAGAATGAAAAACGTATGCTCCACGGTGAGGAGTATTAGAGCAGGCGTACCGCAAGGTAGCATACTCGGAACAATTTTGTATATCCTATTTACACACAATTTCCCAATCGAAAGGGGCGATTGAAACAGTCTAATTGCAATCTATGCAGATGACACAGGTGTCATAGTAAATTCTAGTAACCCGAACATGTCTATAGAGAAACTGCAGGAAGAGATTTATGATTATGAAGAATGGTGTTTAGATTGGAAATTCGAAGTAAATGCTCAAAAGTCCCAACTATTGATTATCCAGAAGAACAGGAAATCAATTAGAGAGCATAACGACCTAGTACTTTTTAACCTAGTGATACCAAGGGTAAACAAAGCTACCCACTTTGGTCTAGTCATTAACAACAGACTGACTGGGTCGGATCATGTGAAAAATGTTAAAAATAAAGCCAATGCTGCAACTTTAAAACTGCAATCCATCATGTACGGTAAAAAATTGAGCTTGAAACTAAAGAGGTTACTGTACACCTCCATGATAAGACCGATCATGACCTATGCCTCGCCAGCATGGTGTAACGTATCAGAACGTGAGCTTGGGAAACTCACAGCAACGCAGAACAAGATCTTGAGAAGACTAACTGGCGCAGAGTGGTATCAAAGAAACGTAGATATTCACACGGACCTAGAGTTGGACAGTTTCGAACATCACTTTCACAAACGAAACTTTTTAAAAAGGCTTTAGACTGCACGGCAGCAAATTTCGACTCTATTTTTGAGTTTGAGAATTTATCTGAGGACGCCTCCCTGAGGCCAGTTGCTCTCTTTTTTACAAGTGATGTAACTCTGATCATGTGAGATATACTCAATGGCATTATTTATGGCACTAATAAAAATACTTTATACGGCAATTTAACTCGGACATGACATGTAAATTTAAGCGTTGACAAAATCAAATTGATTTGTTTTTAAATACAGACTAAGCTTTGAAAAGGGGCACTATGATATAGAATGAATAAACATTGTACTATAAAGTACAATTATTTGACAAACTTTTTACTAGAAGTTAAAATTTTTTATATTGGCACTAATAATTTATATGTCTATATTACATTATAAATGGCATTATTATATATATGACAATTTCAACTCGGACATGACATGAAAAGCTAAGAAGCGTTGACAAATCAATATGATTTGCTTATAAATAGGGGCAATAAAAAGTTGACTGAATGAATTTTAGTAAAGATTGGTAGAAATGGATGAGAAGAGTGGAAGTTAATTTGTACCAGGGGCGTACAATTTTTTACAAACTTCTCACTAGAAGTTCAATTATTATTATTTCTTAATATTTTTATGTACTCATTTATTGTATTTTATGTATTACAACATGTATCATTTTATATGATTTTACTCGAGCAATATGCTCATTACTAATTCTTTACTTTCAATTTTAGATTACAAGGACCTCAAGGAAACACCTCAAGGATCCGCATCTCACGATGAAGGGGTAAAGGGCCGTTCCGGCCTCAGGCACCCCGACCAACCGACAGGACTAGGACTAGGACTCAATCATGAGGTACCTTTTGATAGATGAAAGTTGGCATTGTCGATAACTCCGCCCTCCACATTGGTGACCTCCGGACATGATTTGAACACGCAGTAACGCCCACTCCACAAAAACTCGATAGTAACGCCTACTTCGTTGGATGGTCCACATTAAACAGTTGACTTGCTACTTGTGACTGCAACATTATCCACCTCCTCATGCTGTTGCTGCTCAGTCTCGTCTCGATTAAACACAACGTCAGCCTGCATACACTCGAGTGCTAAAATGCAACACAGGAGCGACTACGATCGTGAAGTTAATACACCTCTCACTTTTAGTACTCAAAACAAAACAAAAATCCGGTGACCCTCTCGCCCGGTCTTTCACAAGTACGGCAACTAGTAGTATCCATTCATCGAATTCTATCTCTGATAAAATTCTGGCGGGGGAGTATTGTGGCGTAAATACCACTACGATTATTAAAAATCAATTTACTGATATATAAGACAGGCTAACTTGATTCAATTATGAGGTAGCTTTTGATAGATGAAGGTTGGCATGGTCGATAACTCCGCCCCCCCACAAGCTTTGACAATTAGTTCACTATTTTTTTTTTTTCTTTCAAATGCTTCTAATTTAGATAGAATAAAAATTTTAACGTCATTCTTTGCAAAATGAAATTATCTTTAAGAATTATCAAAAATGAAAAATTCCCTTCTTAATCGATTGACATGAACCTACCTCTATAATAAGTTAGAGAAAAAACAGAAAAATACTCTTTATATAAGTTGTTAAAGTAATGTTTAATTGATTTCAATTACAAGGACACCAGGCAGTGGTATCTTGGCGATCGCAGATGGTGAGAACGAGTACCACTGAGGGAATAAGCCAATGCCAATAGGAAAACTATTTTATGTTATTTTATTTTATAACCGTCATTAAACAGCTGACCCAAATATGAATTTACGACTAACTGTTCAACTCCGTAGTTTTGTAATTTTGAACTCAATCCAGAAGACAAGAAAACTCCTGGATACCCCTCGAAGTATTGACTTGTTATAGAAACTTGAAGGACTTTGTACCCCCGACAGGTTTAACGAGCACCATTCATCATTGAATAGACAGGAATTCTTCAGTCGGCTGGATTCGAACTCCCGTTCTCACGAACAAGAGTGCAACGCCCTACCAACCCGGTTATCCCGGCCCATAAGCACACTTTTTATAATAGTTTTTGAACAGCCAACGCGAATTTAAATTTACGACTACTAATGTTCAATTTTGTAGCCTTGTAGTTTTGAACACAATCCAGAAGACAAATCTCCCTAAACAAGTAGTGAGAGAAATTTGCCTTCGTGATGAAACTACCCCGCAATTGCGTTACACGGAGAGGAAAACCACGAAAACCTCCCACGGTTAGCCTGACAGCAAGGGGACTCTAACCCGCGATCCGTCTACCACTGAGGATATTTTACGTCAGCACTGTGGTTGGTGCGAGTCAGGTCAGGAGTTCGTATCGATCAGCCACCGCTAGGAATCATTGGAAGTCGAACGCCCTGAGCCACCATGGCTCTGGTCATATGTTATGACCATTGAAAAAGAATCATAGAACGTGATAATCTGATCATTAGATAAAAAAAGTTATTCAGAATGTAAACTTCTTTTTGCTTACGTTGTATAATGTCAAAAGTAAATAATAATAGGAATTATGTGCAAGTTGATTTGATTTTGAACTGTCGAGTTCATATCTTATGTTTGTTTTTTTTCTTCTTGTTTTCAAAAAAATGTTTTTAAAATGATTTTAGTTAGACATTATATATTATGAAGAAATAAATTTATTAAATATACAAAAAAAAGAGGAAAAAAAAGATGATGAGACTGATATGATGTTAACAGGCATGGTTAGTCCTACATCACCTCATGTAGTCCAGTAGTGAACTGATCGTAAAGACACGGTTCCAAGTAGAACACCGAAGTCAAGCAATCACTTTTAATAAGCGACTGCACTTTGCTCATCCTGCTTATGAATCGAGGGTGCTCGGCATCGGTCCTCGCTAAACTGTTGTACCATTCTTGATTTTGCGCTTGTCATCAGGCTTGTAGTGCATATACAACTACAAAAATGTAATTCCAATTTACTAGTGGATAAGACATTTTAACTCGATTCTATGGTGGGGTACCATTTCATAGAGGAAGGTTGACATTAGCGTTAACAACTTTTTTCATATTGGTGACCCGGACGTGATGTGAAAATACCTACCTTGACAGAAACTCCTACCATCGTTGGATGGTCTACATTAAACAGTTGACTTGCTACTTGTGACTGCGACATTATCCAACTCCTGTTGCTGTTGCTTCTCAGTCTCGATTACACACAACGTACAAGGTAATCACACGACTGCTAAAGACAGCACAGGAGCGTCCACAACCGTGAACTTAATACAGCTCTCACGATCATCACCCAAAAAGTACGGTGATCTTAATACAACTCTCCCAGCTTCTTACGAAGCAGCAATTCATCAATCTATCACAGATATAATTCTGGTGGAGGAGTACTGCAGTGTATCTACCACTACAAAAATACAATTCCAATTCACTAGTATATAAGACATGTTAACTCGATTTTACGTTGGGGTATCTTTTCATAGATGAAGGTTGACATTGTCGATAGCTAGCAGTCCTAATTTGGTTTATTTTGAGTTTTTTTTTTAATCTTTTTTTTTTATTAAATTACAATTCGTGTTTGTTCCAAGCAGTCTACTGTGCAAGTTAGAGTAGAGAGAGAAAGTTTATCTTGCAAATTATTATTCGAAGCACAGTGAACACGCTGAGTCAAATGGACTCAAACTACACCATATATAGTAACCCGGAAATATGAGCGATAAAGCGCTCCATGGTGTAAAAAACACCATGTAAAAAACACCACCCATGGAAGAATCAAAATTTTGTTAAACACACAATTATAAATTTCGGAACTTTGAATTACCACTACTGTGAAACTGACAAATGACCTAACCATTAGGAAAAATTAAATATCAGGCGATAGAAAAATTTGCAGAAACTAAAGGTTATCTATAACCGCTTCCCTGATTATCCCGAGTTAACTCGGATATGTATATATTGCAAATATTTATTATCCCTAGATAACTCGGGCGAACCATAATTTATCAGTACGTGTTTTGTTTTATCACGTTTTTACCACCGGAAGCAAAATAATAATCTGCTCTGATTGGAAGTTTGCTTGGGAGTTATGTTGTTGGAAAGAATTTTTATTCAAAAATGTGTACGTTTGCGGTTTCATGCTCAATGGCAGTCACACACTTGATCTTTCTATTCTTTGTTACCAACGCGAAACATAAACCAGGTTGTTCGTCATCACTCTGTAAGATACGGAAAGTTCTCACTCTTTTTCCGACATGAACCGACCTATTTAACAATAATAATTATAAGCATCTTAGTCTGTGTTCTAAAGACAGTTTCATCCATGGTTAAATAGGTGTTTATCTTAAGATATTCGTTTCATTAGAAACGCTCTAATTAACCGTAAAGAGCGAAAGCAACCCTAACTAGTCGAATATCATATTTAAATGATTCAATGCTGTTAGTTTTCGTAAAAAATAACAAACAAAAAAAAAAGAAAAAAAAAAGAAGGGTGTATAATTTTTGGAAAAAAACAAAGGTATAATAAATTTCTATTTTCTTCAAATATTCTACCAGATATAATAACAGTTTGCTGACGTAATCTTGTGTATCATAGGCAATTATAGATTCAATGAATATTCTGAAAAGGAAGAACTTAACTCGAATGTGGTTTAAAAGACATTCTCGCGAAAAGAATAAAAAATGAGAAGGGGGGAAAATACACAAGTATGATTAAAATAAATCCACTTAAATGATGCTATCTATGAATCAAAAAATGATTAAAATTCTCTCAAATTCGAGCTAGCCAATCAAGTGATCGGGTATTCGGATATACCTTTCGGGATATTCAAGCAAAGACGATTTAAATTTACTCATATGTATATATATATATATATATAAGTTTGAAATGAAGATAAAACAAAGGTAAATTACAGACAGGAGGAAATGAAAAAAGGAGGGGGCCTCCTTTTTTCATTTGTCTGTAATTTACCTTTGTTTTATCTTCATTTCAAACTTATCTTATGAGTTCTATTTTCTTGCAGCTTATGCGCAATAAATGATACTTATTGTTTTTCCTAATTTTTTTCTGTTTTTTTTTTTTTTTTTTGTATTTATTTATATTGCTATATATATATATATATATATATATATATATATATATATATATATATATATATATATATATATATATATATATATATATATATATATATATATATATATATATATATATATATATATATATATATATATATATAAACACGAAGAAAATTAGCAAAAACAATAAGTTTCATTTATTGCGCATAAGCTGCAAGTAAATAGAACTCATAAAATAAGTTCAAAATGATGATAAAACGAAGAAAAATTACAGACAAATGAAAAAAAGGAAAAAGAAAATTATTAATAATAAAAAATAAAAAAAACTGGAAGGGATATATATAAAAAAAATAATAAAAGAAAAGGATAGAATTCTTTTAAAAAATCCGGGGGGGGGGGGAAAGAAGATATAATCTTTTCATCAGCCCACACGATTATATCTGCAAAAAAGAGTGCTTTCTAATATTGTATTAATATAGCCGAAGCAAAATATATCAATACAATAGTGTGAGTAGCACTCAAAAAAGTTTTTACAAAAATTACAACAAATAAAATAGAACACAATAAGTAAAAATAACACATAAAAATAGAAAGTAAAATATCAAGAAAAGACAGAAAAGAACAAAATACATAATCTATAAAGCGAGTAGTGAAATCAAATGAACTTACATAAACGGGAAATTTTTCAAAAATAATTTAAAATATTTTTGTAACAAGATTGCCAGATTGCAAAATATGAAACAAAAGTGCAAATTGAGATAGCGTAACTAGAGGAATTTTAAAGTGCGTTCCTGCTGCATTACTGAAGTACGTTTGATTTGTTAGCTACCAAGGATGGGCCCGGACATGGGTTTTCGCAAATTACTGGATAATTTAAAGAAGTTGACTATAAATAATTTTGAAAATAAATATTTATTCAAGAAAAAAATATAAAATATAAAAGAGAAAGAAGCATGAATTGCCTGTTTTGCACATAATTTTAGCCACGGATTTGCCCTAGATGAATTTGCACATGTAAAAATTATATAGATTAACAAAGAAATCTTTTTAGTAAAAATGTTTTGCCACGGATTTGCCAGCAATTGATTTGCACAAAATTTTTATAAATTATCAAGGAATTTTAATTCCTTGTTAAAAAATCGGAATTTGAAATAAAATTCCTTGTTAATTTATAAAAAATTTCCATGTGCAAATCCATTGCGGGCAAATCCGTGGCTAAACTTTTTACTAAAAAGATTTCTTAGTTAATTTATATAATTTTTACTTGTGCAAATCCGTGGCTAAAATTATGTGCAAAACAGGCAATTCATGCTTCTTTCTCTTTTCTATTTTACATTTTTTTCTTGAATAAATATTTATTTTCTAAAATTATTTATAGTCAACTTCTTTAAATTGTCCAGTATAATATTACCTTGCGCAAATCCATTTTCGCGTGCATCCTTGGTAGCTAACAAATCAAACGCACTTCAGTAATGCAGAAAGAACGCACTTTAAAATTCCTCTAGTTACGCTATCTCGATTTGCGTTTTTGTTTTCATATTTTGCAATCTGGCAATCTTGTTACAAAAATATTTTAAATCATTCTTGAAAAATTTCCCGTTCATGTAAATTCATTTGATTTCACTACTCGCTTTATAGATTATGTTCTTTTCTGTCTTTTTTTTAATATTTTACTTTCTGTTTTTATGTGTTATTTTTACTTATTGTGTTCTATTTTATTTGTTGTAATTTTTGTAAAAAAATTTTTGAGTGCTCCTCACACTATTGTATTGATATATTTTGCTTCGGCTATATTAATACAATATTAGAAAGCTCTTTTTTTTGCAGCTATAATCGTTTGGGCTAATGAAAAGATTATATCTTCTTTTTTTCCCGGATTTTTTATAAGAATTCTATCCTTCTTTTTTTTATATATATCCCTTCCAGTTTTTTTTATTTTTTTATTATTAATAATTTTCTTTTTCCCTTTTTTGTCTGTACTTTTTCTTCGTTTTATCTTCATTTTGAATATATATATCCAATATTGTAAAACTGAGTTTGTGAAACAATCAGACATTTTTTAAAAAGTTGACTAACAATACAATGAATATACATGCATGACAATTTATACGTCAATCACTCTAGATTGAATTATAATTTACTGTTGAGACGAATCATCACGCAAAGTATTTATCCGTCTTTATTTGAAGATCCATCATCAAAATATTCAAAGATTCTTATTATAATTTACTTTAAAAGTGCGAAAAAAGAATAACTTTTTATCCTAATTATAGGATTTTCATGTCTTAATATAGAGCCGTGGTGACTCAAGGGATAAAGTGTCAATGAGGTGACCCGGGCACGAATCCCACTCCATACAAATTCTTTTTTACTTTCCAAAAAAAAAATAATTTATAACGGTTTTTTTGGAAAGTAAAAAAACAACATTATAATAGTTTCTTTTGGAAAGGGAAAAAAATATATTTTTAAAAAAAATTATTATTCGAGCCATGATGTCAGAGCGTTCGCCTTCCAATGAGGTGAACCGGGTTCAAATCCGAGCGATCTCTGGTCGATACAAAATCCGGCTTGCACCGATCACAGTGCCGACATGAAATATCCTCTGTTTTTGACGGGTTAGAGTTCCCTTGCCATCAGGATAACCGTGGGTGGTTTTCGTGGTTTTACTCTCCATATAACGCAAATGCGAGATATTTTCATCAAACAGTCCTCTACGAAGGCACATTTTCTCCTAATACTTGATCCAGGCGTTCCCTTGTCTTCTGGATTGGGTTCAAAATGACAAGGCTACGGGGATGAACACTTATAGTTATAAACCCAAAATTGTGTCGGCTGTTCAGCGACGGTTATAAAATAAAATAATATAGTGCCAAATGAAGACATTTTGGTAGCGGCCTGCAGCGGTTGTAGTATTTTTAGCATTAGTTGCTTTTTAAATTTTGTATTAACTTCTTCAAAAACGGAAATTCTTAAAAAAAAATTTTTTTTTTTTTTTTTTTTTTTTTTTTTAATATTCATGTAAGACATTACTTTTTAACTTTAAAAAAAAATACTTTAAATACTACGAGGTCCATATTTAAAATAAAAAAAAGTTTTAATAAACTAGTATGAAATAAAATCATTTTCAGAAAATTATAGAATATTCATAAAATTTCTCCCTTTTCAAAAACTAATCAACTGCTCATTTCTGACGAAACATGTGGCGATCGCAACAATTTTAAATTGCCATTTGTAATATTTACAGCCCCTGGCCATTGAACCTATTAGACGCACTATAGTATTCTTTATAAAATCTTAGTTATCAGGTGATACTAAACAGTTTAATAGTTTTTAAGCGACTGAAACCGGTTTGCACTTGTTTACGTTCGTGTATTAATTGGTTACTTTAGACGATATATAATATAAATTTGACGTTCGGATAAATTAGACTATATATTATATAAATATAGAATATTTATTATATCAGGTATTATATTGTAATAATTAAATCAAATTATTAGACGCACTGCTGTGTTTTAATAATGACGTGTTTTGCACGAGTTTATAGGCAATACACTTTTATATTTAAACATACATGTATTGAGTTTTTATTCAGGAGATTTTTTAATATTATTTGTATTTATTTTTAAAGTATTGCTTTACAATGTTAAACAATTGATACACTAACGTAAAAAAGTGCAATCAGTCACATAAAAACAATAAAGCTGTATAGCAGGGGTGGCCAACCTGCGGCTCGCGAACCACATGCGGCTCTTTGAACGATTATTTGTGGCTCTGGATAAATGTACCGGAGTTCCCTTTAATTTTTGTGCTATTATATTTTAATATTTTTCTGAATCCATTTGAAATTAACATAATTCAAGGAGAGTTTTCAATTTCCAATATAATTATGACCCAAAAAGCATCTGAAGAATTAGAATTAATAGAGATGCAAGACGATCAAGCTGTACAATTAAAATATAAGTTGAGGTCAATTACTGAATTTTGGAAATTTGTACCAGAATCGAAGTATCCTGAATTAAAAAAGGCTGCTTGTCTTATTATTTCAATATTCGGAACAACGTACTTATGTGAATCATTTTATTCCACTTTAAAATTCGTGAAATCCAAACACCGATCAGTATTAACTAACCAGCATCTGAAAGAATTACTGAGAAGTGCTGTCACCAAATTTTAAAGAATTGTCAAGAGTAAGAATTGTCAAGTAAAATAAATGTGTTTAATTTTTAATATTTAAATTCAATACACATATTTTGTACTTTTATTTATATGTTTTCAATATATATAATTTCTGTAAAAAAAAATTGTAATACCTTTTTCGCGTACCTCTTAAATACGTATTTAGTTGAGGCTCGCGAAAAATTTCAAATTTTGAAAAATGGCTCGACTATCAAAGAGCTTGGCCACCCCTGCTGTATAGTATCACCTGATAATTAAGATTTTACATAGAATCTCTTATAGTGCGTCTAATAATATATCCGGGGACTGTATTTGTTCTCTCTTTGTTCAATAGAGGATGTAAAAAAAAAAATTGTGCCCTAAACACTCTTACCTTTAAATGAATAATGTCGATTTTTAAATTTCACTTCGGTCATCTTTACATTTGAAATAACGTTAATAACAAAATCGAAATTAGTGGTGAAACTGACCCGGATATTCCCGTCCACAATTGGGTTAAGAAAATGTTCTTTTCTCTCTCGACATTTTATTCTCGGTCACGAGTGGAAGATGACTTTTTCATTTTGTTCTTCAGTTGACAATACCCTGATTACAACAATTTCATTTTGTTTTCTCTTCATCGTTTTTACAAATAAAAGAGAGAATTTAAACATAGATTGTCCAATGAGAGGAAGAACACTTATTTCTCAAGAACTATTCGATCGATCATTTTATGAACACAATTTCGAGATTTTTAATTTATAATTGTATAGTTCGAAACAGTTGCATGCATATGTATACCTTACATTTCAAAATGCTTTCCCTCATTTATATTATATATAAAAAATAATTATAAATAATATTAAAAAATTTAATTTATTTATCAAATTGTTTTTAAACAAACAAATTTCATAATTATGACCCAAAAACAGTTTCCAATGTTTAAATAGACCCGTTAATAATTTTAAACAAATATTTTACAAAACCATCTGCCAATCTTTGTTGTTAGTGTAAATTGAATCTCCTGCATCCTAAAATGTAGTTAAGTAACAGAGACCACATTTCCAAAGTAGTTTGCAATCAGTAGTTTGAGGTATAATTCACTGCATTTGTGATAGAGTAGTGGAAGTTAACTACCCAAAAGGTAGTTTTCAAACTTTTGGCGAACGTCTGGGACTCATCCTTTAATAGCGACCTGAAGACAATACTCAGAACCTGACAAATCAAGGGCATACGGGGCAATTGCCTCGGGCTCCACACCAGAGGGGGAGAATAAAAAATTTGTTTTAGATTTCCTTCCTTAATGAACATTTTTTAAACAAAATATCAGTACATTTTAAAATCCGGCAGTTTTATGTAAGCTTCTTCATTAATCTATTGTATGAACACAAAAAATCTATATTTCGTAAATCCATGGCTTTCTAGGGCGTAAATCAGCTGAATTTTCGCCATGACGATGGGCACATTTGGCCAATCAAAAGCCTTTTCTTTTTACATATTCCAAAATCCGATTTGATTACAAAAATACGGGCTTCTGATTGGCTTAAGTGAGCCATTGCCAAAACTTAACTAAATTCCACCCTAATGTCAGCACGGAAATGAATTAACAATCAGCATTGGACATCAGAAAATGAAATGGGGTTCTATTTTAGGTTCTAGTCTGTATAATGAGGTGACCCTGACAATACCTACCACAAATTAAAGAAGAAATAAAAACTCACCATCGCTGTCATACCTCCTTGTGATGTTCTGTGGGTGAGAGTGAACAATAGGTGACAAATGAAGAATACCGACCACGATAGTGAGAAGCATCACGATACTGTTGTCTCTGCATGAGGGCTCCTCTCTCTAACAAAATAATTTTAATATCTGCAGTTTGGTATAAGAAAAATAATTTAAAGCATTCATATTACATTCTAAAAACAATACTCTTAATCATGACCATTTTACAGGACTTTTAACAGCCCTGCTATAGTAGGTAGGCTGACTCTTTTCAGATTACAGTACCTGGCCAAATTAATAGACGCACTTTAAGATTCTAGGTAAAATCTTAATTATCACTTGATACTATGCAGCTTTATTGTTTTTACGCAACTGAAACCGATTTGGATTTGTTTATGTTCGTGTATCAATGGGTTAACATTGTAATGTAATACGTTAAAAATAAATACAAATAGGAAGTATATAAGAAAATCTCCCGAATAAAAACCCATAACATGGATGTTTAAATATAAAAGTATTGCTTATAAACTAGTGCAAATCATGTCATTATTAAAACAATACAGTGCTTCTCATAATTTGGTCTAATTATTATATCATTATCATTGGTCTAATGATTGATATAATAACTATTCTATATTTATATAATATATAATTTAATTCATTCTATCCTCGAATTTATATTATATATCGTCTCATTTAAATCATTAATAAACTAACGCAAAGAAGTGCAATCAGTCACATAAAAACAATAAAGCTGTATAGTATCACCTGATAACTAAGATTTTAGATAAAATCTTATAGTGCGTCTAATAGTTTGGCCAGGGACCGTAAAGTAAGAACTCCTCAAACTATTCGTTTGGACACATGACAGTGACTACAGTAACGAGATATAACTATTTCAAATAGGGGTGTCATTATTTAGGACAGGTTTTGGTCGGCGAAAGAATCATCCGTTTATTGTGTTATCCCTAGAGTGAAGAGCCTCCATGAAATGCGTTATTCTTGTTTCCATAGCTGCAGATAGGGGAGTTCTTACCGCAGACAAACTGTATTCCCGGTTGTACAGTCTGCTTCAAGGATTGACTCTCCACCCCCTTTTCCGAGTGATGCTACTGGACCGTACTCGTAGATGTCATTATCATTGTCATTATTCCTTTATAGGTGATATAATGGGAATGATCGGATTTGAAATATTAATGTATCAGAAACTATTACATATATTACAGTAAATAATAAAAAGAATAATTAGTTTTTCAGTTGAAAACATGTTCGATGCCTTTTCGTTACACTATAAACATCTAATAGTTTATGTTTGTAGCTTCAAAGTGACAAATGCGTTAAGTTCTTGGAATGTGTTCAGAAATCGGTAACCCCAATTAGTAATTCCTTAGGTCTCATGATCAAGCATAAATCACTCGTGACTGTTTTTTTATATCCGTCGTTGAATAGCCGACCCATTTTTGGATTAAAGACTACTAATGTTCAACCCCTTGTCATTTTGAACTCAATCCAGAAGACAAGGAAACACCTGGATTCGTGGGTTCGATCCCCGCCGGCCGAATACTTTCCGCGTAGCAAATTGGTGACTGATGCGCGTTCAGTCTGTCTAGTCGCAAAGTCCTCCATGCTCCCATAACAAATCAATATCTTTTGGGGTTCTGATCCAGGAGTTTCCTTGTCTTCTGGATTGGGTTCAAAATGATAAGTCTACGGAGTTGAACATGAGTAGTAGTAAACCCAAAATTGGGTCGGCTGTTCAACGACTTTTTAAAGAATCTCTGCAGAAGGAGTTTTTTCTTTTTAATTTTTTACTATATTCAACTTTCTAAGTTAGAGCGTTAGGGAACAATATGAATTTTCACTGTATGATAACTTTTTCATTAAATTTAAAAATCCCATGATCATTCAATGAAAAGCAAATTGTTTGGTTTTACGAACGATGTGTAAGCTAAATGATGACATCTTGCTAATGCAATATTGAATACAAATTTTAAACTAAAACAATGGCTACAATTGAACAATTTTAATGCAAATCGTATGGAAAATCGTGTATTTCCGATGGTTTAAAATCTATTTTCGCTCTGTTTGTTACGCCGAAAGTAGCTCAATCGATTTTTTTTATTCCTTGTAAAAAAGATCACCTTACATTATGGTACACTTTTCCTTTTGAATAAAGTCGTGAGAAATTACGTACCTAAACGGAATGATTGGTTTAAACTAACAAAAAAGTATGACAAGCATGAATGGCAAATGGGACTTAAAAAGTCAAAAATGGCATTTATTGCGTCACGCAGGGTATTGAAATCTACGAACGTCGTGTTTTTGTATTTCGAATCATATAATGGCGGCTTTTTCACTTTTTATAGAACCCGTAGTTTATTATTAATTTGAACCGAAAGAACTTGAAGAGAGGGGTTGATGACAGAACACGTTCTCGAACAATGGGAATGTTTCTTAAGCAAGAATCTTGTTATTGCCTTATTCTATTCTGTCATTGTTTTATTTCAGAAATTCACATATGTAATTAAATTAGTAAAACATTTAGAAGTAAAGGAAAAAAAAAAGATATTACATTTAGAGGAAATACAAGAGAGATATGACAACATTAAATAGTTAGGACGATTTTTTTTGTCTGGATAATTCTGTCTAGGATTCTGTCCAGATTTTGTCTAGGATTCTGTGTGGTCTAGATAAATCACTAGCTATGGATATAAAGTCTATGGAATATGACAATATCGTAATCGATAACAATGCAAGTATCACAACGCTTATTGATAGCTATAATTGTTGAATTTTGCCATCATTTTCGATAACTCAACATTTAGATACTATCGCGAATACTGTACATAATGATGATTATCGAACGCGGATATGCTGCGAGTGTGAACAAAAGCTTTATTGAGATAACAAAAATATTTACTTAATGTATATAAATTATTTCAATACAGTGACATATTGCCAAATACCGATATCTGAATATCTCAAGCTTCTGCATTTATCAGTTATGTATGAACGTGTCAGCGATAACTGGGAAAAGCCTGCACATAGTCCCTAATAACCGTTTAATTGGATACTTGCAGTTCAAGAAGCTCACAGACATGACGTCAGCAGATAAGCAAAATGGCGTGTTGAACTAAGTTTCTCCACATAGGTTAAAACGTTAATGAACGTCAATTAAATACGCATCGAATCTGTTGAAATTTAATTTATTCTCGTCTTTTACTTAACTTTTATTTTGTGATGCATAATTTGTTTATGTTCTACGTCTCTCTGTGTTAAGTAAGAAATATATAATGAAAGAATTAAAACCTTTTTGAAAGAATCTTTGTGAAAGAATGTGTCAATACTTGACGGGCTAGGCTAACTCGAAAAAGAATGGGAAGAACAGTTGCTAACGTAAACAAATACCACGCAGCAACCAATTGGATTTGAGATCCACATGTCACTTAAGGGTATCTCATTGTAAAATCTTTTTAATTCATTGATTTATTTGCATAGTGCTAGCTCAAAATTATAATAATAATAAATAATCGTAATAAATTTATGAGTAAACTAAAATGATATTAATATATTTCTTAACGTTTTATTACTTCTAACACTATTGAGAAAGTTTAAGCTATATATTTTAGATTCAATTATTAGTATCAAGTCAAGTATTATTTATTAAGATAACCAAAATATCTTATCTAACTACGCATAAAGTTTGCATTCATTAAACACGAAAAAAGTGAACTTATTATAATCCTTTTTTGAAATTTTTGATCTACGAAGATTTTATATCCAAATATCTTGCATCAGCTAAATAGTTACAACGAATAATAAAAAAAGCAATTATTAAACGTGAAAAAGTGACTCAGAATTTTATCCTCAAAACTTTTATATTTTATTCTCATATAAAAATGTTCGATCATCCGTTTATATCTTTATTCCCTCACATGTTGTTTTTTTCTATATTTTTTTATAATTATTATTTCGTGCACGATATCTCCCAATTTTTATTCCGTGCTTCATATCTTGGTATTCATCAGAAAGCTCTCGAACCTACTTGTATTTACTTTTGACCTGTTTTGGTAAAAATCGAAATGTTTAGGTAAAAATCCTTGTGTAGGAAAAAATCGAAAACAATTTTTATATATTCTTAAATCCACTTTCTAGACAAGAAGGAATATTTTAAAATATAACTCTACAATCAAATGTAAGTACATTTATTTTTATCAAACAACCTATTTCGAAGATTTTCTCCATGTTTCTCTCATTTTATGGAATCTTTGCTTTAATCTAGGACAACGATGCGGAAAGTAGTTATCATTTTTAAACTTATTTAAACTCTATATTTAGCAGACATGTAACAGGATTATGAGGTTAGATTTTTCGAAGTTTCATTTCAAAACAGGGTTCATAATTCTTTTTGTTTAAATAAAAACTAGTTAATTTAGATATTAAAACAAATTATTTTATTTATATCGGATGTTTTTTTTTAAACTAATTTGTCATGTACTTCGAAAGATTTTATTTTAAAATTGGTTGAGTTTTATAAAATAATTATATTCTCAAATAAAATGATAACAATATATTTGAAACTATAGCAGTGTATTAAAAAAATTTATAGTAATATATGATAAAATGTAAGATTTAAGTTATTAAAAATGAAATAGAAATATATAATTATTAGCAACTGAAAAAATTGGCTAAAATAAAAAAAATTCAAAATCAATAAATTTCAAAGAAAAGTGTGTTTATAAGTGCAACACTGTATTACAAACTCAGTACTAAAATCAGCTGATTTTAATAATGATGATTAAAATAAACGCACTCTGCTTAAAGTTAAAGAAAACGAATTCAATAATTACAAGTAATATTTCTACTTTAATCAATGCTTATATAATTCTTACATCTAGATAGTAAATGTTTTAAATATCAATTTATATAATAATGTCTCGCGGAAAATGTGCAAAATTTAATTTTAAATGCGTCGATTATAAATAGTTTCTGTTGCGAAAATACATACTCTAATTTTAAATAATAAACTATTATTTAATTAACCTCTTCAAACGACATGTTTGAAAGATGTAAATACATTATTGGTATCAGTAAAATATTTTATTAGCTTAGTAGTTTTGTTGGCGCAAATGATCCTTAAATATTTTTTCAAAATTTAAAGTTGAGTTGAGCTTATATACGCCAACTCCACTTTCAATAAGATTTGTTGCCTTAGAGTTGAAAAAGTTACTTAAATGTTAATAACAAAAAAAAAAAAAAATTAATTTAAAATTATAAAGAATTTTTTGTCCTCACATCATACAAAAATGCGATGAAATATAAAACACAATCTGTTTATGATCTGGTGAATTACAGAAGGGGTTTGATGAATTATGTTCCGTAAATATTATATGCTTATTAAAGAATAAACAGTGATTCATACAAGTGAGTGACACCAATTTAGGCGACAATTTTATTTGATTTTGAAACTATCATGAAAATTCACATAAAACAAGAAATGAACTAAACTCAGTGACGAGACAGGCCATTGAGGACCGAGGCCTACTGTGCCCATCTCAGTTTTCTTGTTTTGGGGCTCTGGGGTGCAGAAGATGTTCCGATTTCGCGGAAACCCCAGTGTTTAGTCCCCAGGCTTAATGAATCCCCAGTGTTTAATACTCATTTTAACTACCCTCTGAAGGGATGTAAGGCTAAGTCAACTTTGCCCCGTCCGAGGATAAAATAAGAAATATTATAGTTAAATGATTTTTAAGAGATTAATTGCAAAGAGATTAAATTTTGATATGAACGAATACCAAATAATATATATATATATTTTTTTAAAAAAAAATCACCTAAAATATTTTGAGAAAAAAAATTGTGATTTGAATATTTTTTTCAATAAAAACAAAACTATTTTTAAAAATCTAATATTATTTTTCTGAAATTTTTCTATTAATTATTCAGATTAAATAACACATTTTTCTGAAAAAATGTTTTTTTTTTTTTAGTCACATCGCATTACTTTTTAAAACTAAAATTTAGCAGATTTAAAAAAAAAAAAAAAAAAAAAAAATAACCCTTCTGTCGAAGTTAAAGTTCAAGGATTTTCTTTAACAAGAAAATCTTTTTTTCATTGGAAGTTAAACCCTATCTCTAAGCTCAAAGAACACAAATTTTAATACATTTCATAACAGTCGTAGTTTTTTCAACTATTGTTGGTATTTCTTCAATTCGAAAACAGTATGATTATGAGACAATATCACCAAGGAGAGAAAAAAAAAATTCGGAATACTAAGGTAGATTATTATTAATATCGAAAAAAATAATTTCCTAAATTATTTTTAAAAGAAAAATCGAAGTGTAAATCAAAATAGAGCATGCGAACTATGTCGAAGAACAAGGTTAAAATTGACTCTTAAATCATCCAGTACAAGAAGTTGAAAGGGAGACGCCATTAAAAAAAAGAAATGCTTCGCGTCCTTAATGTCAAGGTCAAAGAAAACCGAAAAGGTGTTCCGACTGTCCTTATTAAACTGATGACCCATATTTTGCATGCTCTTTTAGACTCGTTATTTCTCAATGAATGAAACTGAGTTTTGCTAACAAAAGAGTTATCGGAAAGCCCTAGAAATAAACTTTTTTTTTTTTTTTTTGATTTTGTTTATTTGCAAATAAAAATAATTCCATAAATAATTAATAATAAATATACAATAATTATTAATAAGAATATAAATAAGAATATAGGAATAAGACAAGAAGATAAAATCAATATAGGAAATAACGAATGAAGATTTTAATGAATTTTAAGCGAATGAAGTGTATCTTACCGCTTCAGTTTCTTGAGAATATACAAATATAAGAACAAGAATATACAAATAATTAATTAACAGAGTTCTTGGGATTATTTATTTAATATAAGAACAAGAATATACGAATAAAGAATTAACATAGGTCTTGGGATTATTCATTCAGTTTCTTGGGATTATTTATTTAATATACGAATATACGAAACATTACTATTTTGTTTATATAACGTCTAATAATTTTTATTTTCTGTGAAAAGTAAGCATTAATTTTCGGAACATTTCAAAATTTTTTTGAATGGATCAAGTTTTCTAATGCCTTCTTTTTTATAGTTTCTTTTCAATATCAATATTTTCTTAATTCTGCATGATATTTAATGAAATATGATTGAATAGTTTTCCAGGTGCAAAAACTTATTTTAATACTATTCCTATATATCATTATATATATTTTTTTAGTAGTCAAATATTCAATATTCAAATGCTATATTTTACGGGAAATAAAGATTTCGAAATATACTTTACACTTATATTTACTTTCCTTTTTAAATTAAATGTTCATTCACAATCGATTGCTTTTTCTACATGAGGAACAGAAAAAGTTGAAATAAAATATTCCATTCCCTGATTGCAGAAACATTGTAGCAGGAGCTGCTGATAATCTGCAGATTATTTCGAATGAGGAAAAATTGCATTAAGAAAATTATAAAGCACAGGAAAGAATTCTAAATCTGACATAAAAAATTTAGATTGTACCCTTTACCTATATAATGATTACCTATTTTCCAAACTGCCTGACTGTTTTTTTTAAACATGGAATTAAAAAGTAGTCTGCTAAAAAAATTTCCGGCTGACTACTTTTTAATTTCTAGTTATAAGCAGTCTGCTATTTAGCTACATGCGGCCCCTGCCATATTATTAGACGCACGGTAAAATTCTTTGTAAAATCATAATTGTCAGGTGATACTATCTAGCTTTATTGTTTTTACTCGGAGGAAACCGGTTTGCATATTATATCAGGTATCATATAGGTATATTATACTACTACTACTACTACTACTAATAATAATAATATATATATATATATATACAGCAAAATAAATAAATACAAAAAAAAGAAGAAAAAAAGAAAAAAAAACAGTAAGTATCATTTATCGCGCATAAGCTGCAAGTAAATAGAACTCATAAGATAAGTTTAAAATGAAGATAAAACAAAGGTAAATTACAGACAAATGAAAAAAGAAGGGGGAAAAAAATAATGACAAACAACTGGGGAAAGAAAAAGAATTAATTAATAAAAAAATAAAAATAAAAATAAGAAAAAAAAAATTATATATATATACATATATAAAAAAAAAGGATAAAGTTTTTTTTTTAAAAACCGGAAAATAAAAGATATAATCTTTTCATCAGCCCACACGATTATATCCGAAAAAGAGTGCTTTCTAATATTGCATTAATATAGCCAAAGCAAAATATATCAATACAATAGTGTGAGGAGCACTCAAAAAATTTATAAAAATTACGACAAAAAAAAAAAAATTAAACACAATAATTATTATAACATAACAATAATTATTATAACATAACAATAATTAATAATTAAACACTTATTGTGTTTAATTTTTTTTGTCGTAATTTTTATAAATTTCTTGAGTGCTCCTCACACTATTGTATTGATATATTTTGCTTTGGCTCTATTAATACAATATTAGAAAGCACTCTTTTTCGGATATAATCGTGTGGGCTGATGAAAAGATTATATCTTTTATTTTCCGGTTTTTAAAAAAACTTTATCCTTTTTTTAATGTATATATATATATTTTTCTTTTTCTTTCTTTTTTTTTTTTTTAATATTTTTTTTTATTTTTTTTTTATTATTAATTAATTCTTTTTTCCCCCTCCTTTTTTCATTTGTCTGTAATTTACCTTTGTTTTATCTTCATTTTAAACTTTATATATATATATATATATATATATATATATATATATATATATATATATATATATATATATATATATATATATATATATATATATATATATATATATACATAAGGAAAAAAATGTTGCAATATGTATTTGAAATATGTAAAATGAATAGATTCATGGAAGTTTTTTTACTTACCTTGAATAATTCGGATGTAGCGAGTGTCCAGATTGAGTGAGCATTTTTCTATTTTTAAGAGTCTGTTCTGTACTGTAGCGCAAACGATCTATTATATTCACTTCCGAGTGAGGAGACATTTTCTGGTGTAGACACGAAAATGAATGACAGAATTTGAGGCATTCGCGACAGCAACAATGCCAGAACATTTACCGCAATTAGGTGACCGAATTTTAGGACTTCGTCCACAATGATAATAATATTTTTAAATATAAAAGCAGTTTTAGATCAAAAGAGCGAAGTTTTCAAAGTCAGTTGAAAATTCTTTTAACCTTAAGGCGCTTGTTTGTCAAAACAATGTATTTAGCATTCAATGATATGTTTAAAATAGAAAGAAAAAAAAAAGGTGCATAAATGGCACTTAAGTGACCCTGGAGACAGAATTAAGAGTAAATTGTGGGAGATTTAAAATCAACCACGTAGCTGATGATTTCACGGCCGATCTGTATGAAATTCGCGGCGATTGTAATACTAGAAGGCACAACAACAAAAAAAGACATCACCCTGAATAACTTTCGTTCTACTGATAAACTAAGTGTCAATAGTTTATGGGGGTGGTATACTAATTAATTAGTGATAACCATTCATTAAGTACGAAATCTTACAACGCACTGAATATACACATTTTTTTTACATACAGTAAAACTTCTCTACAACACTATTTTTGGAACCCAATAAATAGAGTGTTGTAGAAGGACATACTTTGGGGACACAATAAGATTTTTTTAAAAATTTTAATGTTATATATGTATTAACTATACAAATATTTATATATTACATAAAAATTTAATTGGCAGAGTATTAATGATGGTTAAATATGAAATCAGTGACTTCTTAAGAGATAATTCTAAGAATGGAAGGTTTTAGGGTACATCAAAAATGGGGTATTGAATACAAAAACTGCGGTGAAAAGAAATAAAAGAATCAGCAGTGAGTCTTCTCTTGTCAGAAAAAAATAGCAAAATATGATAAAATGATATTTTTAAATCCAATAATAAATGTAGAAAATAATTTGCAAATAGAATCGGGGTTTATCGCAATAAGAGGAAAACATGTTCATCGGGAAATATTATTGTTTTTATCGGATATCGTAGTAGTTCACTGTAATTGGATTCCTGAGTACTAGGGAGTAAACAAAATTTTGGAAAAGATTGAATTAGGGGGTTAATATATTCCCCCCCAAAAAAACAGTCAAGCAAATGAATTCAAGAGAGTTAATTTTACACTAATTGTGTAGCAATTCTCCATTCTTAAAGTTTTATATAATTTACGACATTTCTTTTTTCTATAACTGTTGAATGTTAAGTGGCATTTTAAAAACATTGAAATATGTTATGCTTAAGAATAACATATTGAAATAATATGTTGCATATTGGTATGATTCATAGTTTAAAAAATCGTTTCATTCTGCCAAATATTTAGGTTTACTTTGGATAAAGATGATTTACAAATTGTTTCGATACATTCTGAAACTCATCTTCAATGACGATAAGCTACATTTATCAACAAATACCACTACTATGATTTCTTTGTTTTCTTATACATCTATCTGATACGATACTCTCCTTTCGTATGGTCCCTAAGATACTGAAATAGGGTGACACACAATAGAGTAAAATACTTTATACAGCTACGTAAACAGTTGAAAATTTAAATTTTTCAATAGAAAAATCTGTAGATTACTATGGCTTAAAAAATTTATACCTTATTCAAACTTTTTTCATCCTCAAATAAATTAAGTCATAAAAAATAATAAACAATTGTTAAAAATTAATTTTTCATGAAAATATCTTTGGGTAATTCAGAGAAATTCATGTTTATTCAGAGAAAGTACGTTTTTGTGTCTGATTTCGCAACATAGTTAACTCAAAATAATTAGCATATTTGAGGTCACCCCCAGGAATCGTTAAGATTGACAATTAGAACATTAAAATTCGATCATTAGAACAAAAGTTGTTCAGGATGATATCTTTGCACACACTTTCCCAACAATAAACCAAACTATAAACGTTTTTCACTCTTTCAGTTTTTAGAGATTTTAAAATATAGGGTAAACTAACCAGTGAAGGAACACTTAAGCTTCGCTTGCCTTTTAAAAAATCATATTAATTTCAAAATTCGTAATTTTAGTTAAATGACAGTGTCAACATATTTGTTACTAATTGCAAATTATGTAAAAAAATTGTAGAGAACTTACATAATATCGTTTTAAAGTTTTGGAGGTTCAAATAACAAGTAGTAAGAAGACCAAGTGAAGGAACAGCTCTTACCAGTGAAAGAACACTTAGTTTTGTTTATTTTTTAATGCTCTTTATGAATTAATAAGCCATACGCATAATTAAAAACAAGCCTATTCTTGAAATTATAACATATAAATACTTGGAAAATGTTAACTTTTTTTTTGTAATCATGAATTGAAAATTAAAGTGTCAACATATTAACACATACTGTTCATTCACTGGGAAATCTATGTCCAGTAAAGGAACATGCCTGTTCTCTCACTGTTTAGAAGTTGTTTTTCGTATTTTTAACCTACTTTTGATGCGGAATATCACTAAAAGTACAAAAAAGTTAAAGTTTATCTTTTATTTTCGTTAACTTAGAAAAAAACCCATTAAATGAACACTTGTTCCTTCACTGGTTTTTCATCGTTTGGTAATCCAGTGAATAAACACCCCCTTATCTCAGTACTTTATTATGCTATGATGCTTAAAAAAAAAATGAAAACGTAACTTCAATAACTATATTTTGAATTCTCTTTTTTACAGTGAGAAAAATAAAACTATTACATGCAATTAATTCCACTTCAAACATATAAATACAAACACTCATCTTATAATTTTTCAAAGAAACAAGGTGTTGCAGAAATAATAACAAATTTAAAAATTTTTCCAGAGAAGTCTATTTGACCAGGTAATCCAAAACATTGCTAGATGACTTCCTTTTGTTTGGCAGTAAGCTATTGTTACCAATCTATCTAAAGAAAAACTTTCAAATTCCTATTTTTAATCAATATATATGAAATGTTCCTTCACTGGGTAGTGTTCCTTCACTGGATGGTTTACCCTACATAGTGATTATAAAAAATATTTGATTTTATCAAACGTAACGTGAATCTATTTTATCAATGTCAGTTTATAACCCATGCAAATAATGTTGTATTTCCAAAAACATAGAAAATTTAACTATTTTTAAAGGGGGCAATGTAAAAAATGTTTTCTTATCTCAAGTTAAAAGTAAAAATAGTTTAAATGAATTTGAACTTTTGGAAAAGATAGAGGTACCAATACTGAATCTTTTCCTGACCCGCGTTTACCAGATTTTTCAAAATTGCCTATTCCAGATCATCTTATTTCGATTTTAATTTTTTGAGGAATGATATGCCACACTTTTTTTTTTGTTCCAATATTTTTTTACCCTTTTGTCACGCTTTCTTGTAAAAACATATAATTACAGTTTAATACCGGATCGAATATACTTTAAGCGATGCGTTTTAATGACATTTAATTACAAGTGTAATTAGTTTAATGATTAAGTAAACGATATAAATAAAATATTTAATCTGCTGGTTTTAAATATTATTTTAGCCAAAATGTGTTGTAGCGTTCTTGTTACTCGTCTCCCCCCCCCCGCCTTCCTTGACACAACCACCTCTCCTCTCTCTCTCCCCCAAGTGTGATGTCTGTTATGAACCGGCCCTTAATGTAGCCTATAATTTCATGAGTTAGAACTCTTTTTTAACGCTCAACTCATATTTAAGTTAAACCGCTATTTTCTGATTATATACGTTATTGGACCCGGGGTATCATGGTCGGTAGAGCATTGGGTCCATGTCCAAGGGTTCGATCCCCGCCGGCCGAAGACTCCCCGTGTAGTAAATGGTGACAGATGCAGGTTTAATCTGTCGGGTCACAACGTCCATCATGAAAAAAATCAATACCGCTGGGGGTAGTGATCCAGGAGTTTCCTTGTCTTCTGGATTGGGTTCAAAATGACAAGGCTACGGCGTTGAATATGAGAAGTCGACACAGCAAAATTGGGTCGGCTGTTCAACGACTGATATAAAACATAAATTTTATTGAACAGAGGTGTCGCAGAGGATGAAGCGTTCGCCTCCCAATAAGGTGAACCGGGTTCGAATTCCAACGTCTATGGGAATTCCTAACTCGGCTGGCATCCATTACAGTGCTGTACGTAAAATACTCCCCGTGGTAGACTGGTTACGGGTTAGAGTCCCCTTGCCTTCAAACTAACCGTGGGATTTCTTCGTGTTATTTTTTCTCCGTGTAACGCAAATACGGGTTAGTTCCCTAAAAAAAAAAGTCCTCAATGAAGACAAATTTCTCCCAATAGTTGAACCAGGTCTACTGGATTGGGTTCAAAATGACGCGGCTGAACGTTAATAGTCATAAACCTAAAGATGGGTCGGCTGTTCAACGACACTTTTAAATTAAAATATAAAATATATGTTTGATTTATATATATTTAAAATTTTATACTTAAAATATATATTTTATTCACACATATTAAGTCGTAGATAGGAAGCCAGTAACGGTGTTCATGCTCACAAAAGATTTTATTACCAACCAACAAATACTACCAACAAACAGTGACGCCTCAGTACAGGAAGAAAAATATTCCAGTTATGAGTTAGAGGTCTTAGCTATCATAACAGCTTTAAAAAAATTTCGCATTTATTTATTAGGACAAAAATTCAAAATTGTTACCGACGTTCAGCATTCCAAAAAACTATGGATAAAAAAGAAATTACTCGGAAAATATCTCGTTGGGCATTATTTCAAGAAGAATTTGAATATGAAATAATTCATCGTTCAGGGACACACATGCGCCACGTTGATGCCTTAAGTCGTTACCCAATAATGATTATTGAAACCCCTGAAATAACACCTAAAATTTCAACAGCCCAAAAAGATGACGAATTTATACAAACAATTAAGAAATTAATTAACTGTGGTAAAACTGAAAATTACTTTGTGAAAAATGATATCCTTTACAAAATTGTTAACGATAGAAATTTATTAGTGGTCCCTAAGACCATGCAAATAGAAATTATAAAAAATGCTCATGAATTAGGACATTATGGTGTAAACAAAACAGAAAATCTTGGTAAAGACTAATATTTTTTCCCAAAAATCAGACAGTGCGTAGAAAATGTAATTAAAAGTTGTGTTAAGTGTATTTTAGTAAACAGGAAAAAGGGAAAAGCAGAGGGTTTATTAAATCCAATTCCAAAAGGTGATACTCCATTAGACACATATCACATTGACTTTATCGGTCCAATGCCTTCCACCAATAAAAACTACAACCATATTTTTTCTGTGGTAGACGCATTTAGTAAATTTGTATGGCTCTATCCTGTAAAATCTACATCATCATCCGATGCCATTCAGAAATTAAACCAACAACAAACAAATTTTGGAAGTCCTAACAGACTGATTAGTGATAAAGGTGCCGCGTTTACATCAAAAGAATTTAGTGACTATTGTGCAAATGAAGACATTACTCAACTGGAATCCCACGAGGAAACGGAATGATTGAAAGGATTTACGAGACACTCATTCCAATTTTAGCAAAACTGTCCATAAATGAGCCAGAGAAATGGTATAAATACGTACCATTAGTACAGAGAACATTAAATTCCACTACATCTAGAAGTACCAAATATACACCGTTTGAGTTACTCACCGGCATTAAAATGAAACAAAAAAAAGATGACAAGCTTTTGGAAATATTGAAGGAAGAACATGAAAACATCATAACAGACAAGAAATTCGTGACAACGCTAAAGTCAACATTTATAAGATTCAAGAGGAAAACATGCGAACATATGACAAAAAGAGGAAAAAAGCTCACAAGTATGAGAAAGGTGATGTCGTTGCATTCAACGAACGCAGTTCGGTACAGGACTCAAGTTGAGACCAAAATTCTACGGTCCTTATGAAGTTACTAAGGTGAACAACAATGATAGATACAACGTCAGAAAACTTGGAACTCACGATGGTCTACTGCTGCAGACCATATGAAGATCTGGGGAAATTGAAAAACCATATGGACTGAAAAAAAAAATGAAAAAAAAAACTAATTCTTTTTTGTTTCTTATAGCTAATTGTTTCGAAATATTTGCTTTTGTACTGTTTTTTTTTTCTTCTGTAATTTCAGAAAATGTCCTTCGGAGCAGGCATGTCAACTGGTGGAAAATGGTCACCGCGGTCGGTGAAGAGCAGGATGGCCGTGAGGAATGCAGATCCATCCCAGGAAGCAAGCTTCTCAATCACGTGTTATTGTAGCCAAGGACAATCATTACATTTACTTTCCGCATTACCTTTACACGATGTAGATGTCGTTCAGTTGTTCGTAACGCCTGGCTCGAGCTGGATGCCAGCGGGATGTGTATCATATTTTTTGTATTTTATTTGTTAATATAATTTTCGTTATGTTTAACGTATCGCCTTTTATTCAAAGCCCTTTCTGCACCCCCTTTATTCTCTCTCTCTCTCTCTCTCTCTCTCTCTCTATATATATATATATATATATATATATATATATATATATATATATATATATATATATATATATATATATATATATATAAATATATATATATATATATATATATATATAAATATATATATATATATATATATATATATTGTAAACGTTTAAATTACAAAAAATGAATTATGAAAAACTTTTTTATATCTATATCCTACTTATCATACAATAGTTCATCAATCAAGTAATGTTTAATTTTCGGAGGGGGTTTTGTACCCCAAAACTGTGCCCACAAATACTAACCAATCTTATGCTTATCTGACTATAATTGAGTTCAGTACGTTTTTTTAACCATAAAAAAATTAAATTAAAAAAAAAATGGTTTTACATCCGTTGACATTTTTATTAAAACCGCGTAAGTACTTGTTGAATATACAAAGAAAAAAAAAAGGGACAGGAAATTGTTTATCAGGAGTTATAAATTGGTTCACTGCCCCAATGCAAGGAAATATACTTTGAGAAAAAAACTATGTGCCAGTCTACTTTCTTTCTCCAAACCAACTTCCTGTGACGGTCCGTTCTCCTTCCCTATTGCTTCGGCATATCATTTCGACAACTAAAAACCGTTCCTCTATTTGTCGGCACGCATCACTTCACAACTGACCAGACAGTAAAGAATAAATAAAAAATGCATTTTTCTCTTTCTTTTATAATTCCTTTCTAGTTTTTACTAGGATTCGCTTTAGGAAGGAATCTTGAAATCGAATATAGCATTCGTCCCTAAACTCTAATTGACTTTTCAATTCCGACTTACTATTTATTCTTAGAATTTTTATAAACAAATTCAGAAACGTAAATAATAATATTCCAAAGCGTAATTAAAAAATGCAAGACCAAATGCATCAACCTCCTATTCATGAACACTTCTGGCTTAGAAAATTTGCTACCTATAACAATTTGCTTAAAAGAAACCGTTGCTTTTAAGTCATAATGAGTCCTTAACTTAGATTAAATTTATTACAGTCCCTGATCAAATTATTAGACGCACTAAACCTTCTTTGTAAAATTATCAAGTGTTTTTACTCGGATGAAACACTGTATTATGGTTAATGTTGAGAATAAATACAAAGTATATAAAATGTATGTTTAAATATAAAAGTATTGCTTATAAACGCGTACAATTATTAAAACACTACACTGGGTCTAATTAGTTGGTCTATTTAATATAACCAATGCTTTATATAATAAATAGTAATCATAATAAATTTAAATAATAAATTAATAAATTTAAATAATATATCGTCTAATTTATCCTATCGTCAAATTTGAGCCGCGATGGCTCAGGGGATAGAGCGCTCGCCTTCCAATCAGGCGAACTGGGTTCAAATCCCAGTCGATACGAATTCCGCATCCGGCTTGCACCGACCACAATGGTGACGTGAAATATCTTCAGTGGTAGACGTATCATGGGTTAGAGTCCCCTTGCCGTCAGGCTAACCATGGTAGGTTCTCGTGGTCTTCCTCTCCATGTAACGCAAATGCGGGTTAGTTCCATGAAAAAGTCTTACACGAAGGCAAACTTCCCCCAATGCTCGAACCAGGAGTTTTCTTGTCTTCTGAAATGGGTTCAAAATGACAAGACTGCGGAGTTTAACATGAGTAGTCGTAAACCTATAAATTTGGGTCGGCTGTACGATATCGTCAAATTTATATTATATATCGTCTAATTTAACCAATTGACAGTTTAACCGACTGAGGGACAGTAATTTCAGAATATTATAAAATATTCATAATAATTCCATGTTTATTAAAAAATAATAATAAAATACATATGGGTGCATTTTAAACGAAAAAGAAAAAGTCTTTGGGTGGCAGACCATTTTTAGTCACTCTGTTTTTCCTTACGATATTATCCATAAAATATTGATAACGAACACTTTTTTCTTTTATTAATCCATCAACGTGTTTGTAAATAACAATGAAGTGATAGATATCAAATGAAATGTCTTATATTAATATGTGACGAATTGGGAGGGAATAGATTTCTTTTTAGGAAGAAGTGGTGTCATGTCGAGAGGCAGCTTAATGTTAAGATTAACTAATAAATCTACACCCAGACAAATACAGAAACTCTACTTAACATTTCTAAAGAATTCTAAATATTGATTCATTATTTTAGTGGATACGGTGTCTGAACATAGTTTTACATAAAATAAATAAACAGAAAAATGTAACTGATCAAAAAATAAGTATAACCTTTTATTGTTTAATAATCTTTAATTGGAGTTAAATATCACAAAATATAATAGTATGTGATTAGATATATTACAATGTAGGAACTCCACTTTTAGTTTTAAGCTTTCAATTCTGAATAATAATAAAAAACTATTAACTATTAAATATTATTAATAACTAAAATATAATAACTATTAACTATAAACTATTTAATTGACAATCTGAAAATAAGAAACCATAGTCTTTGTTATATTTTTGTTCAATCAGATTTCATTAAAAATGATAAAACTCATTTAAGAAATGCTAATTATTTTTCACTTTATAAATTTTCTTGTTTCTACATAATTTGTCATAAATTTATAATCGTAAAAACCATAAAAGTTGTAAATTTCCAAGTAAACAAAAAATTAAGAAAACTACTTTTTGATTTTCAAAATTATAATGGTAATGTGAAATCTGTTTTCGCTCATCATTAATTACCTGTAGCTCTACAAAATTAATTTAAAAATAATGTTCTCTTTTCAACGCATCACTTTTAGTTATGTAAAATGGGCGCAATATTTAAATAGTTTTTTTTAATGCTCTAAAAATTGCTCCCTTATGAAAGAAATTCTGTTTAAACTTTTATTTTATGCAACGAACATAATGGGTGTGGACATGACGCGGAAAATTTGTTTCTGGAAAAAAGAAAAAAATTGAGATAACTGTTACTTTCAACAACTTTGTCACCAGTGCATGTCAAATAAATGTGTTTGTTTCGAATACTGAAAATCGCTTGTGTTCTCGCACGCACGAGAGAAATTTTTTTTTTTTTTTTTGTTAACACTTAAATGTTGCTTTAATTTATGTAGATTTATTGTTGTGAGTCACGCAGTAAGAGAAAAAAAAAAAAAAAACTAATGTTAAATGTGCTGAAACATTTATTGCATTCACCCTTTTGTGATGCGTTTACATATTATATTATTCTATCGAAAATACAGTCCGCGGCAAAATTATTAGACGCACTCTATGTAAAATCTTAATTATCACTTGATACTATGCAGCTTCATTGTTTTTACGCGACTGAAACACGTCTGCGCTTGTTTGCGTTTTGGTTAGATTAGACGCTATATAATATAAATTTGACGATAGGATACATTAGACGATATATTACATAAATATAGAATATTTATTACGTCAATATTACATTAGTATATTACAATTAATTCGACCCAATTATTCGACGCACTGTAGTTTTTTTTAATAAATACAGATTACACCAGTGATTCTCAACCTTTTTTTTGTGGCGGCACACTTTTAACGATTTCGAAATTTGACGGCACACAATAAAAAAAATTAGTTTAAAAGTTATTTAAATACCTATAAATACACTGTGTTAAATAGTTTGTGATAATAATTTTGAATGTGAAATAAAATAATATGTACTACAAAAGCACATTTATTAAAGGATTAATTATTTCTTTCGACTAATTTTTTATTAGTTAGTAACAGTTATTTATTTTTTTGCTAGTTATTAATTGTTAGCTTGTTTTCTATAGTTATTATCTGTTAGTTTTTTTACATTAATTTTAATTTTTTTTGTGATTTCTTGTTAACTAGTGTTTTTGCTAATTATTAATTGTTAGCTTATTTTTTGTTAGTTATCCTTTGTTTTTATAACTATTTATTGCATAGCTTACTTTAATGATTAGCTTTTATTTCCGTTTGAAAGTTAATATTTAGATTGCTTTCCTTTGTTAATTAATAATTTTAATAGTCATTAAATTTCCTATTTATTTCAAAAATTTTTTTAAAATTGACAAAGACAATTTAAACACTTCTTTCTTATTTTGACTTATTTTAAGATTGTCAAAGACAAGACAATCACCGACAAAGATTTTAACGCGGCTAAAGCGTGTAAAAATTATAAAAAGTATATATATATATATATATATATATATATATATATATATATATATATATATATATATATATATATATATATATATATATATATATATATATATATATATATATATATATATATATATATATATATATATATATATATATTATTTATTTATTTATTTATTTATATATTTATTTATTTATACACTTTTCTTTAATTAAAACTTTTCTCGTAATAAAAAAAGCATAATTTTTATCGTATCATTTCTAATTTTTGGCGGTACATTTAAGGAATTTGGCGGCACACAAAAGTGCCGCGGCACAGTGGTTGAGAATCACTGGATTAGACAATACAAATTAGATTAGACGCTATATTTATATTATATAGCGTCTAATCTAACCAAAACGCAAACAAGCGCAGACGTGTTTCAGTCGCGTAAAAACAATAAAGCTGCATAGTATCAAGTGATAATTAAGATATTACATAGAATCTTAGAGTGCGTTTAATAATTTTGCCGAGGACTGTATTTTCGATAGAATATTTATTACGTCAATATTACATTAGTATATTATAATTAATTTGACCCAATTATTCGACGCACTGTAGTTTTTTTTTAATAAATACAAGTTGTGCACGAGTTTGTATGCAATACTTTTATATTTAGACATACATGTAATGGGTTTCTATTTCGGTGATTTTTTATGTGCTTCCTATTTGTATTCATTTTTAACGTATTTCATTACAGTGTTAACTAATTGATGCACCAACGTAAACAAGTGCAAACAGTCACATAAATAGCATTACCTGATAATTAAGATTTTATATAAAATCTTAGAGTGTGTCTTATAATATGGACTGTATATCTTTCAGATTCACTCCATCCTATCAACATCATTAAAAAAACAAAACAAATTGCGTTTTCATAGAATGTGTCAGGGTCACGTGATGTAATAACACGCATTTTCTGATGTTGCGAGCTAAAAGCTTGATATTATAGATATGAGCATTTTCTTTTGTTTTGGTTTTTGAAACGATGGATGAAAAGAATAATAAAAAGGGTGAATTAGTTTTGTAGAAGTTTGCGTTATTTCTTTTGTAAAAGGTTACGACTGACAAATGTGCGGGGAGACCCCAATGGATTTCAAAATAAAAGATTGGTAGTTGTTTGTTCTATGAATTTCAAGTTGTTTGATGGAAGATAGTGAGTTATTTAGATTGTCTTGAAATTGGTTTAGGAAGTGGCATTTTTTTTTGTAAGAAGGTGCAGTTTAGAAAGTAGTAGGTGAAAAATGGCATTTTTAGGAAGAGCTTTAAAAGTAGATTTGAAGTGTTTGGCGGAAGAGTTAGGAGAAACGGCAACGGAAGACATGAGAGTTACCGAATTAAAGAAGATTATATTGGCAAGTACGGAGTACGAAGAGGAGTTTGTGAAGGAATTATTAAAAAGAATAGTTAGTGGAAGAGAAGAAATAAAGCGCCAACAAAAAGAAGATGAAATTAGGCGACAAGAATATGAAATTAAGCAACAGGAAAGGGAAGACGAATTAAAGCGGCGAGAACAGGAAAGGGAAGATGAATTAAAGAGGCGAGAACAGGAAAGGGAAGGTGAATTAAAGCGGCGAGAACAGGAAAGGGAAGATGAATTAAAGCGGCAAGAAAAGGAATATGAATTGGAGAGGTTGAAGATAGAAGCTTCATTGGTACATACTGGTACTATAGGAGAGACGAGCAGCTCTCGAAATGAAGAAACAAGAGAACATGTACCTGGTGGATTGCAAAAATTAATGCGTACTTTTGATCCAAAAGAAGGTGATATAAGTTTTTATCTAATATTGTTTGAAAGACAAGCACGAAGAGTCCATATAAAAGAAGAAGATTGGGTAACGCATCTTGTTGGATTATTGCCTCTAGAAATGGCGAATTTAATTGCAAGGGAGCCTGAAGAAAAAGCAAATGATTATAAACATGTAAAATGTATGTTATTGAAAAGGTTTAAATTGAGCCCAGAAGCATTTAAAATAAAGTTTAAGAGACATTGTAAAGCGGCTGAGAGCACTTGGCGAGATTTTGGATTTGAATTGGCGAACTATTTTAACGAATGGGTTTCGGGACTAAAAATTAATGATTTCGACAGCCTGAAACAACTTGTCATTGTCGAACAGATAAAAGAACGAGTACCTGGAGACATACAAAATCATTTTATTGATGAGTGGAGTAGAATTTGCTCAGTTGACACACTTGCTGAGAAGCTAGATGAGTACGAGAATGCAAGGAAATATAACCAAACTACTAAATTCATTGCTTCTCAACCATATAGGAACTTATACCGGGAAAAACCAAACATGGTTAGTAGAAGAAATCATACATTTGGTGAAGGATATAAACATGAGCATAACAACCATGGCAGAATTGATAAGCGGAGTTCTTCCCAAAATCCAGTCACATGTTTTAATTGTGGACGAGTAGGACACTTGGCACGATTTTGTCGAGATAATAAAGAGAGGAGAAGAAACATTGAAGGCAAAGTGGCCGAGGTTCAAGTATCGGAAGGGCAAGTATCCGAAGTTAAGGTACTCAGAAATGGAAATATCGAAAGCAAAGTAGTCACTGCAAGATTTAACGGTGAAGTCATGATAGGAAACAAAAAATGTAAAGGCGTTCAACCAAAAATAGCTGCCCTTAAGAAAGTTAGAATTTCATATAATGGAAATGAATACGAAGCTGTAGTAGATTCTGGTGCACAAATAAGTGTATTTAAAAACGATATAGTGGGTAAGGAAGTGGATTACAAAGGACATATAATACTACAACCTGCGTTTGGCGAAAGTCTAAAAGCTGAATTAAAAGAAGTGGAAATCGCTTTGGTAACGGAAGGATATATTACGCCTATAATTAAAACGATGATAGCAGCCGTCAATGGGTTAAATGCTGACATTTTGTTGGATGCTGAAACTTATGAGGCATTATTAGAACAAAAAAGAGTATACAATCCCAGTTTTACTGCTGCTATGAAGCTAAGATCAGATTCCCGAAAGGAGCAGTTATATATGAGTGCAAGTGACGGAGAAGAGCAGCAGGAGCCAACAGTAGGTGAATGCGGTGATAAAAAGAATGGAAATGAAACCGAACGATTCAAGATACAACAACAAAGTTGCGATACTCTCCAAGAAGCATGGAAATTGGGGAAGCAAAATAAAGGAGGGTATGTGATACAAAATAATATACTATGCCATGAAGAGCTGTTGGACGGGAATAGAATACAACAATTAGTAATTCCCGAAATTAGAAAAGGTAAAATACTAGAAATTGCCCATGAGTCAGTATTCGGAGCACATCTAGGAGCTCGTAAAACAATTCAAAGAATTAAATTTTCCTTTTATTGGCCAGGGATGGTCAAGGAAATTAAAGCTTATTGTAGCTCATGTCATGGGTGCCAAGGTAGAAGAGTTGTTCGTTCAGTAGACAAAATTCCGATAACACCTGTGTCACGTCCTGAACTTCCATTCCAAGTGGTGAACGTAGATCTAATTGGTCCTCTAGATCCAGTATCAGCACAAGGACATAAATATATCCTTTGTTTGATGGACCAACATTCAAGATGGCCTGAAGCAGTCCCGCTCAAATCGTTAACGGCAAGGAATACATGCGAAGCACTGCTCGAAATATTCTGTAGGACAGGAATTCCAGAAGTAATCGTGGTGGATAATGCGACAAATTTTACGGCAAGTTTAACGCAAGAGTTTTTGAAGGTTTTAGGAGCTTGTCCGCGATTTTCAACGCCATACCATCCGGAAGGGAACGGATTGATTGAAAGATGGAACCAAACCTTCAAAAATATGCTACATCACATTATTAGAGAAGTAGGAAGAAATTGGCATCGACATATACCATTTGTACTATGGGCTTATCGAGAAGTTCCAAATGCAACTACAGGAGTACCACCTTTTCTGCTAATGTACGGGAGAGAACCGAAAGGCCCGTTATCTATATTGAAGTCAATTTGGGCCGGAGATATGTTTTTACCTTTGAATATGAAAGGATCAGCGGAGGAATATTTAAAAGAGTTAAAAGGAAAATTAGAAATAGCAACCGAAAAGGCAAGGTTAACAAGTGATGTGCAACAAAGTAACTATGCCAAATATTACAATAGAAGGAAAAAATACCGGGAATTTGCGCCAGGAGATCAAGTACTTGTGCTAATGCATGATTCATCCAATTCATTATATGCCAGATGGATAGGTCCAGTAAAGGTAATTAGAAGAGTGAAACCGAATTCGTATTATTTGCAAATGCCTGAAGGAAATTTAAGATTATTGCATGTTAACAAAATGAGAGAATACAAAGCGAGAATTCAAACAGTTGGAGTTGTCTATGATATTGATGATGAATTTGGTGAAATATACGAAACACCAACTCTTCCTACAGATGTGGAAAGCTATGAAGCATTGAAAGGATTAAATTTGGATTACTTACCCAAAATGCAACAAAATCAATTGAAAGATCTTTTACATAGACGCAAAACGTTGTTTTCGGGGAAGATAAGGATAGCTAAAGTTGGGAAACATGCGATAAAGCTGAAAGCTGAGGAGGATACGATGAAACCAAAAACGTATAAGATACCAGAAAACTTAAAGGGGAAAGTGGATGCACAGATCAATGAATTGCTAGCGTTAGGACTGATTGAACCGGTGGTAAGTGAGATAGCACACCCGGTAGTATGTGTTCATAAGAAAGACGGAACAATCAGGTTATGCATTGATTTCAGAAGTTTGAATGCTCTTACCGTTCCGGATGCATATCCAATGCAAAATATGATGGAGTTGAATTTCTTAGTAGGAAAGAAGAAATTCATTACTGTGCTAGATATGTTGAAGGGATATTGGGCTATACCGATGGAGAACGGCAGCAAACACCTCACAGCATTCCGAACTCACCGAGGCCAGTACCAATGGAATGTATTACCCTTTGGATTAAGAAATGCTGCTGCAACCTACCAAAGAGCTATGTCTAAAGTGGTTCAGTCCATGTCTGATTTCACTTGTGCTTATATCGATGATTTAGCAGTATTTTCTGATACGTGGGAGGAACATTTGATTCATCTTGAAGAAGTTTTTAAGAGATTGGAATATTTTAATTTCTCCGTGAACTTGAGAAAGTGCGAATTTGCTAGACAAAAGGTTAAATACTTAGGACATATTATTGGTTCAGGTAAACATGCTCCTGACAAAGAACGAATAAGAGTAATACAGAAATTAGAGGCACCCAAAACCAAAAAACAACTGAGAAGTGCTTTGGGATTATGCAACTTTTACAGGCAGTATATTCCAAACTTCGCAAAGATTGCTCTTCCACTAACAGAGCTTACTAAAAAGAAAGTTCCTAATGAGATTCCTTGGAGCGAAGAAGCTAAGAAGGCATTCAAGGAATTGAAGACGTCGCTATGTAAGATCGCAGAGTTACAAGTCCCAGACATAGAGAAACCATACTACTTGCATACGGATGCATCTCAAAATGCGGTCGGATGTTGTTTAGGTCAGTTAGATGAAGAGGGAAATATTCGTCCCATAGCTTTCGGTAGCCAGAAGCTGAATTCAACTCAACAGAAATGGTCTACAATTGAAAGGGAAGCTTATGCTATTATTTGGGCTTTGCAGAGATTTGAAACCTTACTCTGTGGTGCTAAGATTATTTTATTAACTGATCATAATCCCCTAGTATTTCTGACGAGTGCGACACCCCAAAGCCCGAGGTTGCAGAGATGGGCGTTAGCCATTCAACGCCATGATATTGAGGCAAGTCACATCAAAGGATCGAAACTTAGTAATGCAGATGCATTGTCCAGACTGTAAATATAAACTAAAATAAGACTCTGAACATTTTTCCTATTATTATTATTAGGTGATTAAAGTAAATACCTAGTGTTAAGTTAAACCTAAGATTCAGTGAATATTTGGGTGAATGTGAAACATAGTTTGTTTATGTGTAAAGTGTGACCCTTAAATTATTTGCCATATTCGATCTTTGGATCTAATATGACTCTGGGGGGAAGGTGTCAGGGTCACGTGATGTAATAACACGCATTTTCTGATGTTGCGAGCTAAAAGCTTGATATTATAGATATGAGCATTTTCTTTTGTTTTGGTTTTTGAAACGATGGATGAAAAGAATAATAAAAAGGGTGAATTAGTTTTGTAGAAGTTTGCGTTATTTCTTTTGTAAAAGGTTACGACTGACAGAATGTATATCAGATATCTTCAAAAACGTTTTCCCTGTAAGAAAATTAATTTAACTGTGAATCGCTGAGTCGTTTCGGAAGGAAAAACCCTTAAAAAAAACCACCCTCTTTAATGTCTTCCAACCTAATTTCTTTTTAAATCATGCGATGATTATATACATAAATAAGAAAAAGGAATGTTCGTTTCACTTTTTTTTAGACCGATTTTAAACCGATGTTAGGGGAAGCGACCCGATTTCAATAACAACATAACTGTTTCCACTGAGAGCTATAAATAGGTTAATTCTTTTGGACTCATCCATAAGCTGTTGGTAAGTTTAAGGACGAGAATTATCTGAAGATTATTCTCACTTCTTTAATTAAGCAAATCATACTCATAACACATGAGAATCAACACATGATAAAACAGATTATTTGACTTAAATATCGATCTACCATCTCTCTCTCTCAGTATATATATATATATATATATATATATATATATATATATATATATATATATATATATATATATAAAGCAAAATAAATAAATACAAAAAAAACATTTTTTACTAATAATTTCTTCCTTAATTTGTATAATTTTTCCTTGTGCAAATCCCCTTCGGGCAAATCCTTGGTCAAAATTATTTACTAAAAAATTCCTTTGTTAATTTATAATATTTTTCCATGTGCAAATCCATTTCGGGCAAATCCGTGGCTAAAATTATTTACTAAAATAAGTTGTTGTTTTTTTTCTTTGTTAATTTATATAATTTTTCCATGTGCAAATCCATTTCGGGCAAATCCGTGTGTAAAATTTTTTACTAATAAATTTCTTTGTTAAATTATACAATTTTTCCATGTGCAAATCCATTTCGGGCAAATCCGTGGCTAAAATTATTTACTAAAAAGATTTCTTTATCAATTTATATAATTTTTCCATGTGCAAATACATTTCAGGCAAATCCGCGGCTAAAATTATGTGCAAAACTGGCAATTCATGTTTCTTTCTCTTTTCTATTTTTTTCTTAAATAAATATTTTTTTTCTAAAATTATTTATAATCAACTTCTTTAAATTATCCAGTATAATATTACCTCGCGCACATCCGCTTTCTGACCCATCCTTGGTAACTAACAAATCAAACGGACTTCAGTAATGCAGCAAGAATGTACTTTAAACTTCTCTAGTTACACTCAATTTGCGCTTTTGTTTTCACAGTTTTCATATTTTGCAATCTGGCAATCTTGTTACGTAAACATTTTAAATCATTCTTGATAAATTTCCCGTTCATGTAAGTTCGCTATATTTCATTGCTCGCTTTATAGATTTTGTTTTATTCTGCTCTTCCTTTATATTTTATTTTCTGTTTTTACGTGTTATTTTTACTTATTGTGTTTAATTTTTTTGTCGTAATTTTTGTAAAAGAATTTTTTGAGTGCTCCTCACACTATTGTATTGATATATTTTGCTTTGGCTATATTGATACAATATTAGAAAGCACTCTTTTTCGGATATAATCGTGTGGGCTGATGAAAAGATTATATCTTTTATTTTCCGGTTTTTTAAAAAAACTTTATCCTTTTTTTTTTTTTTTAAATTAATTAATTCTTTTTTTTCCCCTAGTTGTTTGTCATTATTATTTCCCCCCCCCCTCCTTTTTTCATTTGTCTGTAATTTACCTTTGTTTTATCTTCATTTTAAACTTATATATATATATATATATATATATATATATATATATATATATATATATATATATATATACACGTTTTTGGGTTTACTACTATCATTGTCCAACACTGTAGACTTGCAATTTTAAGGAAGGGGAGCTCCTGAATCAAGCATTAAAACAAACCAGCCGTCTTGGAGGACTGTTAAATGAATTAATTCGCATAATGAGATGAAAACCTTAATCCGACGGCAAGTCGATTCTAACCCATGATCCACTGAGGATATTTTACGTCAGCGAGAGAATTTGTATCGATCAGCCATTGCTGGGTTTCGAACCTGGGGTGCTTAAACAAGTTACACTCACTGGTGTATGACGGTTTGCGATTTTGCAGTATGTAAAATCTTAATTATCAAGTGATACTATACAGTTTTATTGTTTTTATGTGACTGAAACCGGTTTGCATTTGTTTGCGCTCCTGTATCAGTGGGTTAACATTGTAACGTTAAAAATAAATACAAATAGGAAGTATATAAAAAAATTCCCGAATAAAAGCCCATTACATGTCAGTTTAAATATAATGAAATTGCATATAAACTCGTGCAAAACAAGTCATTATTAAAAAACTGCGGTGGGTTTATAATTTGATCTAATTATTACAATATAATAATATAATGCTTGATATAATAAATATTCTATATTTATATAATATATTGTCTAATGCATCCTATCGTTATATTATATATCGTTTAATTTAACCCATTCAGACACGAACATGTGTAAACCGGTCTTGTAAAAACAATTACACTGTATCCCCTGATATTTAAGACTTGAGTCATAGAGTGCGTCGAATAATTTAGCTAAGAATTAATTAATAATTGACTCGTTATAACTGGACTTTATCTAGGTTTTTTAATGTTGAATCAACAGTTTATTAAATCTTAATGAATCATAACAACTTGACTGCATTGTTTATTAAATGTTTTAATACTATAAACTATTCCTACGTCAAAAAAAGAAAGAAATTTAAATTAAAAATACCACACTTTAATTAAGCAGTAATTTAATTAATATTAAATGTTCTAAAATTATTAAATCGGTCCACAAACTAAATCAATATTTAAAACGCCACATTTTAATGAGCGTGAAACGTTTAATATCTTTTACATAAAAGAATTGAACCTGCAATAAAATTCATTTTTTTACAACAACAAGATTATCAGAGTGAATATATACATATCGCATTTCTTTAATTTATTTCAAGTCTGTTCTAATTAAGAAAACAAACGCACACATACTCATTCATGCATGGCGGAATGTAAATATGATTTCATGGGTCCATTGATATCAGCTTAAAATAAAACACTTTATAGCAAAACTCAGCAGACTAACCTAGCGTGAGATTTTAATGTGCTTTTTCTAGATGTCTGGTTCCATAGATTCGTCTTCGATTTTTTGGTCAGCCCTTCAATCGAGGATAATGCATGCTCTCGGCTGCGGTTAGCACAAAAGAGTAAAATTTTTTTGCCGAATAAGGTCAAGAAACAAAATTGAAGAAGATTATTGAATAACGTTTGTTGGCGTCGAAGACACGATTATGTTATATAGTCAAATCCCGCTATAGTGAACACGTTTTCTAGTGAACTCCCGGATATAGTGAACGAAATGTTCGTGCCTTGCTACACACGTATAATATTATTTTTTGTGGATATTGTGAACAAAAAAAAAAAAGGAGAGGATGTTGGATATTATGATCTTTTTTTTGTCTTCCACTGATTTTCTTCATGTTTTGTTATAATTTTGAAATTTCTACATCAAAATAAAATACATACACCGATTTTTTAAAACCATTTATAGCATGGAATGTAGAAATAAGCATTTTTCTTGTTTGCTTCATTATTGAATGGGTTCAGCATTCAAAGAAGCCGCAATCTTCCAGTATCTGGACAAATGCTTTTCGCAAAAATCAAAAGTTTTCGCAAAAGTCAAAAAAAAAAAAAAAAGTCAAAAGTTTTTTAACGCATAAGTCAAAGCCGATGAATTTGCTAAGAGATAAGGTGAAACTACTTTTATGTGATCGAATGGCTGGGTTTAAAAAGAGGAATTTTTTTTTTTTTTTTACCGTTCGCATGGACCATTTTTACAGTTCGGGAATTTTTTCCTTCGTGCGCTGAGGCCCTTATCTAACAGCTAATAAAGTTCGCCCCCCACAATTCGTTATTTCTCATTGCCAAATGTTAAGTAATTAATTTTTATTCAATTACTGAATTGAACGCTAAAAACTTTATAATAGTTTAAGCATGGGAATTTTCCCATTTCTAAATATCCCATTTCTAGCACTGAAAAAAAAAATCTCTCTTATCCAGTTTTTGACCCATTTTAAGTACTTTTTAATAATTTTTAATTTAGAGCCATTTTTAATAATTAAAAAACATTTTATTCCACAACCATTGCATAAAACCGCGTTTTTATTTTATTTTATTTTATTTTATTTTATTATTGAAAATATTACTGAAAGCGCATTTTTCCTAAAATTTCAAATGTTATTTGGAGAATATGTCGAAGGAAAATCCTCTTTTATGATAAATTGAAATAACTGAAAATACGATAATTTCTGGAAATCGTTTGACGTTTAGTAATTTTTAAGAAACGAAAATTCCATTAAAAACTTTCTTAATACGCTTTTTTCCCTTCTTTTTTCGTTAAAAATACGAACGAATGTCATTTATTATAAACTTTAAAAAGAGGAGAAAAACTATTTTTAAAAAAATATACGAGGAGAATATAGTGCTTGAGGGTCAGATGTGGCTATACTGCGCTAAACACAAAAGGCATTACGTAATGCCGTTTCAAGGTAACACACTTCAGCAGAAGATATTAAGGAATATGTATTATTTTGAAACTTTTTTTGGGGAGTTAATTTAAATATTAGGTAAAATGGTTTAATAATACTTAATATTGTTTAAAAGCAATATTATAGCTTAAATAGCCAATATTTCTTATTAATATGGTTAAAATTTATTATTTAGTTATTAAAAACTAATGATTAAATATCGAACATCATAGTTTTATTTTTCAAGAACTACTTTCTAATGAATGTTAAAGTTTAAGAGATTATTTGTCGATTTGATTTCTTATGAAGAGTAAATTTGTTCAGATCAGAAAACTGAAGAAAAAGAATATTTTAAGTTACTTTAAGTTAAGTAGAATGTGTATTAATGTACACGAACTACGTATACAAACTGCATTAAAACAATTATAAAAACTAAAAAAGATATAATTTAAAAATTTAATGCCAAACATATCGACGTAGAGTTTATTCGGAAATTATTTCTTAGTAAATAACCTTCATTATCTATGAAATAAGACTTTCAAAAATCATGCCCTAAATAATGTTTTTATTAATATTATATAAAAAATATGTTACACTTAATACTTATGCTACACTTAATATATGTTACACTTAATATTATTAATATTATATAAAAAATATGTTACACTTAAATTCATAATTTCTTTTGAAAAAATCAGTTCGTTTAAATAATTGGTTATTTTTAAAAAAATCACACATGATTTTTTAAAAAAATGCTTTTTTTTAATGAAATAATGTAAGGGATATGCATGGAAATAAAACAATTTATTCATTACTTCTTAGCAAAATGATTTCATTATCAATGAAATAAGACTTTTAAAAAAATCATTCATTTTGTATTTATTAATTATATTGTGAAATAATATTTTATAATTAAATTAAAAAAAATTTTTTACAAAAAATTCAGTTTGTTTTAAGCAATGACTTTTAAAAGTAACCACACTTGAATTAAATCAATGATTTTTTTTCAAAAAAACAAAATCAAGTGATTTAAATCGTGATTTTAATTAAATTGAATTTAATTGTTACTACACAGCGATTAAAAATTTTCATCATCACAGTTGGCCAGACCCTATTTGATTAACACGAGATTATCAATTCCACTTTGCTCTATAGGATTGGAAGTGCTATTTTCGCTAATTTTTCTCAGTTTCTTTGTTTTCCACTACTCATAGAAAATTTAGTTGATGTCTAAAGTAACAAGATTGTCATGTATTAACTTTAAGATTTTTTTTTTAAATATCCTAAATATAAGAGTAATAAGATGTTCTCTGAGTAAAATGACATTTCTTTCTTCACACATATATTATTTCCTTTTCAAGTACACATGGTTTTGTTTCATATCCACGTAATCGTTCATTTCCAATAATTGTATATTGTGTTGACAAAGCGTTTTGTGGAAAATATTGACTATGAAAGAAATAATAATGATGAATGAGATAAGGGTGTTGTTGAGTTTAGGGAGTAGGGGATTCTTAATTATTGTAAAAGAGTTATTTTGTCCGCTTTTCAGGACAATGGAAAGATTATGAAAGAAAGAGTATGTTTTCAAACTCCAGATAGCTCGCTCCCATCACATTAGGCTAGTTAACAAATCTTAAAGAAAATAATCAAATACATTGAGCCAATCATGTTTTAATTTATATTAGAATTTTTTTCTGAAATAAAAATATAAAATGTAAAAGAATTTTTTTTCTATGTAAAAATTGAATAAATAAAGTTAAATTTCTAATCCTATAATGAAAATCAAGAGTCTATTTGGGATCCGTTAGCGGACATAAATATGAAACATAATCTAATGTTAGTTTAAAAAAACTATGTCTTCAAAAATAGAGCCTTTTACAAAAAAATTTTGACGTGCCCCTGTACATATTCGAGAACACTTTGAAACTTTTTTGAACCGAGATCGACGAGAGCAGCGAATGAACATCAGTAAGTTGTTAAATAAAAATCAAATATTCCTTTAAACTTCTTGATTTTATAGAAGCAATTAAAGAGAAATACTTTTTTACCCAAAGATTTTCTGTCTGTAAACAAATTTAACTAAGATTTGGTATTCCATTTTGATTACAAATATTTCTTAAGGTTAACGATTTTATCCCAGGCCATATAATTAGACGCATTATAAGATTCTATGTAAAATTATAATTTTCAGGTGATACTAAACAGCTTTATTGTTTTTAAACGACTGTTTGTACTTGTTTATGTTCGTGTATCAATGGGTTAACATTGTAACGTTAAAAATAAATACAAATTAAGAGTATATAAAAAATATCCTGAATAAAAACAAATTACACGTATGTTAAAATATGAAAGTATTGCCTATAAACTCGTGCAAATCATGTCATTATTAAAACACTACAGTGCGTCTCATCATTTGATGTAATTATTATAATATAGAAATATAATGCTTGATATAATAAATATTTTCTATATTTATATAATATAGCGACAAATTTATCCCATCGTCGAATTTATATTATATATCATCTTATTGAACCCATTGATACAGAAGCGTAAACAAGTACAAACAGTCGTGTAAAAACAATAAAGCTGTATCACCATGATAATTATAATTTTACACAGAATCTTAGAGTGCGTCTAATAATTTGGAATGGGAGTGTAGTTTGATAAACAACTGATAACAACATAAATGTAATATGTGTATTAATCCAATGGGGCCTATTTGTTTTTTAAAAAAAAGAAGGAAGAAAAAGAATATTCGTGAAGTATATTCGTTATCGTATTTTCTTGTTTAAGAATCCGGATTTTAGAGGCAAAATTTATAAAAATAAATTTATCAAACTTAATAACTACGTCTTTCAAGTCAGCGAAAAAATAATAAGTCACCGATAAAACGTCTTCACCTTTGATTGATATGGGTTATTACGTAAATGATGCAAACCATAATTTTTAAAAAATATTTCATTAATTTTATTTTCTTTATTATTAACTTCTTTTTAATGATAGACCCGTTATAAAAAAAGCTTATTACTTATAAGTTCAATAATTGTGTTCTTTTTTTTTTTACCCGGGAAAGAACAAATAGGATTGTTTCCTCAGTAGGAAAACAAATCAACAATTTTAAAAACTACAACTGAATGAATTACCAAATGAACTATAAGTATTTTTAAGCTGTTTTTTTAACAATTTCAAGTTTTTATTTTTTTTTATGTTATTTTCTCCTTTTTAGGGGTTTCAGATTTTTATTTTATTGTTTTCTCTCTTTTAGGTATTTCTGATTCTTATTTTATTTTACTAATTACTCCTTTATAGTTTAGAGGATTTTTACAAGAATTTTATATATATTTTCTCCTTTTTTATAAAAAAGAAACAAAATAATTGTGAAAACATGTAAAAACAAAGCCTGCAAAATCAACAAAGGCAATCCTACTTCTCTTGTATGATAAAGCGCGCAATATATTTAAAGTATGTTATTTCAACCTTTAGATATCTATTTCAAGCTTTTCAATCTGCTATCTTTGTGTTATTTTTAGAAGTATGTTAAATGACTACTGTACTTTAAACAGTATGTTACAATTAACATACAAATTAAAATTTTGGCGCACCATTATTTAGCAATTTCAAAAAGCGACTTATAGGGATTTAATTTTTTTATGTGCCACCTATACCTATACTAAGATACCTTACATGAAGTCTTGGAATAAAAGGTACCGAAACATGTCTGATTATAAACTGTTTTCGTTGCACATAATTAAAAGTATTTATTGTGCTATAATTTTACAAAAAATAATTCCGCTTTTTTTTTTTTTTTTTTGGTCCCAAATACAATTTGAGCAAATGTTTTGAGGAAAAAAACGAAGAAACGCAATGTCGAAAGAAAAAAAACGCTTGACTGAGTCAAGGGAAGGAAATTTTTTTTTATTTATAAATAAACATTTCCAAAATAGTGGAGTTTTTAGAATCATTATGTTTTAAGAATTTTTGTTTTGGAATATAGTATAGCAAATTACATTTTTTTAATTATGCAGTCATTTATAGTTATAATAAATTTCCATATATTTATATATATATATATATATATATATATATATATATATATATATATATATATATATATATATATATATATATATATATATATATATATATATATATATATATATATATATATATATATATCGCGACTTAACACAACTGCACACATGTTGAAAAATGATGATTTTTTTAAAATTGGATCATCCGCTTCTTCACACACTTGCTTCAGTCTGTTACAGATTGTTGCCACTTTCGTAAATAATAAAATTCTAAATGGGAGTTTAAACGACCTAAATGAAAGACCGAGAAAGTTTGTAGGGTTCTAGAATGTTTTTCCGTCGCTTTGGGGCACAGAGCAACATCCGTCACCTATCGACATTCAAGTTGAATCATTTTGTGTCGCTTTTAAAAGAGCTTCCATTTTTTTTCTTCTCTCCTATTAAAATTTCTACTTATCCCTTAATATTTTTTTTTTTTTGGGGGGGGGATATTAACAAAAAAAGCAATATGTTAAATGATTATGTCACTTTAATGCCCTGCCACAATTGTTCACATCCATTCCTTAATCATTTTATTTTCTAGAAATATACACGAACAGAATTAAATGTGAGCTAACTGAGTAATGAAAGTCATAAGTATTTTTACATTTTAAATTTCTACTTATCACAAATTTTTTTGTGAAAATACAGTCCCTGGTCAAATTATGAGACGCACTTTAAGATTCTATGTAAAATCTTAATTATCAGGTGATACTATACGCAACTGTATTGTTTTTACTCGAAAGAAACCGGTTTGCATTTTTTTACGCTCCTGTTACGTTCAATGGGTTAACATTGTAACGTTAAAAATAAATACAAATAGGAAATATATTCTCCCGCATAAAAACCTGTATGTTTAAATACAAAATCATGTCCTTATTCAACAAACTACTGTGCGTCTCATAATGTGATCTAATTATTCTAATATAATGCTTAATATAATAAATATTCTTTAATATATCGTCTAATTTATCCAAACGCCGAATTTGTGTTGTCTAATTTAACTGATTTATACGATAACGTAAACAACCGGTTTCAATCACATAAAAACAATAAAGTTGTATAGTATGTGATAATTAAGATTTTACATAGAATCTGACATTGCGTCTAATAACTTGTCCAGGGACTGTATGTGTTTTTAGAAATAAAGATATGTAAAATGAAATTAGTTTATGGGATTCACACTTGTTCCCCAAATTTAAATTCCTATTTATTTCTAATTAGTTGCTTTGTTTATTAATGTAGAAAATGTATTAACAGAAGTAGATTGATTTTAAGAGAGCCTCAAATTATATCACGTACGTTAAATTTCTGTTCAGCCTTTAATTAATTTTGTTGAAATAAGTATATTAAGAGAAAAAGAAATATATTAAATCAATGGGTAAATTACTTCCGTGGTTTTTCATTTATTTACTTTTTTCCACAGAGAGAGATCCTGGATAAGAATACTATGTTTCATGCATTGTTCAAATTGATTCATTTCTAATTAATATACAATTGGGTGTTTCTAAAATATAATTGTTGAAATAACATAACATACTCGGTACGTAACATATGAAATATTGAGTGTAATTATTATTATAATCATTATTAACTTTTTTTGTTCATTTTTAAAAAAAAAAAATTCATATTAGTCTCGCACTATCTATTACTAATCCATGTATGTTCAAAGCATTTTTAATTTAATTAATTTTGTTTGATTTAATTTAATTTGTTTTTTATTTAATTAATTTAATTTAATTAAATAATCATAACCAATTTTGTATGCCTTGAGTCATAACTTTTGCTCACGCTATAAAGAAACACAAAAAATTAATTAAGATCGTTGCAAAACATTTTCTTTTAATCTTGAAAAGTCGTCATTTTTATTAATGAACAAAATTCACACAATATATTGTTTTTTAATGTAACATTTAAAAAAAGAAATAACTTATTGGAATTCGTTTATCGGTTCAGAGAAGGAATTCCTAAATAAAACATAATTCCTAGTCTTTTTTTAATAATAAATTAATACAAATTATTAGTAAATCTTCGCTGATGACTGACAAAGGCTTTATGTGCATGAAAAAGAAAATATGTTTTGCATTAAAGAAATCATAATCTTACTATATATAAAAATCTAATGATGGTGTCGTGAGTTTTTATTTCCCGCGAAATCACGATCCAGTTTTTCCTCATTCATTTAAATATTGTTTTGGTTGTCATCAGCATAAAATTAATAATAGTCGTAAAGGTATTGTTTTTCTTTAAATATTTTTGTATCCCTAATTTAAACTTATTTTCCAGTACTGCTATTATTAGCGAGAATATTAAATTATGGTTGTGAACTCATCAAATTTGTTTGAACAATATAATGTTATAAGAATATAAATGTTATTTTAAAAAATGATTACTTCGAAAAATCACTTCCGTTCATCAAGAGACCCAAATGTTTATAACACCAATAAATAGTGATATTTGGACTTGGAAAGTAGAGGCACAAGAGTAAGCAAACAGAATTCCTTTTAGTACATATATGTTAAGTGAATAATTTTAACTTATGTAGAAAAACTGTTTTCTGCCAAGAAAAGACAATTATTGCGAAGCAATCATCGGGGTTGGTGAGCGGCAGCGAACAGGGGGTTTAGCCCCCTAGTATTTTATAAATTTCATTTAAAAAAAAAGTAATTAAATATAATTAGAGAAAAAAATTTTGCTATCAATGTTTTAATATTGTTAAATTAGCTATTCACATGTAACAATTGTGTTAAATATTAAAATCATTTGACAAAATATGTATAAAAAATATATAATTTCAGGTATTGATGCCATATCTGAATCCTGTTTACATTTAGTACAAATTAATAATATATTTTTTAACTAATATATTTTTTACTAACATATTTTTTTACTGATCACATAGATTTTAGCTAACCTATTTTTTCACTAATATGTTTTTTTACTAATATATTTTTTATACAAATTCTTCAAAAATTTATTGAAAAAAAGGACGTTAAATCTCATCAGTCTATAACGTCTGGCTTTAATATCAGTTTACAATATTTTTAGAAATTTTATTAGATTAATTTCACTAGATTTATACGGTTAAATAATACAGAGAGATTAAATTATTATTTTCAATGTGATTATTAGTTTTTTTAAATGATCAGTTTCAAAATGATTTACTTGGTTTTCTTTTTAAATAAAAATTTATACCACTTTGATTTATTCCATTTAGATTTATTCCATTTAGATTTATTCCATTTTCCTTTATTTTAATTTATTTATTTTATTTTATGTAATTTAAAATGAAATACGTTTCATTTATTGTTAAAAGATAAAAATTTGCTTTTTATCATTTAATACTTGGTATTGATATTTAATATTAAAAATAATAATAAACAAAAAAAAAAAAACTGTTTAAGTATGCAATGTTACTTACCATTAGATATTAACCGGAAAGAACACGAAAATTATTTCCTATAGGATTCCTGAACACTGATACGAATTTGCCGCCAAGTTGCCGACTTCGTCTTCTGCCTGAGAATTTTTTCATAACCACATTAAAAACAATTTCCAAAAATAAATAAATTTGAAAGACTCATTCCAAAGTGCGTACGATATCTTATATTCAAACGTGTGAAAGCAAACTATTTCTTAAATTACAGTTAATTCGGAACAAAAAATAAAATAAAAAATTTCCCCTTCATCACCGAAATCGAACACAGAGAGTCATCCTGGAAGTTTGGTTTCGTTTTGCTCTCTGGACAAACTGAGTGAAGTTGAGTTAATGGTTGCTGACCTCATTTTTTTAGTGACGAAATTATCAGTGGCCGCTAAGAACAGATGAAACAAAGAAAAGAGAGGCCTATTTCTCGCGTCGAAGAACCAATCGTAAGGAACCAAACGATATTCCTACCTGGCGCAGTTTAATGAATTGTTATTACCTATGACAATTCATGTTTTTCTTTTCATTTTTTTGTTAGCCTTTATGAGATTCGTGAAATTGAATTTGTCAACCGATAATTTAACGCTGAATTATTCCCAGTATTTTTGAAATGTATGAAATAAACTTCACTCGAAGCCAAACGAAATATATTGAGAGGTACAGAGAGAAAAAGCCTTTTAATTGTCTTTATTTAATTTTAAGAAATAAAATAATAATTGATATGATCGTTTCAGATTGATGACCTTCAAACACATCAAAACACACAGCTATTTTTATTCGTGCTTTTTATTCTTACTTCTTTTTATTCTTTACTCTGTCAGTTATATTTTAGTTATAAAAATAATATTACTTCTATCGAAAAATCGGTTTTAAGTATAATTTTTCTCTTGTTTCGGATTCTCTTTTCTCGTGTTTCGGATTCTCTAAGTACAGAAATAATTAAAAAAAGATTTAGTTACTTGATTCTAAATTTGTTTACTAGTAATAACATTATTTTATTTTATGTTAATAAGTATTCATTAATTGTTAACAATTATGAATTAATTATTTATTAATTGTCACAGTTGAACAATTGTAGAATCAGAATTAAAACTTTTTTATGTGTTTGGAGGAGGCTGGCTGTGGATAAAATTTCTCTGTAATATCAGAATTCATCATTTTGCCTATTATTAGTGCTAATTCAGAGATGGCGCTGCCATCGTATTGCTTTTGGTAGTTCCCTCCTTCCTAAAAGGGGTAATTAATATTCTAACCGGCAACGAGCAAGGTTGTCTAGCTTAAGCTCATTTGTTTATGTTTTGTTTTCCTAATTTTTTAATAAATGTTCTTAAGTTTAATCTTGGTGTTTATTCAATAGATCCATACTCACGAACCACTGATATCACACTGTCGCACCCGCACAGGAGTTTTTATGGATTTATTTTAATAATTATATTCAATTTCGAACTGTTTATATTACTAACTAAAAAATGGCTTTCCTTGCGAGAGGCAAGAAAGAAGATTTGCTGACTATTGCTCCCGAAATGGGTGTTGAGAACACTGAAAATTTGAAATTATTCGAACTTAAGAAATGCATAGTAGAAAACGAAAACTACGAGGAAGATTTTGTGAAAGAATTGTTGAGTTCACTTATAGAAGTAAGAAAACGTAATTTAGAAATTCAAGAACAAAAACGTAAGGATGAATTAGAATGAAATAGACGAAAAGAAGAAGCTGAAATGGAAAAACGAACCCAAGAAATAAATTTTGAATTACAGAAACTGCGTTTACAAAATGAATAAAGAATTAGTGAAAACGGAAGGAGCGAAAATGATCTTCTGATAAAACCGAAACTGGAACTTCATAATATTCTTCAAAAGTCCGACCCGAAAATGAATGACATCAGCTTATACCTAGTATTGTTCGAGAGACAAGCGAAACGAGTAGGAATTAAAAAAGAACTCTGGGTATCGCATTTAATAGGATTACTGCCATACGATGTTGTCCAAATTATCGCTAGAGAAGAAGAAGAAACAACAGATGATTACGGTAAAGTGAAAGAACTCTTGTTAAAAAGATTCAAAATGACGCCCGAGAAATTCAGACAGTTTTTCACAAAACATCAGAAGAAGCCAGAGACGAGTTAGCTTGATTTCGCAAACGAACTAAGCAATTATTTCAACGAATGGATAAGAGGATTAGAAATAACAACATTCGCACAACTTTGTGATTTAATGATTACTGAACAAATTAAAAGAAAAGTCCCTTTGGAAATGAAAGAACATTTTATTGATGTGTGGAGTAATTTTAAAATTCCGAATGATTTATCCAGTAAATTAGATGATTACGAAAATGTTAGAACGAATATGAAAACAAAACAGAGATATTTCCAAAAAGAACATTTTAAACAACCAAATATCGAAAGAGAATTCAAACAGAATCGAAATATATCCCCCCATATGCTAGACCAGTGTTTCCCAAAGTGTGGTACGCGTACCCCCAGGGGAACGGGAACAGTTAAGCGGGGGTACGCGTTCTCATGTGAAATATCTTACAACAAGCGAAAATTTCAAAAATTTATTTAAAAACAAAGCTAGTCATGAAAATTTACGATTACGTATTTTTCTATTGGCTATTTTTTGCACAGTTAACAGTTAATAATTTGTGGTGTCAACAGCCAGTTGTGATTTTTAACTTTTATGCAATTTTTTAATAGTAAAAAATACATTCATTTTTTAATTAAGGGTACACAACGTTACGAAAAATTTAGGAAGGGTACACAAAAGTCATAAGTTTGGGAAACACTGTGCTAGACAACAGAAATTTAGAAGCTTCAAAAAGGAAGAAAATACAAAAGATTGTTATATTTGTGGCGAATCTCATTTCGCAAGAGAATGCCCAAAACGATTCAGTAGAGCGGCGGGTAATTCGAAGAAAAACGAAGTTTTAACAGCCAAGATTCGTTTTGAATTATTAAACGGAAATTCCAACTTTGAAATTAATCCTTTACAATTCATTGATGTTCTAATTGACAACAAATCATCAAAAGCTTTGATAGACAGTGGGTGTCAAATTCCAGTGATACATGAGAATTTAGTTTCACAATGGAAAACAGAAAAGGGTAGAATTATGCGCATTCGGAGAAAGGATTGGCGCCGATCTCATGAGTTTCCAAATAGGCTTGAAAAAAGAAAACACTATGTTATCGGAGCCAGTCGAAATTCTTGCTGATAGAATTCAAGAAAATTGTATACTCCCTCCGAACATTTTGAATTTAATTGAAAATAAAGAAGTGTTTACCATGACAACCAAGGCTGAACGAACAAAAAGAAACACCTACATCTTGAAGATGACATATTGTGTGGTCAAATTAGTGAAGACGTCATAATTAAAGGCGGAGCTTGTGACTCGGAATTGCAATTGAATTGAAGCAATACAATTTAAAAAAGAACAACAAAAATGTACCCTAGCAGATGCCTAGAAATGAACCCTAGCAGATGCCTGGCGCTATGGGAAAGTTAATAAGAACGGTTATTTATTTATTGATGGAATACTTCACCATAAAGAAAATATTTTAGGACAGCCTACTACTCAGCTGGTACTTCCGAAATCAAAACAAAAAAAGTCCTTGAACTTGCTCACGATTCGATTTTTGCTTGTCACCTGGGAATGAAAAAAACAAAAGAAAGAGTTCGGTATTCTTTTTATTGGCCCGGACTTGCTAAAGATGTTGAAGAATATTGTAGAACATGCAAGGAGTGTCAATTAAGGATTCCAGAAAAATGTACTGACAAAATTCCGATAACTTCTGTTGTGAGACCAAACCTACCATTTGAAGTAGTTAATGCTGACATCATTGGACCTTTTTGTTCATCCTTCTGCCAGAAAACATAAATACGTTTTATGTTTAGTTGATCAACACTCCCGGTGGCCCGAAGTCATCCCTTTACGATCGTTTAATGCTAAAAGTACTTGCGACGCTCTTTTGGAAATTTTTATGATTACCGGAATACCCCGAATGATCGCAAGTGACCAGGGCACCAATTTCGTATCAAAAATAACACAAGAATTCATAAATCGCCTCGGATCGTCACCCAGATTATCAGTTCCGGGATATGCTGCGAGCAATGGCCTAGTAGAAAGATATAATAAAGTACTAAAGAATGCTCTACATGATTGGGATAAATGTTTACCTTTCATATTATTCGCCTACAGAGAAGTTCCCAACTGCACTACTGGTGTATCACCCTTTAAACTTATGTACGGTAGGGAAGCGAGAGGACCACTCAGCGTATTGAAATCTAGCTGGTGCGGAGACATTCCTATCCCTTTAAATATGAGTAAATCTATAGTTGATTATCTGCAAGAATTAAAATTTAACCTTGAACAAGCAAAGTTGGTACAGAAGGAAAACAACAAGCCTATTCAGATTACTCTAACCGGAGAACAGCCTGCAAAAGTTTCAAGCCTGAAGATCTAGTATACTTGCTTATTCCAGATAGCAATAATAAATTATATGCTCGAAGACTGGACCTGGAGAAGTCATCAGACACTGTCCGCCACATTCTTTTATGGTTAAGCTACCAGACGGTCGAGTTAAGCATGTTCATGTAAACAAGGTGAGACGTTATCAAGCTCGAACTAATGCGATTGGAGTTATTTTGAAACGAAGTGAAAACGAAGATGAATTTGGAGAAATCTTAACGATTCCGGAAAAGGACTATTCCGTACCAACAGAAAAGACAAAAATCAATGAAGAAATAGAACTTGATCATCTAAGTGCAGATGAAAAACGAAAAATCGTGTCTCTTATGTGCAAACATCAAGCACTTTTCACAGGTAAAGTAAGGCAAGCTAATGTGGAAGAACACAAAATTTGACTGATTCCTAATAAAGAACGAAAGAAGCCTTATATTTACAGAATTCCTGAAGCTTTGAAACCAAGGGTGGACGAACAGATTGAAGAAAGTGATGCTGATATCGCACATCCTGTAGTCTGTGTTTGCAAGAAAGATGGAAGTTCACGTTTATGTATCGATTACAGAACTTTGAATACAGTTACAAAACCTGATGATTTTCCTATGGAGAATTCTACAGATCTAATGTATTGCCTAGGGAAGTCCAAATGTAATAACTACCTTAGACTTACTTATGGGTTATTATGCAATCCCAATGGAGAAAGAAAGTAAAGAGTACGCATCATTCAAAACACATCGAGCCCAATACCGATTCAAAGTTACGCCATTTGGTTTGAAAAATGCTACAGCTACCTTCCAGAGAGTAATGAACAATGCCTTTAAAGAATTCTCCAAAACGTACTTAGATGATATAGCTATATTTTCTACTGACTTTACAACGCATTTACAACATCTTCAGAAAGTGTTTACCAAACTAGAAAACCTCGGATTTACTGTGAATTCCAAGAAGTGCTCCTTTGCCAAATCTCAAATTAAGTATCTTGGTCATATCATTGGATCTGGAAAACATCAACTTGATCCCGAAAAGGTTAAAGCTATCCGAAACCTTGAAACCCCTACAACGAAAACACAATTGAGAAGCCTGCTAGGTTTGTTTAATTACTACCGAGATTATATCCCTTGCTACGCAGAGATAGCTTACCCACTCACAGAACTCACAAAAAAAGAGCACCTGAAGCGCTGGAACATTGGAATGAAAAACATGAAAATGCTTTCATTGAGCTCAAAGAAAAATTAAGTTGTACACCCGAGTTATATACACCGACTAAAGACTTGCCATTCATTATCCATTCTGATGCTTCTCAAATAGGGATCGGAGCATGTTTAGCTCAACTGAGTGGTGAGAAAGAATATCCCAGAAGCTTTCTTCGACTCAACAACGCTGGCCAACAATAGAAAGAGAAGCATACGCCATTGTTTGGGCTCTAAAGAAATTTGAACATTGGGTGTTTGGTTCAGACATCAAAGTGATTACCGATCATAACCCCCTTGCTTTTGTGGTGAAAAATGCTCCACAATCATCAAAATTACAACGTTGGGCACTTGCTCTTCAAAAATATAATATACAGGTCGTCCACTGTCCAGGATCAAAATTAACTAATGCAGATGCATTAAGTAGATTGTTTACTTCATAAACAAGGTGTTTAATTTTGGATTATTTCTTTTTATCCTGAATGTTTAAAGGTAAATATTTTATTCATAAACCTATAATAGATTATATAAGAAGTGCTTAAGAGTTCAGTAAAGGTAATTGAACATTTTATGAGATTGCTTAATTTTGTTATTATGTCATTTCAGCTAACTGAGTTTAAATTATATTATATATTTTGAGAATAAGTGTATAATAATTGATGAAAATTAATATTCCTTTTGTTTATTTTCAGGCTAATTGTGTCATGTAAATTTGTTAGTGATGTTTATGTTATATTAATGCTAATTATTTGAGATGAGGATTGTTTGAAAAAAATAATATTTGAAACCTTCTATGATTTGTGTATTATGTTATTTTCTCAGTATGAACATACCTATTTTTGTGAATAATTTTAGTGAAAGATAATTTTGAATTTTAATTCTTTGAAATTTCTTAACTTGATTTTAGAATCTAATAGTTTAGATCAAGTGATTAAATTTTGAAGCATTTAAATAATTCAAGCAAATATGTTTAGGGTAGTTCATAGTGTTTTTATGTGATTAAGTGTTTCATATGTTTATATTTTTATTATTATGCATACTTGTGTTTATTATGCTAAATTCTAATTTTCAGTATCAGTTTTGTGTTTGAATTTATTTTAAAAACCCAAACCCATAACTTGGGGGAAAGGTGTACTATCAGAATTTATCATTTTGCCTATTATTTGTGCTAATTCAGAGATGGCGCTGCCATAGTATTGCTTTTGATAGTTCCCTCCTTCATAAAAGGGGTAATTAATATTCTAACCGGCAACGAGCAAGGTTGTCCGGCTTAAGCTCATTTGTTTTCCTAATTTTTTAATAAATGCTATTAAGTTTATTCAATAGATCCATACTCTGATATCACATTCTCATTTATGGCGTAACGTTGTATTAATTAGTTCAAATTCATATCAACTATTGTAGCATAGTTAATAAATATTTTCTGTTAATCGTAGCGGCACAATAATTCGATTATTCAGAATGAAGATACACTCGTGGATTATACAAACAAAAATTCGTTTCTTTAGAGCAGTGTTTCCCAAACTTATGACTCTGTACCCTTTCAAAAATTTTCGTAATGCTGTGTACCACTAATAAAAAAAATGAATGTATTTTTTACTATAAAAAATTGCACAAAAGTTAAAAATCACAACTAGCTGCTGACACCACTAATTATTAACTGCTAACTATGCAAAAAATAGCTAACAGAAAAATACGTAAATTTTTTAAATAGAAATTTTCGTTTGTTGCAAGATATTTCCCATAAGAACGCCTACCCCCGCTAAACTGTTCTCGTACCCCTGGGGTACGCGTACCACACTTTGGGAAACACTGCTTTTAGAGGATCGTAATTTACAATTTATCTCTCCTTATTTAGCTGGTTCGAATCCCGTCATAACTCTTGATGTATCTTTGTTTTCACTTTCTATGAATATGTTCTTCTACTTAACTTTTCTTACAAGTTTAACAATTGATAACTTCATATCAAAAATAAATTATCATGTGTTAAACATATAATAATATTTGAAATAAACAGTATATATATATATAATCATTTGCTATAAAAAAAAAATTAAAAAAGATTGTGAAAGCAAAAATAAATCACTACAAAGTGATAAATATGTAACAATTGCAATGCAATTAATAAATTAGACCAATAATTTTGTTTTGTAACAGGCGTTTGACACTCTGCAGCTATGTAACTATACCCAGAAGATAAGGGAACTCCTGGATCAAGCATAGGGAAGGAATAAATTAACTTGAGTTATTTGAATATGAAAACCACAAAAGCAAGAGATTTTAAGTCATGATATTTTACGTGGGTCCAGCGAACCTAGGTCCATCTCATTGCGCGTTGTACCACTGTGGCTGTTTAACTATAATCGTAATAATATATAAACTATTACGAATTGTTCTAATTTTAATAATTTCGAATAAAGATGAGAGGAATTTCATTTTTGGCGTTTCTTCCTGTCTGGTCATGATCAGGATAAGGGGAGAGGAATTTTGTTTTGTAACAGGCGTTGACACTCTGCAGCTATGTAACTATACCCAGAAGATAAGGGAACTTCTGGATCAAGCATAGGGAAGGAATAAATTAACTTGAGTTATTTGAATATGAAAACCACAAAAGAAAGAGATTTTAAGTCATGATATTTTACGTCTGGACTGTGGGTCCAGCGAACCTAGGTCCATCTCATTGCGCGTTGTACCACTGTGGCTGTTAAACTATAATCGTAATAATATATAAACTATTACGAATTGTTCTAATTTTAATAATTTCGAATAAAGAGAGGAATTAAAATTTCATTTTTGGCGTTTCTTCCTGTCTGGTCATGATCAGGATAAGGGGAGAGGAATTTTGTTTTGTAACAGGCGTTGACACTCTGCAGCTATGTAACTATACCCAGAAGATAAGGGAACTCCTGGATCAAGCATAGGGAAAGAATAAATTAACTTGAGTTATTTGAATATGAAAACCACAAAAGCAAGAGATTTTAAGTCATGATATTTTTCGTCTGGACTGTGGGTCCAGCGAACCTAGGTCCATCTCATTGCGCGTTGTACCACTGTGGCTGTTAAACTATAATCGTAATAATATATAAACTATTACGAATTGTTCTAATTTTAATAATTTCGAATAAAGAGAGGAATTAAAATTTCATTTTTGGCGTTTCTTCCTGTCTGGTCATGATCAGGATAAGGGGAGAGGAATTTTGTTTTGTAACAGGCGTTGACACTCTGCAGCTATGTAACTATACCCAGAAGATAAGGGAACTCCTGGATCAAGCATAGGGAAGGAATAAATTAACTTGAGTTATTTGAATATGAAAACCACAAAAGCAAGAGATTTTAAGTCATGATATTTTTCGTCTGGACTGTGGGTCCAGCGAACCTAGGTCCATCTCATTGCGCGTTGTACCACTGTGGCTGTTAAACTATAATCGTAATAATATATAAACTATTACGAATTGTTCTAATTTTAATAATTTCGAATAAAGATGAGAGGAATTTCATTTTTGGCGTTTCTTCCTGTCTGGTCATGATCAGGTTAAGGGGAGAGGAATTTTGTTTTGTAACAGGCGTTGACACTCTGCAGCTATGTAACTATACCCAGAAGATAAGGGAACTCCTGGATCAAGCATAGGGAAGGAGTAAATTAACTTGAGTTATTTGAATATGAAAACCACAAAAGCAAGAGATTTTAAGTCATGATATTTTACGTCTGGACTGTGGGTCCAGCGAACCTAGGTCCATCTCATTGCGCGTTGTACCACTGTGGCTGTTTAACTATAATCGTAATAATATATAAACTATTACGAATTGTTCTAATTTTAATAATTTCGAATAAAGATGAGAGGAATTTCATTTTTGGCGTTTCTCCCTGTCTGGTCATGATCAGGATAAGGGGAGAGGAATTTTGTTTTGTAACAGGCGTTGACACTCTGCAGCTATGTAACTATACCCAGAAGATAAGGGAACTTCTGGATCAAGCATAGGGAAGGAATAAATTAACTTGAGTTATTTGAATATGAAAACCACAAAAGAAAGAGATTTTAAGTCATGATATTTTACGTCTGGACTGTGGGTCCAGCGAACCTAGGTCCATCTCATTGCGCGTTGTACCACTGTGGCTGTTAAACTATAATCGTAATAATATATAAACTATTACGAATTGTTCTAATTTTAATAATTTCGAATAAAGAGAGGAATTAAAATTTCATTTTTAGCGTTTCTTCCTGTCTGGTCATGATCAGGATAAGGGGAGAGGAATTTTGTTTTGTAACAGGCGTTGACACTCTGCAGCTATGTAACTATACCCAGAAGATAAGGGAACTCCTGGATCAAGCATAGGGAAGGAATAAATTAACTTGAGTTATTTGAATATGAAAACCACAAAAGCAAGAGATTTTAAGTCATGATATTTTACGTGGGTCCAGCGAACCTAGGTCCATCTCATTGCGCGTTGTACCACTGTGGCTGTTTAACTATAATCGTAATAATATATAAACTATTACGAATTGTTCTAATTTTAATAATTTCGAATAAAGATGAGAGGAATTTCATTTTTGGCGTTTCTTCCTGTCTGGTCATGATCAGGATAAGGGGAGAGGAATTTTGTTTTGTAACAGGCGTTGACACTCTGCAGCTATGTAACTATACCCAGAAGATAGGGGAACTTCTGGATCAAGCATAGGGAAGGAATAAATTAACTTGAGTTATTTGAATATGAAAACCACAAAAGAAAGAGATTTTAAGTCATGATATTTTACGTCTGGACTGTGGGTCCAGCGAACCTAGGTCCATCTCATTGCGCGTTGTACCACTGTGGCTGTTTAACTATAATCGTAATAATATATAAACTATTACGAATTGTTCTAATTTTAATAATTTCGAATAAAGATGAGAGGAATTTCATTTTTGGAGTTTCTCCCTGACTGGTCATGATCAGGATAAGGGGAGAGGAATTTTGTTTTGTAACAGGCGTTGACACTCTGCAGCTATGTAACTATACCCAGAAGATAAGGGAACTTCTGGATCAAGCATAGGGAAGGAATAAATTAACTTGAGTTATTTGAATATGAAAACCACAAAAGAAAGAGATTTTAAGTCATGATATTTTACGTCTGGACTGTGGGTCCAGCGAACCTAGGTCCATCTCATTGCGCGTTGTACCACTGTGGCTGTTAAACTATAATCGTAATAATATATAAACTATTACGAATTGTTCTAATTTTAATAATTTCGAATAAAGAGAGGAATTAAAATTTCATTTTTGGCGTTTCTTCCTGTCTGGTCATGATCAGGATAAGGGGAGAGGAATTTTGTTTTGTAACAGGCGTTGACACTCTGCAGCTATGTAACTATACCCAGAAGATAAGGGAACTCCTGGATCAAGCATAGGGAAGGAATAAATTAACTTGAGTTATTTGAATATGAAAACCACAAAAGCAAGAGATTTTAAGTCATGATATTTTACGTGGGTCCAGCGAACCTAGGTCCATCTCATTGCGCGTTGTACCACTGTGGCTGTTTAACTATAATCGTAATAATACATAAACTATTACGAATTGTTCTAATTTTAATAATTTCGAATAAAGATGAGAGGAATTTCATTTTTGGCGTTTCTTCCTGTCTGGTCATGATCAGGATAAGGGGAGAGGAATTTTGTTTTGTAACAGGCGTTGACACTCTGCAGCTATGTAACTATACCCAGAAGATAAGGGAACTTCTGGATCAAGCATAGGGAAGGAATAAATTAACTTGAGTTATTTGAATATGAAAACCACAAAAGAAAGAGATTTTAAGTCATGATATTTTACGTCTGGACTGTGGGTCCAGCGAACCTAGGTCCATCTCATTGCGCGTTGTACCACTGTGGCTGTTAAACTATAATCGTAATAATATATAAACTATTACGAATTGTTCTAATTTTAATAATTTCGAATAAAGAGAGGAATTAAAATTTCATTTTTGGCGTTTCTTCCTGTCTGGTCATGATCAGGATAAGGGGAGAGGAATTTTGTTTTGTAACAGGCGTTGACACTCTGCAGCTATGTAACTATACCCAGAAGATAAGGGAACTCCTGGATCAAGCATAGGGAAGGAATAAATTAACTTGAGTTATTTGAATATGAAAACCACAAAAGCAAGAGATTTTAAGTCATGATATTTTACGTGGGTCCAGCGAACCTAGGTCCATCTCATTGCGCGTTGTACCACTGTGGCTGTTTAACTATAATCGTAATAATACATAAACTATTACGAATTGTTCTAATTTTAATAATTTCGAATAAAGATGAGAGGAATTTCATTTTTGGCGTTTCTTCCTGTCTGGTCATGATCAGGATAAGGGGAGAGGAATTTTGTTTTGTAACAGGCGTTGACACTCTGCAGCTATGTAACTATACCCAGAAGATAAGGGAACTCCTGGATCAAGCATAGGGAAGGAATAAATTAACTTGAGTTATTTGAATATGAAAACCACAAAAGCAAGAGATTTTAAGTCATGATATTTTACGTGGGTCCAGCGAACCTAGGTCCATCTCATTGCGCGTTGTACCACTGTGGCTGTTTAACTATAATCGTAATAATACATAAACTATTACGAATTGTTCTAATTTTAATAATTTCGAATAAAGATGAGAGGAATTTCATTTTTGGCGTTTCTTCCTGTCTGGTCATGATCAGGATAAGGGGAGAGGAATTTTGTTTTGTAACAGGCGTTGACACTCTGCAGCTATGTAACTATACCCAGAAGATAAGGGAACTTCTGGATCAAGCATAGGGAAGGAATAAATTAACTTGAGTTATTTGAATATGAAAACCACAAAAGAAAGAGATTTTAAGTCATGATATTTTACGTCTGGACTGTGGGTCCAGCGAACCTAGGTCCATCTCATTGCGCGTTGTACCACTGTGGCTGTTAAACTATAATCGTAATAATATATAAACTATTACGAATTGTTCTAATTTTAATAATTTCGAATAAAGAGAGGAATTAAAATTTCATTTTTGGCGTTTCTTCCTGTCTGGTCATGATCAGGATAAGGGGAGAGGAATTTTGTTTTGTAACAGGCGTTGACACTCTGCAGCTATGTAACTATACCCAGAAGATAAGGGAACTCCTGGATCAAGCATAGGGAAGGAATAAATTAACTTGAGTTATTTGAATATGAAAACCACAAAAGCAAGAGATTTTAAGTCATGATATTTTAAGTCTGGACTGTGGGTCCAGCGAACCTAGGTCCATCTCATTGCACGTTGTACCACTGTGGCTGTTAAACTATAATCGTAATAATATATAAACTATTACGAATTGTTCTAATTTTAATAATTTCGAATAAAGATGAGAGGAATTTCATTTTTGGCGTTTCTTCCTGTCTGGTCATGATCAGGATAAGGGGAGAGGAATTTTGTTTTGTAACAGGCGTTGACACTCTGCAGCTATGTAACTATACCCAGAAGATAAGGGAACTCCTGGATCAAGCATAGGGAAGGAGTAAATTAACTTGAGTTATTTGAATATGAAAACCACAAAAGCAAGAGATTTTAAGTCATGATATTTTACGTCTGGACTGTGGGTCCAGCGAACCTAGGTCCATCTCATTGCGCGTTGTACCACTGTGGCTGTTTAACTATAATCGTAATAATATATAAACTATTACGAATTGTTCTAATTTTAATAATTTCGAATAAAGATGAGAGGAATTTCATTTTTGGCGTTTCTCCCTGTCTGGTCATGATCAGGATAAGGGGAGAGGAATTTTGTTTTGTAACAGGCGTTGACACTCTGCAGCTATGTAACTATACCCAGAAGATAAGGGAACTTCTGGATCAAGCATAGGGAAGGAATAAATTAACTTGAGTTATTTGAATATGAAAACCACAAAAGCAAGACATTTTAAGTCATGATATTTTACGTCTGGACTGTGGGTCCAGCGAACCTAGGTCCATCTCATTGCGCGTTGTACCACTGTGGCTGTTAAACTATAATCGTAATAATATATAAACTATTACGAATTGTTCTAATTTTAATAATTTCGAATAAAGATGAGAGGAATTTCATTTTTGGCGTTTCTTCCTGTCTGGTCATGATCAGGATAAGGGTAGAGGAATTTTGTTTTGTAACAGGCGTTGACACTCTGCAGCTATGTAACTATTCCCAGAAGATAAGGGAACTCCTGGATCAAGCATAGGGAAGGAGTAAATTAACTTGAGTTATTTGAATATGAAAACCACAAAAGCAAGAGATTTTAAGTCATGATATTTTACGTCTGGACTGTGGGTCCAGCGAACCTAGGTCCATCTCATTGCGCGTTGTACCACTGTGGCTGTTTAACTATAATCGTAATAATATATAAACTATTACGAATTGTTCTAATTTTAATAATTTCGAATAAAGATGCGAGGAATTTCATTTTTGGCGTTTCTCCCTGTCTGGTCATGATCAGGATAAGGGGAGAGGAATTTTGTTTTGTAACAGGCGTTGACACTCTGCAGCTATGTAACTATACCCAGAAGATAAGGGAACTTCTGGATCAAGCATAGGGAAGGAATAAATTAACTTGAGTTATTTGAATATGAAAACCACAAAAGAAAGAGATTTTAAGTCATGATATTTTACGTCTGGACTGTGGGTCCAGCGAACCTAGGTCCATCTCATTGCGCGTTGTACCACTGTGGCTGTTAATCTATAATCGTAATAATATATAAACTATTACGAATTGTTTTAATTTTAATAATTTCGAATAAAGAGAGGAATTAAAATTTCATTTTTGGCGTTTCTTCCTGTCTGGTCATGATCAGGATAAGGGGAGAGGAATTTTGTTTTGTAACAGGCGTTGACACTCTGCAGCTATGTAACTATACCCAGAAGATAAGGGAACTCCTGGATCAAGCATAGGGAAGGAATAAATTAACTTGAGTTATTTGAATATGAAAACCACAAAAGCAAGAGATTTTAAGTCATGATATTTTACGTCTGGACTGTGGGTCCAGCGAACCTAGGTCCATCTCATTGCGCGTTGTACCACTGTGGCTGTTTAACTATAATCGTAATAATATATAAACTATTACGAATTGTTCTAATTTTAATAATTTCGAATAAAGATGAGAGGAATTTCATTTTTGGCGTTTCTCCCTGTCTGGTCATGATCAGGATAAGGGGAGAGGAATTTTGTTTTGTAACAGGCGTTGACACTCTGCAGCTATGTAACTATACCCAGAAGATAAGGGAACTTCTGGATCAAGCATAGGGAAGGAATAAATTAACTTGAGTTATTTGAATATGAAAACCACAAAAGAAAGAGATTTTAAGTCATGATATTTTACGTCTGGACTGTGGGTCCAGCGAACCTAGGTCCATCTCATTGCGCGTTGTACCACTGTGGCTGTTAAACTATAATCGTAATAATATATAAACTATTACGAATTGTTCTAATTTTAATAATTTCGAATAAAGAGAGGAATTAAAATTTCATTTTTGGCGTTTCTTCCTGTCTGGTCATGATCAGGATAAGGGGAGAGGAATTTTGTTTTGTAACAGGCGTTGACACTCTGCAGCGATGTAACTATACCCAGAAGATAAGGGAACTCCTGGATCAAGCATAGGGAAGGAATAAATTAACTTGAGTTATTTGAATATGAAAACCACAAAAGCAAGAGATTTTAAGTCATGATATTTTACGTGGGTCCAGCGAACCTAGGTCCATCTCATTGCGCGTTGTACCACTGTGGCTGTTTAACTATAATCGTAATAATACATAAACTATTACGAATTGTTCTAATTTTAATAATTTCGAATAAAGATGAGAGGAATTTCATTTTTGGCGTTTCTTCCTGTCTGGTCATGATCAGGATAAGGGGAGAGGAATTTTGTTTTGTAACAGGCGTTGACACTCTGCAGCTATGTAACTATACCCAGAAGATAAGGGAACTTCTGGATCAAGCATAGGGAAGGAATAAATTAACTTGAGTTATTTGAATATGAAAACCACAAAAGAAAGAGATTTTAAGTCATGATATTTTACGTCTGGACTGTGGGTCCAGCGAACCTAGGTCCATCTCATTGCGCGTTGTACCACTGTGGCTGTTAAACTATAATCGTAATAATATATAAACTATTACGAATTGTTCTAATTTTAATAATTTCGAATAAAGAGAGGAATTAAAATTTCATTTTTGGCGTTTCTTCCTGTCTGGTCATGATCAGGATAAGGGGAGAGGAATTTTGTTTTGTAACAGGCGTTGACACTCTGCAGCTATGTAACTATACCCAGAAGATAAGGGAACTCCTGGATCAAGCATAGGGAAGGAATAAATTAACTTGAGTTATTTGAATATGAAAACCACAAAAGCAAGAGATTTTAAGTCATGATATTTTAAGTCTGGACTGTGGGTCCAGCGAACCTAGGTCCATCTCATTGCACGTTGTACCACTGTGGCTGTTAAACTATAATCGTAATAATATATAAACTATTACGAATTGTTCTAATTTTAATAATTTCGAATAAAGATGAGAGGAATTTCATTTTTGGCGTTTCTTCCTGTCTGGTCATGATCAGGATAAGGGGAGAGGAATTTTGTTTTGTAACAGGCGTTGACACTCTGCAGCTATGTAACTATACCCAGAAGATAAGGGAACTCCTGGATCAAGCATAGGGAAGGAGTAAATTAACTTGAGTTATTTGAATATGAAAACCACAAAAGCAAGAGATTTTAAGTCATGATATTTTACGTCTGGACTGTGGGTCCAGCGAACCTAGGTCCATCTCATTGCGCGTTGTACCACTGTGGCTGTTTAACTATAATCGTAATAATATATAAACTATTACGAATTGTTCTAATTTTAATAATTTCGAATAAAGATGAGAGGAATTTCATTTTTGGCGTTTCTCCCTGTCTGGTCATGATCAGGATAAGGGGAGAGGAATTTTGTTTTGTAACAGGCGTTGACACTCTGCAGCTATGTAACTATACCCAGAAGATAAGGGAACTCCTGGATCAAGCATAGGGAAGGAATAAATTAACTTGAGTTATTTGAATATGAAAACCACAAAAGCAAGAGATTTTAAGTCATGATATTTTACGTCTGGACTGTGGGTCCAGCGAACCTAGGTCCATCTCATTGCGCGTTGTACCACTGTGGCTGTTTAACTATAATCGTAATAATATATAAACTATTACGAATTGTTCTAATTTTAATAATTTCGAATAAAGATGAGAGGAATTTCATTTTTGGCGTTTCTCCCTGTCTGGTCATGATCAGGATAAGGGGAGAGGAATTTTGTTTTGTAACAGGCGTTGACACTCTGCAGCTATGTAACTATACCCAGAAGATAAGGGAACTTCTGGATCAAGCATAGGGAAGGAATAAATTAACTTGAGTTATTTGAATATGAAAACCACAAAAGAAAGAGATTTTAAGTCATGATATTTTACGTCTGGACTGTGGGTCCAGCGAACCTAGGTCCATCTCATTGCGCGTTGTACCACTGTGGCTGTTAAACTATAATCGTAATAATATATAAACTATTACGAATTGTTCTAATTTTAATAATTTCGAATAAAGAGAGGAATTAAAATTTCATTTTTGGCGTTTCTTCCTGTCTGGTCATGATCAGGATAAGGGGAGAGGAATTTTGTTTTGTAACAGGCGTTGACACTCTGCAGCTATGTAACTATACCCAGAAGATAAGGGAACTCCTGGATCAAGCATAGGGAAGGAATAAATTAACTTGAGTTATTTGAATATGAAAACCACAAAAGCAAGAGATTTTAAGTCATGATATTTTACGTGGGTCCAGCGAACCTAGGTCCATCTCATTGCGCGTTGTACCACTGTGGCTGTTTAACTATAATCGTAATAATACATAAACTATTACGAATTGTTCTAATTTTAATAATTTCGAATAAAGATGAGAGGAATTTCATTTTTGGCGTTTCTTCCTGTCTGGTCATGATCAGGATAAGGGGAGAGGAATTTTGTTTTGTAACAGGCGTTGACACTCTGCAGCTATGTAACTATACCCAGAAGATAAGGGAACTTCTGGATCAAGCATAGGGAAGGAATAAATTAACTTGAGTTATTTGAATATGAAAACCACAAAAGAAAGAGATTTTAAGTCATGATATTTTACGTCTGGACTGTGGGTCCAGCGAACCTAGGTCCATCTCATTGCGCGTTGTACCACTGTGGCTGTTAAACTATAATCGTAATAATATATAAACTATTACGAATTGTTCTAATTTTAATAATTTCGAATAAAGAGAGGAATTAAAATTTCATTTTTGGCGTTTCTTCCTGTCTGGTCATGATCAGGATAAGGGGAGAGGAATTTTGTTTTGTAACAGGCGTTGACACTCTGCAGCTATGTAACTATACCCAGAAGATAAGGGAACTCCTGGATCAAGCATAGGGAAGGAATAAATTAACTTGAGTTATTTGAATATGAAAACCACAAAAGCAAGAGATTTTAAGTCATGATATTTTAAGTCTGGACTGTGGGTCCAGCGAACCTAGGTCCATCTCATTGCACGTTGTACCACTGTGGCTGTTAAACTATAATCGTAATAATATATAAACTATTACGAATTGTTCTAATTTTAATAATTTCGAATAAAGATGAGAGGAATTTCATTTTTGGCGTTTCTTCCTGTCTGGTCATGATCAGGATAAGGGGAGAGGAATTTTGTTTTGTAACAGGCGTTGACACTCTGCAGCTATGTAACTATACCCAGAAGATAAGGGAACTCCTGGATCAAGCATAGGGAAGGAGTAAATTAACTTGAGTTATTTGAATATGAAAACCACAAAAGCAAGAGATTTTAAGTCATGATATTTTACGTCTGGACTGTGGGTCCAGCGAACCTAGGTCCATCTCATTGCGCGTTGTACCACTGTGGCTGTTTAACTATAATCGTAATAATATATAAACTATTACGAATTGTTCTAATTTTAATAATTTCGAATAAAGATGAGAGGAATTTCATTTTTGGCGTTTCTCCCTGTCTGGTCATGATCAGGATAAGGGGAGAGGAATTTTGTTTTGTAACAGGCGTTGACACTCTGCAGCTATGTAACTATACCCAGAAGATAAGGGAACTTCTGGATCAAGCATAGGGAAGGAATAAATTAACTTGAGTTATTTGAATATGAAAACCACAAAAGAAAGAAATTTTAAGTCATGATATTTTACGTCTGGACTGTGGGTCCAGCGAACCTAGGTCCATCTCATTGCGCGTTGTACCACTGTGGCTGTTAAACTATAATCGTAATAATATATAAACTATTACGAATTGTTCTAATTTTAATAATTTCGAATAAAGAGAGGAATTAAAATTTCATTTTTGGCGTTTCTTCCTGTCTGGTCATGATCAGGATAAGGGGAGAGGAATTTTGTTTTGTAACAGGCGTTGACACTCTGCAGCTATGTAACTATACCCAGAAGATAAGGGAACTCCTGGATCAAGCATAGGGAAGGAATAAATTAACTTGAGTTATTTGAATATGAAAACCACAAAAGCAAGAGATTTTAAGTCATGATATTTTACGTCTGGACTGTGGGTCCAGCGAACCTAGGTCCATCTCATTGCGCGTTGTACCACTGTGGCTGTTAAACTATAATCGTAATAATATATAAACTATTACGAATTGTTCTAATTTTAATAATTTCGAATAAAGATGAGAGGAATTTCGTTTTTGGCGTATCATCCTGTCTGGTCATGATCAGGATAAGGGGAGAGGAATTTTGTTTTGTAACAGGCGTTGACACTCTGCAGCTATGTAACTATACCCAGAAGATAAGGGAACTCCTGGATCAAGCATAGGGAAGGAATAAATTAACTTGAGTTATTTGAATATGAAAACCACAAAAGCAAGAGATTTTAAGTCATGATATTTTACGTCTGGACTGTGGGTCCAGCGAACCTAGGTCCATCTCATTGCGCGTTGTACCACTGTGGCTGTTTAACTATAATCGTAATAATATATAAACTATTACGAATTGTTCTAATTTTAATAATTTCGAATAAAGATGAGAGGAATTTCATTTTTGGCTTTTCTCCCTGTCTGGTCATGATCAGGATAAGGGGAGAGGAATTTTGTTTTGTAACAGGCGTTGACACTCTGCAGCTATGTAACTATACCCAGAAGATAAGGGAACTTCTGGATCAAGCATAGGGAAGGAATAAATTAACTTGAGTTATTTGAATATGAAAACCACAAAAGCAAGAGATTTTAAGTCATGATATTTTACGTCTGAACTGTGGGTCCAGCGAACCTAGGTCCATCTCATTGCGCGTTGTACCACTGTGGCTGTTTAACTATAATCGTAATAATATATAAACTATTACGAATTGTTCTAATTTTAATAATTTCGAATAAAGATGAGAGGAATTTCATTTTTGGCGTTTCTTCCTGTCTGGTCATGATCAGGATAAGGGGAGAGGAATTTTGTTTTGTAACAGGCGTTGACACTCTGCAGCTATGTAACTATACCCAGAAGATAAGGGAACTTCTGGATCAAGCATAGGGAAGGAATAAATTAACTTGAGTTATTTGAATATGAAAACCACAAAAGCAAGAGATTTTAAGTCATGATATTTTTCGTCTGGACTGTGGGTCCAGCGAACCTAGGTCCTTCTCATTGCGCGTTGTACCACTGTGGCTGTTAAACTATAATCGTAATAATATATAAACTATTACGAATTGTTCTAATTTTAATAATTTCGAATAAAGAGAGGAATTAAAATTTCATTTTTGGCGTTTCTTCCTGTCTGGTCATGATCAGGATAAGGGGAGAGGAATTTTGTTTTGTAACAGGCGTTGACACTCTGCAGCTATGTAACTATACCCAGAAGATAAGGGAACTCCTGGATCAAGCATAGGGAAGGAATAAATTAACTTGAGTTATTTGAATATGAAAACCACAAAAGCAAGAGATTTTAAGTCATGATATTTTACGTCTGGACTGTGGGTCCAGCGAACCTAGGTCCATCTCATTGCGCGTTGTACCACTGTGGCTGTTAAACTATAATCGTAATAATATATAAACTATTACGAATTGTTCTAATTTTAATAATTTCGAATAAAGATGAGAGGAATTTCATTTTTGGCGTTTCTTCCTGTCTGGTCATGATCAGGATAAGGGGAGAGGAATTTTGTTTTGTAACAGGCGTTGACACTCTGCAGCTATATAACTATACCCAGAAGATAAGGGAACTCCTGGATCAAGCATAGGGAAGGAGTAAATTAACTTGAGTTATTTGAATATGAAAACCACAAAAGCAAGAGATTTTAAGTCATGATATTTTACGTCTGGACTGTGGGTCCAGCGAACCTAGGTCCATCTCATTGCGCGTTGTACCACTGTGGCTGTTTAACTATAATCGTAATAATATATAAACTATTACGAATTGTTCTAATTTTAATAATTTCGAATAAAGATTAGAGGAATTTCATTTTTGGCGTTTCTCCCTGTCTGGTCATGATCAGGATAAGGGGAGAGGAATTTTGTTTTGTAACAGGCGTTGACACTCTGCAGCTATGTAACTATACCCAGAAGATAAGGGAACTTCTGGATCAAGCATAGGGAAGGAATAAATTAACTTGAGTTATTTGAATATGAAAACCACAAAAGAAAGAGATTTTAAGTCATGATATTTTACGTCTGGACTGTGGGTCCTGCGAACCTAGGTCCATCTCATTGCGCGTTGTACCACTGTGGCTGTTAAACTATAATCGTAATAATATATAAACTATTACGAATTGTTCTAATTTTAATAATTTCGAATAAAGAGAGGAATTAAAATTTCATTTTTGGCGTTTCTTCCTGTCTGGTCATGATCAGGATAAGGGGAGAGGAATTTTGTTTTGTAACAGGCGTTGACACTCTGCAGCTATGTAACTATACCCAGAAGATAAGGGAACTCCTGGATCAAGCATAGGGAAGGAATAAATTAACTTGAGTTATTTGAATATGAAAACCACAAAAGCAAGAGATTTTAAGTCATGATATTTTACGTCTGGACTGTGGGTCCAGCGAACCTAGGTCCATCTCATTGCGCGTTGTACCACTGTGGCTGTTTAACTATAATCTTAATAATATATAAACTATTACGAATTGTTCTAATTTTAATAATTTCGAATAAAGATGAGAGGAATTTCATTTTTGGCGTTTCTTCCTGTATGGTCATGATCAGGATAAGGGGAGAGGAATTTTGTTTTGTAACAGGCGTTGACACTCTGCAGCTATGTAACTATACCCAGAAGATAAGGGAACTCCTGGATCAAGCATAGGGAAGGAATAAATTAACTTGAGTTATTTGAATATGAAAACCACAAAAGAAAGAGATTTTAAGTCATGATATTTTACGTCTGAACTGTGGGTCCAGCGAACCTAGGTCCATCTCATTGCGCGTAGTACCCCTGTGGCTGTTAAACTATAATCGTAATAAGATATAAACTATTACGAATTGTTCTAATTTTAATAATTTCGAATAAAGATGAGAGGATTTTCATTTTTGGCGTTTCTTCCTGTCTGGTCATGATCAGGATAAGGGGAGAGGAATTTTGTTTTGTAACAGGCGTTGACACTCTGCAGCTATGTAACTATACCCAGAAGATAAGAGAACTCCTGGATCAAGCATAGGGATGGATTCTTTTTGAAATTAACTTGAGTTATTTGAATATGAAAACCACAAAAGCAAGAGATTTTCAGTCATGATATTTTACGTGGGTCCAGCTAACCTAGGTCCATCTCATTGCGCGTTGTACCACTGTGGCTGTTAAACTATAATCGTAATAATATATAAACTATTACGAATTGTTCTAATTTTAATAATTTCGAATAAAGATGAGAGGAATTTCATTTTTGGCTTTTCTCCCTGTCTGGTCATGATCAGGATAAGGGGAGAGGAATTTTGTTTTGTAACAGGCGTTGACACTCTGCAGCTATGTAACTATACCCAGAAGATAAGGGAACTTCTGGATCAAGCATAGCGAAGGAATAAATTAACTTGAGTTATTTGAATATGAAAACCACAAAAGAAAGAGATTTTAAGTCATGATATTTTACGTCTGGACTGTGGGTCCAGCGAACCTAGGTCCATCTCATTGCGCGTTGTACCACTGTGGCTGTTAAACTATAATCGTAATAATATATAAACTATTACGAATTGTTCTAATTTTAATAATTTCGAATAAAGAGAGGAATTAAAATTTCATTTTTGGCGTTTCTTCCTGTCTGGTCATGATCAGGATAAGGGGAGAGGAATTTTGTTTTGAAACAGGCGTTGACACTCTGCAGCTATGTAACTATACCCAGAAGATAAGGGAACTCCTGGATCAAGCATAGGGAAGGAATAAATTAACTTGAGTTATTTGAATATGAAAACCACAAAAGAAAGAGATTTTAAGTCATGATATTTTACGTCTGAACTGTGGGTCCAGCGAACCTAGGTCCATCTCATTGCGCGTAGTACCCCTGTGGCTGTTAAACTATAATCGTAATAATATATAAACTATTACGAATTGTTCTAATTTTAATAATTTCGAATAAAGATGAGAGGAATTTCATTTTTCGCGTTTCTTCCTGTCTGGTCATGATCAGGATAAGGGGAGAGGAATTTTGTTTTGTAACAGGCGTTGACACTCTGCAGCTATGTAACTATACCCAGAAGATAAGAGAACTCCTGGATCAAGCATAGGGATGGATTCTTTTTGAAATTAACTTGAGTTATTTGAATATGAAAACCACAAAAGCAAGAGATTTTCAGTCATGATATTTTACGTGGGTCCAGCTAACCTAGGTCCATCTCATTGCGCGTTGTACCACTGTGGCTGTTAAACTATAATCGTAATAATATATAAACTATTACGAATTGTTCTAATTTTATTAATTTCGAATAAAGATGAGAGGAATTTCATTTTTGGCGTCTCTTCCTGTCTGGTCATGATCAGGATAAGGGGAGAGGATTTTTGTTTTGTAACAGGCGTTGACACTCTGCAGCTATGTAACTATACCCAGAAGATAAGGGAACTCCTGGATCAAGCATAGGGAAGGAATAAATTAACTTGAGTTATTTGAATATGAAAACCACAAAAGAAAGAGATTTTAAGTCATGATATTTTACGTCTGAACTGTGGGTCCAGCGAACCTAGGTCCATCTCATTGCGCGTAGTACCACTGTGGCTGTTAAACTATAATCGTAATAATATATAAACTATTACGAATTGTTCTAATTTTAATAATTTCGAATAAAGATGAGAGGAATTTCATTTTTGGCGTTTCTTCCTGTCTGGTCATGATCAGGATAAGGGGAGAGGAATTTTGTTTTGTAACAGGCGTTGACACTCTGCAGCTATGTAACTATACCCAGAAGATAAGAGAACTCCTGGATCAAGCATAGGGATGGATTCTTTTTGAAATTAACTTGAGTTATTTGAATATGAAAACCACAAAAGCAAGAGATTTTCAGTCATGATATTTTACGTGGGTCCAGCTAACCTAGGTCCATCTCATTGCGCGTTGTACCACTGTGGCTGTTAAACTATAATCGTAATAATATATAAACTATTACGAATTGTTCTAATTTTAATAATTTCGAATAAAGATGAGAGGAATTTCATTTTTGGCGTTTCTTCCTGTCTGGTCATGATCAGGATAAGGGGAGAGGAATTTTGTTTTGTAACAGGCGTTGACACTCTGCAGCTATGTAACTATACCCAGAAGATAAGGGAACTCTTGGATCAAGCATAGGGAAGGAATAAGTTAACTTGAGTTATTTGAATATGAAAACCACAAAAGCAAGAGATTTTAAGTCATGATATTTTTCGTCTGGACTGTGGGTCCAGCGAACCTAGGTCCATCTCACTGCGCGTTGTACCACTGTGGCTGTTAAACTATAATCGTAATAATATATAAACTATTACGAATTGTTCTAATTTTAATAATTTCGAATAAAGATGAGAGGAATTTCATTTTTGGCGTTTCTTCCTGTCTGGTCATGATCAGGATAAGGGGAGAGGAATTTTGTTTTGTAACAGGCGTTGACACTCTGCAGCTATGTAACTATACCCAGAAGATAAGAGAACTCCTGGATCAAGCATAGGGATGGATTCTTTTTGAAATTAACTTGAGTTATTTGAATATGAAAACCACAAAAGCAAGAGATTTTCAGTCATGATATTTTACGTGGGTCCAGCTATCCTAGGTCCATCTCATTGCGCGTTGTACCTCTGTGGCTGTTAAACTATAATCGTAATAATATATAAACTATTACGAATTGTTCTAATTTTAATAATTTCGAATAAAGAGAGGAATTAAAATTTCATTTTTGGCGTTTCTTCCTGTCTGGTCATGATCAGGATTAGGGGTGAGGAATTTTGTTTTGTAACAGGCGTTGACACTCTGCAGCTATGTAACTATACCCAGAAGATAAGGGAACTCCTGGATCAAGCATAGGGAAGGAATAAATTAACTTGAGTTATTTGAATATGAAAACCACAAAAGCAAGAGATTTTAAGTCATGATATTTTTCGTCTGGACTTTGGGTTCAGCGAACCTAGGTCCATCTCATTGCGCGTTGTACCACTGTGGCTGTTAAACTATAATCGTAATATTATATAAACTATTACGAATTGTTCTAATTTTAATAATTTCGACTAAAGATGAGAGGAATTTCATTTTTGGCGTTTCTTCCTGTCTGGTCATGATCAGGATAAGGGGAGAGGAATTTTGTTTTGTAACAGGCGTTGACACTCTGCAGCTATGTAACTATACCCAGAAGATAAGAGAACTCCTGGATCAAGCATAGGGATGGATTCTTTTTGAAATTAACTTGAGTTATTTGAATATGAAAACCACAAAAGCAAGAGATTTTCAGTCATGATATTTTACGTGTGTCCAGCTAACCTAGGTCCATCTCATTGCGCGTTGTACCACTGTGGCTGTTAAACTATAATCGTAATAATATATAAACTATTACGAATTGTTCTAATTTTAATAATTTCGAATAAAGAGAGGAATTAAAATTTCATTTTTGGCGTTTCTTCCTGTCTGGTCATGATCAGGATAAGGGGAGAGGAATTTTGTTTTGTAACAGGCGTTGACACTCTGCAGCTATGTAACTATACCCAGAAGATAAGGGAACTCCTGGATCAAGCATAGGGAAGGAATAAATTAACTTGAGTTATTTGAATATGAAAACCACAAAAGCAAGAGATTTTAAGTCATGATATTTTACGTCTGGACTGTGGGTCCAGCGAACCTAGGTCCATCTCATTGCGCTTTGTACCACTGTGGCTGTTAAACTATAATCGTAATAATATATAAACTATTACGAATTGTTCTAATTTTAATAATTTCGAATAAAGATGAGAGGAATTTCATTTTTGGCGTTTCTTCCTGTCTGGTCATGATCAGGATAAGGGGAGAGGAATTTTGTTTTGTAACAGGCGTTGACACTCTGCAGCTATGTAACTATACCCAGAAGATAAGGGAACTCCTGGATCAAGCATAGGGAAGGAATAAATTAACTTGAGTTATTTGAATATGAACACCACAAAAGCAAGAGATTTTAAGTCATGATATTTTACGTCTGGAATGTGGGTCCAGCGAACCTAGGTCCATCTCATTGCGCGTTGTACCACTGTGGCTGTTAAACTATAATCGTAATAATATATAAACTATTACGAATTGTTTTAATTTTATTAATTTCGAATAAAGAGAGGAATTAAAATTTCATTTTTGGCGTTTCTTCCTGTCTGGTCATGATCAGGACAAGGGGAGAGGAATTTTGTTTTGTAACAGGCGTTGACACTCTGCAGCTATGTAACTATACCCAGAAGATTAGGGAACCCCTGGATCAAGCATAGGGATGGATCCTTTTTGAAATTAACTTGAGTTATTTGAATATGAAAACCACAAAAGCAAGAGATTTTAAGTCATGATATTTTACGTGGGTCCAGCGACCCTGGGTCCATCTCATTGCGCGTTGTACCACTGTGGCTGTTAAACTATAATCGTAATAATATATAAACTATTACGAATTGTTCTAATTTTAATAATTACGAATAAAGAGAGGAATTAAAATTTCATTTTTGGCGTTTCTTCCTGTCTGGTCATGATCAGGATAAGGGGAGAGGAATTTTGTTTTGTAACAGGCGTTGACACTCTGCAGCTATGTAACTATACCCAGAAGATAAGAGAACTCCTGGATCAAGCATAGGAATGGATTCTTTTTGAAATTAACTTGAGTTATTTGAATATGAAAACCACAAAAGCAAGAGATTTTAAGTCATGATATTTTACGTGGGTCCAGCTAACCTAGGTCCATCTCATTGCGCGTTGTACCACTGTGGCTGTTAAACTATAATCGTAATAATATAGAAACTACTACGAATTGTTCTAATTTTAATAATTTCGAATAAAGAGAGGAATTAAAATTTCATTTTCGGCGTTTCTTCCTGTCTGGTCATGATCAGGATAAGGGGAGAGGAATTTTGTTTTGTAACAGGCGTTGACACTCTGCAGCTATGTAACTATACCCAGAAGATAAGGGAACTCCTGGATCAAGCATAGGGAAGGAATAAATTAACTTCAGTTATTTGAATATGAAAACCACAAAAGCAAGAGATTTTAAGTCATGATATTTTACGTCTGGAATGTGGGTCCAGCGAACCTAGGTCCATCTCATTGCGCGTTGTACCACTGTGGCTGTTAAACTATAATCGTAATAATATATAAACTATTACGAATTGTTCTAATTTTATTAATTTCGAATAAAGAGAGGAATTAAAATTTCATTTTTGGCGTTTCTTCCTGTCTGGTCATGATCAGGACAAGGGGAGAGGAATTTTGTTTTGTAACAGGCGTTGACACTCTGCAGCTATGTAACTATACCCAGAAGATAAGGGAACTCCTGGATCAAGCATAGGGATGGATTCTTTTTGAAATTAACTTGAGTTATTTGAATATGAAAACCACAAAAGCAAGAGATTTTAAGTCATGATATTTTACGTGGGTCCAGCGAACCTAGGTCCATCTCATTGCGCGTTGTACCACTGTGGCTGTTAAACTATAATCGTAATAATATATAAACTATTACGAATTGTTCTAATTTTAATAATTTCGAATAAAGAGAGGAATTAAAATTTCATTTTTGGCGTTTCTTCCTGTCTGGTCATGATCAGGATAAGGGGAGAGGAATTTTGTTTTGTAACAGGCGTTGACACTCTGCAGCTATGTAACTATACCCAGAAGATAAGAGAACTCCTGGATCAAGCATAGGGATGGATTCTTTTTGAAATTAACTTGAGTTATTTGAATATGAAAACCACAAAAGCAAGAGATTTTAAGTCATGATATTTTACGTGGGTCCAGCTAACCTAGGTCCATCTCATTGCGCGTTGTACCACTGTGGCTGTTAAACTATAATCGTAATAATATATAAAGTACTACGAATTGTTCTAATTTTAATAATTTCGAATAAAGAGAGGAATTAAAATTTCATTTTCGGCGTTTCTTCCTGTCTGGTCATGATCAGGATAAGGGGAGAGGAATTTTGTTTTGTAACAGGCGTTGACACTCTGCAGCTATGTAACTATACCCAGAAGATAAGGGAACTCCTGGATCAAGCATAGGGAAGGAATAAATTAACTTCAGTTATTTGAATATGAAAACCACAAAAGCAAGAGATTTTAAGTCATGATATTTTACGTCTGGACTGTGGGTCCAGCGAACCTAGGTCCATCTCATTGCGCGTTGTACCACTGTGGCTGTTTAACTATAATCGTAATAATATATAAACTACTACGAATTGTTCTAATTTTAATTATTTCGAATAAAGATGAGAGGAATTTCATTTTTGGAGTTTCTTCCTGTCTGGTCATGATCAGGATAAGGGGAGAGGAATTTTGTTTTGTAACAAGCGTTGACACTCTGCAGATATGTAACTATACCCAGAAGATAAGAGAACTCCTGGATCAAGCATAGGGATGGATTCTTTTTGAAATTAACTTGAGTTATTTGAATATGAAAACCACAAAAGCAAGAGATTTTCAGTCATGATATTTTACGTGGGTCCAGCTAACCTAGGTTCATCTCATTGCGCGTTGTACCACTGTGGCTGTTAAACTATAATCGTAATAATATATAAACTATTACGAATTGTTCTAATTTTAATAATTTCGAATAAAGAGAGGAATTAAAATTTCATTTTTGGCGTTTCTTCCTGTCTGGTCATGATCAGGATAAGGGGAGAGGAATTTTGTTTTGTAACAGGCGTTGACACTCTGCAGCTATGTAACTATACCCAGAAGATAAGGGAACTCCTGGATCAAGCATAGGGAAGGAATAAATTAACTTGAGTTATTTGAATATGAAAACCACAAAAGCAAGAGATTTTAAGTCATGATATTTTACGTCTGGACTGTGGGTCCAGCGAACCTAGGTCCATCTCATTGCGCTTTGTACCACTGTGGCTGTTAAACTATAATCGTAATAATATATAAACTATTACGAATTGTTCTAATTTTAATAATTTCGAATAAAGATGAGAGGAATTTCATTTTTGGCGTTTCTTCCTGTCTGGTCATGATCAGGATAAGGGGAGAGGAATTTTGTTTTGTAACAGGCGTTGACACTCTGCAGCTATGTAACTATACCCAGAAGATAAGGGAACTCCTGGATCAAGCATAGGGAAGGAATAAATTAACTTGAGTTATTTGAATATGAACACCACAAAAGCAAGAGATTTTAAGTCATGATATTTTACGTCTGGAATGTGGGTCCAGCGAACCTAGGTCCATCTCATTGCGCGTTGTACCACTGTGGCTGTTAAACTATAATCGTAATAATATATAAACTATTACGAATTGTTTTAATTTTATTAATTTCGAATAAAGAGAGGAATTAAAATTTCATTTTTGGCGTTTCTTCCTGTCTGGTCATGATCAGGACAAGGGGAGAGGAATTTTGTTTTGTAACAGGCGTTGACACTCTGCAGCTATGTAACTATACCCAGAAGATTAGGGAACCCCTGGATCAAGCATAGGGATGGATCCTTTTTGAAATTAACTTGAGTTATTTGAATATGAAAACCACAAAAGCAAGAGATTTTAAGTCATGATATTTTACGTGGGTCCAGCGACCCTGGGTCCATCTCATTGCGCGTTGTACCACTGTGGCTGTTAAACTATAATCGTAATAATATATAAACTATTACGAATTGTTCTAATTTTAATAATTACGAATAAAGAGAGGAATTAAAATTTCATTTTTGGCGTTTCTTCCTGTCTGGTCATGATCAGGATAAGGGGAGAGGAATTTTGTTTTGTAACAGGCGTTGACACTCTGCAGCTATGTAACTATACCCAGAAGATAAGAGAACTCCTGGATCAAGCATAGGAATGGATTCTTTTTGAAATTAACTTGAGTTATTTGAATATGAAAACCACAAAAGCAAGAGATTTTAAGTCATGATATTTTACGTGGGTCCAGCTAACCTAGGTCCATCTCATTGCGCGTTGTACCACTGTGGCTGTTAAACTATAATCGTAATAATATAGAAACTACTACGAATTGTTCTAATTTTAATAATTTCGAATAAAGAGAGGAATTAAAATTTCATTTTCGGCGTTTCTTCCTGTCTGGTCATGATCAGGATAAGGGGAGAGGAATTTTGTTTTGTAACAGGCGTTGACACTCTGCAGCTATGTAACTATACCCAGAAGATAAGGGAACTCCTGGATCAAGCATAGGGAAGGAATAAATTAACTTCAGTTATTTGAATATGAAAACCACAAAAGCAAGAGATTTTAAGTCATGATATTTTACGTCTGGAATGTGGGTCCAGCGAACCTAGGTCCATCTCATTGCGCGTTGTACCACTGTGGCTGTTAAACTATAATCGTAATAATATATAAACTATTACGAATTGTTCTAATTTTATTAATTTCGAATAAAGAGAGGAATTAAAATTTCATTTTTGGCGTTTCTTCCTGTCTGGTCATGATCAGGACAAGGGGAGAGGAATTTTGTTTTGTAACAGGCGTTGACACTCTGCAGCTATGTAACTATACCCAGAAGATAAGGGAACTCCTGGATCAAGCATAGGGATGGATTCTTTTTGAAATTAACTTGAGTTATTTGAATATGAAAACCACAAAAGCAAGAGATTTTAAGTCATGATATTTTACGTGGGTCCAGCGAACCTAGGTCCATCTCATTGCGCGTTGTACCACTGTGGCTGTTAAACTATAATCGTAATAATATATAAACTATTACGAATTGTTCTAATTTTAATAATTTCGAATAAAGAGAGGAATTAAAATTTCATTTTTGGCGTTTCTTCCTGTCTGGTCATGATCAGGATAAGGGGAGAGGAATTTTGTTTTGTAACAGGCGTTGACACTCTGCAGCTATGTAACTATACCCAGAAGATAAGAGAACTCCTGGATCAAGCATAGGGATGGATTCTTTTTGAAATTAACTTGAGTTATTTGAATATGAAAACCACAAAAGCAAGAGATTTTAAGTCATGATATTTTACGTGGGTCCAGCTAACCTAGGTCCATCTCATTGCGCGTTGTACCACTGTGGCTGTTAAACTATAATCGTAATAATATATAAAGTACTACGAATTGTTCTAATTTTAATAATTTCGAATAAAGAGAGGAATTAAAATTTCATTTTCGGCGTTTCTTCCTGTCTGGTCATGATCAGGATAAGGGGAGAGGAATTTTGTTTTGTAACAGGCGTTGACACTCTGCAGCTATGTAACTATACCCAGAAGATAAGGGAACTCCTGGATCAAGCATAGGGAAGGAATAAATTAACTTCAGTTATTTGAATATGAAAACCACAAAAGCAAGAGATTTTAAGTCATGATATTTTACGTCTGGACTGTGGGTCCAGCGAACCTAGGTCCATCTCATTGCGCGTTGTACCACTGTGGCTGTTTAACTATAATCGTAATAATATATAAACTACTACGAATTGTTCTAATTTTAATTATTTCGAATAAAGATGAGAGGAATTTCATTTTTGGAGTTTCTTCCTGTCTGGTCATGATCAGGATAAGGGGAGAGGAATTTTGTTTTGTAACAAGCGTTGACACTCTGCAGATATGTAACTATACCCAGAAGATAAGAGAACTCCTGGATCAAGCATAGGGATGGATTCTTTTTGAAATTAACTTGAGTTATTTGAATATGAAAACCACAAAAGCAAGAGATTTTCAGTCATGATATTTTACGTGGGTCCAGCTAACCTAGGTTCATCTCATTGCGCGTTGTACCACTGTGGCTGTTAAACTATAATCGTAATAATATATAAACTATTACGAATTGTTCTAATTTTAATAATTTCGAATAAAGAGAGGAATTAAAATTTCATTTTTGGCGTTTCTTCCTGTCTGGTCATGATCAGGATAAGGGGAGAGGAATTTTGTTTTGTAACAGGCGTTGACACTCTGCAGCTATGTAACTATACCCAGAAGATAAGGGAACTCCTGGATCAAGCATAGGGAAGGAATAAATTAACTTGAGTTATTTGAATATGAAAACCACAAAAGCAAGAGATTTTAAGTCATGATATTTTACGTCTGGACTGTGGGTCCAGCGAACCTAGGTCCATCTCATTGCGCGTTGTACCACTGTGGCTGTTAAACTATAATCGTTATAATATATAAACTATTACGAATTGTTCTAATTTTAATAATTTCGAATAAAGATGAGAGAAATTTCATTTTTGGCGTTTCTTCCTGTCTGGTCATGATCAGGATAAGGGGAGAGGAATTTTGTTTTGTAACAGGCGTTGACACTCTGCAGCTATGTAACTATACCCAGAAGATAAGAGAACTCCTGGATCAAGCATAGGGATGGATTCTTTTTGAAATTAACTTGAGTTATTTGAATATGAAAACCACAAAAGCAAGAGATTTTAAGTCATGATATTTTACGTCTGGACTGTGGGTTCAGCGAACCTAGGTCCATCTCATTGCGCGTTGTACCACTGTGGCTGTTTAACTATAATCGTAATAATATATAAACTATTACGAATTGTTCTAATTTTAATTATTTCGAATAAAGATGAGAGGAATTTCATTTTTGGCGTTTCTTCCTGTCTGGTCATGATCAGGATAAGGGGAGAGGAATTTTGTTTTGTAACAGGCGTTGACACTCTGCAGCTATGTAACTATACCCAGAAGATAAGGGAACTCCTGGATCAAGCATAGGGAAGGAATAAATTAACTTGAGTTATTTGAATATGAAAACCACAAAAGCAAGAGATTTTAAGTCATGATATTTTACGTCTGGACTGTGGGTCCAGCGAACCTAGGTCCATCTCACTGCGCGTTGTACCACTGTGGCTGTTAAACTATAATCGTAATAATATATAAACTATTACGAATTGTTCTAATTTTAATAATTTCGAATAAAGATGAGAGGAATTTCATTTTTGGCGTTTCTTCCTGTCTGGTCATGATCAGGATAAGGGGAGAGGAATTTTGTTTTGTAACAGGCGTTGACACTCTGCAGCTATGTAACTATACCCAGAAGATAAGGGAACTCCTGGATCAAGCATAGGGAAGGAATAAATTAACTTGAGTTATTTGAATATGAAAACCACAAAAGCAAGAGATTTTAAGTCATGATATTTTACGTCTGGAATGTGGGTCCAGCGAACCTAGGTCCATCTCATTGCGCGTTGTACCACTGTGGCTGTTAAACTATAATCGTAATAATATATAAACTATTACGAATTGTTCTAATTTTATTAATTTCGAATAAAGAGAGGAATTAAAATTTCATTTTTGGCGTTTCTTCCTGTCTGGTCATGATCAGGACAAGGGGAGAGGAATTTTGTTTTGTAACAGGCGTTGACACTCTGCAGCTATGTAACTATACCCAGAAGATAAGGGAACCCTTGGATCAAGCATAGGGATGGATTCTTTTTGAAATTAACTTGAGTTATTTGAATATGAAAACCACAAAAGCAAGAGATTTTAAGTCATGATATTTTACGTGGGTCCAGCGACCCTGGGTCCATCTCATTGCGCGTTGTACCACTGTGGCTGTTAAACTATAATCGTAATAATATATAAACTATTACGAATTGTTCTAATTTTAATAATTTCGAATAAAGAGAGGAATTAAAATTTCATTTTTGGCGTTTCTTCCTGTCTGGTCATGATCAGGATAAGGGGAGAGGAATTTTGTTTTGTAACAGGCGTTGACACTCTGCAGCTATGTAACTATACCCAGAAGATAAGAGAACTCCTGGATCAAGCATAGGGATGGATTCTTTTTGAAATTAACTTGAGTTATTTGAATATGAAAACCACAAAAGCAAGAGATTTTAAGTCATGATATTTTACGTGGGTCCAGCTAACCTAGGTCCATCTCATTGCGCGTTGTACCACTGTGGCTGTTAAACTATAATCGTAATAATATATAAACTACTACGAATTGTTCTAATTTTAATAATTTCGAATAAAGAGAGGAATTAAAATTTCATTTTCGGCGTTTCTTCCTGTCTGGTCATGATCAGGATAAGGGGAGAGGAATTTTGTTTTGTAACAGGCGTTGACACTCTGCAGCTATGTAACTATACCCAGAAGATAAGGGAACTCCTGGATCAAGCATAGGGAAGGATTCTTTTTGAAATTAACTTGAGTTATTTGAATATGAAAACCACAAAAGCAAGAGATTTTAAGTCATGATATTTTACGTGGGTCCAGCGACCCTGGGTCCATCTCATTGCGCGTTGTACCGCTGTGGCTGTTAAACTATAATCGTAATAATATATAAACTATTACGAATTGTTCTAATTTTAATAATTTCGAATAAAGAGAGGAATTAAAATTTCATTTTTGGCGTTTCTTCCTGTCTGGTCATGATCAGGATAAGGGGAGAGGAATTTTGTTTTGTAACAGGCGTTGACACTCTGCAGCTATGTAACTATACCCAGAAGATAAGAGAACTCCTGGATCAAGCATAGGGATGGATTCTTTTTGAAATTAACTTGAGTTATTTGAATATGAAAACCACAAAAGCAAGAGATTTTAAGTCATGATATTTTACGTGGGTCCAGCTAGCCTAGGTCCATCTCATTGCGCGTTGTACCACTGTGGCTGTTAAACTATAATCGTAATAATATATAAACTACTACGAATTGTTCTAATTTTAATAATTTCGAATAAAGAGAGGAATTAAAATTTCATTTTCGGCGTTTCTTCCTGTCTGGTCATGATCAGGATAAGGGGAGAGGAATTTTGTTTTGTAACAGGCGTTGACACTCTGCAGCTATGTAACTATACCCAGAAGATAAGGGAACTCCTGGATCAAGCATAGGGAAGGAATAAATTAACTTGAGTTATTTGAATATGAAAACCACAAAAGCAAGAGATTTTAAGTCATGATATTTTACGTCTGGACTGTGGGTCCAGCGAACCTAGGTCCATCTCATTGCGCGTTGTACCACTGTGGCTGTTTAACTATAATCGTAATAATATATAAACTATTACGAATTGTTCTAATTTTAATTATTTCGAATAAAGATGAGAGGAATTTCATTTTTGGCGTTTCTTCCTGTCTGGTCATGATCAGGATAAGGGGAGAGGAATTTTGTTTTGTAACAGGCGTTGACACTCTGCAGCTATGTAACTATACCCAGAAGATAAGGGAACTCCTGGATCAAGCATAGGGAAGGAATAAATTAACTTGAGTTATTTGAATATGAAAACCACAAAAGCAAGAGATTTTAAGTCATGATATTTTACGTCTGGACTGTGGGTCCAGCGAACCTAGGTCCATCTCACTGCGCGTTGTACCACTGTGGCTGTTAAACTATAATCGTAATAATATATAAACTATTACGAATTGTTCTAATTTTAATAATTTCGAATAAAGATGAGAGGAATTTCATTTTTGGCGTTTCTTCCTGTCTGGTCTTGATCAGGATAAGGGGAGAGGAATTTTGTTTTGTAACAAGCGTTGACACTCTGCAGATATGTAACTATACCCAGAAGATAAGAGAACTCCTGGATCAAGCATAGGGATGGATTCTTTTTGAAATTAACTTGAGTTATTTGAATATGAAAACCACAAAAGCAAGAGATTTTCAGTCATGATATTTTACGTGGGTCCAGCTAACCTAGGTTCATCTCATTGCGCGTTGTACCACTGTGGCTGTTAAACTATAATCGTAATAATATATAAACTATTACGAATTGTTCTAATTTTAATAATTTCGAATAAAGAGAGGAATTAAAATTTCATTTTTGGCGTTTCTTCCTGTCTGGTCATGATCAGGATAAGGGGAGAGGAATTTTGTTTTGTAACAGGCGTTGACACTCTGCAGCTATGTAACTATACCCAGAAGATAAGGGAACTCCTGGATCAAGCATAGGGAAGGAATAAATTAACTTGAGTTATTTGAATATGAAAACCACAAAAGCAAGAGATTTTAAGTCATGATATTTTACGTCTGGACTGTGGGTCCAGCGAACCTAGGTCCATCTCATTGCGCGTTGTACCACTGTGGCTGTTAAACTATAATCGTTATAATATATAAACTATTACGAATTGTTCTAATTTTAATAATTTCGAATAAAGATGAGAGGAATTTCATTTTTGGCGTTTCTTCCTGTCTGGTCATGATCAGGATAAGGGGAGAGGAATTTTGTTTTGTAACAGGCGTTGACACTCTGCAGCTATGTAACTATACCCAGAAGATAAGAGAACTCCTGGATCAAGCATAGGGATGGATTCTTTTTGAAATTAACTTGAGTTATTTGAATATGAAAACCACAAAAGCAAGAGATTTTAAGTCATGATATTTTACGTCTGGACTGTGGGTCCAGCGAACCTAGGTCCATCTCATTGCGCGTTGTACCACTGTGGCTGTTTAACTATAATCGTAATAATATATAAACTATTACGAATTGTTCTAATTTTAATTATTTCGAATAAAGATGAGAGGAATTTCATTTTTGGCGTTTCTTCCTGTCTGGTCATGATCAGGATAAGGGGAGAGGAATTTTGTTTTGTAACAGGCGTTGACACTCTGCAGCTATGTAACTATACCCAGAAGATAAGGGAACTCCTGGATCAAGCATAGGGAAGGAATAAATTAACTTGAGTTATTTGAATATGAAAACCACAAAAGCAAGAGATTTTAAGTCATGATATTTTACGTCTGGACTGTGGGTCCAGCGAACCTAGGTCCATCTCACTGCGCGTTGTACCACTGTGGCTGTTAAACTATAATCGTAATAATATATAAACTATTACGAATTGTTCTAATTTTAATAATTTCGAATAAAGATGAGAGGAATTTCATTTTTGGCGTTTCTTCCTGTCTGGTCATGATCAGGATAAGGGGAGAGGAATTTTGTTTTGTAACAGGCGTTGACACTCTGCAGCTATGTAACTATACCCAGAAGATAAGGGAACTCCTGGATCAAGCATAGGGAAGGAATAAATTAACTTGAGTTATTTGAATATGAAAACCACAAAAGCAAGAGATTTTAAGTCATGATATTTTACGTCTGGAATGTGGGTCCAGCGAACCTAGGTCCATCTCATTGCGCGTTGTACCACTGTGGCTGTTAAACTATAATCGTAATAATATATAAACTATTACGAATTGTTCTAATTTTATTAATTTCGAATAAAGAGAGGAATTAAAATTTCATTTTTGGCGTTTCTTCCTGTCTGGTCATGATCAGGACAAGGGGAGAGGAATTTTGTTTTGTAACAGGCGTTGACACTCTGCAGCTATGTAACTATACCCAGAAGATAAGGGAACCCTTGGATCAAGCATAGGGATGGATTCTTTTTGAAATTAACTTGAGTTATTTGAATATGAAAACCACAAAAGCAAGAGATTTTAAGTCATGATATTTTACGTGGGTCCAGCGACCCTGGGTCCATCTCATTGCGCGTTGTACCACTGTGGCTGTTAAACTATAATCGTAATAATATATAAACTATTACGAATTGTTCTAATTTTAATAATTTCGAATAAAGAGAGGAATTAAAATTTCATTTTTGGCGTTTCTTCCTGTCTGGTCATGATCAGGATAAGGGGAGAGGAATTTTGTTTTGTAACAGGCGTTGACACTCTGCAGCTATGTAACTATACCCAGAAGATAAGAGAACTCCTGGATCAAGCATAGGGATGGATTCTTTTTGAAATTAACTTGAGTTATTTGAATATGAAAACCACAAAAGCAAGAGATTTTAAGTCATGATATTTTACGTGGGTCCAGCTAACCTAGGTCCATCTCATTGCGCGTTGTACCACTGTGGCTGTTAAACTATAATCGTAATAATATATAAACTACTACGAATTGTTCTAATTTTAATAATTTCGAATAAAGAGAGGAATTAAAATTTCATTTTCGGCGTTTCTTCCTGTCTGGTCATGATCAGGATAAGGGGAGAGGAATTTTGTTTTGTAACAGGCGTTGACACTCTGCAGCTATGTAACTATACCCAGAAGATAAGGGAACTCCTGGATCAAGCATAGGGAAGGATTCTTTTTGAAATTAACTTGAGTTATTTGAATATGAAAATCACAAAAGCAAGAGATTTTAAGTCATGATATTTTACGTGGGTCCAGCGACCCTGGGTCCATCTCATTGCGCGTTGTACCACTGTGGCTGTTAAACTATAATCGTAATAATATATAAACTATTACGAATTGTTCTAATTTTAATAATTTCGAATAAAGAGAGGAATTAAAATTTCATTTTTGGCGTTTCTTCCTGTCTGGTCATGATCAGGATAAGGGGAGAGGAATTTTGTTTTGTAACAGGCGTTGACACTCTGCAGCTATGTAACTATACCCAGAAGATAAGAGAACTCCTGGATCAAGCATAGGGATGGATTCTTTTTGAAATTAACTTGAGTTATTTGAATATGAAAACCACAAAAGCAAGAGATTTTAAGTCATGATATTTTACGTGGGTCCAGCTAGCCTAGGTCCATCTCATTGCGCGTTGTACCACTGTGGCTGTTAAACTATAATCGTAATAATATATAAACTACTACGAATTGTTCTAATTTTAATAATTTCGAATAAAGAGAGGAATTAAAATTTCATTTTCGGCGTTTCTTCCTGTCTGGTCATGATCAGGATAAGGGGAGAGGAATTTTGTTTTGTAACAGGCGTTGACACTCTGCAGCTATGTAACTATACCCAGAAGATAAGGGAACTCCTGGATCAAGCATAGGGAAGGAATAAATTAACTTGAGTTATTTGAATATGAAAACCACAAAAGCAAGAGATTTTAAGTCATGATATTTTACGTCTGGACTGTGGGTCCAGCGAACCTAGGTCCATCTCATTGCGCGTTGTACCACTGTGGCTGTTTAACTATAATCGTAATAATATATAAACTATTACGAATTGTTCTAATTTTAATTATTTCGAATAAAGATGAGAGGAATTTCATTTTTGGCGTTTCTTCCTGTCTGGTCATGATCAGGATAAGGGGAGAGGAATTTTGTTTTGTAACAGGCGTTGACACTCTGCAGCTATGTAACTATACCCAGAAGATAAGGGAACTCCTGGATCAAGCATAGGGAAGGAATAAATTAACTTGAGTTATTTGAATATGAAAACCACAAAAGCAAGAGATTTTAAGTCATGATATTTTACGTCTGGACTGTGGGTCCAGCGAACCTAGGTCCATCTCACTGCGCGTTGTACCACTGTGGCTGTTAAACTATAATCGTAATAATATATAAACTATTACGAATTGTTCTAATTTTAATAATTTCGAATAAAGATGAGAGGAATTTCATTTTTGGCGTTTCTTCCTGTCTGGTCTTGATCAGGATAAGGGGAGAGGAATTTTGTTTTGTAACAGGCGTTGACACTCTGCAGCTATGTAACTATACCCAGAAGATAAGGGAACTCCTGGATCAAGCATAGGGAAGGAATAAATTAACTTGAGTTATTTGAATATGAAAACCACAAAAGCAAGAGATTTTAAGTCATGATATTTTACGTCTGGAATGTGGGTCCAGCGAACCTAGGTCCATCTCATTGCGCGTTGTACCACTGTGGCTGTTAAACTATAATCGTAATAATATATAAACTATTACGAATTGTTCTAATTTTATTAATTTCGAATAAAGAGAGGAATTAAAATTTCATTTTTGGCGTTTCTTCCTGTCTGGTCATGATCAGGACAAGGGGAGAGGAATTTTGTTTTGTAACAGGCGTTGACACTCTGCAGCTATGTAACTATACCCAGAAGATAAGGGAACCCCTGGATCAAGCATAGGGATGGATTCTTTTTGAAATTAACTTGAGTTATTTGAATATGAAAACCACAAAAGCAAGAGATTTTAAGTCATGATATTTTACGTGGATCCAGCGACCCTGGGTCCATCTCATTGCGCGTTGTACCACTGTGGCTGTTAAACTATAATCGTAATAATATATAAACTACTACGAATTGTTCTAATTTTAATAATTTCGAATAAAGAGAGGAATTAAAATTTCATTTTCGGCGTTTCTTCCTGTCTGGTCATGATCAGGATAAGGGGAGAGGAATTTTGTTTTGTAACAGGCGTTGACACTCTGCAGCTATGTAACTATACCCAGAAGATAAGGGAACTCCTGGATCAAGCATAGGGAAGGATTCTTTTTGAAATTAACTTGAGTTATTTGAATATGAAAACCACAAAAGCAAGAGATTTTAAGTCATGATATTTTACGTGGGTCCAGCGACCCTGGGTCCATCTCATTGCGCGTTGTACCACTGTGGCTGTTAAACTATAATCGTAATAATATATAAACTATTACGAATTGTTCTAATTTTAATAATTTCGAATAAAGAGAGGAATTAAAATTTCATTTTTGGCGTTTCTTCCTGTCTGGTCATGATCAGGATAAGGGGAGAGGAATTTTGTTTTGTAACAGGCGTTGACACTCTGCAGCTATGTAACTATACCCAGAAGATAAGAGAACTCCTGGATCAAGCATAGGGATGGATTCTTTTTGAAATTAACTTGAGTTATTTGAATATGAAAACCACAAAAGCAAGAGATTTTAAGTCATGATATTTTACGTGGGTCCAGCTAACCTAGGTCCATCTCATTGCGCGTTGTACCACTGTGGCTGTTAAACTATAATCGTAATAATATAGAAACTACTACGAATTGTTCTAATTTTAATAATTTAGAATAAAGAGAGGAATTAAAATTTCATTTTCGGCGTTTCTTCCTGTCTGGTCATGATCAGGATAAGGGGAGAGGAATTTTGTTTTGTAACAGGCGTTGACACTCTGCAGCTATGTAACTATACCCAGAAGATAAGGGAACTCCTGGATCAAGCATAGGGAAGGAATAAATTGACTTCAGTTATTTGAATATGAAAACCACAAAAGCAAGAGATTTTAAGTCATGATATTTTACGTCTGGAATGTGGGTCCAGCGAACCTAGGTCCATCTCATTGCGCGTTGTACCACTGTGGCTGTTAAACTATAATCGTAATAATATATAAACTATTACGAATTGTTCTAATTTTATTAATTTCGAATAAAGAGAGGAATTAAAATTTCATTTTTGGCGTTTCTTCCTGTCTGGTCATGATCAGGACAAGGGGAGAGGAATTTTGTTTTGTAACAGGCGTTGACACTCTGCAGCTATGTAACTATACCCAGAAGATAAGGGAACTCCTGGATCAAGCATAGGGATGGATTCTTTTTGAAATTAACTTGAGTTATTTGAATATGAAGACCACAAAAGCAAGAGATTTTAAGTCATGATATTTTACGTGGGTCCAGCGAACCTAGGCCCATCTCATTGCGCGTTGTACCACTGTGGCTGTTAAACTATAATCGTAATAATATATAAACTATTACGAATTGTTCTAATTTTAATAATTTCGAATAAAGAGAGGAATTAAAATTTCATTTTTGGCGTTTCTTCCTGTCTGGTCATGATCAGGATAAGGGGAGAGGAATTTTGTTTTGTAACAGGCGTTGACACTCTGCAGCTATGTAACTATACCCAGAAGATAAGAGAACTCCTGGATCAAGCATAGGGATGGATTCTTTTTGAAATTAACTTGAGTTATTTGAATATGAAAACCACAAAAGCAAGAGATTTTAAGTCATGATATTTTACGTGGGTCCAGCTAACCTAGGTCCATCTCATTGCGCGTTGTACCACTGTGGCTGTTAAACTATAATCGTAATAATATATAAACTACTACGAATTGTTCTAATTTTAATAATTTCGAATAAAGAGAGGAATTAAAATTTCATTTTCGGCGTTTCTTCCTGTCTGGTCATGATCAGGATAAGGGGAGAGGAATTTTGTTTTGTAACAGGCGTTGACACTCTGCAGCTATGTAACTATACCCAGAAGATAAGGGAACTCCTGGATCAAGCATAGGGAAGGAATAAATTAACTTCAGTTATTTGAATATGAAAACCACAAAAGCAAGAGATTTTAAGTCATGATATTTTACGTCTGGACTGTGGGTCCAGCGAACCTAGGTCCATCTCATTGCGCGTTGTACCACTGTGGCTGTTTAACTATAATCGTAATAATATATAAACTACTACGAATTGTTCTAATTTTAATTATTTCGAACAAAGATGAGAGGAATTTCATTTTTGGAGTTTCTTCCTGTCTGGTCATGATCAGGATAAGGGGAGAGGAATTTTGTTTTGTAACAGGCGTTGACACTCTGCAGCTATGTAACTATACCCAGAAGATAAGGGAACTCCTGGATCAAGCATAGGGAAGGAATAAATTAACTTGAGTTATTTGAATATGAAAACCACAAAAGCGAGAGATTTTAAGTCATGATATTTTACGTCTGGACTGTGGGTCCAGCAAACCTAGGTCCATCTCATTGCGCGTTGTACCACTGTGGCTGTTAAACTATAATCGTAATAATATATAAACTATTACGAATTGTTCTAATTTTATTAATTTCGAATAAAGAGAGGAATTAAAATTTCATTTTTGGCGTTTCTTCCTGTCTGGTCATGATCAGGATAAGGGGAGTGGAATTTTGTTTTGTGACAGGCGTTGACACTCTGCAGCTATGTAACTATACCCAGAAGATAAGGGAACTCCTGGATCAAGCATAGGGATGGATTCTTTTTGAAATTAACTTGAGTTATTTGAATATGAAAACCACAAAAGCAAGAGATTTTAAGTCATGATATTTTACGTGGGTCCAGCGAACCTAGGTCCATCTCATTGCGCGTTGTACCACTGTGGCTGTTAAACTATAATCGTAATAATATATAAACTATTACGAATTGTTCTAATTTTAATAATTTCGAATAAAGAGAGGAATTAAAATTTCATTTTTGGCGTTTCTTCCTGTCTGGTTATGATCAGGATAAGGGGAGAGGAATTTTGTTTTGTAACAGGCGTTGACACTCTGCAGCTATGTAACTATACCCAGAAGATAAGAGAACTCCTGGATCAAGCATTGGGATGGATTCTTTTTGAAATTAACTTGAGTTATTTGAATATGAAAACCACAAAAGCAAGAGATTTTAAGTCATGATATTTTACGTGGGTCCAGCGAACCTAGGTCCATCTCATTGCGCGTTGTACCACTGTGGCTGTTAAACTATAATCGTAATAATATATAAACTATTACAAATTGTTCTAATTTTAATAATTTCGAATAAAGAGTGGAATTAAAATTTCATTTTTGGCGTTTCTTCCTGTCTGGTCATGATCAGGATAAGGGGAGAGGAATTTTGTTTTGTAACAGGCGTTGACACTCTGCAGCTATGTAACTATACCCAGAAGATAAGGGAACTCCTGGATCAAGCATAGGGATGGATTCTTTTTGAAATTAACTTGAGTTATTTGAGTATGAAAACCACAAAAGCAAGAGATTTTAAGTCATGATATTTTACGTGGGTCCAGCGAACCTAGGTCCATCTCATTGCGCGTTGTACCACTGTGGCTGTTAAACTATAATCGTAATAATATATAAACTATTACAAATTGTTCTAATTTTAATAATTTCGAATAAAGAGTGGAATTAAAATTTCATTTTTGGCGTTTCTTCCTGTCTGGTCATGATCAGGATAAGGGGAGAGGAATTTTGTTTTGTAACAGGCGTTGACACTCTGCAGCTATGTAACTATACCCAGAAGATAAGGGAACTCCTGGATCAAGCATAGGGTAGGAATAAATTAACTTGAGTTATTTGAATATGAAAACCACAAAAGCAAGAGATTTTAAGTCATGATATTTTACGTGGGTCCGGCGAACCTAGGTCCATCTCATTGCGCGTTGTACCACTGTGGCTGTTTAACTATAATCGTAATAATATATAAACTATTACGAATTGTTCTAATTTTAATAATTTCGAATAAAGAGAGGAATTAAAATTTCATTTTTGGCGTTTCTTCCTGTCTGATCATGATCAGGATAAGGGGAGAGGAATTTTGTTTTGTAACAGGCGTTGACACTCTGCAGCTATGTAACTATACCCAGAAGATAAGGGAACTCCTGGATCAAGCATAGGGATGGATTCTTTTTGAATTTAACTTGAGTTATTTGAATATGAAAACCACAAAAGCAAGAGATTTTAAGTCATGATATTTTACGTGGGTCCAGCGAACCTAGGTCCATCTCATTGCGCGTTGTACCACTGTGGCTGTTAAACTATAATCGTAATAATATATAAACTATTACGAATTGTTCTAATTTTAATAATTTCGAATAAAGAGAGGAATTAAAATTTCATTTTTGGCGTTTCTTCCTGTCTGGTCATGATCAGGATAAGGGGAGAGGAATTTTGTTTTGTAACAGGCGTTGACACTCTGCAGCTATGTAACTATACCCAGAAGATAAGGGAACTCCTGGATCAAGCATAGGGAAGGAATAAATTAACTTGAGTTATTTGAATATGAAAACCACAAAAGCAAGAGATTTTAAGTCATGATATTTTACGTGGGTCCAGCGAACCTAGGTCCATCTCATTGCGCGTTGTACCACTGTGGCTGTTAAACTATAATCGTAATAATATATAAACTATTACGAATTGTTCTAATTTTAATAATTTCGAATAAAGAGAGGAATTAAAATTTCATTTTTGGCGTTTCTTCCTGTCTGGTCGTGATCAGGATAAGGGGAGAGGAATTTTGTTTTGTAACAGGCGTTGACACTCTGCAGCTATGTAACTATACCCAGAAGATAAGGGAACTTCTGGATCAAGCATAGGGAAGGAATAAATTAACTTGAGTTATTTGAATATGAAAACCACAAAAGCAAGAGATTTTAAGTCATGATATTTTACGTGGATCCAGCGAACCTAGGTCCATCTCATTGCGCGTTGTACCACTGTGGCTGTTAAACTATAATCGTAATAATATATAAACTATTACGAATCGTTCTAATTTTAATAATTTCGAATAAAGAGAGGAATTAAAATTTCATTTTTGGCGTTTCTTCCTGTCTGGTCATGATCAGGATAAGGGGAGAAGAATTTTGTTTTGTAACAGGCGTTGACACTCTGCAGCTATGTAACTATACCCAGACGATAAGGGAACTCCTGGATCAAGCATAGGGAAGGAATAAATTAACTTGAGTTATTTGAATATGAAAACCACAAAAGCAAGAGATTTTAAGTCATGATATTTTACGTGGGTCCAGCGAACCTAGGTCCATCTCATTGCGCGTTGTACTACTGTGGCTGTTAAACTATAATCGTAATAATATATAAACTATTACGAATTGTTCTAATTTTAATAATTTCGAATAAAGAGAGGAATTAAAATTTCATTTTTGGCGTTTCTTCCTGTCTGGTCGTGATCAGGATAAGGGGAGAGGAATTTTGTTTTGTAACAGGCGTTGACACTCTGCAGCTATGTAACTATACCCAGAAGATAAGGGAACTCCTGGATCAAGCATAGGGATGGATTCTTTTTGAAATTAACTTGAGTTATTTGAGTATGAAAACCACAAAAGCAAGAGATTTTAAGTCATGATATTTTACGTGGGTCCAGCGAACCTAGGTCCATCTCATTGCGCGTTGTACCACTGTGGCTGTTAAACTATAATCGTAATAATATATAAACTATTACAAATTGTTCTAATTTTAATAATTTCGAATAAAGAGTGGAATTAAAATTTCATTTTTGGCGTTTCTTCCTGTCTGGTCATGATCAGGATAAGGGGAGAGGAATTTTGTTTTGTAACAGGCGTTGACACTCTGCAGCTATGTAACTATACCCAGAAGATAAGGGAACTCCTGGATCAAGCATAGGGTAGGAATAAATTAACTTGAGTTATTTGGATATGAAAACCACAAAAGCAAGAGATTTTAAGTCATGATATTTTACGTGGGTCCGGCGAACCTAGGTCCATCTCATTGCGCGTTGTACCACTGTGGCTGTTTAACTATAATCGTAATAATATATAAACTATTACGAATTGTTCTAATTTTAATAATTTCGAATAAAGAGAGGAATTAAAATTTCATTTTTGGCGTTTCTTCCTGTCTGATCATGATCAGGATAAGGGGAGAGGAATTTTGTTTTGTAACAGGCGTTGACACTCTGCAGCTATGTAACTATACCCAGAAGATAAGGGAACTCCTGGATCAAGCATAGGGATGGATTCTTTTTGAATTTAACTTGAGTTATTTGAATATGAAAACCACAAAAGCAAGAGATTTTAAGTCATGATATTTTACGTGGGTCCAGCGAACCTAGGTCCATCTCATTGCGCGTTGTACCACTGTGGCTGTTAAACTATAATCGTAATAATATATAAACTATTACGAATTGTTCTAATTTTAATAATTTCGAATAAAGAGAGGAATTAAAATTTCATTTTTGGCGTTTCTTCCTGTCTGGTCATGATCAGGATAAGGGGAGAGGAATTTTGTTTTGTAACAGGCGTTGACACTCTGCAGCTATGTAACTATACCCAGAAGATAAGGGAACTCCTGGATCAAGCATAGGGAAGGAATAAATTAACTTGAGTTATTTGAATATGAAAACCACAAAAGCAAGAGATTTTAAGTCATGATATTTTACGTGGGTCCAGCGAACCTAGGTCCATCTCATTGCGCGTTGTACCACTGTGGCTGTTAAACTATAATCGTAATAATATATAAACTATTACGAATTGTTCTAATTTTAATAATTTCGAATAAAGAGAGGAATTAAAATTTCATTTTTGGCGTTTCTTCCTGTCTGGTCGTGATCAGGATAAGGGGAGAGGAATTTTGTTTTGTAACAGGCGTTGACACTCTGCAGCTATGTAACTATACCCAGAAGATAAGGGAACTTCTGGATCAAGCATAGGGAAGGAATAAATTAACTTGAGTTATTTGAATATGAAAACCACAAAAGCAAGAGATTTTAAGTCATGATATTTTACGTGGATCCAGCGAACCTAGGTCCATCTCATTGCGCGTTGTACCACTGTGGCTGTTAAACTATAATCGTAATAATATATAAACTATTACGAATCGTTCTAATTTTAATAATTTCGAATAAAGAGAGGAATTAAAATTTCATTTTTGGCGTTTCTTCCTGTCTGGTCATGATCAGGATAAGGGGAGAAGAATTTTGTTTTGTAACAGGCGTTGACACTCTGCAGCTATGTAACTATACCCAGACGATAAGGGAACTCCTGGATCAAGCATAGGGAAGGAATAAATTAACTTGAGTTATTTGAATATGAAAACCACAAAAGCAAGAGATTTTAAGTCATGATATTTTACGTGGGTCCAGCGAACCTAGGTCCATCTCATTGCGCGTTGTACTACTGTGGCTGTTAAACTATAATCGTAATAATATATAAACTATTACGAATTGTTCTAATTTTAATAATTTCGAATAAAGAGAGGAATTAAAATTTCATTTTTGGCGTTTCTTCCTGTCTGGTCGTGATCAGGATAAGGGGAGAGGAATTTTGTTTTGTAACAGGCGTTGACACTCTGCAGCTATGTAACTATACCCAGAAGATAAGGGAACTCCTGGATCAAGCATAGGGATGGATTCTTTTTGAAATTAACTTGAGTTATTTGAGTATGAAAACCACAAAAGCAAGAGATTTTAAGTCATGATATTTTACGTGGGTCCAGCGAACCTAGGTCCATCTCATTGCGCGTTGTACCACTGTGGCTGTTAAACTATAATCGTAATAATATATAAACTATTACAAATTGTTCTAATTTTAATAATTTCGAATAAAGAGTGGAATTAAAATTTCATTTTTGGCGTTTCTTCCTGTCTGGTCATGATCAGGATAAGGGGAGAGGAATTTTGTTTTGTAACAGGCGTTGACACTCTGCAGCTATGTAACTATACCCAGAAGATAAGGGAACTCCTGGATCAAGCATAGGGTAGGAATAAATTAACTTGAGTTATTTGAATATGAAAACCACAAAAGCAAGAGATTTTAAGTCATGATATTTTACGTGGGTCCGGCGAACCTAGGTCCATCTCATTGCGCGTTGCACCACTGTGGCTGTTTAACTATAATCGTAATAATATATAAACTATTACGAATTGTTCTAATTTTAATAATTTCGAATAAAGAGAGGAATTAAAATTTCATTTTTGGCGTTTCTTCCTGTCTGGTCATGATCAGGATAAGGGGAGAGGAATTTTGTTTTGTAACAGGCGTTGACACTCTGCAGCTATGTAACTATACCCAGAAGATAAGGGAACTCCTGGATCAAGCATAGGGAAGGAATAAATTAACTTGAGTTATTTGAATATGAAAACCACAAAAGCAAGAGATTTTAAGTCATGATATTTTACGTGGGTCCAGCGAACCTAGGTCCATCTCATTGCGCGTTGTACCACTGTGGCTGTTAAACTATAATCGTAATAATATATAAACTATTACAAATTGTTCTAATTTTAATAATTTCGAATAAAGAGTGGAATTAAAATTTCATTTTTGGCGTTTCTTCCTGTCTGGTCATGATCAGGATAAGGGGAGAGGAATTTTGTTTTGTAACAGGCGTTGACACTCTGCAGCTATGTAACTATACCCAGAAGATAAGGGAACTCCTGGATCAAGCATAGGATAGGAATAAATTAACTTGAGTTATTTGAATATGAAAACCACAAAAGCAAGAGATTTTAAGTCATGATATTTTACGTGGGTCCGGCGAACCTAGGTCCATCTCATTGCGCGTTGCACCACTGTGGCTGTTTACTATAATCGTAATAATATTTAAACTATTACGAATTGTTCTAATTTTAAAAATTTCGAATAAAGAGAGGAATTAAAATTTCATTTTTGGCGTTTCTTCCTGTCTGATCATGATCAGGATAAGGGGAGAGGAATTTTGTTTTGTAACAGGCGTTGACACTCTGCAGCTATGTAACTATACCCAGAAGATAAGGGAACTCCTGGATCAAGCATAGGGATGGATTCTTTTTGAATTTAACTTGAGTTATTTGAATATGAAAACCACAAAAGCAAGAGATTTTAAGTCATGATATTTTACGTGGGTCCAGCGAACCTAGGTCCATCTCATTGCGCGTTGTACCACTGTGGCTGTTAAACTATAATCGTAATAATATATAAACTATTACGAATTGTTCTAATTTTAATAATTTCGAATAAAGAGAGGAATTAAAATTTCATTTTTGGCGTTTCTTCCTGTCTGGTCATGATCAGGATAAGGGGAGAGGAATTTTGTTTTGTAACAGGCGTTGACACTCTGCAGCTATGTAACTATACCCAGAAGATAAGGGAACTCCTGGATCAAGCATAGGGAAGGAATAAATTAACTTGAGTTATTTGAATATGAAAACCACAAAAGCAAGAGATTTTAAGTCATGATATTTTACGTGGGTCCAGCGAACCTAGGTCCATCTCATTGCGCGTTGTACCACTGTGGCTGTTAAACTATAATCGTAATAATATATAAACTTTTACGAATTGTTCTAATTTTAATAATTTCGAATAAAGAGAGGAATTAAAATTTCATTTTTGGCGTTTCTTCCTGTCTGGTCGTGATCAGGATAAGGAAAGAGGAATTTTGTTTTGTAACAGGCGTTGACACTCTGCAGCTATGTAACTATACCCAGAAGATAAGGGAACTTCTGGATCAAGCATAGGGAAGGAATAAATTAACTTGAGTTATTTGAATATGAAAACCACAAAAGCAAGAGATTTTAAGTCATGATATTTTACGTGGGTCCAGCGAACCTATGTCCATCTCATTGCGCGTTGTACCACTGTGGCTGTTAAACTATAATCGTAATAATATATAAACTATTACGAATTGTTCTAATTTTAATAATTTCGAATAAAGAGAGGAATTAAAATTTCATTTTTGGCGTTTCTTCCTGTCTGGTCATGATCAGGATAAGGGGAGAAGAATTTTGTTTTGTAACAGGCGTTGACACTCTGCAGCTATGTAACTATACCCAGACGATAAGGGAACTCCTGGATCAAGCATAGGGAAGGAATAAATTAACTTGAGTTATTTGAATATGAAAACCACAAAAGCAAGAGATTTTAAGTCATGATATTTTACGTGGGGCCAGCGAACCTAGGTCCATCTCATTGCGCGTTGTACCACTGTGGCTGTTAAACTATAATCGTAATAATATATAAACTATTACGAATTGTTCTAATTTTAATAATTTCGAATAAAGAGAGTAATTAAAATTTCATTTTTGGCGTTTCTTCCTGTCTGGTCATGATCAGGATAAAGGGAGAGGAATTTTGTTTTGTAACAGGCGTTGACACTCTGCAGCTATGTAACTATACCCAGAAGATAAGGGAACTTCTGGATCAAGCATAGGGAAGGAATAAATTAACTTGAGTTATTTGAATATGAAAACCACAAAAGCAAGAGATTTTAAGTCATGATATTTTACGTGGGTCCAGCGAACCTAGGTCCATCTCATTGCGCGTTGTACCACTGTGGCTGTTAAACTATAATCGTAATAATATATAAACTATTACGAATTGTTCTAATTTTAAAAATTTCGAATAAAGAGAGGAATTAAAATTTCATTTTAGGCGTTTCTTCCTGTCTGGTCATGATCAGGATAAGGGAAGAGGAATTTTGTTTTGTAACAGGCGTTGACACTCTGCAGCTATGTAACTATACCCAGAAGATAAAGGAACTCCTGGATCAAGCATAGGGAAGGAATAAATTAACTTGAGTTATTTGAATATGAAAACCACAAAAGCAAGAGATTTTAAGTCATGATATTTTACGTGGGTCCAGCGAACCTAGGTCCATCTCATTGCGCGTTGTACCACTGTGGCTGTTAAACTATAATCGTAATAATATATAAACTATTACGAATTGTTCTAATTTTAATTATTTCGAATAAAGAGAGGAATTAAAATTTCATTTTTGGCGTTTCTTCCTGTCTGGTCATGATCAGGATAAGGGGAGAGGAATTTTGTTTTGTAACAGGCGTTGACACTCTGCAGCTATGTAACTATTCCCAGAAGATAAGGGAACTCCTGGATCAAGCATAGGGAAGGAATAAATTAACTTGAGTTATTTGAATATGAAAACCACAAAAGCAAGAGATTTTAAGTCATGATATTTTACTTGGGTCCAGCGAACCTAGGTCCATCTCATTGCGCGTTGTACCACTGTGGCTGTTAAACTATAATCGTAATAATATATAAACTATTACGAATTGTTCTAATTTTAATAATTTCGAATAAAGAGAGGAATTAAAATTTCAATTTTGGCGTTTCTTCCTGTCTGGTCATGATCAGGATAACGGGAGAGGAATTTTGTTTTGTAACAGGCGTTGACACTCTGCAGCTATGTAACTATACCCAGAAGATAAGGGTACTCCTGGATCAAGCATAGGGATGGATTCTTTTTGAAATTAACTTGAGTTATTTGAATATGAAACCACAAAAGCAAGAGATTTTAAGTCATGATATTTTACGTGGGTCCAGCGAACCTAGGTCCATCTCATTGCGCGTTGTACCACTGTGGCTGTTAAACTATAATCGTAATAATATATAAACTATTACGAATTGTTCTAATTTTAATAATTTCGAATAAAGAGAGGAATTAAAATTTCATTTTTGGCGTTTCTTCCTGTCTGGTCATGATCAGGATAAAGGGAGAGGAATTTTGTTTTGTAACAGGCGTTGACACTCTGCAGCTATGTAACTATTCCCAGAAGATAAGGGAACTCCTGGATCAAGCATAGGGAAGGAATAAATTAACTTGAGTTATTTGAATATGAAAACCACAAAAGCAAGAGATTTTAAGTCATGATATTTTACGTGGGTCCAGCGAACCTAGGTCCATCTCATTGCGCGTTGTACCACTGTGGCTGTTAAACTATAATCGTAATAATATATAAACTATTACGAATTGTTCTAATTTTAAAAATTTCGAATAAAGAGAGGAATTAAAATTTCATTTTAGGCGTTTCTTCCTGTCTGGTCATGATCAGGATAAGGGAAGAGGAATTTTGTTTTGTAACAGGCGTTGACACTCTGCAGCTATGTAACTATACCCAGAAGATAAAGGAACTCCTGGATCAAGCATAGGGAAGGAATAAATTAACTTGAGTTATTTGAATATGAAAACCACAAAAGCAAGAGATTTTAAGTCATGATATTTTACGTGGGTCCAGCGAACCTAGGTCCATCTCATTGCGCGTTGTACCACTGTGGCTGTTAAACTATAATCGTAATAATATATAAACTATTACGAATTGTTCTAATTTTAATAATTTCGAATAAAGAGAGGAATTAAAATTTCATTTTTGGCGTTTCTTCCTGTCTGGTCAAGATCAGGATAAGGGGAGAGGAATTTTGTTTTGTAACAGGCGTTGACACTCTGCAGCTATGTAACTATTCCCAGAAGATAAGGGAACTCCTGGATCAAGCATAGGGAAGGAATAAATTAACTTGAGTTATTTGAATATGAAAACCACAAAAGCAAGAGATTTTAAGTCATGATATTTTACGTGGGTCCAGCGAACCTAGGTCCATCTCATTGCGCGTTGTACCACTGTGGCTGTTAAACTATAATCGTAATAATATATAAACTATTACGAATTGTTCTAATTTTAATAATTTCGAATAAAGAGAGGAATTAAAATTTCAATTTTGGCGTTTCTTCCTGTCTGGTCATGATCAGGATAACGGGAGAGGAATTTTGTTTTGTAACAGGCGTTGACACTCTGCAGCTATGTAACTATACCCAGAAGATAAGGGAACTCCTGGATCAAGCATAGGGATGGATTCTTTTTGAAATTAACTTGAGTTATTTGAATATGAAACCACAAAAGCAAGAGATTTTAAGTCATGATATTTTACGTGGGTCCAGCGAACCTAGGTCCATCTCATTGCGCGTTGTACCACTGTGGCTGTTAAACTATAATCGTAATAATATATAAACTATTACGAATTGTTCTAATTTTAATAATTTCGAATAAAGAGAGGAATTAAAATTTCAATTTTGGCGTTTCTTCCTGTCTGGTCATAATCAGGATAAGGGAGAGGAATTTTGTTTTGTAACAGGCGTTGACACTCTGCAGCTATGTAACTATACCCAGAAGATAAGGGAACTCCTGGATCAAGCATAGGGAAGGAATAAATTAACTTGAGTTATTTGAATATGAAAACCACAAAAGCAAGAGATTTTAAGTCATGATATTTTACGTGGGTCCAGCTAACCTAGGTCCATCTCATTGCGCGTTGTACCACTGTGGCTGTTAAACTATAATCGTAATAATATAGAAACTACTACGAATTGTTCTAATTTTAATAATTTCGAATAAAGAGAGGAATTAAAATTTCATTTTCGGCGTTTCTTCCTGTCTGGTCATGATCAGGATAAGGGGAGAGGAATTTTGTTTTGTAACAGGCGTTGACACTCTGCAGCTATGTAACTATACCCAGAAGATAAGGGAACTCCTGGATCAAGCATAGGGAAGGAATAAATTAACTTCAGTTATTTGAATATGAAAACCACAAAAGCAAGAGATTTTAAGTCATGATATTTTACGTCTGGAATGTGGGTCCAGCGAACCTAGGTCCATCTCATTGCGCGTTGTACCACTGTGGCTGTTAAACTATAATCGTAATAATATATAAACTATTACGAATTGTTCTAATTTTATTAATTTCGAATAAAGAGAGGAATTAAAATTTCATTTTTGGCGTTTCTTCCTGTCTGGTCATGATCAGGACAAGGGGAGAGGAATTTTGTTTTGTAACAGGCGTTGACACTCTGCAGCTATGTAACTATACCCAGAAGATAAGGGAACTCCTGGATCAAGCATAGGGATGGATTCTTTTTGAAATTAACTTGAGTTATTTGAATATGAAAACCACAAAAGCAAGAGATTTTAAGTCATGATATTTTACGTGGGTCCAGCGAACCTAGGTCCATCTCATTGCGCGTTGTACCACTGTGGCTGTTAAACTATAATCGTAATAATATATAAACTATTACGAATTGTTCTAATTTTAATAATTTCGAATAAAGAGAGGAATTAAAATTTCATTTTTGGCGTTTCTTCCTGTCTGGTCATGATCAGGATAAGGGGAGAGGAATTTTGTTTTGTAACAGGCGTTGACACTCTGCAGCTATGTAACTATACCCAGAAGATAAGGGAACTCCTGGATCAAGCATAGGGAAGGAATAAATTAACTTGAGTTATTTGAATATGAAAACCACAAAAGCAAGAGATTTTAAGTCATGATATTTTACGTGGGTCCAGCGAACCTAGGTCCATCTCATTGCGCGTTGTACCACTGTGGCTGTTAAACTATTATCGTAATAATATATAAACTATTACGAATTGTTCAAATTTTAATAATTTCGAATAAAGAGAGGAATTACAATTTTATTTTTGGCGTTTCTTCCTGTCTGGTCATGATCAGGATAAGGGGAGAGGAAATTTGTTTTGTAACAGGCGTTGACACTCTGCAGCTATGTAACTATACCCAGAAGATAAGGGAACTCCTGGATCAAGCATAGGGAAGGAATAAATTAACTTGAGTTATTTGAATATGAAAACCACAAAAGCAAGAGATTTTAAGTCATGATATTTTACGTGGGTCCAGCGAACCTAGGTCCATCTCATTGCGCGTTGTACCACTGTGGCTGTTAAACTATAATCGTAATAATATAGAAACTACTACGAATTGTTCTAATTTTAATAATTTCGAATAAAGAGAGGAATTAAAATTTCATTTTCGGCGTTTCTTCCTGTCTGGTCATGATCAGGATAAGGGGAGAGGAATTTTGTTTTGTAACAGGCGTTGACACTCTGCAGCTATGTAACTATACCCAGAAGATAAGGGAACTCCTGGATCAAGCATAGGGAAGGAATAAATTAACTTCAGTTATTTGAATATGAAAACCACAAAAGCAAGAGATTTTAAGTCATGATATTTTACGTCTGGAATGTGGGTCCAGCGAACCTAGGTCCATCTCATTGCGCGTTGTACCACTGTGGCTGTTAAACTATAATCGTAATAATATATAAACTATTACGAATTGTTCTAATTTTATTAATTTCGAATAAAGAGAGGAATTAAAATTTCATTTTTGGCGTTTCTTCCTGTCTGGTCATGATCAGGACAAGGGGAGAGGAATTTTGTTTTGTAACAGGCGTTGACACTCTGCAGCTATGTAACTATACCCAGAAGATAAGGGAACTCCTGGATCAAGCATAGGGATGGATTCTTTTTGAAATTAACTTGAGTTATTTGAATATGAAAACCACAAAAGCAAGAGATTTTAAGTCATGATATTTTACGTGGGTCCAGCGAACCTAGGTCCATCTCATTGCGCGTTGTACCACTGTGGCTGTTAAACTATAATCGTAATAATATATAAACTATTACGAATTGTTCTAATTTTAATAATTTCGAATAAAGAGAGGAATTAAAATTTCATTTTTGGCGTTTCTTCCTGTCTGGTCATGATCAGGATAAGGGGAGAGGAATTTTGTTTTGTAACAGGCGTTGACACTCTGCAGCTATGTAACTATACCCAGAAGATAAGGGAACTCCTGGATCAAGCATAGGGAAGGAATAAATTAACTTGAGTTATTTGAATATGAAAACCACAAAAGCAAGAGATTTTAAGTCATGATATTTTACGTGGGTCCAGCGAACCTAGGTCCATCTCATTGCGCGTTGTACCACTGTGGCTGTTAAACTATTATCGTAATAATATATAAACTATTACGAATTGTTCAAATTTTAATAATTTCGAATAAAGAGAGGAATTACAATTTTATTTTTGGCGTTTCTTCCTGTCTGGTCATGATCAGGATAAGGGGAGAGGAAATTTGTTTTGTAACAGGCGTTGACACTCTGCAGCTATGTAACTATACCCAGAAGATAAGGGAACTCCTGGATCAAGCATAGGGAAGGAATAAATTAACTTGAGTTATTTGAATATGAAAACCACAAAAGCAAGAGATTTTAAGTCATGATATTTTACGTGGGTCCAGCGAACCTAGGTCCATCTCATTGCGCGTTGTACCACTGTGGCTGTTAAACTATAATCGTAATAATATATAAACTATTACGAATTGTTCTAATTTTAATAATTTCGAATAAAGAGAGGAAATAATATTTCATTTTTGGCGTTTCTTCCTGTCTGGTCATGATCAGGATAAGGGGAGAGGAATTTTGTAAGCTTAGTTACAATTATTTTATCAGAGTCTTGATGGCTCTTTGCCTTCCAGTGATGTAGTCCGGGTTTGAATACCAGCGATGGTGGGTCGATACGAATTCCGCATCCGGCTTGCACCGACCATAGTGATGATCTAAATATATCCTCAGTAGTAGTTCATGGGTCAGAATTCCCTTGCCATCGGGCTAACCATGGGAGATTTTCGTTGTTTTTCTCTAAATGTAACGCGAATACGGGTTAATTCCATCAAAAAGTCCTCCACGATGGGAAATTTCTCCTTATACTTGATCCAGGAGTCCCTTCTCTTCTGGATTGGGTTCAAAATGACAAAGTTACGGAGTTGAACATGAGTATAGTCGTTAACCCAAAAATAGGGCCGGGTGTTCAACGGCGGTTATAAAATAAAATAAAATTATTTTATCATTTTAAAAAAATCTCTTATTTTCGCATAAACACAGAAAATAACAAAAATAAAATTATTTCTGATGTCTCCTTTATGATATTCAACGAATACTTCTTATAACAACAAAAAGATGTGTGTCAAAAAATTTTCTAAAAGATAACAAAAATTGGGTTCAAAATGACAAAGTTACGGAGTTGAACATGAGTATAGTCGTTAACCCAAAAATAGGGCCGGGTGTTCAACGGCGGTTATAAAATAAAATAAAATTATTTTATCATTTTAAAAAAATCTCTTATTTTCGCATAAACACAGAAAATAACAAAAATAAAATTATTTCTGATGTCTCCTTTATGATATTCAACGAATACTTCTTATAACAACAAAAAGATGTGTGTCAAAAAATTTTCTAAAAGATAACAAAAATTTCTTACAAAATTTTTTGTTTGGGTTTTAAAAGTTGTTTGAGTAGAAATAAATTAAAATATTTTGTGTTTAAGCATTAAGGGAAATATCAGAGATTAGAAACAGCTTGCATTTTACTTGAGAAGGAAAAAAAACTGATAATAACATTGAAAAGGTATAGATTATTCTTCCGACGCTTCCTGTTTTCTTACATAAACTATCAACTGTTTTTGGTAACATATTTAAATAAACAATGAATAAAATCCCTGAGAATGTAATTGATAGTTTAAGTTGCAAAATTTTTTAACCAAACAATATTAAATTTGAAGAAAAAAAAGCTGGTAATTTGAAAAAAAAAATGTTTTTTTTTTTTTTTTTTTTTTTTTTTTTTTTTTTTTTGTGTGTGTGTGTGAAAAAAATTCATTTTTCAAGCAATTTTAAACTAGGAAAAATCTAAACACCAATTTGAACTAGTACAAAATAGAAAAAAAAGAAGAAAAAAAAACTGAAAAACTTGAGAAACAATTTTTGTTTTAATGAATGTAAAGGGAGAACTCTGTAAAGAGAATTACTCCAGAACCTGCCTGCACGTCTGTAGGAAAATTTGAACAAGGAGAATTTCTTTTTTTCAGAATTTTGATGAGTTAAGAATGAGTAAAATTAAAATGTACCAATTTTTTATACGATTTCAAATCAGAAAAAGCAACGTTTTTTTAAAAGTAATCTTACCGAAAACGAAAAACTTTCATTAAAAAGTCTGAGTAAAACAATTAATAACAATGATAATTCCAAATAAATATTTTTTTTCTTAATTATATACAAAATCTCAAATACTTTTTCATTTACCTTTCTTTCTTTCTCTCAATCACCACTCCTAAAACTTCAGCAGTTTGATTTCACTTGTTGATTTCACCTGTCATAATACAAAATAGGATATTCAAAAATAAAATTAGAAATACTTTTAGAAAAGAGTTAGTTCGATTCAATTTATTCTTCTTTTAATTCTCTAAATAATTTTTTTAATGCAACCTGAAAGAAACATTTAAAATAATGTTGGTTAGGAATGCTGTTGTCATTCATTTACGTCGCGCTAAAGCTGGGCTATTGGGAAACATCACCGAGAATGATCCGAAGACATGCAATTTTGACCCACTGCACAGGGGATCATTTTACGGTAGAACTGTTTAACGGACCCTGCTCAAAGAGGTCTCCCATCCACTAACTGACCACTATACTTGACTTCGATGTTCTACTGGAAACCGTGTCTTTACAATCAGTCTAATGCGGGTCTGAAAGAAACATTTAAAATAATGTTGGTTAAGAATGCTGTTGTCATTCATTTACGTCGCGCTAAAGCTGGGCTATTGGGAAACATCACCGAGAATGATCCGAAGACATGCAATTTTGATCCACTGCACAGGGGATCATTTTACGGTAGAACTGTTTAACGGACCCTGCTCAAAGAGGTCTCCCATCCACTAACTGACCGCTATACTTGACTTCGATGTTCTACTGGAAACCGTGTCTTTACAATCAGTCTAATGCGGGTCTGAAAGAAACATTTAAAATAATGTTGGTTAAGAATGCTGTTGTCATTCATTTACGTCGCGCTAAAGCTGGGCTATTGGGAAACATCACCGAGAATGATCCGAAGACATGCAATTTTGATCCACTGCACAGGGGATCATTTTACGGTAGAACTGTTTAACGGACCCTGCTCAAAGAGGTCTCCCATCCACTAACTGACCGCTATACTTGACTTCGATGTTCTACTGGAAACCGTGTCTTTACAATCAGTCTAATGCGGGTCTGAAAGAAACATTTAAAATAATGTTGGTTAAGAATGCTGTTGTCATTCATTTACGTCGCGCTAAAGCTGGGCTATTGGGAAACATCACCGAGAATGATCCGAAGACATGCAATTTTGATCCACTGCACAGGGGATCATTTTACGGTAGAACTGTTTAACGGACCCTGCTCAAAGAGGTCTCCCATCCACTAACTGACCGCTATACTTGACTTCGATGTTCTACTGGAAACCGTGTCTTTACAATCAGTCTAATGCGGGTCTGAAAGAAACATTTAAAATAATGTTGGTTAAGAATGCTGTTGTCATTCATTTACGTCGCGCTAAAGCTGGGCTATTGGGAAACATCACCGAGAATGATCCGAAGACATGCAATTTTGATCCACTGCACAGGGGATCATTTTACGGTAGAACTGTTTAACGGACCCTGCTCAAAGAGGTCTCCCATCCACTAACTGACCGCTATACTTGACTTCGATGTTCTACTGGAAACCGTGTCTTTACAATCAGTCTAATGCGGGTCTGAAAGAAACATTTAAAATAATGTTGGTTAAGAATGCTGTTGTCATTCATTTACGTCGCGCTAAAGCTGGGCTATTGGGAAACATCACCGAGAATGATCCGAAGACATGCAATTTTGATCCACTGCACAGGGGATCATTTTACGGTAGAACTGTTTAACGGACCCTGCTCAAAGAGGTCTCCCATCCACTAACTGACCGCTATACTTGACTTCGATGTTCTACTGGAAACCGTGTCTTTACAATCAGTCTAATGCGGGTCTGAAAGAAACATTTTAAATAATGTTGGTTAAGAATGCTGTTGTCATTCATTTACGTCGCGCTAAAGCTGGGCTATTGGGAAACATCACCGAGAATGATCCGAAGACATGCAATTTTGATCCACTGCACAGGGGATCATTTTACGGTAGAACTGTTTAACGGACCCTGCTCAAAGAGGTCTCCCATCCACTAACTGACCGCTATACTTGACTTCGATGTTCTACTGGAAACCGTGTCTTTACAATCAGTCTAATGCGGGTCTGAAAGAAACATTTAAAATAATGTTGGTTAAGAATGCTGTTGTCATTCATTTACGTCGCGCTAAAGCTGGGCTATTGGGAAACATCACCGAGAATGATCCGAAGACATGCAATTTTGATCCACTGCACAGGGGATCATTTTACGGTAGAACTTTTTAACGGACCCTGCTCAAAGAGGTCTCCCATCCACTAACTGACCGCTATACTTGACTTCGATGTTCTACTGGAAACCGTGTCTTTACAATCAGTCTAATGCGGGTCTGAAAGAAACATTTAAAATAATGTTGGTTAAGAATGCTGTTGTCATTCATTTACGTCGCGCTAAAGCTGGGCTATTGGGAAACATCACCGAGAATGATCCGAAGACATGCAATTTTGATCCACTGCACAGGGGATCATTTTACGGAAGAACTGTTTAACGGACCCTGCTCAAAGAGGTCTCCCATCCACTAACTGACCGCATACTTGACTTCGATGCTCTACTGGAAACCGTGTCTTTACAATCAGTCTAATGCGGGTCTGAAAGAAACATTTAAAATAATGTTGGTTAGGAATGCTGTTGTCATTCATTTACGTCGCGCTAAAGCTGGGCTATTGGGAAACATCACCGAGAATGATCCGAAGACATGCAATTTTGATCCACTGCACAGGGGATCATTTTACGGTAGAACTGTTTAACGGACCCTGCTCAAAGAGGTCTCCCATCCACTAACTGACCGCATACTTGACTTCGATGTTTTACTGGAAACCGTGTCTTTACAATCAGTCTAATGCGGGTCTGAAAGAAACATTTAAAATAATGTTGGTTAGGAATGCTGTTGTCATTCATTTACGTCGCGCTAAAGCTGGGCTATTGGGAAACATCACCGAGAATGATCCGAAGACATGCAATTTTGATCCACTGCACAGGGGATCATTTTACGGTAGAACTGTTTAACGGACCCTGCTCAAAGAGGTCTCCCATCCACTAACTGACCGCATACTTGACTTCGATGTTTTACTGGAAACCGTGTCTTTACAATCAGTCTAATGCGGGTCTGAAAGAAACATTTAAAATAATGTTGGTTAGGAATGCTGTTGTCATTCATTTACGTCGCGCTAAAGCTGGGCTATTGGGAAACATCACCGAGAATGATCCGAAGACATGCAATTTTGATCCACTGCACAGGGGATCATTTTACGGAAGAACTGTTTAACGGACCCTGCTCAAAGAGGTCTCCCATCCACTAACTGACCGCATACTTGACTTCGATGCTCTACTGGAAACCGTGTCTTTACAATCAGTCTAATGCGGGTCTGAAAGAAACATTTAAAATAATGTTGGTTAGGAATGCTGTTGTCATTCATTTACGTCGCGCTAAAGCTGGGCTATTGGGAAACATCACCGAGAATGATCCGAAGACATGCAATTTTGATCCACTGCACAGGGGATCATTTTACGGTAGAACTGTTTAACGGACCCTGCTCAAAGAGGTCTCCCATCCACTAACTGACCGCATACTTGACTTCGATGTTTTACTGGAAACCGTTGTCTTTACAATCAGTCTAATGCGGGTCTGAAAGAAACATTTAAAATAATGTTGGTTAGGAATGCTGTTGTCATTCATTTACGTCGCGCTAAAGCTGGGCTATTGGGAAACATCACCGAGAATGATCCGAAGACTTGCAATTTTGATCCACTGCACAGGGGATCATTTTACGGTAGAACTGTTTAACGGACCCTGCTCAAAGAGGTCTCCCATCCACTAACTGACCGCATACTTGACTTCGATGTTTTACTGGAAACCGTGTCTTTACAATCAGTCTAATGCGGGTCTGAAAGAAACATTTAAAATAATGTTGGTTAGGAATGCTGTTGTCATTCATTTACGTCGCGCTAAAGCTGGGCTATTGGGAAACATCACCGAGAATGATCCGAAGACATGCAATTTTGATCCACTGCACAGGGGATCATTTTACGGTAGAACTGTTTAACGGACCCTGCTCAAAGAGGTCTCCCATCCACTAACTGACCGCATACTTGACTTCGATGTTTTACTGGAAACCGTGTCTTTACAATCAGTCTAATGCGGGTCTGAAAGAAACATTTAAAATAATGTTGGTTAGGAATGCTGTTGTCATTCATTTACGTCGCGCTAAAGCTGGGCTATTGGGAAACATCACCGAGAATGATCCGAAGACATGCAATTTTGATCCACTGCACAGGGGATCATTTTACGGAAGAACTGTTTAACGGACCCTGCTCAAAGAGGTCTCCCATCCACTAACTGACCGCATACTTGACTTCGATGCTCTACTGGAAACCGTGTCTTTACAATCAGTCTAATGCGGGTCTGAAAGAAACATTTAAAATAATGTTGGTTAGGAATGCTGTTGTCATTCATTTACGTCGCGCTAAAGCTGGGCTATTGGGAAACATCACCGAGAATGATCCGAAGACATGCAATTTTGATCCACTGCACAGGGGATCATTTTACGGTAGAACTGTTTAACGGACCCTGCTCAAAGAGGTCTCCATCCACTAACTGACCGCATACTTGACTTCGATGTTTTACTGGAAACCGTGTCTTTACAATCAGTCTAATGCGGGTCTGAAAGAAACATTTAAAATAATGTTGGTTAGGAATGCTGTTGTCATTCATTTACGTCGCGCTAAAGCTGGGCTATTGGGAAACATCACCGAGAATGATCCGAAGACATGCAATTTTGATCCACTGCACAGGGGATCATTTTACGGTAGAACTGTTTAACGGACCCTGCTCAAAGAGGTCTCCCATCCACTAACTGACCGCATACTTGACTTCGATGCTCTACTGGAAACCGTGTCTTTACAATCAGTCTAATGCGGGTCTGAAAGAAACATTTAAAATAATGTTGGTTAGGAATGCTGTTGTCATTCATTTACGTCGCGCTAAAGCTGGGCTATTGGGAAACATCACCGAGAATGATCCGAAGACATGCAATTTTGATCCACTGCACAGGGGATCATTTTACGGTAGAACTGTTTAACGGACCCTGCTCAAAGAGGTCTCCCATCCACTAACTGACCGCATACTTGACTTCGATGTTTTACTGGAAACCGTGTCTTTACAATCAGTCTAATGCGGGTCTGAAAGAAACATTTAAAATAATGTTGGTTAGGAATGCTGTTGTCATTCATTTACGTCGCGCTAAAGCTGGGCTATTGGGAAACATCACCGAGAATGATCCGAAGACATGCAATTTTGATCCACTGCACAGGGGATCATTTTACGGTAGAACTGTTTAACGGACCCTGCTCAAAGAGGTCTCCCATCCACTAACTGACCGCATACTTGACTTCGATGTTTTACTGGAAACCGTGTCTTTACAATCAGTCTAATGCGGGTCTGAAAGAAACATTTAAAATAATGTTGGTTAGGAATGCTGTTGTCATTCATTTACGTCGCGCTAAAGCTGGGCTATTGGGAAACATCACCGAGAATGATCCGAAGACATGCAATTTTGATCCACTGCACAGGGGATCATTTTACGGTAGAACTGTTTAACGGACCCTGCTCAAAGAGGTCTCCCATCCACTAACTGACCGCATACTTGACTTCGATGCTCTACTGGAAACCGTGTCTTTACAATCAGTCTAATGCGGGTCTGAAAGAAACATTTAAAATAATGTTGGTTAGGAATGCTGTTGTCATTCATTTACGTCGCGCTAAAGCTGGGCTATTGGGAAACATCACCGAGAATGATCCGAAGACATGCAATTTTGATCCACTGCACAGGGGATCATTTTACGGTAGAACTGTTTAACGGACCCTGCTCAAAGAGGTCTCCCATCCACTAACTGACCGCATACTTGACTTCGATGTTTTACTGGAAACCGTGTCTTTACAATCAGTCTAATGCGGGTCTGAAAGAAACATTTAAAATAATGTTGGTTAGGAATGCTGTTGTCATTCATTTACGTCGCGCTAAAGCTGGGCTATTGGGAAACATCACCGAGAATGATCCGAAGACATGCAATTTTGATCCACTGCACAGGGGATCATTTTACGGTAGAACTGTTTAACGGACCCTGCTCAAAGAGGTCTCCCATCCACTAACTGACCGCATACTTGACTTCGATGCTCTACTGGAAACCGTGTCTTTACAATCAGTCTAATGCGGGTCTGAAAGAAACATTTAAAATAATGTTGGTTAGGAATGCTGTTGTCATTCATTTACGTCGCGCTAAAGCTGGGCTATTGGGAAACATCACCGAGAATGATCCGAAGACATGCAATTTTGATCCACTGCACAGGGGATCATTTTACGGTAGAACTGTTTAACGGACCCTGCTCAAAGAGGTCTCCCATCCACTAACTGACCGCATACTTGACTTCGATGTTTTACTGGAAACCGTGTCTTTACAATCAGTCTAATGCGGGTCTGAAAGAAACATTTAAAATAATGTTGGTTAGGAATGCTGTTGTCATTCATTTACGTCGCGCTAAAGCTGGGCTATTGGGAAACATCACCGAGAATGATCCGAAGACATGCAATTTTGATCCACTGCACAGGGGATCATTTTACGGTAGAACTGTTTAACGGACCCTGCTCAAAGAGGTCTCCCATCCACTAACTGACCGCATACTTGACTTCGATGTTTTACTGGAAACCGTGTCTTTACAATCAGTCTAATGCGGGTCTGAAAGAAACATTTAAAATAATGTTGGTTAGGAATGCTGTTGTCATTCATTTACGTCGCGCTAAAGCTGGGCTATTGGGAAACATCACCGAGAATGATCCGAAGACATGCAATTTTGATCCACTGCACAGGGGATCATTTTACGGTAGAACTGTTTAACGGACCCTGCTCAAAGAGGTCTCCCATCCACTAACTGACCGCATACTTGACTTCGATGCTCTACTGGAAACCGTGTCTTTACAATCAGTCTAATGCGGGTCTGAAAGAAACATTTAAAATAATGTTGGTTAGGAATGCTGTTGTCATTCATTTACGTCGCGCTAAAGCTGGGCTATTGGGAAACATCACCGAGAATGATCCGAAGACATGCAATTTTGATCCACTGCACAGGGGATCATTTTACGGTAGAACTGTTTAACGGACCCTGCTCAAAGAGGTCTCCCATCCACTAACTGACCGCATACTTGACTTCGATGTTTTACTGGAAACCGTGTCTTTACAATCAGTCTAATGCGGGTCTGAAAGAAACATTTAAAATAATGTTGGTTAGGAATGCTGTTGTCATTCATTTACGTCGCGCTAAAGCTGGGCTATTGGGAAACATCACCGAGAATGATCCGAAGACATGCAATTTTGATCCACTGCACAGGGGATCATTTTACGGTAGAACTGTTTAACGGACCCTGCTCAAAGAGGTCTCCCATCCACTAACTGACCGCATACTTGACTTCGATGCTCTACTGGAAACCGTGTCTTTACAATCAGTCTAATGCGGGTCTGAAAGAAACATTTAAAATAATGTTGGTTAGGAATGCTGTTGTCATTCATTTACGTCGCGCTAAAGCTGGGCTATTGGGAAACATCACCGAGAATGATCCGAAGACATGCAATTTTGATCCACTGCACAGGGGATCATTTTACGGTAGAACTGTTTAACGGACCCTGCTCAAAGAGGTCTCCCATCCACTAACTGACCGCATACTTGACTTCGATGTTTTACTGGAAACCGTGTCTTTACAATCAGTCTAATGCGGGTCTGAAAGAAACATTTAAAATAATGTTGGTTAGGAATGCTGTTGTCATTCATTTACGTCGCGCTAAAGCTGGGCTATTGGGAAACATCACCGAGAATGATCCGAAGACATGCAATTTTGATCCACTGCACAGGGGATCATTTTACGGTAGAACTGTTTAACGGACCCTGCTCAAAGAGGTCTCCCATCCACTAACTGACCGCATACTTGACTTCGATGCTCTTACTGGAAACCGTGTCTTTACAATCAGTCTAATGCGGGTCTGAAAGAAACATTTAAAATAATGTTGGTTAGGAATGCTGTTGTCATTCATTTACGTCGCGCTAAAGCTGGGCTATTGGGAAACATCACCGAGAATGATCCGAAGACATGCAATTTTGATCCACTGCACAGGGGATCATTTTACGGTAGAACTGTTTAACGGACCCTGCTCAAAGAGGTCTCCCATCCACTAACTGACCGCATACTTGACTTCGATGTTTTACTGGAAACCGTGTCTTTACAATCAGTCTAATGCGGGTCTGAAAGAAACATTTAAAATAATGTTGGTTAGGAATGCTGTTGTCATTCATTTACGTCGCGCTAAAGCTGGGCTATTGGGAAACATCACCGAGAATGATCCGAAGACATGCAATTTTGATCCACTGCACAGGGGATCATTTTACGGTAGAACTGTTTAACGGACCCTGCTCAAAGAGGTCTCCCATCCACTAACTGACCGCATACTTGACTTCGATGTTTTACTGGAAACCGTGTCTTTACAATCAGTCTAATGCGGGTCTGAAAGAAACATTTAAAATAATGTTGGTTAGGAATGCTGTTGTCATTCATTTACGTCGCGCTAAAGCTGGGCTATTGGGAAACATCACCGAGAATGATCCGAAGACATGCAATTTTGATCCACTGCACAGGGGATCATTTTACGGTAGAACTGTTTAACGGACCCTGCTCAAAGAGGTCTCCCATCCACTAACTGACCGCATACTTGACTTCGATGTTTACTGGAAACCGTGTCTTTACAATCAGTCTAATGCGGGTCTGAAAGAAACATTTAAAATAATGTTGGTTAGGAATGCTGTTGTCATTCATTTACGTCGCGCTAAAGCTGGGCTATTGGGAAACATCACCGAGAATGATCCGAAGACATGCAATTTTGATCCACTGCACAGGGGATCATTTTACGGTAGAACTGTTTAACGGACCCTGCTCAAAGAGGTCTCCCATCCACTAACTGACCGCATACTTGACTTCGATGTTTTACTGGAAACCGTGTCTTTACAATCAGTCTAATGCGGGTCTGAAAGAAACATTTAAAATAATGTTGGTTAGGAATGCTGTTGTCATTCATTTACGTCGCGCTAAAGCTGGGCTATTGGGAAACATCACCGAGAATGATCCGAAGACATGCAATTTTGATCCACTGCACAGGGGATCATTTTACGGTAGAACTGTTTAACGGACCCTGCTCAAAGAGGTCTCCCATCCACTAACTGACCGCATACTTGACTTCGATGCTTTACTGGAAACCGTGTCTTTACAATCAGTCTAATGCGGGTCTGAAAGAAACATTTAAAATAATGTTGGTTAGGAATGCTGTTGTCATTCATTTACGTCGCGCTAAAGCTGGGCTATTGGGAAACATCACCGAGAATGATCCGAAGACATGCAATTTTGATCCACTGCACAGGGGATCATTTTACGGTAGAACTGTTTAACGGACCCTGCTCAAAGAGGTCTCCCATCCACTAACTGACCGCATACTTGACTTCGATGCTTTACTGGAAACCGTGTCTTTACAATCAGTCTAATGCGGGTCTGAAAGAAACATTTAAAATAATGTTGGTTAGGAATGCTGTTGTCATTCATTTACGTCGCGCTAAAGCTGGGCTATTGGGAAACATCACCGAGAATGATCCGAAGACATGCAATTTTGATCCACTGCACAGGGGATCATTTTACGGTAGAACTGTTTAACGGACCCTGCTCAAAGAGGTCTCCCATCCACTAACTGACCGCATACTTGACTTCGATGTTTACTGGAAACCGTGTCTTTACAATCAGTCTAATGCGGGTCTGAAAGAAACATTTAAAATAATGTTGGTTAGGAATGCTGTTGTCATTCATTTACGTCGCGCTAAAGCTGGGCTATTGGGAAACATCACCGAGAATGATCCGAAGACATGCAATTTTGATCCACTGCACAGGGGATCATTTTACGGTAGAACTGTTTAACGGACCCTGCTCAAAGAGGTCTCCCATCCACTAACTGACCGCATACTTGACTTCGATGCTCTACTGGAAACCGTGTCTTTACAATCAGTCTAATGCGGGTCTGAAAGAAACATTTAAAATAATGTTGGTTAGGAATGCTGTTGTCATTCATTTACGTCGCGCTAAAGCTGGGCTATTGGGAAACATCACCGAGAATGATCCGAAGACATGCAATTTTGATCCACTGCACAGGGGATCATTTTACGGTAGAACTGTTTAACGGACCCTGCTCAAAGAGGTCTCCCATCCACTAACTGACCGCATACTTGACTTCGATGTTTTACTGGAAACCGTGTCTTTACAATCAGTCTAATGCGGGTCTGAAAGAAACATTTAAAATAATGTTGGTTAGGAATGCTGTTGTCATTCATTTACGTCGCGCTAAAGCTGGGCTATTGGGAAACATCACCGAGAATGATCCGAAGACATGCAATTTTGATCCACTGCACAGGGGATCATTTTACGGTAGAACTGTTTAACGGACCCTGCTCAAAGAGGTCTCCCATCCACTAACTGACCGCATACTTGACTTCGATGCTCTACTGGAAACCGTGTCTTTACAATCAGTCTAATGCGGGTCTGAAAGAAACATTTAAAATAATGTTGGTTAGGAATGCTGTTGTCATTCATTTACGTCGCGCTAAAGCTGGGCTATTGGGAAACATCACCGAGAATGATCCGAAGACATGCAATTTTGATCCACTGCACAGGGGATCATTTTACGGTAGAACTGTTTAACGGACCCTGCTCAAAGAGGTCTCCCATCCACTAACTGACCGCATACTTGACTTCGATGTTTACTGGAAACCGTGTCTTTACAATCAGTCTAATGCGGGTCTGAAAGAAACATTTAAAATAATGTTGGTTAGGAATGCTGTTGTCATTCATTTACGTCGCGCTAAAGCTGGGCTATTGGGAAACATCACCGAGAATGATCCGAAGACATGCAATTTTGATCCACTGCACAGGGGATCATTTTACGGTAGAACTGTTTAACGGACCCTGCTCAAAGAGGTCTCCCATCCACTAACTGACCGCATACTTGACTTCGATGCTCTACTGGAAACCGTGTCTTTACAATCAGTCTAATGCGGGTCTGAAAGAAACATTTAAAATAATGTTGGTTAGGAATGCTGTTGTCATTCATTTACGTCGCGCTAAAGCTGGGCTATTGGAAACATCACCGAGAATGATCCGAAGACATGCAATTTTGATCCACTGCACAGGGGATCATTTTACGGTAGAACTGTTTAACGGACCCTGCTCAAAGAGGTCTCCCATCCACTAACTGACCGCATACTTGACTTCGATGTTTTACTGGAAACCGTGTCTTACACTCGTGTCATGCGGGTCTGAAAGAAACATTTAAAATAATGTTGGTTAGGAATGCTGTTGTCATTCATTTACGTCGCGCTAAAGCTGGGCTATTGGAAACATCACCGAGAATGATCCGAAGACATGCAATTTTGATCCACTGCACAGGGGATCATTTTACGTAAGAACTGTTTTAACGGACCCTGCTCAAAGAGGTCTCCCATCCACTAACTGACCGCATACTTGACTTCGATGTTTTACTGGAAACCGTGTC